>CM070507.1:11865557-12465557 GCA_036346375.1 Guadua angustifolia | reverse complement strand
TTGAAAATTCTATATTAAGAAAGTTTAGGATAAAAAGTCTGATTAGAATAAACAAGTAGAATCATATTTCATTTGTGTGGGTTGTAGTTTTGGGTATAAATTGGGGGGTAGATCTCAGTTTTGTAAGCGAACAGAGCGAGAAGAAATAAAAGAGAAAATTATCCTAAAGGTTTTTTATGTTTTGTCTTAACAATTAGTATCACAATCTAGGGTTTCGGATTAATCCGCTACCCAGGAGGAGACTTCCGGAGACAGCACCCGAGGAAGAGACCAGAAGATCCGATCGAAGAAAAGTCGAGGCAGCACTCCAGACGCACGCGCGGCAAGAGGAGTCCTCGATGGCGGGCTCGGCAGATGGCCGCACGGCTGCGAGCGATGGTGCGGCGCGTCTGCAGGGTGAGCTGTGGATGACGAGGCGACCGGCCTGACGCTGGGGTTGCCCCCGGGGCTGAGCGAGGCGGAGCTGGCGCTGTGCCTATGGCCTGTGCTCCCGCCGCCCGTTTAACTCAGCCAGGCCGGCGAAATCGTGGATCCGTCGCTACTTTTTGGCGAGAGATTGATCGTTTTGTCGCTGGACAGACGGAGAGAGAGGAGGATGCATCATGTTATTGAAGTACGCATGGCGTGAAAACTTTGCAACAATGCTGTGATTATGCATGCATCACGCTGAAAAGAAAGAGGCGCAAGGAAATTGACGTTCTGCTATTCCGTGAAAGCAATAAAAATAGCAAATCAAGAAGCTTCAGATCGGGGCGTTCAACACCAGGAAACAGCGTTTGTTTCTTCTGTGTTACGTTTTCTGTAGTAGACTTCGAAGCAAGTTGTGTTCACAAAATAAATATGTACATACACGAATTCCTTCCAAAATATTGTACGCATCAGAAGAGATCATGCTGCATGAGAAAATCAACAGGAAGCCGCTGTATGTGCTATGTCAAGTCTGTCAAAGTTGACTCCTAGATATCTACACGAGTTCCTTCCGAAATATCGTACGCATCAGAAGAATCATGCTGCATGAGAAGATCAAAAGGAAGCCGCTGTGTGTGCTATGTCAAGCCTGTCAAAGTTGACTCCTGGATATTGAAGAGATGTGTTCGCCGTCCAAAGTCAAGCCCGTTGAAGTCAACTCCGGGATGTTGAAGAGATGTGTTCGCCGTCTAAAGTAAAAGTCCGTTGAAGATAAGATCAAGACATTGAGGAGATGTGTTCGCCGTCTTGATTTAAGTAAGAGAAGCTCAGGATGCTAAGGAGTTGTGTCGACTTTTGTTGTCGGCAATAATAAAAACGGGGCTAGGTACTGGATCCAAACTCGATGGTAGCACAAGACACAAGAATTATACAGGTTCGGGCTCTCGCGGAGGAGATAATACCCTAATCCTGTGCTCTGGAATTATATGTGGCTAGCTAATTTGCTGATGAGATTATATGCTGATGTTCCCCCGTCCCTCCCTTTATATAGCAGAGGAGGACGGTTACAATAGAGAGTGCTGGTCGGATACAAAGTGGGGATTATATTTCCTGTACCTATCCGTTTGGTAACGATTTAGATTACAATCGTATCCTATATAATCCGGATCGGTTGCTATCTTCAAAGCTTTCTTATTCCGCACGCTTTGACGCATCCCTGGTAGCTTCTGTTTCCCTACAGCCAGTCTGGCCCAGTCTTGTTTAGCTGGGCCTCGTAGGCCTGTCTTGCAGATACCCATGGTGTGTATACTCCACAAGTTGTGATCGTCGTTTTAGATGTGTGTGTGCATGAGAGTTCTTGCAGGCGTATCCAAGTTCTCTCGTGGATAAGCTCTAATACGAGTCTATGTCACCGTCAAGATGTGTTACCGGTGAAAAGACAAATTTGAGCTGAGGCAAAGGTCGTAGTCACCGGCGAGGTGCGACACCGATGGTTTGGCCAGCAAGAAGAAAACAAAACTCCTTGGAGATGTGTTCACCGTCCTGCGTCGAATAAAAATTGGGCAAGTCGTAGTCGAGACAGATTGCCTCAATGTGTTAGAGTTACATTACAAGATTAAAGGGGTGATTGATAGAAATAATCTTGTAATAAGAAAGTTTTAGTTTGGAAATTCTGTATTAAGAAAGTATAGGATATATGAAGAGTCCGATTAGGATAAGAAAGTAGAATTCTATTCTGTTTGTGTGGGTTGTAGTTTTGGATATAAATTAAAGGGTAGGTCTCAGTTTTGTAAGCGAACAGAGCGAGAAGAAATAAAAGAAAAAATTATTCCAAATGTTTTTTATGTTCTATTCCAACACACTACAGTGGCGGCCACTGGCTAGATCAAGCTTACATTGGGAATTTTACGCCTAGATCCCTTCACTTTGTGATGTGTGCAATGAACTCCTCCATGTCCGCCCACGACGACCCGCCCTTCGCCACGGCGGCACGGACGTCCTCGGCGAGCGCCTTCGCCGTCCTCCGCACGGCGACGCCTTCGTCGGAGTCCATCACCCTCTTGATGACGGCCTGGATGACCTTGGCAGGCAGCGTCTCCCCGCTCTTCTCCCACGGCCTCACGACGATCCCGGCCTTGAGGTGGCTGCACACGTACCCCGCGTTCCACGGCTGGTCGGAGTGCATGGGCCACGCAAGGATTGGTATCCCGTGGCTCAGGCCTTCCAGGATCGAGTTCCAACCGCAGTGGCTTATGAACGCCGCCGTGGCGCCGTGCGCCAGGATATCCAGCTGCGGCGCCCACCCGGTGATCATCAGCCCCCTCCCTTCCGTCTGCTTCGTGAACTCGGACAGGAGCTTCGCGTGCCGGCTCTCGCCAGACTTCGCGAATATGTCGCCGCGGTCGGCGTCGCGGAGCACCCAGATGAACCGCTGCTCGCTGCCCCTCAGCGCGGTGGCCAGCTCCTCGATCTGCTTCACAGGGAGAGACGTCATTGTGCCGAAGGACACGTAAAGCACCGACGCCGGCGGCTGCTTGTCGAGCCAGTCCAGGCATTCGTGCCGCAGCTCCAGCCCCGAGGCGGGAGTGGCCGTGTTGAGCAGTGGGTTCAGCGGGCCGATGGTGAAGAGCTTCTTGCCGTCGCGCGACAGGGTCTCGTCGAGCGCGTCGATGAACTCGCCCTCGAGCGCGCGGCACGAGTTGAGGAGCAACCCAGCGCCGGACACGCCGAGCCCGCCTTGTCGCTGCACCAGCTCCATGAACTCCTCGGTGATGAAGGACTTGGGGGGCGGAAAGGGCAGGCCGAGCGCGCGCACCAGGCGGTGGCCGGGGTCCTTGAACCCCGTGTTGAACGACTGCCCTACGCACTGGAGGGCGTACGCCTCAACGTTGGGAAGCCGCGACGCCTCCGAGGCGGGGAAGGCCACAAGGCTGTCGTGCACGACAACGACGCGGCAGTGAGAGGAGGCGAGCTCGTCGAGGAGGCGCCCGAGCGGGGCCGCGGCGTGGTCGCAGAACGCGTTGAAGAGCGGCTGCAGGTGGCCCGGGAACGCGATCCGGCTGTCGGGGTCGGGCGGTGGAGTCTCGTAGGACGGGATGACGAGGGCCGAGAAGTGGAGCGTGCGGACGGTGCGCGCGTCCCAGCCCTGCACGCGCGCACGCGCCTGGCGGACGTGCGGCGCGGGCGCCGCGTAGTGCACTTCCAGCCCCCGGGACGCGAGCAGAAGCGACAGGTGCAGCATCTGGTTCAGGTGGCCCTGCGCCGGGAACGGCACGGCCACGATGACCGCAGGCGCTGGCGCCACCTCCATTGCCGCTGGGGCCATGCTTCTCTCTCTCTCTCGTCTAGACCGCACTGGGTGCTAGTGTTACAAATGCCACAGCGACATGTGACCATGTAGATGCATTTGTAGGGGTATGCAGCAAATGAGGCAATTAAAAACGGTAGCTGGCGGTTAATTTCTGGGGATATGATACATCCGCGCTGTCTGGCCGGTGCTCGTTCCCACACCCACTGATTAAAACTGAGGATGCGAGCACGATGATCCATCAAATCATTCGGCAGTAAATACACTACGACTGCATGGCCGCGGGCTGAGCTAGACAAGGTCTCGAATGAATTTTTACGGTGGCAACCGATGGCGATAAGCGCGCGAGGCCGCACCTACCACACATCAACGGGTCAAGGATTCCGTTTTCGTGCCATATCTCAAAACGGTCAAAATCTAAAATTTTACTGAGATTATAAAATTTTAATCAAAATCTGGCCAAAATTAAAAAAATCAAATTTCAAATTCAGTATTTTTAATGAACCCTAAACCGAAATCTCGACCGAAATTACTGAATTTTGGTCCTTTTCAACCCACTACTACAAAAGTACTTATATTAGGCCTTTCATCACTAACAGCCAAAAACCGTCAGTGATGATGCCATGCGCATCATCAATAATTTTTATCTAAAACCATTTTTGATGTGTGTCACATCACTGACGATTTTTGGCTAAAATCGTTAATAATGAGATTCATATCACTGATGATTTTTTTCAAAAACTTTCTATGATGACATCATAGATAGTTTTTAGTTAAAACTGTCCATAATGAGTTTTTCCTAGAAATAAATACATAGAGCCCTGACATCCATAGTGTTTGGTTTTTTTAGCTATTTTTGAGATGACTTCGATTAATTAAGAGGCGATCTGGTGAAAGAAGACCGTGGATTTGGAAATGTGATTGTAAATCCTTTTATTCTAGGTGATTTAAAATTAGTAATTGGTTCTTGTCAACGATTCGGGAACCGGTCCCCCGCCGAGCTTACTTGTTGAATGAGGGATCAACCTAGGGCCCCTTTTCCGCGAGGGGTATAGCGTCTGAGGGCCTGCCGAGCTACGGATCGAGGTGGTCGGGACAATCACAGCGAACAGGGGAGGCTTTTTTGATCTGGTTCGGGCCTCTCGCAGGGGAGATAACAACCCTACGTCCAGTGATGGCACTAACTTTTTTAGAATGTATTACAATGTGTTTGCTCGGGGAGCCCTGGGAGGTTCTAAGGACTATCCTCCGGACCACTAGCAACAAGCTCTATGTATGAGGAAAACAGGGAATGAAGTCCAACCCTGAACCCTTCGTGCGAGAAGGTATTTATAGGGGGTTACAAGCGACACAACATTTATTACAGAGGGGCGCGCCACTGTTCCGGATGTGGGGGTGTTGTTCCCTTGCTTCCCGCCGGGCACGGCGCGACGTGGGTACAGTGGGCGCATATCGTGGGCGCGCAGACCGCGGGCGTGCAGATTGTGGGCGCGCAAACCTTCGAGCCACCGCGTAATTAATGTCACGTCGTCTTCGTGGACTGCGCCCGGCTTTTGGGCGAAGCCCGAGGTCCCTTCGGCAGACCGGGTCATCTGGTCGCGGACTCCCGAGCAGGCATGCTCGGGGGCGAGCTCGACGGAGGACGGGGGTTGGCCCGGAGGTCGGGCGACCCGAAGATCTTTCTTGGGGACGACGTCCGAGCATGGGCATGCTCGGAGGCCGCCGGGATACAATGGTCGACTACTAGAATTTTCCAATCCCCGACAGTTCTAATTACATTATATTTAAGATCTCGCTTGGTGTAGATCTATTTATTCTTTGTGATCTAAGATAGTAATTGATTCTAATTGCATTATACTTAGGATGTAGCTAGCTAAGTAAAGAGAGAATTGAAGATGCTAAGTTTAAATGTAACTTATATACATATCCATTTGTTCTTTAGATCTAGCATGGTTTATAATTTAGGGTAAGGTTTTAGCTAGTTAATTTGTCCTTCGATTTAAGAATATGTGTATATGCACTCTTAGTGTACTTAATTTATTATTTAACACTTATTATTATATACGTAGAGTAGATGGACTAAAGTTGGATGTATGTTGAGAACCGTCCAAATGCCGAGTACATTAATACCAGGGCCGACCGCTGACGCTAGACGCATGAGCCTACCACTGGTCGCGCTCCTCGCATACGCACCATCTTGAGCCGCCTGTCTTGGGCTATCCTTTCGGCTAGGCAGCTAATCCGCTCGGCCAATGGCCCGAAAGCCCATCCGCTCGGTCCATGGCCAAGAGAGTGAAAGAAATCAGAGAAGGGCAATTTGTAATTTAACCCCTGGAATTTTCTAAAATTATGAAAATAAATAATAAAACTAAAAAACATTGTAAATTCTATAAATTGATTTTCTAGGTATATGAGGCTTCAATAAATTTGTTGAACTTTATACATAGCACATATTGAAAGCTCCATATCTTTGGCTTTGTTTTCTCTAGCATTATTCCATATTTATATCTGCTAGAATTTATTTTTCTATTAATTGGTATTTTTAAAAATTGCTTGATAATTAACATAAGATCATGAAAAATGCTAGGAAAATTATAAATAGCATGCTAGAGGTTCCATACCTCTGGATTTATTATTTTCTTAGCATTACTCCATTTTGATATATGCTAGAATTTGTTTTTCTATTAATCGATAATTCTAAAAATTGCTTAATAATTAGTAAAAAATTATAAAAAAAATTCTAGAAAAATTCTAAGAAATTTGAGATAATTATCTACTGAATAGATATAGACCAAACTTTATTGATTCAGTTATAAACATGCAAAATAATATTTTACTAGCAGTAAGATCCCCATTTTGCTTGCATATAGAATATGTCGGATATCGTCAAGAGAGAATTTGCTGAGCTCACCCTGAATGACAGCAACTATCTCACTTGAGTAATAGATGCCAAGATCAACCTGACCAATCTCTTAGAGCTACTATTTCCCAACTTGAAGCTGATACCCTTGCTTTTCTTGAAACCGTAAGTGTGCAGCCTCACACTTCTTGACACACCATCTCTATGAGGACCTGAAGGCCAGATATTTGATGGAGGAGAACCCACTAGCTCTACGGAATTCCTTGAAGGAACGATATAAACAGCAAAGATCCGTTCTGTTGCTAAAAGCACAACATGAATGAACACTCCTGCACTTCCAGGATTTTAAGTCTGTGGCAGCATATAACTCTGCCATGTACAAGTTTGTCACCAAACCGACATTCTGTAACTAGAAAGTTACTGATATAGAAATGATCGATAAGACATTATGCATATTCCACCTCAATATGAGGATACTGCAGCAACAGTACCATCATACAAAATATTAAAAGTACTCTGAGGTTATATGCATTCTACTAGAAGTAAAAAAGTACGATGAACTTCTGATGAAGAATCATCAATTCCTTCATAGTAGGAGTCATGCAATGCCTGAAGCATATGCAAACCCTCGGTGGGCTAGCAATAGCCAAGGCCGTGGGAAAAGCCAAAGACATAGAGGAGATAAATGGAAGAATGATAAAAATTTGAAGGGAAGAGGTAAACCCCAGTGAAAAGTAAAAGGAAAGGGATCAGGTAATTTTCAAAAGCAAGGCCCAGCCAAAAAGGCTATAGATTCTCCACAACCATTCTTTAGGTGTAGATGCACTGGCCATTGGTCAAGCACATGCCACACCTCAAAGCATTTGGTGAAACTTTACATGAAATCCACCGAAAGATTTTAGAAGAATCAAGAGAATTAGGCTTAGGCACATTTCATCACTCAACTTGTTGTTGAGGAGGAAATAGAAAAGAATGATGACAAAGTTCCCTAGCCCTATGAAAGAATTCAAAGAGGACCTTGATATGGGGGCTTTCCCATGGAAGAAGATGATCTCCTTAGGACTAAGCTCAAAGAATTCTAGAAGAATATCAAAGATTCCCAGAAGGATATAAATGATTTACATGGAGACATGCAGTAGTCTCCCTGTTACTCCTTTACTTAGGAAGTTGATATCATATTATCCTTTTGAGTTTACTGAAGAGTCTCATTTATCAGTTCAGTATTTGTGTTCCTAAATGAATAATGGTCTACACTCCTATTGAGTGATTATCAGTTAAATTTCAATAAAGTGTCATTTCCCAGCAAATTTGTTTAATCATGCTATTCTTGTTCTATATTTTCAATTTGTTCTTGGTGCAATAATTATTTGGTTGAAGCAAACTAATACATAGTTAAATTACAGCAAAATTCAACATCACCCAGTGGCCCAAAAACATGCTCCTAATACTAACTATACTTAAGTTGGCAAGATTCCTAACCAAGGAGGCCACCCACGTGCCCTCCCTCTGTTAAAAGCTCTCAAAAAAAGCATAATTACATTTAGATTCTTTCAACCGTTTTGTATGAAAAGGACCTTTCGATTTAACAAAATCGCAAATCCTTTGTGACAGGACCCAGATAAATGCAAAAAAATCGTAATTATATTTATATCTTTCTGTCGACGATTCGGGAACCGGTCCCCCGCCGAGCTTAGTTGTTGAATGAGGGATCAACCTAGGGCCCCTTTTCTGCGAAAGGTATAGCGTCCAAGGGCCTGCCGAGCTATAGACTGGGATGGTCGGGATAACACAGCATACAAAAGGAGGTCTTTTGTTTAGTCTGGTTCAGGCCTCTCATGGGGGAGATAACAACCCTACGTCCAGTGATTGCACTAGCTTTTGAGGATGTATTACAAGACGCTAGCTCGGGGGCCCTGGGAGGTCCTAAGGACAAGCCTCTAGGCCACCAGCAAGCAACAACTATGTGTGAAGGAAAAATAAGGGGTGAGTCAATCTAATCGAGAATAGAGAGAGTCAAATTCTACGTGCGAGGGGGTATTTATAGACGATTACAGTGTTACAACATTTATCACGGAGTGACGTGCCACTGTTCCCGGACGTGGGTGAAACTGTTCCTTGCTTTTCGCCATACCGCTACGTCGGCGCAGTGGACTAACATCGTGGCCGTGCAGTCCTTCGAGCCGCTGAGTAATTAATGCCACATCACTTTCGTAGACCATGCCCGGCTTTTTGGTTGCGCCCGAGGTCTCTCCGTTGGACCCGGTTGATGGTCACAGACTCGAGCAAGCATGCTCGGGGCGAAGCTTACGAGGTCGGAGTAGCTCCGGAGGTTAGCCCGCCCGAGAACCTTCCTTGGGGATACCGCCCAAGGGTGAGTATGGTCGGCGGTCGACTGGCGGCCAAGGTATGATGGTCGTTATAGAGAATGCCCAATCCCCGACAGCTAGCCCCCGAGGCTTAAGGGGGGAGATGCTCGTCGAGGCCGCCTTAAGCCTCTAGACTTGAAGAAGGGATTGGGACTTCTGCAGCGAAGAGCTACTGCAGCCTCCGAGCAACCCCGCTCGGGGGCAGAAATCTTGCGGCGAAGGGCTACCGCGACGTCCGAGCAACACTTGCCTGGGAATGAGGGTCTTGCGGCGAAGGGCTACTACAGCATCCGAGCAATCCTGCTCGGGGACAAGAATCTTGAAGCAAAGAGCTACTGCAGCCTCCGAGCAACCCCGCTCGGGGGCAGAAATCTTGTGGCGAAGGGCTACCGCGACGTTCGAGCAACACTTGTCCGGGAATGAGGGTCTTGCAGCGAAGGGCTACTGCAGCATCCGAGCAATCCTGCTCGGGGACAAGAATCTTGCAGTGAAGAGCTACCGCAACATCCGAGCAACCCTGCTCGGGGACATGAGCCATGCGGCGAAAAGTTACCGCGACGTCCGAGCAACACTCGGTGAATAAGAGTCTTGCAGTGAAGGGCTACTACAGTATCCGAGCAGTCCTACTCGGGAACAAGAATCTTGCAGCGAAGAGCTACTGCAGCATCTGAGCAACCCTGCTAGGGGACATGAGCCATGCGGCGAAAAGCTACCGCAACGTCCGAGCAACACTTGCTCGGTGAAAAAGAGTCTTGTAGTGAAGGGCTACTATAGCATCCGAGCAATACTGCTCAGGGACAAGAATTTTGCAGCAAAGAGCTACTGCAGCATCCGAGCAATCCTGCTCGGGGACAAGAATGTTCTGATCGAGACCGAGCGTGGCGCTCAAAGCCCGACCAAAATAGCTCTTTGGAACGGAAACGAAAATGTCGCGACTGTTCCTTCTCCGCGAAGCCTCGCGGGTACGACTCTGACAGTTTTTGGAAACCGCGCCACCAAAGGACAGTTTCGAAAACCGCACGGCCGCGCGTCGGTTCGCGAACGGGTGGGGCAGTTTTTCGGCCCGTTCGGCTTCTCCGCCTATAAATACCAGGCGGGGACACTTCCAAAGACTTTTCTTCTCCCACGACTCGAAATCAACTTCCAAAAGCTTCTCATCTTTCGAACCCTCTCCTCGCTCCAGCGCCCTTTCCCCCAACCTTCTCCATGGCGAAGTTCGGCGCAAGCAAGATCACCGCAGAGAGGCTTCGGGTACTTCGAGACTTCGGGTACCTCGACGCGGGCACCTGGCGGATTCCCGGCGACGAAGAAGCTTCGGCGCCGCGCGACGACGAGATCGTCTCGTGCGAGCTCTACACCGTCAACGGGCTTCGAATGCCCGAGAGTGAGTTCTTGGAATCCATACTCGCGCAATGCGAGTGCGAGATCACCCATCTGAACCCCAACTCCATCCTCGTCTTGACCATATTCTCCCATCTTTGCGAGGGCTTCGTGGGCATTCTGCCCACGGCAAGTTTTTTCTTCCATTTCTACACCTTGTTCCGTACCGGTGGCGCTTCTCACACTGATGCTCTGTACTTTCGCTTGCGAGACAACCGCCCGTACGAGTACCGCTTCTTCTCTCTAAGGACTCAGTGGCGGGGTGGGCCGACTCTTGGTTCTATCTACTAAGGCGCTAGGGAGCTCTCAGGTTACACGGAGCGGGCGGCGCCAAAGATCGACACTTCGCTACCGCCCATCACGGCCGAGGAGGAGCGGTCCTTGATGCTGATCAGCGAGCTCATGAACTTGGGGCTCACTGGTCGGGACATCGTCCGCGACTTCCTCAAGAACAGGGTGTCCCCTCTGAGGAGGAGGGAGCACCCCTTCTTTAAGATCACCGGGTGGGATGACACCACCCGAGAGGATACCTCCGATAAGTTTCATGGTCTTGAGCAACTTTTACTTCGCGATCGCTGCTTGAGTCCGAGCTAACTTCACTTGTTGATCGACGACAGAACCGAGCTTAGACTGGGTGGAGAAAAGGGTCGGCGAGATGTTCGGCACTCCCAAGGGCAAGGAGCTCGAGCGCGGGCAGCAAGTCCAGAAGAACGTTCTTGAGTGGGGCGACGTGGTAAGCTCCTTCGTGATTCATGCTCGGGGAAAGCATCCCGAGCTCTTCTGATGCCTATTCGCCTTCTGGCAGGAGAAGATCGCCCTAGAAGCAGTGATGGCCGAGCTTAAGCCCTTGGCGGGTGGCAAGGGAGTACTTGTCCTGGCCGCCAAGGCCAAGAAGGGAAGGGGCAAGAGACAAGCCCCACCGCCGACCACCACTCGGTTGACGAAGAGGCGGGCGAGCTCATCCAAGAATCCAGCGGTGCGGCATTTGGAATTCGCCGACCGAAATGAGGTAAGCCGCTTAAAGCTCTGGATGGAATGGAGGGCTTTTGCAGATGCTCAACGAGCGCCCCTGGCGGGGCGGGCATCTGTGAGGAACCGACCTTAGAAAGATGATCGGCTAGGGAATTGTCCTTCTTGGGATGTAGAGTACTTCGAAATTTCTAAAGTGTCGCTCCATCTTCCTCACCTCAACCAAGTAAAGCGCCATCGAGTGATCGGAACACTGATACTCCTTATTAACTTGGTTGACGACCAATCGCGCTTCTTCACGGTCACCATTTGACCCCGCGCGCTTGCACGCCAGAGTCTTGCCAAGAGGCCTTCATACTCCGCCACGTTGTTGGTCGCGGCGAAGTGCAATTGGATGACGTATTGGAGCTGGTCCCCTTGAGGGGAAACCAATACGATACCAGCCCCCGAGCGTTTGAAAGCTCAGGATCCGTCGAAGTACATGGTCTAGCGACCGTCTTCGAACCCGGCAGGCTCGGCGGTGGGTGGCACCGGATTGGTCCATTCCGCTATGAAGTCCGCCAAGATCTGGGACATGATCGCCGTACGAGCCAAGAAGTGGATATCGAACTCGGCGAGCTCCATAGCCCACTTTGCTATCCGACCGCCGGCATCTTGGTTCTTTAGGATCTCCCTAAGTGGAAAGTTGGTCGGCACGATGATCTTATGAGTTTGAAAGTAGTGGCGCAGTTTTCTTGATGCCACGAGCAGCGAGTACAAGAGCTTCTGGACCTCAGGGTACCGCTCCTTTAGCCCGTGCAAGACCTTGCTGACGTAGTATATTGGTCGCTGCGCCCCATCTCGTTCGACCGCCAACACCGCCCTTACGGCCTGGGGGGTTGCTGCGAGATACAGCAGGAGCGCATCCCTCGACCTTGGTGTGGCTAGGACGGGCGAGCTAGACAGGTACCGCTTCAGCTCCTCGAAGGAGCGGTTAGCTTCTTCCGTCCAAGCAAAGCCCTCGTGCCTGCGGAGCGCTTTGAAAAAGGGCAGCCCACGCTCACCCGACCGGGAGATGAAGCGGCTCAGGGCCGCCATGCATCCGGTCAAGGCCTGGACCTCCTTCACACAGCTCGGAGGCCGCATCCTTTCGATGGCTTCGATTTTCTCCGGGTTTACACCGATGCCTTGCGGCCCGATGAGATGACCAAGCACATTGCCCGCTTTGACCACAAAGACATATTTTTCCGGATTAAGCTTTATTCGGTGTCTATTGAGATTGCAAAAGATCTCCTCGAGGTCGGATACATGACCCGAGGCGACCTTACTTTTCACCACAATGTCATCTACATACACCTCTAGGTTCCGGCCTATCTGGTCCTAGAAAGTTTTTTGCATCAAGCGCTGGAAGGTCGCCCCGGCATTCCGAAGACCGAAAGACATGATCGTGTAGCAGAACGTGCCGAACGGCGTGATAAAGGAGGTCTTCTCCTCATCCCCGAGGGATAAGCTGATCTGGTGATAGCCCGAATAGGCATCCAAAAAGCTCATCACCTGGGACTCTGCCGTCGCGTTGACCAGCTGGTCTATGCGTGGCAGCGAAAAGTTGTCTTTCGGGCAGGCGGCATTCAGGCCAGTGTGGTCGACACACATGCGCCACTTGCCACCCTTCTTCTTTACAATGACTGGGTTCGCCAGCCACTCCGAATGCTCGACTTCTCTGACGAAGCCGGCCTTAAGGAGCTTGTCGAGTTCATCCCGGATGATCGCCAGCTTCTCCAGGGAAAAACTCCTGTGCTTCTGGCGCACAGGTTTTTTATCAAGGCGAACAGTTAGCCTGTGCTCAATTACTTCCCTTGGGACTCCGACATGTTGGACGATTCCGAGGCGAACACGTCCGCGCTCTTCCGGAGGAAAGCAACGAGCTCGAGTTCCTATTTAGGATCTAAGGAAGATCCCAAATGAAAAACCTTGGTCGGGTCCGCGTCGCTTAACGGGACCGCCTTGGTTCCTCCTCCGAGCTGGAGGGCAACTTTGGGTCGGGAGCGCGTCGGCTCTTGGTCGGGGCCACGCTGAGGCAGTTGCCCGACCATGTCAAGCGACTTCTCATCGCAGTTCAGGGCCGCCCTATGGTCACCCTTGATGGTGATAATACCTTTCGG
Organism: Guadua angustifolia; assembly: GCA_036346375.1. Classification (NCBI taxonomy): domain Eukaryota; kingdom Viridiplantae; phylum Streptophyta; class Magnoliopsida; order Poales; family Poaceae; genus Guadua; species Guadua angustifolia. Next base: position 12,452,126 of record CM070507.1, on the reverse strand, counting down.
CCTGGAGACCTTCAGATACTGATAGGCATGATGCGTGGCAGCCATGAACTTAGAGAGAGCCGGCCTGCCGAGGATGGCGTTGTAGGCCGACTTGAAGTCCACTACCTCGAAGTTGATCAGCTCGGTCCGGAAGTTGTTGAGGCTCCCGAACGTCACGGGCAAGACGATCTGGCCGAGAGGCTTGATCGAGGTGCCCGAGACGATCCCAAAGAACGGGACGGCTATGCTCTTAATCTTGGACCGAGGAACTTGCATATCGTTCAGGACCGTAGCAGATATGAGATCCAGGGAGCTCCCACCGTCGATGAGAAGCCGCCCTACTTTGGCGTTGCTGATGGTCAGGCACACGACCAGCGGGAGTTTCTGAGGCTTGGTCATTCCAAGGGGACAATCATCCTTGGAGAACGTAATCGACAGCTTAGACCACTTGAGCTGCTGCACGGGCGGCTTGCCTTGAGTGATGTGGCAAACCTCCCGTGCTACCTCCTTCAGATCCTTACGGGACTTGTACGCCGAGGAGCCCCCAAATATGACGGCTATGTGGTTGTGGGGCTCCTGGTACCCCATGTCGTCGTCCTCGTCCGCGGGACCTTTGCCCTTGCTGCTCTCGCCTTTTCCTGGGAGCGTGGGCATGGGACCTTGGCCGTTGTGGAACCTCTCTAGACGGAATGCCCATATTCGGCAATTACGAAGGTCGTGCCCGACCGCCTGGTGGAGCGGGCAATAACAGTCGTCCGAAGGAGCGCTCCTCCCTTCGTGACCTTGGTCGCCGTGATTCTGGTCGTCGCGGCCTTGGTCGCGGCAACCCCGGTCGTTGCGCCACGGAGGTGGCTGACCTCGCCCGCCCTCGGGTTGCCGAGATGGTGGAGCCCGCGACGGATGCTGCTCGATGGCGGCCACCATGCCCGGGGCATGCGACCTCTTCTTCTTCTTGATCTTCTTCTCCACAGGGCACGAGTGTTTTTTGCTCGAGGAGCCCTCCAAGCCCGGCTGAGGTGGTATCTTGCCTTCATCAAGCATCTTCTTCCATTGAACTGCCTCATCGGCGTTCGCGTAGCGGTCGGCCATGCGGAATAGCTCGTTGGCCGAAAGGTCGGGGTGGATCTCCGGGTCTTGCGTGAAGCGAACGTCGCGGACCCCAAACTTGAAGGCCCGGACTACCGCCTCGTCCGAGATGTTCGGAATGGAGTTCCTCACCTTGATGAACCTTTGGATGAAATCCCGCAAGGATTCCTTTTCAGTCTAGATCAACCGCTCGAGGTCGCGCTCCTTGCCCGGGCGAGTGTAGCAACTCTGGAAGTTTGCCCGGAGGGCCTCACAGAGCTGCCTCCATGAGCGGATCGACCCTTCCTTCTGATTGAAGAGCCACGTCCTGGCGGAACCGTCGAGGACCGTAGGGAGGTAGTTGGCCATAACTCCCTCATCCCCTCCCGCCACCAGAATGGCGGTGGAGTAGATCGAAAGGAATTCGTCTGGATTCTGAGTTCCGTTGAACCGCTCGATGTGGCCGGGCTTGAACTTGCTTAGCCATGAGACATCGCGGAGGGACGCCAAAATGGCCCGGCACCCGAATGCCGGACCATCGTGGTGACCCCTTCGAGCGCGGTGACCTTGACGGTTGGCGTCACGATGGTCTTTTACGTGCGGGGTGAGACGGGAGAACACATCCCCACGCCGGCGCGACGAAGGCAGCCCCGAGGTAGAACACTCGGTGAGCTCGTAAGTGGACGGGGCGTGCCCTCGAGCCCGCGAGGCTGTCCGGGAACCGCTCCGAACGTCCTCACAGTACCGATTTTGCATCCCGCGGCCTTCCCGAGCAGGACTTCGGGAGGCACCGCGACGGGAGCGGATAGGGGAATGGTGTTTATGGTCCCGGGACAAGCTCTGGGGCGCCTCTCTGCCGTGGGGCCCTGGGAGCCCTATGTCGGCGGCGAGCTTTTCCAGATTTTTAGCCACGACCGCCCCCATGGCTGCCAGGTCCGCCTGGCCGGAGAAATTTCGGAAGCTGCGCACGACCGTCGCCATGACACGCAGCCGCTCGGCGCTCTAGGGAGCGGCGGGAGGCGACCTTGGGTGACGGGCGCGCACGTGCTCCGGGGAGCGATGCTCGCTAGGCTCTTCACGGGCCGGGTCTCCAGTCCTGGTGTCCGCCCTCCCGCTAGCTTGGCGACGGACGGTCGTCAGGGTCCTGTCCCGGGACAACTCCGGACGGTTCTCGCTAGCATCGCGCTGGTGACGATGAGAGGTCTCTGGAGACCAGACCTCGTGGATCTCTTCCCTTCCCGCCATATTGACGCTGCGGGAGCACCAGGATCGCGAGTAGGGGTGGGCATTCGGTTTTTTCGGTTTTTACGGTTCGGTTTTTTCGGTTTTTAAAAAATTCGGTTTTGAGAGACTAAACCGAACCAAACCGAAAACCAAAAACGAATCAATAAACCGAAATAATTCGTTCGTTTTTTTCGGTTTTCAGAAACCGAATTTCCAACCACCAAAGAAGAATCAATCGGAGAAAGGGCGTTAGGTCCGGGATTATCGAAGTCGTTCTCTTGCTTTGCTCCAGTTCAAGTGAATTGCTACGCATGGAGGTTATGACTAATGATGGAGTTCCAAAGAAATTTCATACCAACAGAGAACAAGAAAACAACTCGACATTCCAAAAGAAGTCACCTTCCGATAAAGAACAATTTGATCTACCTTTGCTAAATTGTTGTGACTAACAATTGTTATTACATCATACTTTTCCTAATAAAGATATGATACAACAGAATACAAATCAAGGCCTCCTTCCTGTAGTTGCCATACTCGAATTCTCCTTCACTTTCTCTGAAATATTTATCAAGCAACATTTAACAATGCATACAGGAAAGCCAAATGGTCGACCTCACCTCCGCGTCCAACGCATCCTCTTCGTCGACCGCCGCCGGCACCCCCCACCTGCAGCTCGACTGGTCGGCCAGTGACGACGAGTACTAGGTCGCAGCTCCACGCCGCCTCCACTACAGATCCGGCCACCTTCGAGCGCCTCCACGCCGCCTCCACTACAGATCCGGTCGCCAAGCGCCTCCACGCCGCATCCACTACAGATCCGGCCGCCTTCGAGCGCCTCTGCCCGAGGACAACTGGATCCGGTCCCCATGCGCCGCCGCCATGGGCCAAGGGCCGTGACCCGCGCGGACCCGGAGTGGGCGAAATCCGCGTGGGAGGCGGCGGAGGCGCGACCTGCATCGAGACTCGAGACCGAGAGTGGTGGCTGGTCGTCGACTCGTCGTGGAGGAGGAGCATGTGTGGCAGCGGGGCACCGCGTGGAGAAGGAGAACGAATGGGGAATGGGGAACGGGCTGAGTAGAATGGGCCGAATGGCGATGAGCGACGATTCAAAACGATATATCTCGGTTCTTCGGTTCTTCGGTTTTAAGAGGCAGAAACCGAACCGAAACCCGAAAACGATTAACATTTAAAATAAAATCAATCGAAACCGAAACCAAAAACCGAAATAATCGGTTAATTCGGTTCGGTTCGGTTCGGTTTTTCGGTTTCGGTTTAAAAATGCCCACCCCTAATCGCGAGGGCGACATCGTGGCGTCATCATGCGGCGCGGCCCCCCGGCTGCACTCGGGACGGTCAGGGACGCCCGGACCGTCGCGAAGGCCGCCAGGTTCCTCCTCGTCAACGAGGGTATCATGCCGCGAGCGGAGGAAACGCTCTCGCGCTGCAGCTACCGGGGAAAGACTCCCGGTTTTGGTGTGGCCTTCCGGATCAGCCACACCAGCCACGCCATCGCTGGCGTAGTATACGTCATCATCCTCCACGTCGTCGAAGACGCAGAGGTCTTGATTGTTTTGGGAATTCGGCATCCTCAGGGATTCTCCACGAAAGGACTCAGTCGATCCCCACGGACGACGCCAGCTGTCGACGATTCAGGAACCGGTCCCCCGCCGAGTTTACTTGTTGAATGAGGGATCAACCTAGGGCCCATTTTCCGCGAAGGGTATAGCGTCCGAGGGCCTGCCGAGCTATAGACCGGGATGGTCGGGATAACACAAAGATACAAAGGGGTCTTTTTAGTCCGTTCAGCCTCTCACGGGGGAGATAACAACCCTACGTTCAGTGATTGCACTAGCTTTCGAGGATGTATTACAAGACGCTTGCTCGGGGGCCCTGGGAGGTCCTAAGGACAAGCCTCTAGGCTACTAGCAAGCAACAACTATGTGTGAAGGAAAAATAAGGGGTGAGTCAATCGAATCGAGAACAGAGAGAGTCAAATTCTACGTGCGAGGGGGTATTTATAAACGATTACAGTGTTACAACATTTATCACGGAGTGACGTGCCACTGTTCCCGGACGTGGGTGAAACTATTCCTTGCTTTTCGCCATACCGCTACGTCGGCACAGTGGGCTAAGATCGTGGCCGTGCAGTCCTTCGAGCCGCCGAGTAATTAATGCCACGTCGCCTTCGTGGACCGTGCCCGGCTTTTTGGTTGCGCCCGAGGTCTCTCCGTTGGACCCGGTCGCTGGTCGCGTACCTCCGAGCAAGCATGCTCGGGGGCGAGCTTGGCTGAGGTCGGAGTAGCTCCGGAGGTTAGCCCGCCCGAGAACCTTCCTTGGGGATACCGCCCAAGGGTGAGTATGGTCGGCGGTCGGCTGGCGGCCGAGGTATGATGGTCGTTATAGGGAATACCCAATCCCTGACACTTTTCAACTGTTTTGCGCGTTTTCTCAATTTGCCCGTGTTAGGGAGAAAAGATCGCGGCGTGGCACTGGTTACTCATCTAGTGATCTAGTCTATATTACAATGAGAAGAAACAAACAAGCAACGAAAGTAGACAACGCATCCTATGGTCACAGCTGCTCCAACCTATAGTTGGCCTGGCTTGGCGCCACAACAATGCCATCCCTAATCCAGACTGTGAGGATGACAATTGAGTCGAAGGCAGCCAGACCTTTTTGTTTTAGGGTCAACATTTTTAGATTACAAAGTAGACACACGCACATATAATACTATGCACGCACAGATGAGTGCATCCATTAGTACACATCTAAAAGTATGGAGGTCAGAAATAAACCTACGATCTCGTAAAGTTTCTATTGAGATGTATTTTCATATGTGTAAAGATGAGCATCAAGATTTAAACCGGTGGATGGATTCGTATGTACACAACTTCACCATCTTGAAAAGATGTGGTTCCCATTCACATGCCCAACACAGTTGTACAAAATAATATTGGAGCATGCCCCGGCCCGGTGCCCCAAACATATGACACTTTTCGGCAACGAAGTCATGAAGCACGCCATCAGCAACGACATATTAATCGAGGATAGGGGTGGAAAACGAGCTAATTGAGCTTTTTTTCGAGCTTTCTTCGACACTAATTTATTCTTATTTATTATAGTCTCAGATTGTTTGAGGCCAACTTCGAGCCGAGCCTAACGAGCCGAGCCCCGACGAGCCGAGAAAGTTGACCTTGTTCCAAATCAACTAATTTTTATTTTAAAAGAAAAATGAATGTAATCGGAGCAATTTTGAAACGAGCCACCGAGCCAGCTCAACGAGCTTTTTTTCCAGCCCTAATCGAGGAGCAGCCGAGCAGGTCGTCGTCGCTGAGCACCGATGTGGCCACGGCGGACGCCGGGGACGGCATGAGCGGCCGGTGCCTCTCCGGCCCCTTTCATTCTATCTTTGCTCGGCTGTGGTTTTGCGATGGATCGGCAAGTAAATGCAGAAGAGGAGCTCGGATTTGGATTTTTCTTAGGAATATATATATAGCTACTACACGCTCCGGCGTGCCCCGCATGCAGCTGCTGCAACTTAACTTTGTACGTATGTATAGTATATTTGAAAGATCATTAAAATGAAGACATTACCGTACGGCCCCCCTTATTTCACCTTGAAATGTAAGCAATGAAGTTCTCGAGGTCGTTGCGCGACGACCCGCCATCGGCCACGGAGGCGCGGATGGACACGCCGAGCGCCTTTGCCCGCTTCCTCGTTGCCAAACCTTCGTCGGAGAACATCGCCTTCTCGATGACCTCGTGGATGGCCTCCGCCCGTACCACCTGATTGTGCTTCTCCCACGGCCTCACGAGGAGACCGGCCTTGAGGTACTTGCACACGAGCTCCGCGCCCCACGGCTGGTCGGAGTGCATGGGCCAGGCAAGAATCGGCTTGCCGTGGCTCAGGCTCTCCATGATCGAATTCCAGCCGCAGTGGCTCATGAACGCCGCCGTGGCACTGTGCGCCAGGATCTCCAGCTGCGGGGCCCACCCGGTGATCACGAGCCCCGTCCCTTCGGTTTGCCTGGTGAACTCGGACAGCAGTTTCGAGTGCCGGTTTTCACTGGCTTCCTCGTACATGGCACCGCGGTCGGCGTCGCGCAGCACCCAGATGAACCGCTGCATGCTGTCGCGCAGCGCCGCAGCAAGCTCCGCGACTTGCTGGCCCATCAGCGACGATGTGGTGCCGAACGATACGTACAGCACCGAGGCCGGTGGTTGCTTGTCGAGCCAGTCCAGGCACTCGTGCCGCGTCTGCCCCGGTGTCCGTGTGGCCGCGTCGAGCAGTGGGTTTAATGGCCCGATGGCGAAGAGCTTCTGCCCGCGGTAATCCGGCTTATTGGCCTCCACGTCGATGAACTCGCCCTCCAGTGCGAGGCACGTGTTCATGACCACGCCGGCGACGGCCGCGCCCTGCCCATCCTGCTCCGTCCGGAAGATGTACTCCACGAACTCCTTCGACATGCAGGCGTCGACAGGGTGGAACTGTAGGCCGTGCTCACGTAGGAGCCGGTGCCTTGGGTCCACCCACGCAACGTTGTACGACACGGCCACGCACTGCATACAGAACGCCTCGCCGTTTGGAATCCGCGCCGCCTCGGCCGCGGCGAAGGAACTCAGGCGATCGTACACGACGACCACGCGGCGGTGGGTGGCCGAGATCCTCCCAAGGAGTCTGGCGAGCGGGGCGCGCGCGTTGGCGACGAAGGCCTCGTGCATGGGCATCAGGTGGGACGGGAAGGGCGAGGGGCCGGTCGGGTCGGGGGGCGGTGACTCGTACGTGGGCACGTCGAGGTCGTGGAACCGGATGGACAGGTGGGCATGTGGATCCCACCCCTGCACGCGCGCGCGAGCCTGGCTGACATGCGGCGCGGGCGCCGCGTAGTGCACGGAGAGCCGCCGCGACGCGAGATGCAGGGACAGGTGCAGCAGCTGGTTCAGGTGGCCCTGCGCCGGGAACGGCACCGCCACGACCGCAACGGATTCCATGGACATATCGAGACCGAGTGAACCTCAGGATATTGTGCAGTAGAAAGCACTGAATTGTTGGATCTAATCTCTACATATGCACTCTTATTCCTATATGCTACAGGGACGCAAATTTGGGTGGCTGTTTGACCAACTGACAACCTCACGTTCGTATTTGCGACTTGGAAGATTTGATCGACATATCTGCGACTTGGAACATTCCTAGAAGGTTTTCTTTCTAGGAATTGATCACGTCGTCCATGTGGCGGCGTGAGTTGACTGGCAAGCGACAACCCAAAAGGCCCGTTACTAGCTAGTGGCAACAGCGTGGAACTTTCCGTGCTCGACCGTATCCCTGGAAATCAGACCCGGACGAGCCCAGCTAGTGGAAAACGAGCGAGGCTTATACACTAATTTATTCTATTTATTATACTCAGATTGCTTGAGACCCAACTTCGAGCCGAGCCTAACGAGCCGAGCCTGACGAGCCGAGCCGAAGTTGACCTTGTTCCAAATCAACTAATTTTTATTTTAAAAGAAAATGAATGTAATCGAGCAATTTTGGCAGACTCCGGTTTTTTATAGGCCCGATGCCGTATAGGCCCATGCCTGGAACCGTAGTTTTTTGAGCTAAGCTATAATTTTATTAATTTTTAATATATTTTTGTATGGATTTATCCTGGTAGGCCTCGGGCCTAAGTCTAGATGGTCCGAGGCCTGCTTTCGCCTCTGAGCGTATGCCATATTTCTTAGAACGTACTGGGGGGTTACTGTACAAATTTATAACCGTCCGATTGCAGGATGGATAGCTCGGGTTTATAAATCAAGTTACGTCATTCGTAAGCACAAACCAGTTAAAGTATACTGATTCTTTGTTTTGGGATCGTGCTGATTTTACTGTTCATCCCTATTTTATTATTTATTCGGGAATTCTTTTCTTTTGTCAAGTGCTAAACTGGTTGAGCTTTTTAGTTGACTCTTTTATAAAAAAAAGCATTTACGAGTTCTTTTTTTTTGTCCGGTGCTGAACTAGTTGAGCCTTTTTATTGACTCTTTTAAGAAAAGAAATGTTTGAATGCTTTTAGAGAAAATTTTTTAATTAGCTCCAATTCAACCCTGCTAGTCGCCTTTTCTATCCTCCCGTGATAAGACTAGTAGTACTGATTCGAACAACAAAATTGTAGAAATGGATGGGACATAGAACAGGCGTTACACGTTCTGCCACAGAAAGTAAAGAAATCCATGCTAGCTCAGCTTCCAGAGGCAACGGTTTCCAATCCATTCCATGCGCCAGTCTGAACCTTCCTGTTTTTCAATCGTGTTCTGTGGACTTCGCTTGATATTAGGGTATAGAATTAGTCAATTAGAAGCATCGTTGCCATCAGGACCATCTGGTCAAACATTCAACGTTTCGAAAGGACTGCTGCAGAGTTATTGCTACATGGGAGAAAAGGCTATAATATCCTCTCCATTGATTTTTATAAGGTGCTTACTTAGGGCCTGTTTGGTAGAGCTCCAGATCCCAGCTTCATCTGAAATCTGAAACTTATAGGCTAAAATAAAGCAAATTAAGTTTATATTTTTGGTCTAAAATATAAACAAGATGATCCATCTAAACACTTTTAATGTACTCATAGCTCCAGCTCTACGAATCTGTGGAGTTAGAAATACTCAGTTTCACCAGATCTACAAATCTGGTGGAGTTGGAACCCTATCAAACACACCCTTATTTCAAAATACTAAGCTGTAAGCTTTAATCAATGATTAGTCTAATAATATATAGATTATATGACACAAAAGTGATAGTATTAGATTCGTATTTGGATGCATTTTCCTTTAGGATCGGCCGATTGTGAAATAATATCGTGGTACTGGCCTTCTGGGATATGAACATGCATAATCACGCTCACTCGCCTCCAAGGAATATACGTACACCAGAAACTGCAACCTCATGTTTGTTTGATACAACCCAGAATTTCCATTAAAACTTGTACAATCCAAATTCAAATCAAACTGCTCAAAGTTTAGGAGACGTTTTTTCGCACAGCGTTCTTCAATCACCTCGTGATGTGAGCAATGAAGTCATCCGAGTCCTTGCGCGACGACCCGCCTACAGCAGCGGACGCGCGGACGGCCTCCCCAACGGCCTTCGCGCGCAGCTGCACCGCGACCCCTTCCTCGGTGGCCATCACCGTCTCGATCACCTGCTGCACGGTTGCCGCCGGTGTCACCTCGTTGCGTTTCTCCCATGGCCTCACGAGGAGCCCGGCCTTGAGGTATTTGCACACCAGCTCCGCGTCCCACGGCTGGTCGGAGTGCATGGGCCAGGCAAGAATCGGCTTCCCGTGGCTCATGCTTTCCATGGTCGAGTTCCAGCCGCAGTGGCTCATGAACGCTGCCGTGGCGCCGTGCGCCAGGATCTCCAGCTGCGGCGCCCACCCGGTGATCACCAGCCCAGTTCCTTCGGTTTGCTTGGTGAACTCGGACAGAAACTTCGCGTGCCGGCTCTCGCTGGAGTCCGTGTATATGTTGCCGCGGTCGGCGTCGCGCAGCACCCAGATGAACCGCTGCTTGCTGTCGCGCAGTGCCGCGGCAAGCTCGGCGACTTGCTCCCCTCGGAGAGTGGACATCGAGCCGAACGACACGTAGAGCACCGATGCCGGCGGCTGCCTGTCGAGCCAGTCCAGGCACTCGTGCCGCTGCTTGCTCTGCTTCCACGCAGAGTTGAGCAGTGGGTTTAATGGCCCGATGGCGAAAAGCCTCTTTTTGCCCGCGCCAAGGCACTGGGCAGCAGCGTCGATGAACTCACCCTCGAGCGCGCGGCACGTGTTGGTAAGGATGCCGGCGCCGGACGAAATCGACTGCGCCACTTTCGCCCGTTCGATGGCGTATTCGTTGAACTCCTTGGTAACACATTCGTCGACGGTGAGGGAGTTGAGGCCGTTCTCTCGCAGGAGCCGGTGCCCAGCGTCCATCCGCTTGACGATCATCGACACGGAAGTGCAGTGCAACCCGAACGCCTCCCCGTCGGGCAGGCGCGCCGCCTCCTCGGCAGCGAAGGAATTCAGGAGGTCGTACAGGACGATGACGCGGCGACGAGAAGCAGAGAGCTTGTCGAGGAGAGCCGCGAGCGGGGCGCGCGCGTCGGCGGTGTAGGCCTCCCAAAGGGGCATGAGGTGGGAGGGGAAGCCCGAGTCGGCAGCGGGGTCGGGAGGCAGGGTGACATACGTGGAGATGTTGAGGTCGTGGAACTGGATCGAGTGGAGCGCCCCCTCGTCCCAGCCGTGCACGCGCTCTCGAGCCTGGCGGACGTGCGCCGCGGGCGCCGCGTAGTGCACGTCCAACCCGCGCGCCGCGAGCTGCAGCGAGAGGTGCAGGAGCTGGTTGAGGTGGCCCTGCGCCGGGAACGGCACCGCCACTATGGCGACCGACTCCGCTGGGTTTCCCTCCCCTTCCATTCTGTGATATCCCTTGTCCGTGCGGTGGAGCAGCGCAGAAATGGGCGGTTATATCGATGTTTAGTGCAGCGTCTAGCGACAACGAAGCCGAAGCTCGGTCGTTGGACTTTCCCATGCCGCCGTTTGCTTTCACGCAATTAAATGGCCACTGCCTTGCATTTCGGTTGTTTGCAACGTGGGTTCCAGCGGCAGCGTGTCAGGAGCGCGCAGGTAGGAAACACTCACGCTTTGTTTCTTAGCTGGCCGCGTAATGATTTGTTGTGTTTTGGAACTGTTCTAAATTACTGCTAATGATTTTTAGGTGTATTAGAAATATTGGAAATGCTAATAAAAATTCGAAGTTAAAATATTTTTTAAAGAAAAACCATAATACTTCTTAAGAAAACATAATTGAAAGATAATAATTTACTAAAAAATTCAGTCAGCAGCACAATACGTTGAGACAATCAGAAACGTGGTAGCGAAAAGAAACTTGGATTTTTTTTTTATATAGCAAAACTCCTTCCAGTCAAAACTTATCGTTTCTTTTAGCAAAACGCCCGTCAAGTACGGATATGTATATGCGGCATCGATCGATTGGTGTCATGTGGATTAGAATGGACGGTGGGTGAAGATGTCCGACGAAATAAGGTGGAATCAGCCGTCCTAATGGTATCATTGCCGTTATAATATGCACCTGAACATGCTTTAAAGAAAAACTGGTGCATTATTAATCCACATGCGCATCTAATTGTTTTTTTTTTTGAAAGAGCAGCAAGAGAGTTGCTGCTAAATATATTAAGAAGGATAAGCAGAACCAAAAATCTTACAACCAAACACCACTTACACCATAAACCAGAAAATCTACTCTACTCTCCTACCAACCGGAAATCAGGAACGTAGCACAATCACAACAGAAAAGAAAAAAAGTCGGCGAAACCGAAAGAACAGGCGACTAATGAGTAGCCTACTGTGTAGCGTTCGATGACCAGGCGAAACCATGATTTAGCACCGCTTCCTTGATTGATGCGGCCACTTGTTCTGATGTTCTCGCTCTCCCTTGAAAAATTCTTTGGTTTCGCTCTATCCAGAGATTCCACCAGAAATAAATGAGAAGACCATCCAACTCCCGTCGGTTATGTTTGTCATATTGGGTTCGTAACCTTCTCCACCATTTGTATAAAGAACCGCTATGACTCAGGTTTTGCCATCGATGTAAGTTGCCCCAACGAAGTAGAAGGTCCCATACTTGTCTCGCGAAAGTGCAATCTTTGCAAATATGCTTTGTTGTTTCCGGAGACATATTGCAAAGACTGCAGTTTGCATTACATGGCCATCCCCTTTTGAGCATATTATCCGCTGTTAATATTTTGTTGTGAAGCACAGTCCATGCGAAAAACCGGCATTTCGGTTCGGCTTTCGCCTTCCAGATCGGGCAGATGCTCATCTTACAAAACACACTTTCAAATTGTATTAGGTATGCACTCTTTGTTGAATATTGGCCATCCGCTGTCCACCGCCATATTATTTGATCCTCCCTCTCTTCATCTCTATTGATATGCCGAATGGCTTCATGAAGTGCGACAAACTCACGTATTTCCGCTTGTGAATTCACCGGAGTACAAAAACGGATCCAGTAGTTGTTCTTCAAGGCCTGATGGACCGAGATCTTTTTTCTTTTTGCTACTTGGAAGAGATTCAGTGCCATATTTTTTGGTGCACGCCCTTCTACCCAACTTGATCTCCAAAAGTCAGCTAGTTTGCCGTTTCCCACCGTGACAATCGTTGACACATTGAAGAGGATTAAATCTGATTCGTCGCAAGGTAGGTCGAGTCTCGTCCAGGCCCTTTCATTGTTCTTCCATCTGAACCAAAGCCAGCGGAGTCGTAAAGCTCTAGCAAATCGATCTAGATCTTTGATACCTAGCCCACCTTTGGCCTTTGGTAGACATGTCGTTGACCCATTTATCAAGCAGTGTCCCCCACTGCAGTTTGCTGGTTCCTTCCCACTCCACAGAAAGCTTCTTCTAATTTTATCAATGCATCGAATCAGCCATTTTTGTGCTTGGAATACAGTCAGATGATAAATTGGTTGAGCTGTAAGCACCGTTTTAACCAAGGTCTCCCTTTCCGCCTTGGATAGTAGTTTGCCTTTCCATCCTGCCAGTCTATTGCCAACTTTATCAATCAGAGGCTGAAATTCTATTCTTCTTAGCTGTCTGATGTGTAGCGGAAGGCCGAGGTATTTCCCTGGGAAGGTAGCGGGCTTTCCGGGGAAAACATTAAGCAATTCTTGTAGCAGTTCGTCTTGGCATCTGATCGGGTAAATTTCGGTCTTGGAAATATTGATTTTCAGACCCGAGCAAGTTCCGAACATATCCAGTATACGCCTAAGAGCTGTGAGTTCTGCCACGTCTGCATTTAGAAATATTCTGCATCGCTCGCATAGAGTGAGCAATAAGTTTCTTTGTCGCCGAGTAATCGGGTTTTAGGATACCTCTATTTTCTGCTAACTGAAGTATATTTTGAAGGGGGTCAATTGCTAGTATGAACAGCAGAGGGGAGAGGGGGTCGCCCTGACGAACCCCACGATGTGCATCTAATTGTTAGACGGAGCTTCTTTGGTGCACAGGTCGGCAGCCGGGCAGCCAAATTTTACGCCCTAGGCACAATTCAAAGTTTTTGCAAAGAAACCAATTTAAAATCAAACTACTGAAAATAAAAACATTAGAGCAAATATAGTAACAAAGTCCACAATTTACTTCATCTCTCATCCATACCACCTAAAGAAAGTAATAAAGTCAGCTTTTACAATAACTACCTCTAAAAATTGTTTCTAGAGTAAGCAATAAGTCAGTATACAATAAAAGCTAACTTGTACAACAACACCAACTTTTAGCCGACGATAGCATCTATGTTTCCGTACGATGATTGCTACTCGTGAATAAGAGTCGGCTCTCTTCTCTTTTCTATTTTCTTACTCTTCTACATAGAATAAAATAAAACTTATATATACATATTAATAATAAGTTGAGGTGTTTTTATTGTACTTCTCTTAGAGGGTATCTTTCCACATGGTCACATGACATTTTGTCGTATCACCTTGTGATGTAAGCAATGAAGTCATCTAGGTCTTTGCGCGACGAGCCGCCGTCAGCGACGGAGGCGCGGACGGCCTCTCCGAGCACCCTTGCGCGTTGCCGCACCGCCATTCCTTTGTCAGAGAGCATGACCACCTCGATGACTTCCTGGATGGACTTCGCCGTTATCACCTCGTTGTGCTTCTCCCAGGGCCGCACGAGTATGCCGGCCTTGAGGTAGTTGCACACGAGCTCCGCGTTCCACGGCTGGTCGCAGTGCATGGGCCAGGCAAGAATCGGCTTCCCGTGGCTCAGGCTCTCCATGGTCGAGTTCCAGCCGCAGTGGCTCATGAAGGCCGCCGTGGCGCTGTGCGCCAGGATCTCCAGCTGCGGCGCCCACCCGGTGATCACCATCCCCCTCCCTTCAGTGTGCTTGGTGAACTCGGACAGCAGCTGCTCGTGGCGGCTCTCGTCGACCTCTGCGAATATATCGGCGCGGTCGGCGTCGCGCAGCACCCAGATAAACCGTTGCTTGCTGCCACCGAGTGCTGCAGCAAGCTCTGCGACTTGCTCTGCCCGCAGCATGGACGTCGTGCCGAAGGACACGTACAACACCGATGCCGGGGGCTGCTTGTCAAGCCAGTCCAGGCACTCGTGCCGCTGCTTGCCCTGCTTCCACGCGCTCGCTTGGAGCAGTGGATTTAATGGTCCGATGGTGAAGACCTTCTTGCCGTCGGCGGCCAGGTGCCCGGCGACAACGTCGACGAAATCACCCTCGAGCGCGCGACATGTGTTTGTCAGGATGCCAACGCCAGGCGAGATCTCTTTTGGCGGTCTCACCCGTTTGACGTACTCCACGAACTCCTTCGTTGAGCAGCGCTCGACGGGGAGGAAGGCGAGCCCGTTGTCACGCAGGAGCAGGTGCTGGGCGTCCATTTTCCCAACGAGCATCGACACGGCCAAGCAGTGCAGCCCAAACGCCTCACCGTTGGGCAGCCGCGCCGTCTCCTGGACGGCGAAGGCGTTCAAGCGGTCGTAAACGACGACGACGCGGCGGTGGGAAGCGGACAGCTTGCCAAGGAGCAGCGCGAGCGGGGCGCGCGCGCCGGCGGTGTAGGCCTCGAACAGGGGCATGAGGTGCGAGGGGAAGGGCGTGGGGGCGGTGGGGTCCGGGGGCGGGGAGACATATGCGGAGATGCCGAGCTCGTGGAACTGGATGGAGAGGAGCGCCTCCTCGTCCCAGCCGTGCACGCGCGCGCGAGCCTGGCGGACGTGCGCCGCTGGAGCCGCGTAGTGCACGGACAGCCCGCGCGACGCAAGCTGCAGCGAGAGGTGGAGCAGCTGGTTCAGGTGGCCCTGCGCCGGGAACGGCACCAACACGACGGCGACCGATTCCATTGGGTGGCTCCCTTCCCCTACCATTGTGTGTTGTCCGTGTGGTGGTGCTGAGTGTGACGGCAGTGAGGCATTACCTAAGAGCATCTTCAGCAGAGCCCTTAAACTAGTCCCTAAACCTTAAAATAGGGAGTTTGGTAAAAAATACAGATCCAACAAGAGCCCTAATCCAGCCCCTAAAATTAGGAGGCCCCTAAATTTGCCTTCTCAGTCCTAATTTCCAGGGAGCCTCTAAGCCAGCCCCTAAACCTTAAAATAGGGAGTTCTTAAAGATGCATCAGGAGATTGAAGACAGTGAAATACATGAGAGGCTTCGAGATGATCTTATTGAGCATTTGTGGGCAATTCACAGCGCTTCGTAGTTTGATTCATTGTTCGGAGTTTCTATTTATCTATTTATCATGTTTTAAAAATTTTAAATTTAAATTTTAAATATCATGTTTTTAAATTGTAAATGTTAATATGCTTATGTTTTATGTATTACAAATATTTTTGATTGAATTTTAGTGGTGCCAAATGAAGATTATACATAGCGGATATGTCAAAATAGGAGAAAAAGTAAAATAAAATTTGAGATTTAGGAGATGTTCTTTGACTTCAGATCTGAAAATAGGATCATAAAAAATAGGGGGAGTCCCTAAATTCAAAATAGGGGCCATTGTTGGAGATACTCTAACGCATGTGAGCAAGCTAGAACTGTTCATTGTACTAGTCCTTTACAAACTTTTTTTTACAAAACTAGTACCTGTATTTTTTTTTTTGCAAAAATTGTTCCTTGACCTGTGCATTCCACACACGGGGGAGCGTGGAAATTACTATGACACAACACGTGGCGCATTTCTGTAGCAGTAGGGTGCGGGAAATCGAATAATCGGGGAATGAGGACATAGGAAATTGTCGACGCGGAAACTATCGGGGGTCGCTACATGCAGTCCAATTACTGCGGAATAGAGGCATGGGGTAATCTGATTTTCGCAGAATAGGAGCGCGACATTTCATTTTTCGCGGAGTGAGGGCACGACATTGCGCTTTTCCGCTGCCAGGCTCACGCGGGAATTGCATTTATCACGATGTGATGGCGCGGCAATTACCCAGCACGGAATCGGATCTCTGTGCTCTCCGTGTGCGAAATATGGTGGCCATGGGCCATCCCTGAAAAAAAATTCAGCAGGGTTAACTCTGTAATTTTTTTTGTTACGGGGGGCTAGAAGCCTAGAAAAGACTCGCAGCAGCTGCAGCTTCCACTCCAGCTAGCTTGGCCATTAACCAATCGACACATGCTATTTGATACTTGTGGTACCATGCGGCGGCTATTGACTGGAGGTAGTAGAGTACAGTGCACCACGTTTTGTTTCAGATTTAACTGTGTACTGACGCACTCTGATAGATAGCACTCCAACGACTTGTTGAGGCGGGCCCTCGAGGGAGTTTGCCATTTCAACGAAGGAATGGCCCAAGAAAGCCGCCTGATGGCCTCCTTTTTATTGAGAAACGAAGACTTTTTGCACAGTAGACCTAACAATTCATAATTCTATCTTCCGCGAAAAGCTTATCATCGTCGTTCATTTCGTGTCACTCGGATCACAAAGTGGTCCCGATTGTTTCATGCCCTTGAAGAGGCTATCAAGTTGTTAAAATATCTTTCTATTATCTTATTGAAGTAAAAGAAAAAAGTGACCATGTTCAATCTCAAAAGGCTAAAAATTACAATATTAATTAAAGTATGAAGAGAAAGATCTATATACGGCTTTATTTATGAAAGTTTTAAGTTTAAATAGAAAATAGGATATCCCTATGCGGATCAAACAGAAAATAGGCAAGAAACAGCGAGAGTGTAATCTTACATGAGAAAAAATGAGACGAGCGGAAGAAAGATACGAGCCAGAAACAAGTGCGTTCAAAAATATTGTACCGAGGAAAGAGCTGCAGCCAATAGGAGTTGACCTTCCACATCTGACGCAAGATAAGTCAGCTCTCCCGAATCCCGGCTGGGGGAAAAACACGGCCAGTAGCCCAGGAGTGATAATCGCGTCCGACACCGTATGCATTTATTTATTACCGTTCACGCAAAAGTATCATCTCTTATCTTTTAAGACAATTAAATTAATATCTAAGTTATTTTCTTTCATAACTATTTCAATTTCACCGTAATTTTAATCCTTATAAAAGTCAAAATGAGCCTTATATTTCAGAACGGAAGGAGTACATATTATACTTCCGTCCATATTTATAGGGCATATTTTCTTTTAGCACATAGACCAATAAGATTTTTAGGGCATGTACAATAAGTAGGGATAACAGTTTTACCCATGGGTTCGGGCACCCGCGGGTACCCGACCCAATAAGAGCGGGCACAGGTAGCATTTGAGACCCGTGGGTTTTCGGGTTCGGGTACCCGATAAGGGCATAGGATGTAGGGGTGAAAACGGTCGGAAACGGTCGGAAAACACTAAAACCATTTTTGTTTTCATATTTTTTCTCGGAAACGATATCGGAATCGATAACTACGGAAACGAAAACGGCATCGGTAATTCAAAATATCGAAACGAAAATTGATACAAAATATATATCGGTAACGATCGAATCGAAAAAGAGACCCAGAACATCGTAAGGACATGTACCACCAATTGACTTCAAAAAATTCACACAAATAGTACATCCACATAGAAATTAGTAATTAATAAATATTCACAAATTTACGATGAACACACATCAAATTTTAGACTTGAATGACTACATTAGAGTTTTGTTTTTATGATATTTAAAAATATCTATGATTGGTTAAATCATGAAAATGGGTGAAGATTGTAGCCCTCGTGATAAGCTTCACATAGAGTCCAAAATCACCTAAATCGGAGTTCGGAGTAAAAAGTTATGGGCGTTTTAGTGACCGAAGGAGTGTGATTTGTGGGCTGGAATAATTCCGGTAATTACCGACGGAATTTACCGATTTTTTCCGGATACCGAAGGAAACGGTCGGAACCGATCAAAACCGTTATCGTTATCGCTTCGACAAAAATTACCGATTCCGATTCCGATTCCGAAAATTACCGATACCGACACGTCCGGTTGAAAAATTTCGAAAACGGTTTTCGGAATTTCGGGAATTACCGATACCGTTTTCACCCCTAATAGGATGGGTATGGATACCATTTTGTACCCATGGGTACCCATGGATATCCATGACATGTAGGCCCCATTGTCAGTGATACAAACAAAAATACAAAATAACCTCCGTAGCCTTACGGCCTTACCGAGTTACCGTGCCCCACTCGTTTCCTTTTCTAATTTTTCACCCCGACGCCAAATCACTCAAGTCCCTATTCCCTAACCCTAGCTTGCAAGCGCCGCCTCCCACGCCTCCATTCCTCGCCTCGGTTCCGCCTTGGCGCCCTCGAACTCCTCCATTCTTCTTTGACCACTTGCCACACCGCCGCCGGAGCTCCTCCGACCTGCTTCTGCGCCATTGCCGCCGACCCGAGACTCCTCCGTTCCTCTGCGCCCGCCTGCCGCCTCAAGCTCCTCCGCTCTGCTGCTGCTGCCTGCCGCCCTCGGGCTCCTCCTCTCTCTTCTTGGTCGACCGCCCCCAGCTCAGATCCAGCCATCCGGGTGAGGCTTAGTTGTTTCTCCGTGTTATTTTTTCTTTGCCTCATTTGTGATTTGTGAGAAAAACTTGTGGATTCAAAATTTTCCTTGCAATGCACATGTTGATGCTGGTTAGCTGATCTGGTTAGCTGAATTTTCTAAGCACGACTCAAACGAGGTTCTGAAATCAACAGATTGGACTTGATGTTTGCGTGTGGACCATATGAGGTCCACATGGAATCTGTTGATTTGGAGTGGCAGATTGGTTTGTGATGAGATCTGCAACAAAAATTAGGGCGAATGTTCTGAATTAGTTGGTCAAAATAAGTCGATACATATTCGAATCTCCTAGTGCTGAGCCGATACATGTTATATGAACTGTTTTATGTTTTCATGCCAGAAAGACAAAGCACAGCTATGCTCACAATTTAATTAGCGATCTTCTGAATTTCTTTCCCGTCCTGCCAATTTCAGGAGACCACTACCTGAAACCATACGTTTAATGTATTTTGGGATTGATCACACTTTGTCTGTATCAGGTGGTGAGTAGAATTCTGTGTTCTGTGTTTTACTTTTGTAGGGTCTTTTTAACCCCTACTTGACTGACAAGAATATGCTCAAGTTTGTGTCTATTAATCTTATTACATTGGTTAAGTAATTGCAGATTATGTGCTACTCCAAATGCCTCCTTTTGTGTGATTATTTGTTTCCCATTTGCTTTGTTTTCTTTCATGGAATGGAGAAAGATTGGAGGGGTAGGTTCGGGTATCCATCTGGGCATGAGATCAGGGTTCGGGTTTGGGTACCCATCGGATTCGGGTATGGGTATAGATCTGTGCCTGTGAAGGTTTTCGGGTTCGCATGGGCGACATATGGTTCGGGTTCGGGTTTCAGGTAGTGGTACCCGGAGGTACCCACCCGATTGCCATCCCTAACAATAAGGCTATCTTAGCTTACTCTTAACATGTCCACGTCAGTTTTGTTCTATGTGAACGAATAAGAAAAGAGGAGAGAGAAGAGAACTAACTCTTATTTAGAAGTAAGCATTGCACGGGAGCATATGTAGATTAGTTATGTACAAGAGAGAAGAGGTAGTTAATGCACGACATCTAGAGGCAATCTTTAGAGATAGCTATTATACAAACTGGCTTTAATGTTTATTCTAGATGACATGGATGGGAGATGGAGTAAACAATTGGCTTTGTTATTTGAAAGGACCGAGATGTTGCCTAGAGGGGGGGTGAATAGACGTTTACAAATTTTAAATCGCAGCGGAAATTTAAACTTCGGATACTCCGAAATTTACTTCGAACTGTCCGAGTGGTTCGGATAGTCCGAGCCAAATTTCGGATAGTCCGAACTGTTCTGAGCACAAGAACCCTAGAAAGTAGATCTAACTAATTTCGAGAGTGATTCTAGAACCAAGTGAAATATCTTAGCTAAGAAAACTTGCAGAAGATGAAATCCCACCAAGATCTACTACAAAAAGCTACCAATCACTTCAATCCCCAAAAGATTAAGCTAAGCACAAAGGGGAACAAACAAGAAATCCAAGAACCAAAGAGACGCAACAACTTTTCCCCGAAGTTCAGATCCTTGAGGGGATCCTACGTCTCCGTTGAGGCGGCACCAAGCCGGGGTCTCTTTCAACCCTAATCCTCTAGGTGTTGCACAAAGCACTCACCTACTTTTTCTTGAATCCTTCCCTTGCAGAGGTGGATTCGACCTTCACAAACTTCCGGGGGCATCCCACACGAAGATTAGGAGCTCACCGGCGACTCCTAGCCGTCTAGGAGTCCTCAACCTCCAAGAGTAAAAGATGTGCCAAGAAATCCGCAAAAGAATGATTTTTGTGCTCAAGATGAATCAAAGTCACTAGATCTATCAATCTCTCAACTCACTCAACCTCAAAAGATTCACAAATCAAAGGATTGAGAGGGAGTGAGGGCTTGAGCTCTAGAGGCTTGCAATGGCTGTGTATGAGTGGAGTTAATGCTGTAGAGGCTGGTGGGTGGGGATATGAGGATTTTATAGCCTCTCAAAAACTAGCCGTTTTGAGTTGTGCCCGAGTCTGTTCGGATAGTCCGAACAGGCTGAGTCCAGGGCAACTGAGCGACCCAGCTCAGATAGTCCGAACACTGGTTCGGACAGTCCGAACACCTCGGATACTCCGAGCGTTCGGATACTCTGAAAAAAAATTCGGACACTCCGAACCCAAATAAACTCACTCTAACCGAGGGGGTCCACTCGGATACTCCGAACCAATGTTCGGACATTCCGAACCCAAATGAACTTGACCAACAGATGGTGTCAGCTTGGATACTCCGAAAATAGTTTCGGACATTCCGAACCCAATTTTTACCATACCAACCGAGGGGGTTCACTCGGACATTCCGAACCAGGGTTCGGATACTACGAACTGTTTTGAACAAAATGCCCCCAAAACTTTATACTTTGACTCATTTTGAGACTAGAATTCATCATTGAGCACATTAAATCATTCTAAAGCTATTTCTTGTCATATCCCTCTTTATAGTACGGCAATCCTTAAATTCAAATAAAATTAAAAATGCGTATACAACCGTCGAGTTTAACCGATGCCTTTTCTCCTTCGATTTGAGGGTTCTCTTTTCTTAAGCGACTTTCCCATGAGCGTAATCATCTGTTCACAATACTCATAAAGCTCGTTAGTCACTTAATCTTGTTGTCATTAATCACCAAAATCATTAAGGGGTCTAGATGCACTTTCATTATTGTACTTGCTCTTAAAATGACTAGATTATTTCTATTATTATCTCCAAGCATTATATTTAATACATATATATAGAGAATATTAATTAAATATGAATATTTATTAGAGACATAAAAGGAATGTATATTATATATTATAGCGCTAGAGATTGTCGAGCCGTGAGCACTGCCACGGCAGCGCATTCGCGGGGAGGTCCTCCGAAAATTAAAAATTATGTTTAGGTCCTTTCGAATGTTTTTAATAAAATAGACCTGAAAAATTTTAAAATTACATTCAGATTCCTCCGCGGTTTACATTTAGATCCTCCTCGTGGTTTTTAGCAGAACGGACCCTGAAAAAAAAGATTACTGTCGGGGATTGGATATACTGTACCAAGACGACCACCGAAGCTCGGCGCCAACCGACCATGCTCTTGCGGATGGCGACAGAGATCGACTTCGTGTAGGCGGCTCACGGGCTACCCCATCCGGCGGTGCCAAGCTCGGGGCTCGCGACAAGGCGACGTGGCATTAAATGCTTGCTTGGCTCGAGGATCGCCGCCAGGATCTGCTATTTGCCACGGTCGCGCCTACCGTCTGCGCCCATTGTTCCTATCGTCGCGTGGTACCGCGGTGGCGCGTCTCACTGACTACGCACGTCCTCTGAGAGCGCCCCGTAATAAATAACCTCTCCTCAGAATCCTATAAATACCCTCGCACGATGTAATCGAGGGCGGGTGGCTTTTTGGTACCACGACATCGAGACCCGAACTTGTTCCTTGGAGTCCTTAGGCTAGCTCAAGGCTCCTCCGAGCAAGCACGTTGTAACTACTCCATACTCATTAGTGAATCCTTTGGACGAGGGTTGTTATCTCCTCCGTGAGAGGCGAACTGCACCAAAAACGACCCTCGGCGCTTCTCGATTGTCTTGTCCACCTCGATCCGTAGCTCGGCACACCCTTGGACGTATAGCCCT
Organism: Guadua angustifolia; assembly: GCA_036346375.1. Taxonomy (NCBI): domain Eukaryota; kingdom Viridiplantae; phylum Streptophyta; class Magnoliopsida; order Poales; family Poaceae; genus Guadua; species Guadua angustifolia. Next base: position 12,429,684 of record CM070507.1, on the reverse strand, counting down.
TGCGGGAAAGGGGCCCTAGGTTAATCCCCCATTCAACAAGTAAGCTCGGCGAAGGACCCCTGTCCCAAATCGTCGACAGCTGGCGCCGTCCGTGGGGACCGACTGAAGTCCTCCTGCAAGGAATCCCTGAGGATGCCAAACTCGCAAGACAATCAAGACCTCTGCGTCTTCGACGACGTGGAGGACGCCGACATGTACTACGCCAGCGACGGCATGGGTGGTGCGGTCGATCCGGAAGGCCACACCGAAACCGGGAGTCTTTCCCCGGTGGCCGCAGCGCGAGAGCATTTCCTCCGCTCGCGGCCAGATACCCTCGCTTGCGGGGATGAATCTGGCGACCGGTACGACAGTCGGACTACCCCCGACCGTCTCGAGCTCAGCCAAGGGACCGCGTCGTACGACACCACCTCAACGTCGCCCGTGCAGTCCTGGTCCTCCCGCCGCGTCTGCATGGTGGGAAGGGAGGACGACCATGAGGAACGGCTGTCTCCGGCGGCCCCTTCTCCTCGCCGGCTCAACGACGGCGAGGAGCACCCGGAGTCCCCCCCGGGCGCGGACCCGGCGGTTGTCCACCACCAACCCGGTGGCGGAGCTGGCCGGGGCCGAGACCGGCTCGCAAGGACCCAGCTACCACTCCCGAGTACTGGCCGCCGCCCTTCAAGGTCGCCTCCCGATGCTCCTCAGAGCGCCGAGCGACTTCGCGCCATGGCGACGGTCGTGCGCAACCTCCAGAACTTCGCCAACCAGGCAGACCTGGCGGCCATGGGGGCCCTCGTGGCCGAAAATATGGAAAAGCTTGCCGCCGACATCGGGCCCCCATCACCGCCCGGCGTTCGGGGGCCCCGGGATGTTTCCCGGGACGCTAAACCGCATTCCTCGCCCAGGGCCTCCCGAAGCCATGCTCAGGGGAACCCTGCGAAGCACCATCAACACCATGAGGATGCTCGGAGCACTTCCCGGGCAGCCTCACGGGCTCACGGACATGCCCGGCCCGCCCGCGAGCGCTCCGTATGTTCCACATCGAACCCGCCGCCGTCGCACCGGCATGAGGGCGTGTTCTCTCGCCTCGCCTTACGCGCCAAGGACCGCTTGGGTCCCGGTCGCCACGACCGTCACGCCCGGAGGGCTCGCCATGATGGCCCGGCGTTCGGATGCCGGGCTTTCTCGGCGTCCCTCCGCGACGTCAAGTGGCCGGGCAAATTCAAGCCCGCCACGCCGAAGCGCTTCAACGGACCCAAAACCCGACGAATTCATCTCGATCTACTCCATCGCCATCCGCGGCGGCGGGGACGAAGGGTCATGGCTAACTACCTCCCCACTTGCCCTCGACGGCCCGCCAGACTTGCTCTTTAACCGAAGGAGGGATCGATCCGTTCGTGGAGGCGGCTCTCGGAGGCCCTCATGGCGAACTTTCAAAGTTGCTACACCCGCCGCAACGAAGCGCGACCTCGGCGGCTCATCCAAACGGACAAGGAAGCGGCTGCGCGATTTCGGCCCAAAGGTTCATAAAGGTAAGAAACTCCATCCCGAGCATCTCGGACGAAGCGGTGGTCGGGCCTTCAAGTTCGGGTCCGTGACGCCCGCTTCATGCAAGACTTGAGATTCACCCCAACTCGTCGGCCAACGAATCTTTTCAGATGGCCGACCGCACGCTAACGCCGACGGCAAAGGTAATGGAAGAAAGCGCCGATGAAGGCAAGCTCTTGCCTCGGCCCGGCCTCGAAGGCGCTCGAGCAAGAGGCCCTCGGGCCCCGGAGAAGAAGATCAAGAAGAAGAAAAGTCGCAAGACGGGCATGGTCGCGCGCCGAGCAACGACGGCAAGGTCGTCGCCACTTATTTCGGCGGTATGGGCGGGCGCGATCGGCGCGCCGCAAGCCGCAACACCGACTGGCGCCAGATGACCAAGGTCACGACGACCGGTCGCGCCAAGAGGGCGCCATGGTGACCGCCGCCTTCGCATCCATCGTAACCGGTCCACGACCTTCAGAATCAGAGAACTTGGGCATATCGCTGGAGAAATTTACAGGACGAGGGCCCCATGCCGGCTCTCCCGAGCAAGGGGGAGAGCAGCAAGGGCAAGGGCCCCGCTGACGGCGACGACGACATGGATTACCAGGAGCCCCATAATCACATCGCCGTCATATTCGGCGGCTCCTCGGCCTACAAATCCCGAAGGGACTTAAAGGAGGCCGCCCGGGAGGTCGGCCACATCACCCAGGCAGGCCCCCCGTACAGCAGCTCAGGTGGTCCAAGTTGCCCATCACATTCTCCAAGGACGATTGTCCCCTTGGAATGACCAAACCCGAAGCTCCGCTGGTCGTGAGCCGACCATCAACAACGCATAAAGTTGGCGGGTCCTCATCGATGGCGGGAGCTCCTTGGACCTCATATCCGCTTTCGGTCTGGACGAGATGCAGTCCTCGCTCCAAGATCAAGAGCGCCGCCGTCCGTTCTTGAGGATCGCCCCGCACCTCGATCAAGCCTTTGGGCGAGATCGTCTTGCCCGTAACATTCGGGGACACAACAAATTCCGGACCGAGCGATCAATTTCAAGTCGTGGACTTTAGATCGGCCTACTAACGCCATCCTTGGCGAGCCCGCCTCTCCAAATTCATGGTCGCCACGCATCACGCCTACCAAGTGCCTAAAGGTCCCGGACCCAAAGGCGTCACATCCTTTGTGAAGGGCGACCATAAGGCGGCCTTGAGTCTGCGACGAGAAGTCCTCGACATGGTCGGGCAATGCCCAGCCATGCCCCGACCAAGCGCCGTGCCTTCGGCCTAAAGTTGCCCTCGGCCGGGAGGAGGAACCAAGCGGTCCTCTCAACGAGGTGACCCATCCAGGTCCTCCATTTGGGGTCCTCCTTGACCCCAAATAGGAACTCGAGCTCATCACCTTCCTCCGGAGGAGCTTCGGACGTGTTCGCTGGGAACCGTCCGATATGCCCGGGTCCCAAGGAGGTGATCGAGCCTGTCGGCTATTCACTGACAAAAGACTCGTCGCCGAGGCTCAGCGATTTTCCCGAGAAACAGTAATCATCCGGAGGAACTCGACAAGCTCCTTAAGGCCGGCCGTCGAGAGGTCGCACACGGAGTGGTAGCAAATCCGGTCATCGTCAAGAAGAAGGGGGCAAGTGGCGCGTAAAGGCCGACCACCTTGGGTTAAACGCCGCATGCCCGGGACAACTTCTCTCTGGCAAGATCGACCACTAGTGGACGCGACGGCGAATCCTGTAATGAGCTTTCGGACGATATTCGGGTTATCACCAGATTAGCTTTGTTCGAGGACGAGGAGAAGACTTCCTTCATCACGCCTTCCCGACGTTACGCTACACGACCATGTCGTTCGGCTCATGGAACGCAGGGCGACCTTCGGCGCTTGATGCAAAAGACCTTCCCGAGCAGATAGGGTAGGAACACGGAGGTATATGTAGATGACATCGTAGTTAAGAGTAAAATCCTCGGGCCATATATCCGGCCTCGAGGAGACCTTTTGTAATCTCCGTAGGCATCGAATAAGGCTTAACCGAAAAGTGTGCTTTTGGTGTAAAATCGGTAAAGTGCTCGGGTATATCATCGGACGCAGGCATCGGCGCCAACCGTAAAAAGATCGAAGCCATCGAAAGAATGCGACCCCAAACTCGTTAAAGGAGATTCAAACCACGGCCGGACGAATGGCGCTTTAAGCCGCTTCATTTCTCGGTCCGGGGAGCGCGGCTTGCCCTTCTTTAAGGCGCTCCGTAAGCATGACGGTTTCACTTGGACAGACGAGGCTAACCGCTCATTCGAGGAGCTAAAGCAGTACCTGTCCAACCCTCCGATCCTGGCCACGCCAAGGTCGGGGGAGCCGCTTTTACTGTACCTCGCAGCGACGCCCCAGGCCGTAAGCGCGGTCCTTGCTGAGAGCGAGAAGGACGCGGCGTCCGTTATACTACGTCGGCAAGTGTTGCACGGACCAAAAAGCGTTACCCTGAGGTCCAGAAACTCTTATACTCGCTGCTCGTAGCATCAAGGAAGCTGCGCCACTACTTCCAAGCCCACAAGGTCGTTGTCCCGACCAGCTTTCCACTTAGGGAGATCCTAAGAAATTTGGACGCCAGCGGCCGGATAGCGAAGTGGGCCATGGAACTCGCAGAGTTCGATGTCCACTTCTCTGCCCGCACCGCGATCAAATCTCGATTCTAGCGGACTTCGTGGTAGAATGGGCGAACCCCCCTTGACCCACCACCAAGGACCACGAATCGAGACCGGTCACCGGATTATGTGCCGACGGGTCCCGAGCTTTGAACGCCGGGTCGAAATTTGGCGTTATCGTATCCCCAAGGAACAGCTCCAATACGTCATTCAATTACACTTCCCGCAACAAACAATGCGGCGGAGTATGAAGGCCTTTGACCGAAGGCCCAAGGCGCCAAGGCTCGGAGTCGACCGTGAAAGGTGATTCACACCGGTGGTCATCAACCAAGTCAACAAGGAGTATCGGTGTTCGATCACTCAATGGCACTTTACTTGGTTGAAGTGAGGAAGATGGAGCGGTACTTGAAATTTCAAGTACTCTACATCCCCAGAAGGATAATTCCTCGCCAACCAACTTTCCAAGGTCGGTTCCTCGCAGTGCCGCCCCTCGGGCGCTTAGTCGAGCATCTACACAAGCCCTCCATTCCCTCTGAGAGGAGGCACCAACCAGATGCCCGCCAAACCGGCGCTTAGCCGAAACATCTGCGAAGCCCTCCATTCCCTCAGAGAGGAGGCATCGAGGCGTCGGCAACGTCTCCTTCCTCGAGCAAGGTGCGGATTGGATGGCGCCATTCATCCAAAGATTTCGCCCATGGGATATTGCCCAGGAAGAAGCCGAAGCGTTCATTACCAAAAGGCGGTCATCTGTCTACAAGCTGGTAGACGGCGCCTTGTACCGCAAAGGGGCACTTGGAGTCCTCTCCAAGTGCATATCCCGGGAGGAGGGCGAGTTCCTTCTCCGAGATATCCATGAGGGAATGTGTGGAGCCCACTCGTCCTTCCGGACGCTCGTGAGCAAGGCATTCCGGTTGGGATACTATTGGCCAATTGGCGCTAGACGACGCCTTCGATCGTGGCAACTTGTCGGGCGTGCCAGTTTCACGCCCGTAAGTCACACCAGCCAGCCTACGCACTGCAAACCATCCCACTCTCATGGCCATTCTCGACCTGGGGGGCTGACATCCTCGGGCCTTTCCCCCGTGGTCGAAAGGGTTGTAAATTCTTGCTCGTCGCAATCGACACTTTCTCTAAGTGGATCGAGGCCGAGCCCGTTTCAACCATTTCGGCTCAAGCAGCCAAAAGATTTTTCCGCAGTAATGTGGTGACGCGCTTTGGGGTACCCAATCGCCTCATCACAGACAACGGCACCCAGTTCACCAGCGAACTGTTTCAAGCCTCATGCAAGACATTGGCACAAAAATATGCTTCCTCAGAGCCCATCCGCAGAGCAATGGAGCACCGAAAAAAGCGAACGCCGCCTACTCAAGGATCAAGAAAAGAGTCTTCAGAGACCTTTCCGACAAAGGCGGGTCATGGGTGGGCGAGCTCCCTTCCGTCCTTTGGTCGGCAAGCACCACCGAAGCCGAAGCACGGGCGAGACGCCCTTCGGCTCGTCTCTGGCGCCGAGGCCATCCTCCCTTGAAATCATGCTCGGGTCCCCAAGGGTGCACTGCCGACGACATCCACCAAGGTCGCGGCGCCGCCGACCTTGACCTTATCAAGAAACTTCGCCTAAAGGCACGGCTCCGGCCACCACCTACCGGCAAACCCTTCGCAAGCATCGCGGCTAAGTCCATTCGCCTCGAGCTCTCTGAGTTGGCGACCTTGTCTGCGCCGGATTCGGGACGCGTCAAAGGCCAACAAACTCTCCCCAAATGGGAAGGCCCATTCACGATCGTTTGATTGTCACGCTTGGGGCTGTCGCCTTCTGACGGAGGATGGCATGAGCTCGCTAGTTCATGGAACATTGACCAGCTGCGCAAGTTCTATATCTAAAAGCTCATGTTCCACTTTCTGCACTATGCTATAAATTCACGACCGTTCGCATCAATGCGACCTTTTGTTCGTCTAAACACCTCTCACTTAGCAGAATTCGGACCGCGCGCGTAGAATAGCGCAAGGTACTACGACCAACGCCCGGCCGCTAAAAGATTACCACTAGAGGCGCCGGTCTCAATAAGCCGACCTTGGTCCGCAGTAGTTATCCGCTGCGCGATACAAGTCGCAAACAGACGCCCTTTTGGTCGGTACAAAGCTTAGCTCGGACGGGCGCACACGGTCGCTGCACACCATGTCCCAAAAACCGCGCGCCCTTCCCTCGCACGACCATGCTCGCGGGTTAGGCCCATGCGTGCCAAAGTGTTAAGAAGTTTTGAGCCACGCTGGTTTTTCTACACCGACCTAACCCACGCTTGTCGCCCGGATAGGCCGATGCTTGGTTGGAAGTATAGTGCGCGCTCTATCTCGTCTCTCCTACGAAACAAACTCGTGCTCGCAACTCAGGTGCACGAGTTTCATTCGCAGCGGGGGCTCGGATAGGGGCAGGACATCGAGCGAAAGTGTTTTTGGTCGCTAAGTCACAGCTTGCTGCAAAGCACGTCTCGCTCTTAAGCATTATCTATTCATTACAGGAAAAGCAAGATAAAGATCAAAAAGAAGAAAGAAGCGTCACCACTGACACAACATTCGAGTAAAACGGCATATAACCCTACACACCGCGCGCCGCCTAAGTCTTGTGAGAGCTTACGCTTATAGTCAACAATCTTAGTCGAAGATCGATCACCTTCCGCCAGGCGCCACGACCTTCTTGGGCTTCCTCGAGGAGCTGCTCGACCTCGTCCTTTTCTTGGTCGGCCAGGCGGCGGCGTTCTGCTGCTTGGCGCTCGGTTCGGCCACCTTAGCCGAGGGCGAAGCACGTTGGTTTTCTTGTTGAAACCTTGCTCGAGCCCGAGAACCTTATTCCGGCTAAGGGCCAGATCTTCCTCCAGCTGACCAGCTTTTCGCCTCCACTGCTCTAGCTCTCCCGTGGCCTGGCACGACACCTCAAGCTCGGCCACCTTGGTCTCCAGGGTCCGAGCATACTGCTTCCCCTGTTGAAGCTCCTGATCGAGCCCCTGAACCCGGCTGTGGCTAAGGGCAAGACTCTCCTCCGCCAGGCTAGCCGTTTTCTTCCACTGCTCCAGCTCTTGCTCGAGCGCGAGCACTTTCTTCTCGGAAGCAGCAGCGCCCTCCTTGGCCTGGCGGGCGGCGGACCTTTCCTGCTCGAGCTCTTGTTCGAGCCCGAGGATCTTCCCCTTAGCCTCGATGACTTCTTGCTCGCCTCGCGGCATCTTTTTCACGATTATGGTATCCATGAGCTTGAGGTCGCCCACCTTCTCCTCCGGCCTAGTGGTCGGGCCGCTTTCTTCATATAAGCGGGCGAGGTGTTGGGACAATCAAGCACTTCCTCAAAATTGGCCAAAGACTTTTTAAGAAGCCATGCGGGCAGGAAACTTTAAGCGGGATCCCACCAAAACCAAAGAAGGAAAATTACCGCGGTAGCAGAGCAATTCTCACCTCGGCAACGTCGGTGCGCAGATTCTCCCGAAACTTCTCGTAAATCTCCCTCTTTGAATGTCGCGGAATCCGGCAGTGTCTTGACAAGCCCGAGTCCTCGAAGAAGGGCGGGTTGTCCAAATCGGCGAGTCCTCCTCCCGAGAGGCGTTATCCGTCGCGGCACCAAGGCCCACTCTTGGCGGCGCTTCGCTCGGGTCCACTCGCTATCCTCCCGAGCATGTTGTTCGCTCGAGGCCGCTATCCCCCAGCGGCGGTTCGCCGGAGCGGTGCCGTCTTATCCGGGCAGCATTTCGCCGGAGCCCTGCTCCCTCTTGAGCGACCCTTTTGCCCGGGCTGCGGGTCGGCCTTTTCTCCTCCGCCGTGCTCGCCTTGCTCCGCGCGCCGGCCATCACGATGTCGGCGGCGGAGATAGCACGCCCGCTAAGGCATGGTGGGCAAGCTCATGAGCTATTTGGCGGCAGTTCGGGAAGGCCCTACGGGCTATTAACCATCCACGTCAGGTGAGTGGGGTTAGCCCGGGGGCGCAAAACAAAGAGCGAAGGGAAACAGAGCAAGGGCAGGGATCGACGCCCACCTTTGGCCGGGCCTTCTTCGTCGCCCGCAGGTGAGTTCGCCGCCGCTAGGACCACCAGCTCGGCCGCCTTTTCGGCGGCCTGGGTGATCTTCGCCAGCTTAGGGTCAACAGCCTCCATGTCGACCCCCTCCAGCGTCTTTTCCGGATGCCCGGGTACCGTTGCGAGAGGCTTCGCCCGACCGACGATCCCGAACTCCCGAGCTTTAGTAGCTCGTGCGAGTTGGTCCTTCGTCTCGGCAAGCTCCCTCTTCAGCGCCTCCCGCTCGATCTGCACCATTCCCTTGATCAATCTTCCCTCCGCCGCGATTTGTTTGATTTGAACTTCCAGGCTATAATTCTCCAGCCAAAGCCTCAGGCGGCTTACCTCCTCCACGCGATCGGCGTACTCCATATGCCGCTTCGGAGGGTTCCCCGGCCCGGTCGCGTGCCTCTTCGACGTCCGGGTACTCACCAGTGGCGCGGTCGGCCTTTTGCTCCTCCCCTTTTTGGCCTTAGCCGCGGGGACGAGCACCCCGCTGCTGCCCACTTTGGATTTGAGCTCGCCACGCCCGGCTCAAGGCGAGCTTCTCTGTCAAAAGGAAGCGGAACGCCGTTAGGAAGGCGCGGTGCTCTCCCGGCGCCAAATGCTCAAGAAGACTTCGGACGTTCTCCCGAGCATAAATGACCAGGGTACTTACCACATCGCCTCGCCGAGCACGCTCAACGGGACTTGGAGTTTCTTCTCGAGCTCCTTGCCCTTGGGGGACCCAAACATTTCGCTGACCCTCTTCTCCACCCAGTCGAAGCCCGGGGCTGCAATCGCGACGCGCAAAATGTCATCGCAAGTTCGAGCGTCACAAGTGAAGCGAAGTTGTCACGAATGGCGAGGGCATACCCGATTCGGCCTCACGGGTGAGGTCGTCCCACCCGCTGATCTTGAAGAAGGGGTGCTCTCTCCTCCGCAGCGGGGATATCCTGTTCCGGGGGAAGTCGCGGACGATGTCGCGCCCGGTCAACCCCATGTTCGTGAGCTCGTGGATCATCATCAGGACCCGCTCCTCATCGGGGGTGGCCGTCGGGCGCGATGTCTCGGCATTGGCGCGCCGCTCCCAGATAGCGCAATGAATCGTCTCCGCGCCTCGCAAGTAGAACCAATGGTCGGCCCAGCCCGAGACGGAGTCCTTGAGGGTGAAAACGGGGAACTCGTACGGGCGGCCGGGTCGCAAGCGGAAATATAGGGCGCCGGTGCGGAAAAGGTTGTAGAAATGGAGGAAGAGACTTGGCGTAGGAAGGGTGCCCACGAAGCCTTCGCAGAGATAGGCAAAGATGTTCAAGACAAGGATGGAGTTGGGGTTGGATGGGTGAGCTCACACCAGATGCGTGAGCACATCCTCCAGAACTCGCTCTCGGCGGCCGGAGCCCATTGACGGTGTAGAGGTCGCGGTGACCATCTCGCTGTCGTGCTTGCGCCGGGGCCCCTCGCCTCCCGGATCCTCCAAGTGGGGGCATCCAGTACCCGAGATCCTCCAAAGCCCGAGCCTCTCCACCGTGATCTTGCTTCGCCCCAAACCGCGCCATGAGAAGACTTGAAAGATGAACCGCCGCGTGCAAAGAAGAGAAGTTTGGAAGCCGCCGAGGTTTCTTCATGAGCGCTTATCGCGAAAAGGAGAATAAAGGAAGGAAAACAAATGAAGTGTTCCTCACGGTTATTTCTAGGCGGAGGAGCCGAACGGTCAGAACGGTTGCCGATTGCCGACGCAGCGTGGCGGACGTCCCCGGCAGCTGACCGGCGCGGTTCCCCAAAATCTGTCGAATCAGCGCCGCGACGCCGTGGGGAAGGAACTGCTATAATTTTTCCCGCGCCCTCCCGGCGTTATTTAGCTCGAGCCGACCAAAGTGCGCGGCCTCAAGGGCGCGTCTCTCGAGCCCGATCGCTCGGAAGCCGCAGCAGCCTTTTCGTTTCGCGAGACCCTTTTTCCCGAGCTCGGTAGCTCGGATGTCATGCGCTTTTTTTTCCACCGTGAAATCTCCGCCCCGAGCATGATTGCTCAAGCATCAGAGCGATTTTTCGCTACAAGATTCCTCACCCCGAGCAAGGGCAGCTCGGGCGTCGCAGAGGTCTTCGCGCAGATGACTCCAATCCTCTTTAAGAAGTCTAGAGGCTTAAGGCGGGGGCCTCGGCAAGGCTGTCCCTCCCCTTTAGCCTCGGGGCTAGCTGTCAGATTGATATCTTGTATCAAGACGACCATCGAAGCCCGGCGCCAACCGACCATGCTCTTGCCCGGATGGCGACAGAGACCGACCGTGTAGCAGGCTCACGGGCTACCCCATCCCCGAAAGAGCCAAGCTCGGGGCTCGCGACAAGGCGACGTGGCATTAAATGCGCAGCTGCTCGAGGATCGCCCGCCAGATCTCTGGCTGCCACGGTCCGCGCCGCCCTGGTCTGCGCCCGCTGTTCCCACGTCGCGTGGTACCCGGCGGTGGCGCGTCTACGACTACGCACGCCCTCTCTGAGAGCGCCCTCGTAATAAATAACCTGCTCAGAATCCTATAAATACCCCTCGCACGATGTAATCGAGGGCGGCGGCTTTTTGGTACCACGACATCGAGACCTGAGAACTTGTTCCTTGGAGTCCTTAGGCTAGCTCAAGGCTCCTCCGAGCAAGCACGTTGTAACTACTCCATACTCATTAGTGAATCCTTTGGACGAGGGTTGTTATCTCCTCCGTGAGAGGCCCGAACCGCACCAAAAACGACCCTCGGCGCTTCCTGATTGTCTTGTCCACCTCGATCCGTAGCTCGGCACACCCTTGGACGTATAGCCCTTGCGGGAAAGGGGCCCTAGGTTGATCCCCCATTCAACAAGTAAGCTCGGCGAAGGACCCCTGTCCCGAATCGTCGACAATTACTTTAGGTCCCATACGGTTTACGTTTGGCTCCTCTCATCGGTTTTTAGAGAAACGGACTCGAAAACAAAGATACGTCTCCATAAAAAATAACACAGATTCGTTGAAGGTTTATAGCAACCTACATATTCGCCGGTGGGGCCTAGCGCCCTTTTTTTTTAAAAAAAAATGCGAAAACCGCGGTTTTTAAAAGAAAACACAGAAAAATACGAAAACAAAAAATACGACCGAATTTCCCAAAATACGTGAAAAAAACAGCCGTAGTTTTCTAAAAAGACGCAGATTCGTCGAAAATTTATAGTAACCCATAAATTCATCGACGAGTCCTAACCGTGGTTTTCTAAAAAAACATAAATTCGTCGGAGGTTTATAGCAGCCCGTGATTCGCTGGTGGGTCCTAACGACCCATTTTTTTTTTTTAAAAAATACGAAAACCGAAAATACACCAAATTTCCCGAGTTTTACATATTGTATCGTCGTGTGCGATGCAGCGTAACGCGTTATTCTGGCTAGGATACATTAATTTGTATTGAAATATGAAATACGTCCATAAACAAAATCATTCAAAAAAACACCATATAAAATTAGAGGAAGGAAAAGCAGACTTCCTATTCTATACTCTTTAGAATAACTATTCTACATTAGTACCGGTAGGCTTGTCCCGCACAGCAATACAACTCCGGCGACCTTAGGGCATGTACAATGGAGAGTCAAGAGTGTCTCTTAGCACATTCTTCTAAGCAAAAAAGATAAGCATGTACAAAGGACATGCACAAGAGCCAACATGCTATTTAATACTGCTCCTCTCTAATTCTGCCTAGGAGCTTATGAAGAGTCGTCTCTTCACCAAGAGTCGACTCTAGCATTTTTTGCACTTTTCCCCCTGCCACATCAGCGAAGCATGTCCACCTCATCACTAAGAGACGCTATATTAAATGGCTATGTACATACCCTTACAAGGCACAAAAAAAATTACAGACACTGGATTCGAACATCATATAAAATTAGAGGAAGGAAAAGCAGACTTCCTATTCTATACTCCTCTTTAGAATAACTATTCTAAACTAGTAACGATAGGCTCGTCCCGCACAACAATACAACTCCAGCGACCTTACAGGCACAAAAAAGATTAGGGACACTGGATTCGAACCATGCCCATCATCATGTGCATTTGTGTACAGAGTAGACCAGTACCAAGTGAGGGCATCTCTAATGGTACTAGTTATAAGAAATATCCATATCATCTATAGATAGCATATAGACAACTTCTCCAATAGATTAGCTATAGTATTATCTATAAAATTAAATATTGGCCCACATGTAATAGATAATAAATGTCTTGGAATCAGTTATAGCCTGGCTATACATTAGTAGCCAGTCTATATCTCTCTCCTTGTTTTCTCTCTTCCACCTAAGCAAAATGGTGAGATGGCACCCTTATAACTAGCTGAAGTGGCACCATTGAAGATGCCCTAAACTACCCGGTACTGTCTAACGGAACTAAACTCAATTGCATCTTGCTGGATGTGGCCTAGTAGTTGAAGACTTCGTACGATTGCCGAACATAGTAACATGTACTATTACTCTAGAAATTAAAAAGTAACATATATTGATCAACGGATAAACCACAACAATAATCAACCAGTACATGTTATGAAGTGCCCGGATGCCCCTGTATATCTGATACAACATTTATACGTTCATAATTCAAAATGGAATTATTTTTTTCTACGAAAAATTCGAATTCATCAAATCAAACCGCTCGAAGCATTGGAAGATTATCCCACACTGACAGTCGCCGATCACCTTGTGATGTAACCAATGAAGTCATCTAGGCCTTTGCGCGAGGACCCGCCGTCTGCCACGGAGGCGCGGACGGCCTCTCCGAGCTCCATTGCCCGCTGCCGCACTGCCATCCCTTTGTCCGAGAGCATCGCCTCCTCGATGACCTCTTGGATGGCCTCTGCCTGTATCACCTCGTTGTGCTTCTCCCATGGCCTCACGAGGAGGCCCGCCTTGAGGTACTTGCAGACAAGCTCCGCGTCCCAGGGCTGGTCGGAGTGCATGGGCCAGGCTAGTATCGGCTTGCCGTGGCTCAGACTCTCCATGGTTGAGTTCCAGCCGCAGTGGCTCATGAACGCCGCCGTGGCCCCGTGCGCCAAGATCTCCAGCTGCGGCGCCCACCCGGTGATCACCACACCCATTCCCTCGGTTTCTTTAGTGAACTCGGACATCAGCTTCGCGTGGCGGCTCTCGCCGGACTCCGCGAATATGTCGGCGCGGTCGGCGTCGCGCAGCACCCAGATGAACCTCTGCTTGCTACCCTTCAGTGCCGCGGCAAGCTCAGCAACCTGCTCCGCTCGGAGAGACGACGTCGTGCCGAAGGATACGTAGAGCACCGACGCCGGCGGCTGCTTGTCGAGCCAGTCCATGCACTCGTGCCGCGTCTGCCCCGGCGTCCGGGCGCTCGCGTCGAGCAGTGGGTTCAATGGCCCAACTGCAAAGAGCTTCGGCGCTTTGAACTCCGGGTGCACGGCAATCTCGTCGATAAACTCGCCCTCGAGCGCGCGGCACGTGTTCATGACCATGCCCGCGACGGGCGCCCCCTGCCCGTCCTGCTCCGTCCGGAAAACATACTCCACGAACTCCTTCGACATGCAGGCGTCGACGGGGAGGAACTGGAGGCCGTGGTCGCGCAGGAGCTGGTGCCCGGGGTCCAACCACCCGATGTTGTACGAGGTGGCCACGCACTGCAGCCCGAACGCCTCGCCGTTGCGCAGCCGCGCCGCCTCGGCCGCGGCGAAAGAATTCAGCAGGTCGTACACGACAACCACGCGGCGGTGGGTGGCCGAGAGCCTCTGAAGAAGGCTGGCGAGAGGGGCGCGCGCGGCGGCAGTGAAGGTCTCGAACATGGCCATGAGGTGGGACGGGAAGGGACAGGGGGCGGTCGGGTCGGGGGCCGGGGACTCGTACATGGACACCTCGAGGTCGTGGAACTGTATGGAGACGAGGGCGTGCGAATCCCAGCCGTGCACCCGCTCTCGAGCCTGGCGGACGTGCGCCGCGGTCGCCGCGTAGTGCACGGGGAGCCCCCGCGACGCGAGCAGCAGAGAGAGGTGCAGGAGCTGGTTCAGGTGGCCCTGCGCGGGGAAGGGCACCGCAACAACGGCAACCGAATCCATCGAGTCAACCGCCATTGGTCGGGTGTTTGTGACTGCTTTTGTGTGCGTACTTCCAGTGGCATCAAACCTAGACATGCTATATATATATATATATAGTACAAGATACAAACCTACAGGAACAAAAGTATAGTAGTAGAGCTTTATGCAATTAAAGCCAACTCTTGAGTCCAATTCCCATTGGTGATGATATCGTATAGGATGAGATCATGCAGAAGAGAGAGATTTTAGACAGATTCAGACATTCTCCGGAAAGAATGACAACCCAACCTAAGGTTTTAAATTTCGATTTCGGATAATACCTCAGGGTTGACCAAAATCTAAAATTTCGACGAGATTTTGAAATTTCAGACAAAATCCAAAAAATAAAATTCAAATCCAAAATTTTTTAGACCGAGATTTCGGCCAAAATTGTCCCAACCTTGGCAAATTTCAACCGAGCAGAAAATAGTTCAAAACAAGTTAGAAAATTTTGAAAAATTTTGTGGATGGTCCTAAGCATCACTAATATTCCTATAAAATTTTTCAAATGATTATCAAGCTTGAGGAATTTTTAAAAATTCTAACAGTTCTACTGTCCTGATAAAAGCCTTACAACAAATTTGAACTGAATCAAAAAATGGCTCAAACCACGTTATAAAATCTTGAAAATTTTTGTAGATGGTCCTGACACATCACTAATGTTCCCATAATTTTCAGATGATGATAAAACTTGAGGAATTTTAAAAAATTCTGAAAGTTGTACTGTCCTGATAAAAGCCTTACCGACAAATATCAAACAATTGAAAATTGGTCCAACCCATATTAGAAAATTTTGAAATTTTGTTTGGATGGTCCTAACAAATCACTAATATTACCATAAAATTTTGAGGTAATGATCAAGTCTGAGGAATTTTAAATTTTTTTGAAAGTGCTATTGTTCTGATAAAAGCCTAACTAAGTACATGTATTGCTTCCATAGATTTGATTGAGTAATGAAAAAAGATTTAAAATTTTTAAAACTTTTATATAAGGGTGATGAGGTAATTATTAAGCTCTTATAAAAAATTTGGATCATGATCACACTCGAGAAAATTTATAAAATGCTGACACAGTTACTATTTTATTTATGTTCCGTCTATTTTTTATTTTTCAAATATAACAAATGAAGCTTAATTCTTTTCAAAAAATTTTTGTATGATCCTAGCCTGCTATATATGGTACCATAAATTTTTAAGAGCATGATCAAACTTGTACATTTTTATAAAAATTTGATAGTGCTTCTATTATTTTTATAAAACTTCTCAAAAATTCAGTTTTTCTCAAAATTTTCATGGAAGATGACATTCTTAAGAGGTATTGTCCCAAATCTGGTCCAAAAAATTTGAAATATAGTCAAAGTTACTGAGATTTCGGTGAAATTTATTGATTTTTTTGGAAACACTGTAGCAATTTGAATTTTTTTATTCAGTCAGGATTTGTAATCTTGTCCCCATTCCGAAATTTTGCTAGTATTTTAAACCTTGACTCAAGCCCTATTTTCTGGCATTCTTGTACAGGGGATGTACAATATTATGTTTGTAAGACTACTATTGAGCAATGTCTTGCGAGTTGCGATCTGCCTGCTTCCGTCTTCTGATATCTCCTTAAATAGCATTAAAAGAATGGTAGAGTCCGTACATGTGAAGCAATTGTTCTTAGCGAAATCATCCCCTACATTAAAGATGACAGGATTTCGGCTCCCTTCATGCTCCACGTCACGTTTTTGCTACAGTAAAATCCTTTGCACGTGCGACGCGTGGCTTGGCCGCGCGGGCGCGACACGTGGCCATGCCTTCACCCGCGGTTTTTTTTGCAGAAAAGCCCTTCAAAGTTTTGGAAATCACATTTAGGTCCTTTTTTTACCGGAAAGACCTTGAAAAAAAAAATACGGAAATTCGGTTTTTTACCGAGTGCCCCTAGATAAGCCCTCCAAAGTTTCAGAAATCGCATTAAGGTCCATTTTTTTTACAAAAAAGGCCCTAAAAAATCTGAAAATTCATGTTTTTTTGTCAGATACCCCTAGATACCGGCTTTTTTTGCGAAAAAACCCTTAGCTGTTTCAAAATTCACGCCTAAGTCACTTTTTTTTTAAAAAAAAAGACCCTAAAAAATCTAAATTCCCCCCGGAGAGCCCTCTAGAATTCTCAAATAGATTTTCTAGGATTATAGCTTAATACCACATGGATCCCTTTTTTTTTTGCAAAAGAGAGCCCCTAAAAAAATAATGTTACAGAAAACTCGTGAATCTTTCGTCAAACAGACCTAAATAAATGCCAGAAAAAAGAACATAGTTACATTTGCATTGTTTCATCTATTTTCCACAAAAAAACCTTTTGATTTAGCGCAATCGCAGATCCTTCGGGAAAGGATCCTAAATAGATGCAAAAAAATTGAATGATTGTATACGTGTTCTTTCAACTGTTTTACGATTTTCTCAACGATTTTTTTTTCAAAAAACACCACCGAAAAAAACGAAATTGTTTCTGCCGAGTAAACATCGCACACGGTGTGGCACGCCGCGAAAACATTTCTAGTATGCTCTATATGTAGTTGTAAAATGGTTACTGTCAAAGATAGAGGAGAAAAATGAGTAGTTATGTTGATGAGATAAGGGTATAGGAGTTCTATATTTACCACAGTCAGTAACATGGACTCACTCTATGGTTGATTTTTTTTTAAATAATATATTTTTTATAAACAATTACAGAATTAATATACCGAAAAAAATAATTACAAGAATACTCGCCTGTCGCAATTCCAAATAGATACGGAGAGTCTGTCGCAATTTCGAATTGCGACATAGCCGTTAATCGCAATTTGGAATTGCGATTAATCTGACGGCTCTGTCAATTGAATTGCGACTAAGGTCTGTCAGATGCAGTAGTCGCAATTCCAAATTATGACAGAGAGTTTTTCCTCCACATGGTGAGGCCTCGGCCTCATTTCTTCACATGGCCTTGCCATTGCTTGCCTTCACTGGCTGCCTGGCCACGAGAGGAGAGGGAGAGGAAAGAGAGGGAGAGGGAGAGGGAGAGAAAAGAGAGGAGGAGGAAGAAGGAGAGGAGAGGAGCAGAAGGAGGAGAAAAGGGAGGAAGATTTTGTCGCGCGTGGAGGTAATTTTTTTTGCACTAAATTTTGTTTTGTAAATTTTATTGTAGTGATTAAATTAGGATAGTTATGAGCAAAGGCAAGTCACGAGCGATAGCGAAGCCCGTTCGACCTGATGCGGAAAATTAGGGTTAGGGTTTAGGTTGGTTGTATGAGTAGACTAGGGTTTAGGTTAATTTTATACCAAGGGACGAATTAGCGTTAGCGATCCGATTGTGTAGTATTTGAATTAGGATTTAGGTTGGTAGTATGCGGGGATTGTGCCGTCTGTTCCCAAAACCCGCACATGCTCTCTCGGCACGTGGAACTTGCACTAATTTTTTTTGTATTTTTTGGACCGTGTCCGGTCTGTCTCCCGGGGCTACGAAAACCCCTAAGTGGTCACGATTTCCGTGGTTTCGTGACCGCGAGTGCCTTGTTCGATTTTCGTAACAAAATGCCGGGGCAACGTCTGCTTATCTCGCCCATACGTAAGTTGTAGCCCGCATTGCGTAGGCCGCCTTGATTTTTTTCAGATTTTTGGACCGTGTCCCAGATGTCTCATGGGCTACGAAAACCCTAAGTGGCCACGATTCCGTGGTTTCGTGATCATGAGTGCCTTTTCCGATTTCGTAACAAAATGCCGCCAACCCCGTCGCCTATCTCGCCCATACGTAAGTAGTAGCACTTTGCGTGAGGTCGCTCTTGATTTTTCCCGTATTTTTGGATTGATCCTACGGCACCATGGTCATGAAAACTCTTAAGTGGCCACGATTTCCACGGCTTGGTGGCCCCGACTATTGAGACAAACATGTACAACATGTCAATTTGGAATTGCGACTATAGGGTATTTCACAAATTTTTTGACGTAATATTTCTGTAAATTTAAAAAATTATCTTAAAAAATCCAACTCAATGAATTAGTAAACAAATTATTTTATAATATTTGTCCACGATTACACATATATTTTTTCCAAATTCCAAATCAATGAATTAGTAAACAATTATCTAACTAATATTCTGCTTAATTTGAATTTGCGACAAAAGACTATGACAGAGTTTCTGCATGCATTTGAATTTATGACTAGGTCTCTGTCGCAAATTCAAATTGCGACTAAGTCTCTGTCACAATTTGAACTTGCGATAAAGACTAATGTCAGTTCAAAATAGCGACAGGTGAGTATTCCTGTAATTATTTTTTTCGGCATATATTAATTCTGTAATTGTTTATAAAAAATATATTATTTAAAAAAAATTCCTCTATGGTTGGAGGTTTGGGTCTGTATATCTTATGTAGACATCTGTAATCAGGGTAGTGTCGATACCCAACATATTACATTCTCCCCATAACTACCGTAGGTAGGCAACAAGCTACTCCCTCTTTTTTTTATAAGGCGTATTTTAACTTTTCATAAGGATTAAGATTGCGTTGAAATTAAGAAAGATACGAGAAAATA
Source organism: Guadua angustifolia (assembly GCA_036346375.1). Lineage (NCBI taxonomy): Eukaryota > Viridiplantae > Streptophyta > Magnoliopsida > Poales > Poaceae > Guadua > Guadua angustifolia. The sequence continues at coordinate 12,410,910 of CM070507.1, read as the reverse complement.
TGACTTAGATGCCTTACTTAATTGTTTTAGAAGATGAAAGATATATTTTGTGTGGGTGGTAATGAATAAATGTATGTAGATGAGAAAAAATAAATAGGGGTATAGAAGGAAAGATCTCATTAAATCACATGTAAATCTTACATTTGTAAATAAGATCATTCAAAAAATAAGTCTTATAAAAATAAACAGAAAAAGTACTTATTATGAATTATTTAATCCTCGTTATAATCCAAGGTGCCCGATCCTCGGCTGTGGCGACGTGAGTTGACTGATGGATGCAGAAACGTGAACGACCAAGCAAATGGAAGGGCCAGGCGACACAGGCGTCGAACTACATGCCAGGTTGCCGGACTGTCAGCGTTACGGGGATTTGTCCTGGATGCACGTCGTTTTCCAAGGAAGCTTGTAGGCAACGACGCTGGTGGAATCACTCTCAGGCAGGGGCGTGCTGCGTTCGTCATCGGTGACGACTCACGACCGGCGATCTCTTGTAGCGCGGCCGCCGAATGCCCAGAACGGAGACGGACCAGTATTACGCGGTACGTACGTATGTCTGCTTCGTATGGTACCAAAAAAAAAATCCTTCTCACGGCGAATCTTTTAATTTAGCACAGCAGGCAGCATATGGTATTTAATTCCCATTCAGTAGGACAGCAGTGCTACATTGTCACATGCTCACACTGTACAGATTAGTTCTGTTGGACATGGTTGGTACGCAGTTGCTATTGTAATTGCAACCTAAACAATCACAATAGCACCAATGGATACCAGATAGATGGCTCATAACGTGTGATGTACTGCAGCACACCTTTAATGTAGCAGTCACTGCTGTAACGTATGAATCTGAAAATGAACAGCTGACCAGATGTGGTTCCTTATTGTCATGTCCATGTCCATCCAGTTCAAGAGCAGTGGCGTAGCTAGAATTTTAGTCATGAGTGGTCCAGTTTAATTTTTTTTAACAATATAAGTGCAGCATACCAACATTTAAATAAAAAAATACCAAACACAATATGATCAAATAAAAAGCTTTAACAACCATCGCGCGTACAGGAGTCGGCTAAGGAAGTCCTACGATTTTTTTCCCTACAAAAAAATACATAAAGCGCTTAATAAATTTGGACCAGGGGTGGTCAAGTAGCCACCGGGACCACCCTGTAGCTCCGCCCCTGTTCAAGAGACACTATAGACTACATTCATATTACCTTTACGGTTTTTTTTCCCGAAAAAAAGCCCCCAATTTCATTAAGGAAATTGAGTTTTTACAAGAGTCAATATATCACCTTCACGATAGCAAATGGCTTTGTTGTTAATCTGCATCAATTGACTGTCTCGACTGTCCGGCGCAAGGTTCAAAATCTTGATGAAATTTTGAAAATCTCAGTCGAGATTTAGGATTTCGGTCGGCGACGAGATTTTAAATCCCAGTAAAATAAAAAAAATAAAAAATTTTAAAAATGCACATTGCAGACGGTGGTAATGTAAACATGAGGTATTTTGACCGTATTTTGGATTGATCTTAAACCAAAATTTAAGACCTTGGTCTAATGAAAGCGATTGACAGCACCAGTCTAATGACGTGCTACTCAAGTCTCAACTCTCTAGATAGACTTTCTTTTACTGCGCATATACGCGCGACGTTATTCCAGGGGTATTAAAAAAATGGCCAATTAATAGTTAGGGTTATTCCAGGGCAGCTGGGAGTTCGGACTATGCAGCATTGGACCTTCCGAGAAAATGAATGCGAAGTGCTTACAAAAGCCGAATACTTTTATTACATGCATGTCGATGTTTACTTGGCCTCTTTGGAGTTGTCCGACATCTCCGTCGGCCGGCCGGCCGCCTGCTTTTGTTACGGCACGGAAAACGTCACCGCCGTCCGCGTCAGATTACAAAAACTGATCCCTCACCGTGCTTTGTTCTTAATTCCCACAGCTAGCGAAGATCCCACCGGGCGTATATATACTGATGTACATATATACACACTGACCCTTTCTACCAGACTTTTTACCATTACTAAATATCTGCATGGTACCAATTGAATATCTGCATGGTCATCAGTTCATTTGACGACGGAGCTTTATGTCGGCAAATGAATTGGTCAAACTCTGTCGCCAATTTGTTTGGTCACATAAGTCTTTTGCCAAATGAATTCACCACTATAGAATGATACAACATTATCTTTTCATTTGGGTCAGTTTTTAACTTTTTAAGAAAAAATCGAAAATAATAGAAAATTCGGCATGGGTGAGAATTATAGAGCAAAACATCTCTATCGATTTGACCTCAGAACTAATTGTGATAAATCGACAGTGATGATCATTGTCATCATTTCCGATTCTAAGATCAAAATTGATAGTGATACATATAACATCACTGTCGGTTTTGAAGCTAGAAACGATCGTGATAGTACATGTACCAAATACCAAAAGTCGAGGCATCCACCTCGTCGTTGACCTATCAGCTTCTTCTTCCTGATCCATTTAAATACCAAAAGCCAAGCCTCCACCTCCCCCTTGACCTCTCGGTTTCTCCTCCCAATCTATTCAAATACCAAAAACCGAGATGGCATCGAACTCACAGAAAAGGCGTTGTCGGCGATGAGCTCCTCCTTCTCTTCCAACAACAACAGGAAGCCAACGACCGACAATCACAGCAGGCCTGCCATCCACACCTCTACCGACCTCAACTGCTGCCCTTCCGTCCATAGCTTCCCTGGAGTAGGCAGCGACGACTTTGATGAGAAGAGGTATTTCCTTGTCTCTGGAGCTATGTATATTGCCGGCATTGTTGCGCAATTAGGGTTAGGGTTTGTTGGTTGTTCAGTTCATAGATAAGAGTTTTGTATTGGATAGGATCTGATTCAATACTTTGATATAGCAAAAGAGACACGTACAAGAAAATCAAATTAAAAGAAATATTGACGTGTCATATGTGAATTTGTATGTACTGACATTTTGTTAGTGTTTTGTGAGTATATGATCAACATCTGTCATTCTGCACTTTTTGTTGTGCAAAGGGACTAAACAATTGTTTGTCTTTGGGATCTTGCATGTGTAGTGGCTATTGCTCTATAAAGATTGCGCTATAGTGAGACAATTTATGACAATATTCATATTCAGGTTTTAGATTTAGAGATTCTTGTCTAATTGAAATATGTCTAGTTGAGATTTAATAAGCATAATTTTGAAATATATTTTCGGTAAGTCTGAATAGAAAAGATTGATTATCATAAATTAGTCTATGATTTTGTCTCTAGTGGCGAGGAGGTCTTTTAATAAAAGCAACCTAATATCTAAGAGCAATCTATAAATCAACTTGAGCTTTTGTTGTTAGTTGCATGGTTTGTGGGTCTTTGTAACAGAACGGATTGATGCGCCGACGATAGGAAAACAGAGACACGACCCAAGAGAAGTAAATAAAAAGCCCTAGGTCCGACCCTGCTTGTAAGGCTGTCTTGGATGCTTCTCAAAGCAACAATACTTCATGAGAGTTGATGAATGTAATAATATTGTAATTACTTTATGCATTTCATTGCTCAGGCGATCATGTCAGTACTGTTTTAACTAGTTTATTGTATCCTTGTAACCTAACAGAAAATACTTCACACAAAAGTCGATTATAAACACGATACGAAAAATCAAAAAGTTATCTTATTTCTGAATGACTACTCTAGTGCTAAGAAGTTTTGTAAAGAAAAGGCTGCTATTGCAATACAGGGCTGCTTGAGGAGAGTTACTTTAGATGATTGCGCTACTGATTTCTGCATTAGGTATATATCTATAAATTGGCATGTCAATAATAGAGTTGCCTTCATTCCTTATATCCTATTATAAAATCATCGAGGGTTCTTTGGAGTTGACTTTATAGGCTGTAACGGCATATGTGTAAAGATACTTGGGCAGTGATGTAATATGTGAATTGTAGTGGCATATGTGTCAATTTGTGAATTCGTGAATTTATCAATTGTGTATATACTGTCAATCTATGAATATATTGTGAATGTGATATGTGTACTTTTATTAATTATGTTTATTTTCTATATACTGTGAATGCGCTTGTGTACTGTGTGTATATCTAGTGTTGTTCTAGAAAAATAGCATAGACTTGTGACGACGATCGGGATTGCCTGACCGCAAATGTGAAACGGGGTTAGTGTGAACAGGGGACCTAAGACAAGCTACGCTCAACGGAAGTATGGACGTTGGTCGGGATGAAGCGTCAACGAGCTGGACACAGCGAATTATACTGGTTCGAGCCCCCGTGAGGGTAACAGCTCTACTCTAGTCTTCTCCTGAGGTGGAGGGCTTCACTATCTTTTAGTACAGAGAGTGGATTACAGCTCGAGTTTAAGCGTTCTAGTTGTGTCTATTGGCCTATTGCTAGTGCGCTGATGTCCCCCTCGTTGTCGTTCTGCCTCAAATGATTTTATACCCATCCCAGCCGTTACCAGAAACGGCCAGGAGAGATTCCTGGGGTAGTGCATGGCGTGCATTGAAGACGTGCTGCAACCGTCCCGGATCTGGCGCCCACGTCCGCCTTAACTCCGGAATTCTCGGTCTTGGTAACCGCCGAGTAAACGCACACCTCTGAGCCAAGGTCGAGGTCGTGCGGGGATTCGACCTCTACTCCCCAAGCTCGTGGTCGTGCGGGGTTTGGCGCAGCTCTGGTCATGGTCGAAGTCCTCATCGCTTTCGGCCCAAGCCGGGGACCCCTGATGATAGCGTTAACTCGCCGAGATTGATCGACCCCGACAACTTGTAGGGTGTATTTATCTCTATCGATTATGCACTCAGAACCGTTAGAGACGTGTGATCTCTATCGGTTCCGAGATAATGCAAGAATATTTATTGGTTCTATGCTCAAAATCGATAAAAATAAAGAAGATATCTATCGGTTCTACGCTCAGAACCGATAGAAATAATTGATCTTCTCGGAACCGGCCAAAATGATGATATATCTCTATCGGACGAAAACTGACAGTGATAGCTGCTCATCATCACTGTCTATGGATTTTGTATCGTTACTAAAACCGACTCAGATGTCAAAAAGAACCGACCCAGATAACCATTTATGTAATAGTGATTAACGAAAGAATTTTATATAGCTAACAGTTTTATTATTGATACATTTGGCTTGTAGGTTTGTCACCAATTCATTTTATAGCAGTGCTATATTTATGTAATTATTTTTTTACGTATTTTCTTTAACTTTATTTAAAAATTGTATTTCTTAAAAAAAAACTCCGTTGTGCCTGTGGAGTCTGGAAACGTCCAGTTATAACGACGAATAATTTTTTTCGATCTTTTGCAAACTAATGTAAGGGTCCATAGCTCAGTGGTAGAGCATTAATGGAGTCCACCAGCAAACAATTATTCCTCTGTTTTTTTATAAGACCTATTTTTTGAATGGTCTTATTTACAAATGTAAGATTTGTACGTAGATTTAAAGAGATCTTTTCTTCTATACGTCTATTTATTTTCTCTTATCCATATGCATTTATTTATTACCACTCACATAAAGTATATATTTCATCTTCCAAGACAATTAAGGGGAGACATCTAAGTCATTTTTTCTCGTATCTTTCTCAATTTCAATACAATCTTAATCTTTGTGTAAAGTCAAAATACGCCTTATAGAAGGGGCATCTAAGTAGTAGAACAGTTACAATTGCTACTTCTGCTGTAATAAAAGAACACGTTGCTTTACGTAATTGTAGATTGCCATATGATAGTCCTCAACATTTTAAATTTTGAAGCCTAGATGCATTCACCTATCGATAATCTGGTCAATCTTGATGGGGCACATACAAAACGAAGTTCATTGTGCGCGAGTCCCCTTATTTTTCTTTTTCCTTTTTTTAAGACACGCAAGCACCAACGTCCGACTTAACGACGAACACTTGGCCCTATGCATGGCCCTATTGTTCTTAAGCAGACCAAGTCACCAAATGCTATATTATGCGTATTCCAGTTAGCAGTTCATCCTTACAGCGACCGGGTAGCCTAGTCCGACAGTGATCCATCCCGATAGAGTTTAGAAAAAAATCTAACGAACCGTTTGTTACCGAAAACTGGGGACAGTGAATCACCGGTGATTTTTTTTTATATATATAATTCTCCTCCTCCTCTCTCTCCTTCCCCAAATCGAGCTCTATGGAGTCTCTCATCTCTCTATTTCTTACGATGGCCAACCGGGAGGAGGGGCCGCCGACGGGTTCACCATGTCCCTTGAATATAGAGGGAGGTCGGGGATGCGTTGGGTGGTGGCGGATAGCATTGGGCGGCGAAGGAGGGTGGTGGGCGGTGGCGAAGGGGGAATACTGAGGCGACAATGCAATGAATATTAGGCTAAAAGATAAAATTGATATTTTTGACCAATGTTGGTTTAAAAAAGAAAAGTTGTGTTAAATTTACATTATGGTTAATATTGATTCAAAGATGGGATTTTCTTTTGTACAAGGACGTTACGGATTATGCTTAGTAACGTATTAGAAAAGGATACGATTGGTCGACACACTATAAAAGAAGATCGAGAGCAAGCAGAAAAAACAACACAATTAAGCAAACAACTCGCATCTACTTTTTATTTACTTTCCTGTCAACTAGGAGCAACTCTAATTTAAAATCTCTTTTATAATCCGATTTTAATCAATAAAGTTGCATCGCCGATTGTTGATCTTTTTCGATTACACCAGGTTTGATTTATCTGATCTTGTTGCACATCACTTTCTTTGGAAAAAACTATCTTTTACCATCTAACCAGCCTTAATCGACTGTTTAGACTTACCGTTACCTTTGATTTAATCGGCTTCTGATAGCTATTTAGATTTTTGCCGATTATCGCATTAGATCGGCTTTGAACGTATATTTTTCTATCTATCTTGCCGATTGCAGGATCAAATCGGCTAGCACGCCATGAACCAATATGAACCCGGTGTTCTTGTGTGTTTGAGCCGATCAATTTTTCGTCACATTTTTCGGCACAACATCAGAGAAGGGGAGAAGGCGGCGAGGTTGTCATGGGGGGGCGCCGGTAGGGAAGGAGGGGTGTATAGCTGCAGTTGGCACCAGGAAAGAAGGTGGGGAGAGGAGCGACAGAGGAGGATGGAGGAGGGAGGACTCGACTGCCGTGGCGGTGGAGACTATATCGTCGGGATGACCCCTCCCGACGGTATGTCATCTGGTAGTTGAGTTTAACGCAATGTTGAGATTTGGTTGTGTGCTGTACTGCTTTTCAAAAAACTAAATTGCAGGCACTCGCATGCGCACCTAGATATTTGGAGCATGTGCTAAGGAGAGGCTGGAGCTAGGGCTGGAAATTTGGCTCGCAGCTCGGTTCGGGCTCGGTCAGGCTCGGCTCGGCTCGGTCAGGCTCGCGGTTCGGAGCGAGCCCGAGCAGAGTCTATTTTTGTGGCTTGGTTTTTCAGCGAGTCGGCTCGGCTCGGCTCGCGAGCTGCTCGTTGGCTCGGCTCAATTAGCCTATATGAGCAAAATTCTAAGCGATACATTCTGAATTTTGAATTATTGAACCCTCGATGATGCAATGTCAATGTTTCTGTTTATTAATTGTTCTATAGAACCTCTAGGTTTACTAATTCTGAATGCAATGTCAATGTTTACTAATTGTGAATGCAATTTCTTGAACTCTTGATAATGAATGCAAATGCAATTCTGTTTTTTTGTTAGTAATATCTTGACTTTATTACTTGAAAGTTATGTTATTTGATCATTTCTGAAGTTTTATATTAAAAATTGAAAAAAAAATTTCTATTGGTCTGGCTCGACGAGCCGGCTCGCGAGCCGAGCAGACTTTTTAGGCTCGCCTCAGGGCCGAGTAAAGAACTACTTATTCTAAAAAAAGATGGATGCATAAATAACATCTTGCCCTCGAACAAAATCGGTCCAAACAACACAAAAATTCAAAATAAAAAAAAGCACAATGACGTAATTATGCGCAAACTAGACGTAAGACGTTTATCCCATCTCCACGTCAAATTTCGCAGCATCGATTAATGTGGCGAATCATGTCGGGGGCCATGGCCATCGACGTCTGCCGACGCGCTCCCATCCGGCGACATCTTCACAGTCGCCGCTAACTCCACAAAATGCTTCTCGCCGTCGTTGTTGCAATCCCCTGTTCCGCTCCCCTCGTTTGCGGCCTCAGACGCCGACGCCTCCAGCACCGTGGCTGACGGCGCTGTTGCCCCGCCAGAATCACTGGCCGCCGGAACCACCGAATTGAATTGGTACTGCTGGCCACCTTCGTAGGGGTGGTAACAGTTGTAAGGCGGAAACTGAGAGGCCATGGCCCCCACATGATGGTTCACGCAGGCGCCGAAGTATGGCTGCTGCTGCGTGAACGCCGTCTGCCGCTGTTGCTGCGCTGCGTAAGCCGCATTGCCAGGTGCTTGCACCGCACCACGAGTCCGGAAGAATTCTTCCATATGTTGGTGACGCACTGGCCTCGTGCGCATGTCGTCCGTCTCCGGCTGCTTCTGCTGCTGTGTAGGTCGCTGGAAGGACGGCGTACTGACCGGTTGGCTGGCCAGGTTCGAAGGCGGCATCGTCATTGTCTGACCAAAAGAGTTGGAGGAAGCTGCGGCCTGGTACGGTCGAAATAGCCTCAACACCGGTGGCCGCTGCACAAGCGCCTGGCCGTTGTATGCGACCTGCTGCCGCTGCACCGGCGCCTGGGCCGCCGCCTGGCCGTTGTATGCCGTCACCGGTGGCTGGTGGATTGGCACCTGGCCGTTGTATGCGACCTGCTGCCGCTGCACCGGCGCCTGGGCCGCCGCCTGGCCGTTGTATGCCGTCACCGGTGGCTGGTGGATTGGCACCTGGCCGTTGTACGGGATTGGTGGCCACGGCATTAGTGCGTGGCCGTTACAGTCCATCGGTTGCCCGGTTCCACCGTAGAGCCCTGCCGTTCGGAATGGTGCTTGCATGCCGCTGCCGCCGCCGCCGCCGCACATCAGGGCCGATGGTCCCCGGGTCAGGGTGGGCTGGCGAGCCCGCTTCGTTGCGGTGGCGCGCTCGCTCCTCTGCTCCTCGACTGGCCTCTTGCACGCATCTTTCTCCGACAGCTTCGGCCCCGGCGTCCCATGGTAGTTCTCCAGCGGCCCGGGCTGCGAGCAGGAGCACGCTTCCTGGCACTCGGAGCTGCTGCTTGCCTCGTCGGCACTCCCTTCGCTTTTGTGCCTCGGCGTCACGTAAATCCTGCACATGACGTACTCATCCAACTGCATGCAGCCACTTAAGTTTGGTAAGCGATTAGCAGCTAACTGGTACTACTAACCAAAAATTGAAGCAAAACGAACACATGGAAACATCAATATATGTGCATGCATGAGTACAGAGTCGTTTCGGAAACTGACCGTCTTGCTGTTCGTGGACGTGCCGCCGCTCTTGTCGAGCTTGTTCTCGTACTGCGGGATCGTGAGCTCCTGCATCAGCCACTTGGTCTTCTTCTCGGTTTTGATAGGGCCCTCGAAGTAGGCGAGGACACTCCCGCAGAACTTGATCTTGCCGCCGAAGACCGTCCCCTCCGACTCCCTTTTGCCTGTCGACGCCTTCCACCGCCCGAGGCCGTCGTCCGTGTTCCGTGACGGCCTGTCGCCGTTCTGGTATTTGCGAGCCCTCGGCGACAGGAAGTACCAGTCGTTCTCGCCCCTATCCTTGTACTTCTCTGCGGTCGGTGGATGCCCACATCGTGTGATTACCATCCAAGTTAAAGAAAAAGGCTAATATAACTAGCTAGAATGTAGTACTCATAATAAAACGTCTGATTTCTGAAGAAACCGGCGCAAGAGTACAAGGAAAACGGAGAAAAAGAAGAGGCCATGCTGGACAAGAACGCGCACGTACCTTTGGTGAGGTTGTCCGGGTGGCACTCGTACACGTTTGCCTCGATGATCCTGTCATTGGGCACGGACGGCCTGCCCTGCAGCCTGGGGAGGAGGTAGTATTTGACGAGCTCCTCGTCCGTCGGCTGGAATCGGAACCCAGTCGGGAACTTTCTCTTCTTCTTCTTCTTCTCGTGCCCTCCTCCGCTCTTGTCGTGTCCTCCTCCGCTCTTCTCGTCGTCCCCCTCTGCCATGTTGGCGAGTCGTAACGATGTTGTCGACGCCGCAGAAAGAGATTGGCGCTTCGATGCGTCACGCGGCCGAGGAGCAGTTGTCGTCCAACCTGGATGAATTTGTGTGTTACTGTAGCCGGGCGCTTGTATTTGGAGGACACGGCGTGGCGTCCGAAACCGATTGGAATAAGGATCGACATCAATATGTGTATGCACGAGTACACAGCCGTTTCGGAAACTGACCGTCTTGCTGTTCGTAAACCGATTGGAATAAGGATCGACATCAATATATGTGCATGCACGAGTACACAGAGTCGTTTCGGAAACTGACCGTCTTGCTATTCGTGGACGTGCCGCCGCGCTTGTCGAGCTTGTTCTCGTAGCGCGGGATCGTGAGCTCCTGCATCAGCCACCTGGTCTTCTTCTCGGTTTTGATGGGGCCCTCGAAGTAGGCGAGGACACTCCCGCAGAACTTGATCTTGCCGTCGAAGACCGTCCCCTCCGGCTCCCTTTTGCCTGTCGACGCCTTCCATATTAGATCTGATTTCATCCCTACGTGCAACACAACAGGCTTTCACTCCTTACTCCTGAGTCTTCCTCCTCTCCGGTTTCCTCCCCTGACGCACAAAACATATTCGAAATGCATTGTTCATTACATCAGTACAACACAGCTACATCCAAATGAATTCAACAGGGATGCCACTTGGCTTTGGCATCTTTAGGACTGGCTTACAGAACAAATCAGTTACATGATGAGAAATCATGTACAACCAAACAATGTGACGAGGTGTGGTGTTGGTATCATCGCACCCCGGGGAGAAGCCCCGGCACGATTGATGTCAGCTTCAAAAAGAACTAGAAGCGCCACGACTAACATTCTGCAAATGTCGCTATCACGCATGTGAGCATTGTTGACCTGCCGTTTTTCTTGATTTCTCTTGAGAAATACCACGGCACATAAACGGGAGCAGAGCTTGGCAGCTCGCTGCTGTCTGCAAAGCACCATGGTCCATTCGGCCGCACCTTGCCTTCCGGGCCTTTGCTGCCGTAACATCCATATATGACACAAATTGCAGCTACTGAGCTGCTAACGGCCATGTGCCATCCTTCGCCTCTTCCTCTCCTGCTCACGTCTCTCTTCTTGCTCAATCAGGCGAAGTTGCTCTTCATCCTCCTGCCTTGCAATTCTCGCACTGGCAAAGAAACAACAAAAAGACTAAGACTAAGGGAAGACACGGATAATGCAAAGTACTAATATGCCTTGCGAATCGACCGCATATCGGTCATGCAGTTCCATTTTCTGAAAATGCACCCTCAATCACAATGCAAAAATGCATCTTTACCAAGTGTGCAGACACTGCAAAATTTAATATACGGAGCATATAATAATACTTGGGATGTTACACTAAAACTACCCACACTAACAAGGGAAAAAATAGTTTAAGCCACTAATCTGGAGTAAATTTTGTTTTTGCAACTGAGTTTTCTCACTGACATGAGGGTTCAGACCAGACCTTCTGTGAAATAACCAGAAATTGTTTATATTACCAAAATGACCTTTATTTTTCTTCACCTTCTACAATTTTATGACAGAATAGAATAAAGTCTAGAAGAAAAGTGTACATTATGTAAAAAGCAAGAAAGTAGATACCTTCTTTTCTCTTCCCTTTCTATAGTAGCAAAATCTGCTTCCATGTCACTATCATCCTCATCTCTGCCTGCATATTTACTAGGATCATACCTGCACAGGAAGCTCAGAATTATAAGAGTTTTCATCAAAATGTAATGTATTATCACTACATCATCTAAAACTAACTCATCATAAAATTGGAGTTATTATCAAAAAGTCACTAATCCAAAATGCATAATCACAAGCCCAAGCTAACATTTTCAACAGGTATTGCAGTCAGCACAATGCTTGGCATAGTCAGTTTGAGACCCATGTTCAGTAAGTTATTCCAACTAGTAGACATTGACGCTCATAAATACTAACCTAGCCTGTACAGCAATGACTATGCACGACGATAAAGAAAAATACCTGAACATACTTCTGATCATTGCCAAGGCATCATCCTCGTCTTCGATTTCGTCATCAAATCTTCTTTTTGTCAGTTGCTTTTTCTTTGCATGAACATCACGAATTCCATTGGAAGCTATTTGTCGAGATGGCTACAGGCACACACAATGAAAAATGAATTTAGACAAAAAGAACATTTCTAAGTCCTAACTAAATGACATCGCATCCATACACACGAAAATGCATGCCTACGGCTTAACAAAAAAGGAAAAAAACTGACAGATTATTTTAAAGAACTATTACCTTGGGTTTCAAGGGGGGCCTTATCTGCCTTTCTACTGGTTTTACTCTATCATTTTCCTGAACTCTTCTTTGCTCAGAATAATGACCTTGCAAAGAAAGAGGCCTTTGCCCTTGCGATGACTGCAGCCTGTAGCTTTGTGACTGTGGTCTTTGGCTTTGTGAGGATTGCAATCTCTCAACCTGTGAAGATTGCTGTGGTCTCTGTCTCTGCAACGCTTGATGTGGCCTCTGACTCTCTGACGACTGCTGTGGCCTCTGACTCTGCGACGACTGCTGTGGCTTTCGACTCTGCGACGACTGCTGTGCCTTCTGACTCTGTACCGATTGATGCGGTCTCTGGCCATATGAAGCTGACAGCATCCTCTGACTTTGTGAGGATTGTGGTCGGTCATTCTGTGACAAAAGGTGCTTTGAAGCTATATTATTCTTCCTCAGAGATTGGTCATTTAAATCCTTCATAAAAGGCTTATTTGAAATAGGACCCTTGCTCGGAAACTTTTGACTTGCAACTTTGCTTGTAGTAACCTGGCTGGACTCATTTCTAACAACACTATGCATTCTTCCATTGTCCAGTGAAACAGCCCTTTCTCTGTTTGGAAAAGCCTCCTTTCTCTTGGAATCTAACTTGCTTTCAGCATGCCTTTGAGTAGATGACGTGTTCTTCAATCCATATCCATTTGATAATCTGGCAGGTTGACTTGCTGGTGCCCAGCTCTTCATTGCAGAATGTGTCAATTCACGATCTTCAAAATCAAAGAAACCAACCATCAGCATTTCTCTACTAAACACAGAAGACTTAATTCCGTGCAATGGAAGTTCAAACTCACCAGACTTCTGAGTGAAGGAAGACCTAGCTGCAGGCTTTTCCTTTGGAGAAGATGAAATGTCAGCATCATCTGAGAGTAGAAATGAATAGTCTCGATTATCCTTAAGCGCCACAGCCTTTCTTTTTGCCTGCAAATTGCAGTTGCTATTTTGTGACCACATCGGATCAAGTTTAATATAGCAAATGTAAAAACGATCCATTAAAGGTGAATCCTTTGTACCTCATTAACAATCTTCTGTTTCTGGTGAAGTCCACTTGTTTTAGCTTGCACTTTTGAAGATGATGGGATGTCCTTCTACACATATATTAGCTGCAATTACTAAATGTTAGATCAATGATAATCGGGATAAGATGTAGTACTGCATACTCCAGAAGGTCTTCGATCTCTGGACATTGTGTTCTGCAGTTCTTTCATTGATTTTCTTTCTTCAATCACTCGCTTGGAAATCACCGGCTTCGATGGCCCAAAGAAGGAGCCAAAACTACACAAATAACACAGATAATGAACTCAGCAAATACAACAGTAGCAACAGCCACAGTACAAGGGAGGAGATGCAAGGTAGAAAACAAAGGCCTTGTTTGGAGGAGCTTAAAGCCAGTAAGCCCCCCAAACAGCTCAACTTTTAAGCGGCTTTTAACATAAGCCAAAAGCCATATATAACTAACAAAAGCCAAAAGCTGAAAGGTGGTTTGGACATGTTTTTGCAGCTTATTGCTGAGGAAAATTAGCTATTTATTAAACGGTCTCTTATAAAAAGCTACAACCGCTTTTCAGCTTAGAAAACCAACCAGCAACTTTTTCAGAAAAGCTACAACTCCCCCAAACAAGCCCAAATTGAGGGGAAATAACAGCTGTGTCAAGTAAAAAGAGATAGCAGTATTTAAAAGAAAATCCCCTTATCCATCTTACAGATTGGTGTCTACCTGGACGCAAATGAAAATTGATTCCCCATGAACACATTAAAATCCACCAAGGTAAAACATTGAATTTCAAGTGGACAACAATATTTCAACAAAGGAAATACTGACTATGATAACTTCCGCAGTTCAAAGGCAAATTATAAACAAAAAATGTAACCAACAAATATTTTTTTTCAGTTCAGTTTTAACCATCTAAAAAGTCCCTGATAGGAGGTAATGTCAGAAGGAATCATAAATCGACTACCTTCTCAGTAAGACATAATTTTTCTGTATTGTATAAGTTCCTGGAGCAAAATAAAAAAAATGCTCAAGAAAGTGTAGAAGAGGTGTATCGAAGACAATTACTTGGTTGGAGGTTTTCTATCATGTGAAGAAAGTGTAGAAGAAGTGTATCGAAGACAATTACTTGGTTGGAGGTTTTCTATCATGTGAGGAAGATGAGCGGCCAGCCATGCTAGCACCAGCACCCTTTGCCCTTTGCCTAATCTGCTCCTTTAATCGTTCTCTAATTTCAAGGAACTCCTGCTGCCCCTCTGGTGGTCCTTCCTCTTCCTCAACATACTCCTCCCCAGCACCCGAGCCTTCCTCCTCATACTCATCTTGATCATAGTACTCGCCTTCATACTCATCCTCCCTTGCCTGATGGTAAACCTTTACAATGATTGTCATCATCATGAGAAAAAAAAAAGCATTGTCACAAATGAAATGACTGTAGCTTCCTTTTTTCTTTCCATGAATTAAGCTTACATGTTTACGACCATAACATAATCTCCAGCAAACTATGGTACTTATTGCTTCTATGAATCATAGATGGTTGAAACTACACAGAATAAAGTGTGGGTAAAAACTAATATTACATTCGTCTCATACTCGTAGCCCCTCATTTCCTCCAGGATCCCGTCGTATCAGTCTCACAATCCCTGAATGAAAGCCATTAATTTTCGTAAGTTTGCAAAGCTCGAGGATAATTTTTCACTAGGTGCTGAACTTGAACCAATCAACCATCCAACTAGGACCAAACACGCATCTAACCAAACAGCAATTGACCCCAACGTCCCGCTGCTAAGGGCCTCAGACCACAACCCAACAACCTATTCGCTCTGATCCAGCCCCAACCGCGAAGCAACGTACGCCCCCATCTAGGGTTTGGATGGGTAAGGCGGCGCGAATCTAGGACGCCGCGGCGGCAAAGCAACCATCGAACCAACGGAATTCGCGTCGCCGGATAGGGAACCTCACCTCAGGGCGCGGAGACGCCTCGTTCCGCGGCGGGCGGGGACAAGCCTAGGATTCGCCCGAGGATATGTCGCGCGACTTGGCTGGATCAGAAGACGCCGACGGAGCAGACCTCGGCGGCGCACGGGGAGGCGGACGATCGGAGCCCGCGGTGCGGTGGCCGCCGGGCGCGGGAGGGATCGGCGGGGAGGCGTCGCCGGAGCAAAGCGGCGAGGGGTAGGGGGAGGCTTTTGGCGTCGTCGGGAATCGGGGGGTCGCAGGCCGCACACTTTAGTAGGCGTTTCGCTGTGCGAGGTGAGAAGAACCTGACGTCGTCGCCTGTAGGAAATTTTTTTATTTAATATTTATTTTAAATCTTTTTTAAAACTAATCAACGGGAAAAAAATTTGCAAAAATAAACACCCGTCGCTCAGATATAGAGCCTGAATGTAATTTTTTTTTTACTCATATTCAAACGTTAATCATGTTAAAGATCTGAATGTAAAAAACACTATGAAAAATTTTACATTCAGCATTTGTTTGCCCAAAATCGCCTCGGTCTTGTCCCTTATCTAAGAGGACAGTGCAACAGTACAGTATCTTCCTTTTTTTTCTTAAAAAAAATTGACCAAATATATAGTGAAACATTACGAAACAAATCATCAATTTTACTAATTAAAACAGAGCAAATCATCAGATCTCTCTCATTTTTAAGTGACACGCACAAAAGCCTCTACCTAACATAAGTATATCTATCTATCTTAATGAAGCTTACGTGTGCATAAATATAAGTGATGCCCTCGAGTCTATTTTGAGAATCAAACTCGTGATCAATTCCGTGTAGTTTACAAAACCATTTTTAAAAAATCTTCCAAAAATAAAAAATATCAAAACAAAAATCATTAAATCATTACAAACTGAAGAGTTAACAAATAAAAAAATTTAAAAAAATAAAAAATAATAAACGACCGGTCAAAAACCGAATGATCAATTGAATGTTCTTACTGAAGCATACGTGTGCATGAATATAGGTGATCCCGTGAGTAGATTTCGAGAATCAAACTTACGACCGGTTCACAAAACTATTTTTGAAAGAACCATCTGAAAATAAAAAATATCGAGTTAAAAATCGTCAACTGAAGAGTTAAAAAATAAAAAAAAATAATTGAAAACCAGTCGAAAACCAACTGACCAACTAAATGCTCTTTAAAGCCGATTTTGAACAATTTTCGCTTGATTTCTTCGAAAATTGAGTGGTTTTCATCGATTTTCGACCGATTTATATCGTGTATTTTTTCAAGTTTTTTTTAATTAAACCAATTTACCAACCAGTTTTATATCTCAAACCGAGCCGGCAAAGTCGAAGCGGCTCGGTTTTGCGAACCCTACCACCAGCAACCAAATCATCCTCCAGTGCAGTGTCTTTCAGTCGCTTCTACGGAGGTGTTTTGGCAACAACTGTAATTGGAATTTGTTTGGCTAACTTCCGTAACGGTATAGAAATACATTGCAGTGTTTCGTTCAAATTACTTACATTGCACAATCTGATCTGCAATCACCATAGAAGTGTGGAATTGTAATCCAAAACTAAAGAACAGATCAAATCCCAAAAGGAGTTGCAATTCGTAAGATTGATAAAAAAAAACCAAACCAAAAGAAAAACATATCGAGAGGAAGATTCAAACAAAATTGATGAATAATAGATCAAAGTGGATGGCCTTGCCCTGAGCCTACCTCTCGTCGGCCGCTTGTGGCGCTCGGCACTTCATCCTCTGCCGCAGGTTAGCCATGCTTCTTCCCTAACCCTAGCGCCGCCATCCCGACCTTCCGCTGCACGGCGTCGTTCCGTCCCAGCCAGCGCCGTCATCCCGGCCGCCATGAGATCCCCTGTCAAATCGGAGGATTGGTCGCGCCTCACGCATGGGGAGGAGGTCAGGAGGGGATGTCATGCGTCGGATTTTTTTGGTCGGGAGGGGACGAGCACGAAGGGATCGCGTACGACGGGGAGGAGGTGCGCTTGGGAACGGCTGGCCCGTAATGCATTTGGTGGCACCCGGTTTCGAGCGGAATAGGCTTAGGCAGTTAGACTATCACCAGCGATTTCCCTTCTCATAATCCCTTCCCACCCCTGACAAGATTCCCTTTCCAGATTCTCATCCCTTCCCAGCATACATCTCCAACAAGTATCCTTCCAGATTCCTTCCCATCCCTTCATCCATACTTTAAGCATATACTTTAACCGCTAACGTTTGTCAAGTATTTTATACGAGAGTGTATTTGACTTGTTTATAATGTATTCGAATATTTTTGAGCGAAAAAATATTTATTTACTAGATCTTGATTGCGTTATGTAATAATAAGTTATTTGCGATCTTGTTATTAAAATAGTACATACATAATTTTAATGTGTTGCTTCTTGGGAAAAATAGTAGCTTGTCTTGTAATGGTTCCTTGTCCTCGAAGGGGTGTCACTTGACCACGGTGGCTTGTCTGGAAGGAGTCATCACCGCCACGGTGGCTTGTCTGGAAGGAGTATCAATTCCACACAACTTGCTTGTCTGCAATGAGTCATCATTTGCCCACAATTGCCTTGTCTGCAGATGAGTATCACTTGGCCCAGATTCCTTCCACGAAGCTACCCGCAACATCCTCCAATGATAAAGAGGAGGCGGGGTGAAGAGAAACCATCACCTCAACATTGGCTTTGAAGGAGGTTGTGTGTAGTTCAGACTTCATCTCATTTGAGAGGTAGCAACAAGCATGAGTCGGTTTCACAGTCGTCGGAGCATTTCTCGGCGTGCTCGTCAACTTATGTTCTTTGGAGGAGGAAGAGGACGATTTGCTTATGCAGATTTGCATTGACGAGGAGGAGGAGGAACAATGCACCGCCCCACGGTGAGGGGCTCGATCCTGGCCGAGCGGTGGTGACCGAGGGCACCTCGAGGTGCGGCGAGGCTTTTCAACGACTACTTTTCCGACACGCGTGCGTGCGGTCACACACTCTTCAGCGAGGTATGTGAGAGTTCGTGCTTTCCGGCTATGACCCCTGTTATTTTACTAATGTGTGCTATGGTCTTGAAGGTTCCGGATGAGCAGAAGATTGTTTGTCAAGATTGCAAGTGCCGTCGAGGCCCGTGATGACTGGTTCCAGCAGAAGCGAGATGGTGCCGGAAGGCTCGGCTTATCTGCTCTTCAAAAGACGACCGCTGCAATCCGTCAGTTAGCGTACGGTACCTCTGCCGATGCTACTGACGAGTACGTTCGAATAGGAGCCAGCACTGCCATCGAGGCCCTAAAGAGGTTTGTTAGGGCAGTAGTGAATACATACAAAGATGAGTACCTCGAGCCCCTACTCGAGCGGATACGCATCGTCCGCTTGCCGTCGAGCGATGCGAGATTTTGAATGCTTGGGAAGCATTGATTGTATGCACCGGTATGGAAGAATTGCGAAGGCCTTTGCAAGGCCAATTTACAGGCATATTCACAAACCCACAAGAGTTTTGGAGGCCGTGGCCTCCTACGACCTTTGGATCTCGCATGCCTTCTTCGGTATGCCTGGTAGCCTGAATGACATAAATGTTCTGCATAGATCTAACGTGTTGTCCAGATTAACCGATGGGAGTAGCCCCGACGTGAACTACAGCATCAACGGCAACATGTACACTACGGGGTATTACCTTGCCGACGGTATTTACCCAGAGTGGGCGACATTTGTTAAACCAATCCAGGCGGCCCGAGGGAACAAGCGCCTCCATTTCGGCAATGTTCAAGCTGCAGTGCGAAAAGGACGTCGAGCGAGCTTTCGGTGTCCTTCAAGCTCGATTTGCAATTGTGAAAGGGCCTGCCAGAATGTGGGACGATGCCACCCTACACGACATAATGACAGCTTGTATCATAATGCACAACATGATTATTGAGGACGAGAGGGACGGCCCCGCACAAGAGTTCATCTATGACTTCATGGAGGACCCAGTTGCAATATCAAGGCCGTCTACTCCGTCTGTCCTCCGTTTCATCGAAGCCACACAGGCGATCCGTGATAGGAACACACATCGCCAGCTTATGAATGACCTTGTGGAGCACCTCTGGTCCATCCATGGTGGGGACTAGGGCTCGATATGTTAGTGCCTTCTCTAGTTTGATGTTCTAATTAATCTAGCTGTTTCATGTCCTCCAGTTGTATTTCTGTACGCATGTTGTAATGGAATAAATCATCGGCACGCATTGTCCAAGTACGGAGTGCACACCACAATTATGACAACAAAAATTTGAGAAGTAACACAATCCATATCACGTGAGTGCCATTATCGTAGTCCATAACAAGTAGTCCAAAAGAAGTCATCGCAAGTAACACGATCATAAAAACACATCGAAAGTTATTACATCCAAAGCACTAATGACATGGCGAACAATCCAACCCAAATGTCGGCATCATCACGGCCGTACCTCACGGCTATCATCTCCTTGCGACGCGTGAAAGCATCGGCCGAAGCCTCATCCATGCCGCCGAGATCCATCGCCATTATCTTGTCCGCCTCTTCACGCTCCAGATGGCGACCTCTCGATCCCATATATCGGCTAGCCTAGTCTTCGTTCGCCGATGCGGTCCGGTGATCAGATACTTCCGGTCCCCATGCCGACCGACGACGTCTTTGCTCGATGCTGGCGTGCTCGAGCCTTCCTAGCGGCATCGCGCCCAATCGGCCTAGGCTGCTGAGGACCACCACCGGACTCCGCATCGTGTGCGACCGGACTAGAATGTCCCGTAGCGGGAGTACCGGGAGTAGAGCGTGTTGGGGCCACATCCTGTGCCTTCTTTCGCTTTCCATCTAGGTAAGCGCACCACTTCGGGTGCTTACTCATAGTGGCCCAAAGGTGCATATAAGCGTAGGACCTTCCCTCAATTTCCTTGAACATCTTCATCGCCATGGCAATCTTGCAATGGTCAAGTAAAGGAATGCGTAAGTGCAAATAAAGGGAAAACACAATTGGGAAATTTTAAATGCAACTAAAATGTCGTACTTACCCTATCATCAAGAGTACTGCCGCTGGGGTTGATATTGTCCACCTTCTGCATGTAACCTGCAAATTTGCTGGACTCCGCACTTATGGTTTGCCAATGATTGATTATAGCCTTTTCTGATCTCGTAGTCCAGTTTCCATTGGCATTATCTTCACAGTACTTAACAATTTTCCCCCAATAGCTCGTTGCAGATTGATCTGTCCCAATAATAGAGTCTTGACTAACATTAAGCCATGCCGACAATAGCAGGTCTTCCTCCTCTGCAGTCCAGTTTTTCCTCAAAGTCTTTCGTACGGGCTTCTTGTTCTTACCCTTTTGTGCGGTCCTGTCCGCACTGGAGGAGTCACCCCAACCGGGCGCGAAAGACACAACCGGGGACTGGACCAAAGGATCCGTACCCACATGCGGCTCGTGTTGACTCCAAGTAATGTTTTCCATGCCCTCATTGATCATACTCTGTAAAAAGGGATCCATGAAATCCCTGCTTTCGAAAAACCGGACAACAAAGGTAATTAGAGTGTATGTACTATGGACAAAATAGTCATAATGCACAAGTTTCTTCATCCATCTGAAGGTATAATATATAGGGTATTAAATAAGACTAGAAGCAATAATCACATCTAAAAACTTGTAGCAAAATCTGAATTGTCACTGAATCTGTTAACCTGTTAACTAACTCTGCCTCACCAATTGCCATTTCACCAGGTATGTCAAATGTACAGTAAATAGCTATATGTCAAATGTACACTAAACTTAAAGCTCTTTTCACCAGGTATGTATGCATTCAGGAATTCTGTAGCGAAATCTGAAAACTGAAATGTACACTAAACTGAAAACTGAAATGTACACTAAACTGAAATGTTTCAGATTTTGCTGAAATATACACTAAACTGCGAAAACTGAAATGTACTTTGAAACTGAAAACTGAAATGTAAACTCTGAAATGTACACTAAAGCAGAGGTTTCAGAAGGCCAAAGAGCTGATAAAGAAGTTAAAGGTAGGCTCATATCAACTTAAGATTTGTTTCCCAATGTACACTACCAGTTTGAATGACCTTCACCTTTGAAAATAACAAAAGGCAAGGGTACAAGACCTTGAGAAGGAACTGGAGTATGAGTTCAAGAACTTAGTTGTTTCATATATGTTACCAGAATTTGATATGTACTATTCTCATGTGCATATGAAAACCAGAATCTCAGAAAAATGTTACCAGGTTGATAGTAACTGATATGGAGTGTTGTGATATGCAATTGAAAACCAGTGGCACATATATCTCTTACCAGAATTAAGTTTTTACTACTCTCATACGCATCAGCACAAACAGAACCACACCTATATGTTACCAGAATTTGTTATATAGTCCTGTCATATGCATGTCAAAACTAGAAGCTCAGAAAAAAGTTACCACGTTGATAATAACTGATATGGAGTGTTCTGACATGCAATTGAGAACCAGTAGCAGATATGTATGTTACCAGAATTGAGTATTTACTATTCTCATACGCATAACCAAAACCACAATTGAGTATGTTACCAGAATTGAGTAGTTACCAGAATTGAGTATGTTACCAGAATTGAGTAGTTACCAGAATTGAGTATAACCATAACCAGAATTGAGTATAACCAAAACCAGAATTGAGCATAACCAAAACCAGAATTGAGTATGTTACCAGAATTGAGTAGTTACCAGAGTTGGGTATTTACTATTCTCATATGCATAACCAAAACCAGAACCACACATACATGTACCAGAATTGAGTATGTACTATTCTCATACGCATCACCGAAAACAGAACCACACATATGTGTTACCATAATTTCGTATATACTGTTTTCATATGCATATGAAAACCAGAATCTCAGGAAAAAGTTACCAGGTTGATAATAAGTGATATAGAGTGCTCTGATATGCAATTCAAAACCAGTTAATGGAGGCCTTGACTAAACAAGCAATTCATCTGAAAAACCAGTTAATGGAGGCCTTGACTAAACAAGCAATTCATCTGAAAAACTAAACAAGCAATTGATGGATAGCAAATGTGAAATAAACTAAACAAGCAATTCATCTGAAAAACTAATACCTTGAATATTTGCTGTCCCTAATACACCAAAACTACGGAAATGGAGGCCGCCCAAATCCCTAATCCCAGATCAAAGCTACGGAAATGGAGGCTACGGAAATGGAGGCTGCCCAAATCCATTATCCCAGATCGAAGCTACGGAAATGGAGGCCGCCCAAACCCCTAATCCCAGATCGAAGCTACGGAAATGGAGGACGCCCTAATCTCAAATCCCTAATCCCAGATCGAAGCTACGGCAATGGAGGCCGCCCAAATCCCTAATCCACCAAAACGACGATACATCGGAGCCGCAGGGTCCAGCATTCACTCCAGATCCGGTGTTCGTCGCACATTCAACAAAATTTTCGAGGAGGGGGCAAGTTCGTACCTCAGTTCCTCCACGCCGCAGGCTTCATGGCACGATGGTGAACAGCCGAGCTCCTCCCTTCACCACCGCCGCAGCTCCACCGCCGCTTGCCCGCCAGGCTTCGCCGTCGCGAAGGATTTCGCCCGGTTCGCGCCGCTTCCTCCGGATACTTCCGTGAAGGATCAGCCAGAGCGACCTCCAACGGCTCGTGCGATGGGCAGGTGAGGAGAAGCGTCTCGCCCGATCGATTCTCTCTCTTCACCGATCCTCGCCGGACCGGACGGTTAGGCTGACCATTGCACCGCTATGTGATACCGCGTATATTTTTCTATACCGGAGGGAGTATTACTTATTATGGCCCAGTCGAACCGAGCATGATTTAGATTGTGTTTGTTTAGATTGATGCTGTAGTAGAAGTTGTTGGAGTTAGAAGAAACTATTTGGCCTGCTGGAGCTGGATGAGAAAGGCAATTTTTCGTAAATAACCCTTAAGTTATAATGATACCAGGGAATTGGGATTTTCAGAAGCTCCAGCTAGCCCGAGAAGCATTGTTTTCCTTGCTTCTCTCGCGTAGTGCAAATTGGGTTGGAGCTTCTTCTCTCCGTCTGGCTGAAAAAATACTGTTTGTTTTGGCTTATAGCTTATAGAGGTCTAGAAGCCAAATAAGTTCAAACTCAAGCCTAAACAAACATAACCTTAATGCTATTGGTTGCTCTCTCTGAACTGAGATATAAAATATATTTTGATTTTGCATAATAATTAAGGTTAAGGTGAAATTAATAAAGGTATGGAAGATAATGACTTAGATACCCTATTTAATTGTTTTCGAGATAATATTTTGTGTGGATGGTAATAAATAAATGCATATAGCTAAGAGAAAATAAATGAGGATACAGTAGAAAAAGTCTCATGAAATATACATATAAACCTTATATTTTTAAATAAGAGCATTCAAATTATAGTCTTTATATTTCTTAACAAAACCGGAAGGAGTACCATGTGATCAGATAAAGGAGCAAAATAAATGAACCAAACACCGCCTAAAATGTAGATTAGTTAATTTTTACGGCGTTCAAAATACTTGATGGAACAAAGGAATTTCACACATGTTTCCTCCCCTTTGCAGAGAGGTATAAGGGCATGTACAACAGTAATTAATGAGTCGTCTGTAAGTTGCCACGTAATCTTTATCATCTTATGTGGCATAGAATTAATGAGGAGAGAGACGCTTGCCGTCTCTTCGCGAGAGGACAGCAGTGGCCCGTGCTCTGATGCAAAACGATGGCTCCGTCGCTCGTTGTAGGAAAGAAGCCGTCTATATACTTATGCTTGATCACGGTAATCTATGGGCCCATGTATAAATTAATTAATTTATAGACTGCCTGACAGACAAGCCATTGTAGAAGTTGTCTGTTTTGTTATCTTTATATGACATAGCATACATTTACAGACAGCAACTATCTAGACTGTTGTACATGCCCTAAACAAATTCTGATCCATGTAAGGTCATCGCAGACAAAGAGGCATTGCATTGTGATTTATGCAGGCATCAAAGCTACGTCAGCGAGAGGGGACAGCTATCGACGCAAGACATTCAAGCGGTATCGAGTATTGACAAAGGCAGCTCATTGCAAAGTGTTTACCTATACTAGCAACGTGGGCGCGGCGCACGCCGCGCCGCAGAGTGTTAGCTATAATACGATATCTGGGTCTTCTAGGATAAATTCCATGTAATTTTAAAAAGATTTCGAGAAAAACGGAGAAAGGATTTTCTTTTCCCGAATCTAACACTCTATATGTTTACCCGTCAATAATACATGCTTCGAAAAATACTATAGATCGAAGTGGGGGAAAAACTAAAAAGATACAACCGTACACATATTTTTCACTACGGAAAATATCATAAACCGAGTTACGGTACAAAAAAATAGAAAGATAGAGTTGTAGAAATATCTCTTTCGGCGTTTTTTTGGAAAATATTGGAAACCGAGCTAGAAAACCGATGTGAGAAAAAAGTCTAGAGAAAAAAGGGTGAGAAATTATTAGAGACGACAACCTTCTTTTGTCGACCATAATATTCTACGCGTTCACCGAGTAATAATACATGTTCTAAAAAATATCAGAGATCGAGGATCTTCTTTTCCTGAATCTAGTACTCTATACATTTACCCGTCAATAATGCATGCTTCGAAAAATACTATAGATCGAAGTGGGAAAAAAACTACAAAGATACAACCGTACACATATTCTTCACTACGGAAAATATCAGAAACCGAGTTACAGTAAAAAAAATAGAGATAGAGTTGTAGAAATATCTCTTTCGGTGTTTTTTTTGGAAAATATTAGAAACCGAGTTAGAAAACCGAGGTGGGAAAAAAGTCTAGAGGAAAAAGGGTGAGAAATTATTAGAGACGATAACATTCTTTTGTCGACCATAACATTCTACGCGTTCACCGAGTAATAATACATGTTCTAAAAAATATCATAGATCGAGTTGGAAAATCGAGCTGGGTAAAAAGTCTAGAGATAAAGATGCACACATATTTCTAGTGACGAAAACATATTTTCCGAGGAAAAACGGAGAAAGGACCTAGACGTAAGTAGCAAGGACCTGTTTGTTATGTTTTTGGACCTGTCCGCTATCCTAAAAAACTATAAAAGGGCTTGTTCGCGATTTGAATTTAACGGGAGTGTTTTTCTGTAAAACGGCGCACAAGGGACCTAAACGCGTTTCGGGAAAAAATATCTTCCCCTCACAAAAAATCACGAAGGACCTATTCGTAATATATAAGGACCTATTCGTAATTTGATGAAATACGGGGGCTTTTTTGCAAATTAGGCATGGGTGACACGTGGACAGGCTCACTGAGCCGGAACCTTGCGAACTTTAATTAGGGGATTTTTTTTGCAAATTAGGCATGAGTGACACGTGGAACCGCGAACTTTAATTAGGGGATGATGCGCAGCGAATTGTGCATGGGTGGACAATGCATGCAGCCTTCAAACAGTAGTAATGAAACAGCATTCCAACGTGAAATGTGAGGTGAGGTTTTCAATAGCTTTTTCATCTGTGCCAATGTGTGTGTGTGTTTTAAAAAAGCCTTTTCATCTGATACTCGATGCTCAGCAAATCAAATTAATGACTCTCTCTCTCTCTCAAATAACAAAAATGTAAAAAAAAAGGAGCAAACCAAACTAATGCCTGTAAATTTCCTGCACTAGAGTAGTGATTTAAGGCCCTATTTGTTTTAGCTTCTGATTCTGGATTCTGGTCCTAAAAGCAGAATCAGAAATAAACAGCCTGATTCTAGAATCCGATTCTCACAATCCAGCCCACCCATATACACGAGAATCCACAATCCACTTCATATGTGCTTCTGGATTCCAGCTTTTAGAGGATCAGCTTCTCTACAACCACAATCTAGAATCAGCTTTTAGAGAATCCAAACCTGAAACAAACAGGCCCTAAGTCTACAGCACGATTCAGGTTGACTGAGGCTGGAAAAATCATAGAACAATGGAGTCAGAATTCGGATACTTCGAACTAGTGGCGGAACTCTTACCGATTAGAATCAACTCAATCAACAAATTAAGCAGGGCTAACAAATTCTAAGGGCCGAGGCTACTGTCAGTGCTCACAACACCGCATGCTGCCATGCACGATGCGCTCGTGCCTCTACCTGTCTACCATGCCGAGTGATAGCGTCCGCACAGCATGTCGCGGCCCGTGCCTTCATGCTGTTTGCCAGTCCTAGCCGAATTGGGTAGAGAGCGACAGAGTTTGGTATTAGGGTTTGAGAGCCACCAAACCAGCCGCTAGGGAGTAGACAAGTAGTTGGACTAGAGACTTGGAGAGTGTGCGGTAGTAGGGATGAAAACGGATCGGATAGTTTTCGATCAATTCAGATATTTTCGGATATAGATTCTATCAGATCAGATATTTATCGAATAGTATCAGATCGGATACGGATACGATTTTTTTTGTTGGATATGGATATGGATTCGGTAGCTCACTATCCGTCGGATACGGATACGGATTCGGATAATCTGGGTATTGATGGGTTAGATATCCGAATATACATGTGGGCTGGGCCAAGACTACTCTTTTGGCCCAAAAAGTTTCTTAATTTTAGAATTGTTTTCTAATTTAATTAATCCATAAAGCAAGTCTCAACTATTAAAATTAGCAAACCAACTAAAAAAATTATGAAATTTTTAAAGAAAGTTTCAAAAACAATCTAACATTTAAAAAATTATTTTCAGTATTTTATTAGAATTTAAATTTTCTCAAATATGCAAACACTCCTATTCTTAATAGAAAAATATTTTAAATAAGTAGCTAAAAAAGCATAAAAACTCATAAATACATAATTTATTATTCTAAACATAATTCAACAAATAATATAAATCTTGGGTTATTACATATAAGTGACGAGTACTCATACCATAGGTACCCCCAGCGGCTCGGGACGATGAATAAGCTGCCCCAAGCCCAGCTCTGGTCGAATGTCCCACTGGGCCACGAAGGGCACTCGTCCCCGACCAAACCAACCAGGGGGCGGTCCAACCCCGCCATGAGTCAAGCGCCCCACAAGCTCCGACCAAACTAAGACAATCTCCACCAAGGCTCGGGTGCCATACCATCACCGGTTGACCTCAGGTTGGCCACCTGCCCCACGGACACGACGGCTCAGAGTGACCGTGCGAGGGCAGGTGGCTCCTTCCCAAGGCGGCGGGGAGGTTGCCAAAGTCAAGCACCAGTCTCACCGTCCGGTCATGCACAGTGGGAGGATGCGCTCCCTCCCGAGGCAACACCAGAGCCAAGCGCTACGACGTCAGCACCTGGCAAACGCGCAGAGGGTAGGTGCGCCGCTTCCCGGCGAAACAGAAAACTATGCCACTCGATGTATCTACCGACCTAGCATGGGGTGAGCAGACACCGGTCAGTCACTAAGACTGAAAATCAGGACTCCCAGGCGTAGGACGCCCCATTCTTTCTTTTCCAAATTCCCATGCAACTTGCCCCCTCCGTCTATATAAAGGGAGGCAGGACCTCAGGGAAAGGGACAGCTTAGCGGGCGAACAGTTCTTACTCACACACACGGCTCGAACGCTCCTACAGCTTTGAGCCCTTAGCATCTCCAAGCTTTCGAGCTCTCCCACTCGTACGAGGCGCTCAAGGCCAGTCCTTAGCCCTCGCTTGTAACGACGTGCAGTCATCTACACCCAAAGCAATACGGATCCACCATACGAACTGGAGTAGGGATATTCGGCCCGAACCAGTATACTTCTTAGGCTCCTTGAGTCCGGCCATTCAAGGAGAGGGAGCGCGCGACCTCTTGACTAAAATTCACTAGCCGGTATTCGAAACACCGATAGTAAGTATTATATATTTTTTAGAGACGTGATATCTAAGTATTATCAAAACTTTTAGTGTATTACGTGTTTGCTTCCATTTGTATCTCTGAGCAAGAATTACCTTATTTTGTGTTTTAATCTACGTGTATGATGAACTAATCGTATGTGTGTGATAAACTAAGTCTTATGTAATTTTGTTTACAACATGGTATCTAACTATTGTCTAAGTAAATGAAAATGATTATATTTATTCAATTTTCAATAATGTTTTGATCAAATCAACTAATTATGTGTTTTTGTTAATTTTTTATGTACAATCTAAGTGGTCATCATGTTCTGATAAATATTCGAAACCGTATCCGATTTGATTCATATTCGATCCGTATCTGTATTCAACATTATCCATATTTGTATCCAGACTATCCGTATTCGAGAAAAAAAATATAAAAACAAATATGGTAAAACTATTATCTATCTGTATCCGATCCGTTTTCACCCTATGCGGTAGGCCTAAACGCCAGTAAGCCTTTGGTGGACTAGAATATTCATAAGAAGGTAGCACCGTAGCAGTTTACTAGACATATGGCCCAAAGATACTGAACTGATCCCTTGACATTTTCTGAATTTTTGGGGTGCCAGTGCAGACCCAGCACCCTTACCAGTTCTGCCCCTGCTTCGAACGTGGTTAGAGGAGAAAATAAATCAGTGGTACCATAGGCATACCCATTGCTGAACTGCAAATCATAAAAAGAGCACTTGGCCCGTCCAGTTTAAAATACAAAAAATCATTGGATATCTAGTAGAGATTGCCCTGCAGTAGCAACAAAAAGCATTCAAAAAAAGCGCATTGATACTGCTATACCTCACCATGTTCCGGTGCCAAGAAGTCATCTTTCTGGAGTGTCATGTACTATTCGGTTTTATCGCAGCGGCTACTAGCAAATAACCATGTTATCCTCTTTATATCTAAGAGCACGGTACTGGTTAGATTGCTGGGAGTAGGAGAGTGAGCGACATTTCATTTTGTAGCTTGACGTGCCAACCACTCTGCTTTCGTCGAGCCATAGTAGACTGCTTTACTTCCAGGCCACATAAGAAAATTCCAGCCAATGGGAGATCCACCAATGACATAAGACCCTTGCACGCGTTCGCCCAGCTGCTTTGTATAGTTTGGTATCTCACTTGGTTTGGCTTCCCGCTGAATCTCCACTGGTGACCTGTTTGCAGCAGTCTGCGTGCTAACAGACTTGAGTGGAACCTTCTGACCCACATTGGGCAGAAAACCTGCAGCCCGGGCTATCTGATGAACTTGGTTATTCTCTCCAAATGGGACTTTTCCTACAGGCCTGTCCTTGGTAGCTCTAGCTGCAGGTTTGTCCAATGGTTTTACAGGCTCAGCAGCGGCAGAGACAACAAGCCGCATTTTTTTGGATAAGCCCATGAGAACTTCTATCTCTGTAGCATAAGATGAGCAGAAGACAGGCTATTTAGACATATTTATCTTCAATGAATGCATGCATATGCATGAGCAAGAATCCATATGATTAAAAGACCATTCAAATATAAGCAATAAGCCCCAGCTGTTCAAGAGATAATTCTAGACCAAACCACACATGAGACACTTCGGTTTATATTTTTTAAATGGCTACTGCTTTTGTGAAGGGTGTATAAATGTATAATTCATATAACTACTGATGCTGGGTACTAAGAAACTACACACAATACATTATGTAACAAGATAAATGGTGATGCTGGGTATTAAGGCTGATGCGATCCATTACATAACGAAAGCAGTAGGGGTTTGTCAAGTGCAAGGCTATGAAATGTAACAAATCAATGTGTTTACATGTTATAGCAATTTAACAGAGTGGTGCAACATTGTAAATGCCCAATCACAACAATTATATATATGTTAACAGGGTTGAGGACTACAATTCCACATATGCAAAGATCCAATGACTGTCAAACCACCTGAGGCAATCTTATTATATCCGGAGAGCACTATGCTTTTATAAAAATAAAAAAGATGGAAGTCTATAGAAAATGGTTGGACACAATATCCCAAACTATTACAGTATCTGTATTTGAGAGCATGGCCATAGCAAATATACCCATTAAGTTCCACGCTACTTTCTAACAACAATATGAATTGAACATTTACCTTTCAAGATCTCAAGAGCAGCATCTTTCTTTTGGGAATCAGTAGCTTGGCAAACCTTCAAGATAAGTTATAACAAAGGTATATGTTTTAGAGCAGAATCCTGTTTCAACCAAAACAATCCACATGACAATTGACAAGCAAATAACAAGCGAGGGATGTCAAATTGGTAAAATTTCTAACGCAATGCCACATATCGGCAATAAAAATGCACACTTACACAGAACAATGGTGACCTAACCTGCTCACTTCAGTAGTCATCACCACCTTCCCTGAACTCTAATTTCTCTTTTGCTAATGTGTGTACTTGTCCCCATCATATCAAAAATTTCAACTAGAAAGAGAGCATGCGCCTAAGGAGTGCATTGAACCTTGGCTCAAATTCTCAATTTAGTCGTTAATCTTAAATTTCCACAATTCTACTAGGAAGCACAACACTACGGCCAGTATGTCACCCTGAAGCATTGATCAAGAAACATCACCTGATCTACGTCAAACAAAAGCATCCCTACGTGTTGCACTAGGAATAGTATCATGCTAGATTGCTAATGGCTGCTGCAGCTAAGGCTGAATGCCACTCGAGAATTTTAGGGTTTGGAGTGGGGACCTGAAGGAACCGGCCCCGGAGGTTGGTAACGGCTGCTCTGATCTTGTAGTAGGGCGAGTGTTGGAACCCAACCTCCTTCAGCTTCTGCTCCTTTGGCGGCGCGTCGGACTCAGCGGCGAAAGGCGGCGGCGGCGGAGGTGGTGTCTTTGGGTCGGTGGCGATCGTGGGCTCTGGCGGCCGGGGACGAGGAATGAGGGTGGTCGCCGGAGAGGCCATCGCTGCTGCCTGGAGGGAAATGGTTGAGCACTGGTTGGACTGTCGCCTGGTTGGGGAGCTCGAAGGCGTCTAGACTCTAGAACCTTCCGGCAAGTTTGGAATGCAGAATTTTTTTTTTTCCATAGGAAATTGAATACCCTTTTTCCTTCCTAATGACTTGTGTCCGGACGTCCAAAATTTTCGGATATACTGTAATATTTTTTTATACACATGCAACATTTCTTACCAACACGTGCAACATTTTTCTTCGACAAGCAGTAAAATTCGCTACAGTAAACGCAGTGGTGGAGCTTTTGGTATGGCAAGGTATGGCACCTATCGTACCTTGTTTTTTCGGCGATAGCGAACAGCCACTCATCGATCTCATTACGCATCCCCTGAGCCATACAGTGATACTAGCTCTGTCACACATGCATGCATGCTTGCATGTTGCATGCAGCCATGCACGTTGACAACTTACAAGGAAATGAAGTAGTAGCTTAGGACGCGAGCTAATTGGGCCAAGCCCATTGCATTGCATGAGACTCGTCACTCGTCAGCACTCAGCAGATCAGGAGGCGGCTAGGCGGGAGCGCAAGCGTCGTTTCGTGTCATCGCCGCCGCCACCGTGAGAACCAGGCGAGTGTTGATTACTTGATTGATTTGCTGTTGTAGTGTTGTCTCATCGGCTCATCGCCACAGGCCACGCCGCCAAGGGCCACGGCCAGCACCGAGCAGCAAGCGGCAGCTACTAGCTAGCGATAGCGCTTAGCGGTAGTTGTGGCACTGCTGAAAGGCCATACCTTAATTTTGCCGTACCTTAATTTTGTTCTATCCTCCGCCACTAAGTAAACAAATGTTGCAAACGTTCAACAAAAATGTTGCACGCGTCGAAAAAAATGTTACACTCGTAGAAAAAAAATATTACAAGAGACGTCCGATGGGATGAACAGTGATCAGACGTTCGAGTGCTAGTATCTCCCTTTTTCCTTTCTATTGTACTAGGTATAGGTGGGCATCGTGCCGGGTCGGGCCGGCCCGGAACGGGCCCATCGTGCTTCGGCCGAATCGCGTCGGGTCGAAACGACCGTCGTCGTTCGCCGTGCCGGGACCGGGCTTACCGACTCATCTTCGAGAGCCCAAGCACGCCCATTTGCGCTTTCGCGTTCGCTTGCTTAGGCCAAGCCCGACCCATTTATACTATTGCGACGAGAGGAAAAGGTCTGAAGACACATGAAGTTGATTGTAAAAAATACGCCTTATAAACTATTAGTAATATTATCGCAAAATAGAAAGATGTTATTTAATTCTTGGTTCAAATGTGAATGTATCATTATCATGTGAATGTTGCATTTTGCTATCACCGAAATCTCCTTTTCGGTCAAGTGTAGGTGAAGTTTGGTTAGACTTCATTTATACCCCAACATTTCAGCTTTTTCAAGCTTTAATAGTTCATAAATTCTAGTGTTCTTTAGTACTTGAACCTCTGGTCCTTGTGCCTCTTTTCAGTTAAGATTTGAGCCTGATCATTTCCAAGATCTGAGCTTGGGAGTTCTTAGAGCAAAGAAAGAATGTGCTGCTCCAGGCCGACGTGCCGCCTTCGTGCCGGGCCGGCACGGGCACGGCCCAAATGGTCGGGCCGGGCCGTGCCGCCCATCGTGCGCGTTTTGGGCAAGACTGACCTGATCTACAAGATCAGGCGGTCAAGACGTGCCCTTTAACGTCGGACGGACTTGGACCGTCTTAGTGCCCTCCGTGCCTTTCTGCCCATTAACGAGGCACTACCCATATGCCCAGTCTAGTACTAGGTGCTTTTTATATAGGCTAGCAAGTAATATTAAAATGATATTTCTAAATATATCACAAGAATGTTGTACTTCTATAGTAACATTTTATGAATATAGTACTATAAAATCGAAAAAATAAAAAATGTCAAGTATTCTAAAATAAAATGAGCATAATTTGGTTTCAAGCACCTGGCATTTATCAACTTTGACCCTTCAGACTTCTCACTGTTTAACTAGTCTCTACTAATATAAATTTACAGTTAGTAGCTACGGTCCATTCTTCTTAACCCCCAATCTCCAATAATGATCAGTCATTATAGCTAATTATTCTTTCCTGATTTACAGCCAGCCATATCTCTCTAAATATGACTAATTATTATAGCAAAATCTCATATTATTGCTGGTAATTAATAGCCGGCCAATTATTCCTTTTGTACTCTATATATGCTGTATAGTTTTTACAGAAACAATCAAAGAAATTCATTCAAGATCTCACATGTCGTGCCGCGACGGCAAATGAACTCGACGAACTGATCAATAAGTGACGGATCGACGTACATGGCCGCGAGGCGCAGGAGGCCGAGCGCCACGGTTAGTAGTAACTGCGGCCAGAAAGATAGCCAGAGCACGACGCCCACCGGGTGCCGTGACTCTAGTGCCGGCTAGTTGGACGTGAACAAAGCGTACGACACTTCGGCGCGGTTACTCGGCGACACCGGTGGGACGTTGTCGGTGATGAGAGAGTCATTGGCATACCCTTTGGAGATAAACGGGTTGATCCAGCTGAATGTCGCGAGAGAGAGGAACGACGCGGCGGCGCACAGAGTGGTGAGCGTCTCGACGCTGGTGTTTTCTGGTTCACCTTCATGGGCTCCGACGTCATGGCCGGTGAAGCCAGTGATAGTTAGGTACGCCAGAGGCATGGAGACGAGTAGGTCGGCAAAGGCGAAAGAGTCATTTGGAAAGAGCAGCGAACCACTACCGAAGCGGAGAAGAGCGCGGCGCCGATGGTGGTGGCTATCTAGAAGATGCGGAAGTGCAAAGACTGGGTGGCGGTGGTGGCCCCTTTCTCCGAGGCGACTGATCACGCGGCCATAGCGTGCGTGATGAAATGGGCGGCGAGGAAGGCGGACTCCACAGCGCGCTATGGCGTACTTGGTAGGAGGAAGAACGCGAGCGCGAGGAGGATGGCGGACATCGCGGCGAAGACGGCGGACGCCCCGAGTGCGATCGCATAGCGGCCAGTGGTCCGGAATGGCGGTGGCTTTGGCAGCAGCGCCTCGTGCTCGAGGAAGCCTCCGTGTCGCCCCTGCGAAGGCGGTAGATGACGAGGACGAGCGAAATGATGAGGAAGACGAGGTCAACGACGCCGAGGAGCGCGTGCTGTGGGCATGGCAAGAGAAAGAGGAATGCGAACTGGTAATATAAATTGCAAAAAGAGATAAAAATGATTGATTGATTTTTGAAATTGGTAATATATATTGATACATACAATATATACCCGAGAAGAAACCATAAAAAATTTTGTAATCAAGAGAAATAGATGTTTGATCTTGTAGTACAATTTTCTTTTATTGCTCGAGCTTTATGTTTCGTTACCAATTTTATTTTTCATAGCAACGTACGAGCATTGATCTAGTATGTAATATTTTTTTCTAAGAGCATCCTAGTACAATGATGTTAGTTGTGTCTAATTTGTTGCAACTACGATGAGAAACAGAGAGTCATGTGGAGGGCGAATTATAAGATAAGAGAGAGGAAAATCGTATTATCTTGCATTAAAATACAATTCTGTGACATGGATCAAGAGCTAAGATACACTAATAATAGAATACAAGAGAGAGACTTGACTCTTCAGTCTGCACCACGAAAAGAGTTAACAAGTATGACATGTTGTGGTGGAGCTCGGTATAGGTGAAATTTTTATTAGAGGGGCGTAGATCCGTAGTAGAGATTGTTCCTTTTGTTATATCTAAGATGTGAAAGTCTTTAGATACAATTGGTTAGAAATGCCCTCCTATCTAGATTGATTAAGATATGTCTACATAATTTTAAAAATCCAAAACCATGTGCATGACGTATCTTATTCCTCAAAAGTGTCTTAAAATTCGTACAAAGGAATTTTGAATGTGTGTATTAATTACTATTTTTCAGAAAAATCTATAAAATTATTTGTCCGCATTAACTGGAACATGTTTGACACACCTTTACAGTGGGCCGACGGTCACGCTCACACGCGTATGCCGCCCAAGAAAACGAGAAAAAAGAGAGTAGAAAGTGAAGACAACGCCGCGGGCCGGGGCCTATTGGGAAGCGCGCACCTCCCGCAGTCGGCCTTTCCATAAGTCCTCACTGACAAGTGGCCTGAATCTCCGGAGGTCCCGCATGTCATCGTCACAAAAGCAGCCAGCGCGAGGACCAGTAGGACGCAGCCGCCCGTGTCTATGGCCTACTCTATCCGTATGGAGGCCATCGCCACCATACAAGTGAAGCGCAGGGGACCAAGCGTGCGGTGGCGCTTCCTCTTCTCCCCCCACTCCTGCCGATGCTCTCTTCAGCTCCTCCATCTCCTCCTCCTCCTCCTCTTCGGGTCAGTAAGATCCCTCACTTTTTTTCTGCATTCTTGTCAAACACTATCCTTTGCTTGTGCAAAGATGAAGAAGCATCGAAGCATTCATTTTTTCTTTCTTGCTTTGCTCTGTGTTCTTCTTGAGGAAAATATGGAATGACGCGACGAACGCGCTATCGTTAGCGCGATAGCGAGACCCCTCGCCGCCGCGTTCCCCACGCTTCCCCCTCCGGCCTACCCCGTGCTCCACCGTTGCCTCGTCCATCTTCCTCAGCGCAGGCTCACCTCCCCGCCCCCGTCTCCCCCTCGACCGCCGCCCCCGCCCCGACGGCCCGCCTCTCCCGCGGCTTCCGATGCAAGCCCCGCCCACCCTAAGTCGTCCACGCCGTCTTTTCCCTCTACAACCGGGGGCCCTGGTGAACCCCTCCCTAACCTAACCCCACGCCGCTCGCATCGCCGGAGAAGAAGGCCACCATGGGGGATGAGGGCGTAGAGAATGTGGGAGGTGGTGGGCGCTCGTGTAGTAGCTCGGTGAAGAATGGGCGGGAGGAAGAGCATGGAGGCTGTAGCTCGTTCCTAGTAACGTGCTACTAGTAGCTGCAAAGCATTTCCCAATACGAAAAGGGCAGTTTGTGTTGCCCGAATACGTGTTGACGTTTCACATTTTGCTGTTTGGAGCCGAACAGGAGCTGATTACATCCCCAGCTCATTGTGTGATGTCAAGTCAATTTGCTACTAGGAGAACTTAACATTACCATTTAGGTGTTTCGTTCTACCTGCTTAGGCTGAACAGTTATGTTTCAATCATGCCTCCTTTTATGCTGAAGTGAAACCTTTTTCTCCTTATACCTACAGTAAGTTTTTCTAAAATGCAAAAAGGAACTCTTTAGCAAAAGTTTTTTGAAGGCTAACTTTTGGTTCATCTTGTGGTTGATATGGTCAGATGCTGACATAAACTGGGTTCTGCATAACTGCGTTGTTTTCTTTCTTGAATTTTAGAAGTGATCAGCAGTTTGGAGAAGTGTCTCCAAGCGACCATATACCTCAAGAGTGTGAACTACGTTTAAAGATCAAATGCTGAGACCAATCAAGCTAACGGAAAAATGGAAGGGGAAAAAAATCTTGCCCCTTTGCACTTTCAGATGCCTTACTGTAGTAGAGCCCAACTGAAGACGGGTTTTTCATGTTCAGGGATTTATCACTTGAGATTGATGCTATGTAGAGTTGTAGACTCTTCTGTTCCCTATAATCTAGTTGTGCATTTTGTACTTATAATTCTTGTTTGGTTATTAACAAGTGAAGTTTGATTTATCTCAGGCCATAATTGATTTGTGACACATGAGCTGAACTGGCCTTGCTGGAAAGGACTTAAGGACTTGATAAACAGTACAAGTATATAGGATTTGGGAGAAATGATCTCTTCCATCAGCTTATTTGGCTGTTCCCACCAGGCCACTCACAAATTTTACAGAAAATGCTGGCCAAGTAACTCAAATTCCACACTGAACATGCATTCAATTGCGAAGTCTGTGGCTAAAAGTATGAGGATGAAGAGGGCACGTTTCAAACCCCATGCCACTGAGCTTAAGAGGAACCCCCAGGCCCATGAGGAAGGCAATGTGTTTTACAAATTGGTATACAGGCTCCCTGAAAACCTTAGCTGGCTGTTGGCGTCACCAGAAATGGCTAAAAGACTAGCCTTAAAGAAGAAACAACAGAAGAAAGAAATGGTGACTGGCCATCGGTTTGGTGTGATCTTGGAGTGGGAGGGAGTTGTTGTGGAAGATGACGACCCAGATTTGGAGCCCCGAGTTTGGTATGTGTTATCTCTTGAAGAGGCAAAGTCTTTTCCTCCGGATACAGTGCTGAAGGAAATTGAGGGAATGAGAACTGACCAGGCTATCTTAGAAGTCTTAAATTGGTCGGATGATCCAGAAGAAGTTCAAAGGTTGGCAGCACGTAAGGAGGTAATATATCAAACACTGCAAGGTAGATTCTACCAGCTGCAGCCAGGTGTTCTTGACTTCTTGAACACCCTAGTGGACTTCAACATTCCAATAGCAATTACAAGTTCCCGCCCACGAATGATCCTGGAAGAAGGGATCAAAGCTGTTGGTCTGCAAGGCTATTTCGATGCTATAGTGGCGGCAGAGGATTTCTGCCGAGGGAAACCAGAGGGTGAGATGTTTGAGGTTGCAGCAGAGCAACTTGGTCTTGAACCTGATGTTTGTCTTGTGCTTGGTAACTCAAACTTGTCGACAGAATCTGCATACA
This sequence comes from Guadua angustifolia, assembly GCA_036346375.1. Lineage (NCBI taxonomy): Eukaryota > Viridiplantae > Streptophyta > Magnoliopsida > Poales > Poaceae > Guadua > Guadua angustifolia. The sequence goes on along the minus strand of CM070507.1, from coordinate 12,373,151 downwards.
CTGCTGGGATGAGGTGTGTGGCGGTTGCAAGCCGACACCCCGCCTATGAGCTCCAAGCAGCAAACCATGTTGTGAGATGGCTTGATCAGCTCTCTGTTGTTGACCTGCAAAGGCTTGCCAATGGTGAGGTTCTTGGGCGCAGGGGCGGAGGATCTGACATGGACATGGAGATTGTTATCGAGGAGTGATGTTTCTACAGACATAGTGTACCAATATATTGCCGTACTTAAAACTCTGTTGTAACTTCAGTTATGCGTTACATTTTGTATACAGACCAAGCAGTGCAACAAAGGATTATGAATGGCCATAAGCTTGTGTTAACTGCTTGGTTTCCTATAATGCATATCTGAAACTCTTCTAGCTTAGATAGTTTTAGTCACTAGAGGAGTTGGAAGCAAAGAAACTCCCCACCTTGTAACTCTTTTGCATGTGTAGTATATATATTACCTATTTTATTTCGTTCCCCTCCAGCTTTTTTTATAGAGACGAATACTAGAATTTTAGAAGTACTATTGGGCAACACTGAACAAGTGCTCAGCGATTGGGTTTGGAATTTTAATTTTTCCTTAATATATGTGCGAAGTTTTATTCAGAGAAGAATAGAAACACATTTGAATTTTCATTATAAAGTTCCATTATTGGGAATGACCAATTCGGTCAAAACCATTCCATGCAGGTTCACAAAGACACTACACCATTCAAAACCATTCCTTGCAGTTGCAGGATCACGAACGCATTACGTACGCGCCTTAGTCCGCAGGCATGGGATTGGCGGGCAAGCGAACGGCTTGTTCCGAGCTGCTAAACTGAAGCATACAGTGATCCATGATTTCTCTCAATTGAACGATTTCTGCTGTTTAAAGATGTACTTAGGCTGTATTTCAAATACGGGATTTTTTTTCCTGTTTCATATTAGAATCAAACAGTTCTATGGAATTCCTGTATTTCTACTGCTTATGAGTACAAGTTGGGGTGGTCGACCATCCTCCCCTACGGTGATCGTACAGGGCCAGAGCCTATCCCAATTCCTAGGATAACCGACGCATCAGCATCATCCTTCCCTCCTAATGGCATGTACAATGGTACATATCAGATATCTGTAAGACTATGCTACGTAGGATTTTAAATGATGTGGAGAAAAGAGAAAGAGGAGAGAGAAAATTACTGTCTACTATTTAACAGATTGTCTTATAGACAACTTTCTATTTTGTGTATCATTGTATAGGTTGTCTGTTAATTGGATGAGAGACCATTACAGATAACTATATAGACGATCCTTTGTATAAGTTATTTTTAATACTGTCTATAGATGATATAGACATATATTATAGACAGCTACCGTCTATATCACTGTACATGCTCTAACCGCAACCTCATCGCCCTTTCCCCTCCTTCCCCATATCCACATGTAGTTGTGTCGAATCAACTCGTCGTCCCCAAACTGTTGGTCTACAGACTCTACATACAATCTCCCACCTGAGGTTTCAAATTTAATTTTCAGACCCCATCTCGAAGGTGTGGCTGAAATCCGAAATTTCGGAGAGATTTTGGAATTTTAGATGTAATTCAGATGAAATTAAAAAAAAATGAAATCCGGTAAATTTGAAACTAAGAAAACCAAAATTTCGGCCGAAATCATTGTGATTTTCATCCTCTGTGAAATGGTCTTCTAAGGCTACAAAAAATATGAAAAAAATCATGCAGGCATTTATCTATATTTTTCTATTTGTTTGAATGCAAAATACTAAGTATTTGCACATAAAATTCCCAAGTTAGAGTTTAGACCGCAATACAATTTAAGGCTGAAATCCAAGTTAGGATTTAGGTCGAAATACATCATTTAAGAAAAAAAATCCATTATTTAAAGCTGAAATCTAAGTTAAGGTTTAGGGTTTGGGCCGAAATACAATTTAAGCCCGCAACCCAAGTTATGGTTTAGAGTTTAAGCCGAAATACATCGTTTAAGGCCGAAATTCAAGTTAGGGTTTACAATTACATAATTTATATATGTATTTTTTTGTAAAATTTTCACATGTATTCCTTATAAAAGTCATTATAATTCCCCACAAAAAATTTGGTATGAAATCCTTTTAAAAAACATGAAAAGAAATTAAAAACCTTGAATCTCGGCGAGATTGACCGAAATCTCGCTGAAAGTTACTGAAACTACTCTAGTATACCCTAATTTTTAAATGTTTTTGTCTACCAAGAATTGGGATCTCGGCTCTAAACAAAAACCAAAATTTCGGTGGAGATTTCTAAAATATCGGCAAGATTAGATTTTGAACCATCTTCGTCAATCCCCTCATCCCTGCACAGACGCACCACCGCCGATCCCAATCGCGGCATCAATATTGACACCTCGCTTCAAGTCGCGAAGATTTGGCACAGCCAATTTCCACATTTGAGTTGCCTCCACGTCCACATTTGGCACCAATGGTGAACAGGGGATGGCAAAACGCGAGGACCATTGAAGGAACACTCAATCCGGTTGGATCGGTGGATCCGACTTGATCCTGCTGGTTCCAGGCACTGGCTAGTCGGGTTTGGCCAGTTCAACAGTGACGTCCATGTCCATGGAGACAAGGAAGGTAGTTCCTGGGTGGACAACCAGACCTCTCTCCCTCACTGACCTCCTCTTCCACCGTGCAGATGCCTGCCCTACCACGCTTGTGCTGGTTGACGCGGCATCTGGCCGAGCCTCACCTTCGTAGGCCTCCGCTCCGCCATCCTCACCACCCCCGTTGACCTTAGTTTCCTTTCTTCCACCTCGCTGACGAAACCCAAGCCCAAGTTGTCCCCCATCGCAGCCATGGCAGTCTCCTCCTTCATGTCAAGGCCAGTCGGAGGAGAACAAAGAATAGGGCAAACTCGGCAGAGAATATAGCGGTTCGCTGAATCCACTTAAGTGAGCATGGACGGACAGGATTTAAACAAGAGCTGGACATTAGCATTCCAATGGCTAAAGATGTAAACAGTAATTACGGCAAATTCAGATGTAATCTTTTGTTGTTCCTTTTTTGCTTTTACCTTGAGTTTTAGCTTTTTACCCCCACTTTCTATTATGGGTTAAAATGTTGGCCATGTGAGGGTATAAAACCCGAATGAATGGAACAATGGAAGATTATTGATGCTGCATATTCTAGAGTCTCATTCTGTTAGTTTAGTATAGAACCCTAGATTCGGAGTGTTCTGGAAGCAAGTTCTGTGTTCTTGATTCTCTTCTTCGGAAATCTGATTCCTATTGTGTTTCGGACTGATTTTTCCTAATAAAATACTTAGGAAGCATTAATAACAAAATGTATAATATGAATTTTCTCATTATCCAATTCATAACCAATCTTCTCTCAAATCCATCCTATCGACGATTCGGGAACCGGTCCCCCGCCGAGCTTACTTGTTGAATGAGGGATCAACCTAAGGCCCCTTTTCCGCGAGGGGTATAGCGTCTAAGGGCCTGCCGAGCTACGGATCGAGGTGGTCGGGACAATCACAACGAACGGGGGAGGCTTTTTTGATCTGGTTTGGGCCTCTCGTAGGGGAGATAACAACCCTACGTCCAGTGATAGCACTAACTTCTTGAGGATGTATTACAATGTGCTTGCTCGGGGAGCTCTGGGAGGTTCTCAGAACTATCCTCCGGACCACTAGCAACGGACTTTATGTATGAGGAAAACAGGGAACGAAGCCCCACCCCCTGAACCCTTCGTGCGAGAAGGTATTTATAGGGGGTTACAAGCGACACAACATTTATTATAGAGGGGCGCGCCACTGTTCCGGACGTGGTTGGTGCTGTTCCCTTGCTTCCCGCCGGGCACGGCGCGACATGGGTACAGTGGGCGTAGATCGCGGGCACGCGGACCGCGGGCGTACAGATTGTGGGCGCGCAAACCTTCGAGCCGTCACGTAATTAATGCCACGTCATCTTCGTGGACTCCACCCAGCTTTTGGGCGAAGCCCGAGGTCCCTTCGGTAGACCGGGTCGTCTGGTCGCGGAGTCCCGAGCAGGCATGAGGACGGGGGTCGGCCCGAAGGTCGGGCGACTCGAAGATCTTTCTTGGGGACGGCCTCCGAGCACGGGCATGCTGGGAGGCCGCCGGGATACAATGGTCGGCTGCTGGAATTTTCCAATCCCCGACAGCTAGCCCCCGAGACTTAAGGGGGAAGTTGCTCGACCGGGCCTTCGCCTTAAGCCTCCAGACTTACAGGGAGGATTGGGACTTGCAGAATGAAAAGCTACCGCAGCGTCGAGCAATACTGCTCGGGAGAAGGATCTCGCAGCGAAGGACTATTGCGGCATCCGAGCAGCGCTGGCTCGGGGAGAAGGATCTCGCAGCGAAGGACTACTGCTGCATCCAAACAGCGCTGCCTCGGGGAGGAGGATCTCGCAGCGAAGAACTACTGCGACATCCTGTAACACCCCAATTTTTGCTTTTCTTGCATTTAAAAGGTATTTTGAATTTTTGGGAATTTCTGGAATTTATTTGGATTTATTTGAAATTATTTGAATTTATTTTGAATTAAGCCATTTAACAAATTAATTAAATAATAGAAAAGTTAAAATAAAATTTTGCTGGAAATATTTTATTTGAGTCACAAATGTCCTAAAATATTTTTGGGAATTTTTCCGAATTTTTCTAGTATTTTTAAAGCCCAAATGAATTATTTTATTTTCCGGAATTATTTTAATCGAAAAAGAATTAAAACCCAATGAACAGTGTTGGGCGAACAACGTATGCCCAATTCGAAAAAAACCCTAACGCCGCCGCTCGATCCGAATCAATCCGGCGGCTCGCGTTCCACGTCACCGAACCGACCGCGCCGGATTCCGTCGCCGCCGCAGGTGTGGGCCTCGGTCTCCGCGCTTTTCACGGACGCCGAGGGGACTATTTAATGCCGCCACCGGGTTAGAACCCCACCTCGCCGCACACATCCGTGACACTCCACGCCGCCGAGACGCCGCTGTTCGCCCGCAAACTCGGCAAAGTTCCGGCCAACCGCCGAATTTTTGCGTCGTCTGTCATGCCGGTGACTCTCGCCGCCGCAGTTGGTACCATTGGACTCCGCGTCGCGCCGCCGGAAGCATCACCGCACGCCGCCGGAGGAGCCTCGAACGCCACACAGACGTCTTCGCTCGCTCTCCGGCCGAATCAAGGCCGCAGAACGTCTCCGCCGAGCCCGACCTTCGCCACCACACGATCGAGATCCAATGGCGAGGTGAGGCCACGCCGCCTTGAAACAAAGTGAACTTCATCTTCCAATTTCGCCGTTAGATGCAAATCCAAGGGCCGCCGCCGTGCCGCGCCGCCGTTCCTTCATCGCGGCGTGTCATCGATAACGCGACCCACATGTCACCGATCGCGACTGTGGTGCGTACGCTCGAAGTCGCCGATGTACGGACCCACATGGCCAACCACACCGCCGTGCATCAGGCACAAGAGACGCCGACAGCGGGCCCACTCGTCACCAAGACGCATCGGGCGTAGACGTCACCGCCGACGTCATGCCGACGTCACGGTGGGACCCACTTGTCGCTGAGATAGCCGAGCCGTCTTGCCGACGCCACGATGACGCCAAGACGGAGCGGCTCGGGGCTGACGTCGGCAAAGCCGCGTGTCACTCTCTGGTGCTGACACGTGTCACAGATGACTTAATAATTAGTTTCCTAAAAAGAAAATATTTATTTAATTCGGTTTATTGATTTAAAATGTATTTTGAAACTTCAAATGCTTATAACTTTATGCTTTTAACTCGATTTGGGTGATTCCAATTTCTATAAATTTGTAAAATTGTGATCTTTCTGTTTATGAATTTTATTTGAATTTTTGAGCACTGTTTGCCCACTGTTTATTTATTTTATTGTTTGTGTTTTTGCGTATGCTGTAGACGTTGAAGTGCCCGAAGGTTTCGAGGGAGAGGTTCTGACCCAGGAGCAAGCTCAGGAGCCAGAATCAGTACTTTTTGAAGGCAAGTTGTGTTTGATCATGTTGAACCTATTAGAGAAAATTACTTTGATTTAAACTATTGCATGCTAATTTGATAGAAATGACTCGGATAAATTTTGGGATTAGTTAAATGCCTAGTTGCTGTATGCCACCTTGTCGTATATAATTGTAGGCCATGAATCCTTTGTCACCCTAGGTTGTGGATTAATAGTTGGACATTAATAATTTGCCAACATGGGTTGAGTAGACCGAAGTAGTATGCTTAGCCCTGCCACGTGGACATATCATGATTTTGGAATACCAAAGTAAATATTGACTTAATGAGATATGGAACATGATTTGTGAATGAGACATGTGTTATTGAGTTGATGATGGCACGTGGTGCAATGATAAAGAACCGGGGTGGGAAAATGATTTAGACTGGGGCAAATGGCAAGATTGTTTCTGGTGGGCCAAGAGTGGCAACTGGGCGGTCGTATTTGGTTTTTATTGGTTTTTGGATAATTGAGATCACACTTGGTTAGTCTTGCCTCGGTCAACTAAGGACTTAACCTTGCGAGCATTTGAACTGAGTCTCTCATCTGACCACAAGCTCCGTAATGGGACGGGCTTAGCCTGAGTAAACCGGGAAATCTATTCTTTGGTCTTTATGTGGTGGTGTGAGGCCGGAGAAGCGGAATGAGAACTCACATGGCGCAAGAGGGGGCCACAGGTGTGGTAACCATCCCTCCGGTGTTGAAACCTTAGCGGGCAAGATCTTGGGTTTAGATGGAACTTTGGAAAGGCTTACGTTTGTTATTTGCCTTGGTGGTATTTGACTGTATCTTGTGGGTAAAGTGTATAACCTCTGCAGAGTGTACAACCTATTCGAATAGCCGTGCTCACGGTATTGAGCATCGCTCGGTGATTACGGTCAAGGGTTAGATTTTTATGAAAATGAATTGTTTATGGAAAAATGCTTGGGTTGATGATGATGAACCTGACTTAGGATGGAGAAATGATTTACGATTGAAATGTTTGTGAAAGCTATTATTCCTACTCGCTTTTCTTGCTTTGCAATCTATTCTTCATTTATCTTGAATGTCAGATCGCTCATGAACCATAGCCTATCCTTTGTACTAAGCCATGCATGTAGAATATTAGAATTGCATTACATGCATGACTTCTTGAGTGCTCAAAGTACTCACCCCACAACAACACAACTTTAGTTGAAGAAGAAGCAACCCCCGCTCGAGGAGGAGTATCAGAGGAGCCGAGCGAACTAGGGAGCGAGCCCGATCGATTGTTCGTGGCAAATTGGTTGGCGCCACGAGTTTATTTTATTTCCACGCTTTTGAATATTTTAATAAGTTTTTCCATACTGAGGCGATCGCCAGAACTCGACCATAAGGTCGATCAACCATTCTTTTATACATTTAAGAAAAGTACTCTACTATTTCGTTGGATATGTACGTGATATGTACCGATGTTGAGGCTGTGGGCACTAGCGTGATCCTGGACTAGTTTGAAACACGAGGGTCCGGATTTGCAAATTCGGGTCCCGACATCCGAAAGCAGCGCTGCTCGGGAGAAGGATCTCACAATGAAGAAAACTACTGCGGCATCTCGAAAGCAAATACTGCTCGGGAGAAGGATCTCGCAAAGAAAGAAAACTATCGCAAAGATCCGAGCAAGTGGCTGCTCGGGGAGAAGGATCTCGCAGCGAAGAAAACTACTGCGGCATGGCTTGGGAGAAGAGACTCGCGCCCGAGCGAAGGACGTGCTTGGCGCGGAACATCGACAACCCCCGAGCGAAACGCATGCCCGGGGGAAGAGACTCGCGCCCGAGCGAAGGACGTGCTCGGCGCGGAACATCAACAACCCTAGAGCGAAACGCGTACCCGGGGGAAGAGACTCGCGCCCGAGCGAAGGACGTGCTCGACGCGGAACATGGACCCGGTGTGGCCTTCGGATTAGTCACACCGGCCACGCCTTCACCGGCGAAGCACACGTCGCCGCCCTCCACGTCGCCGAAGACGTAGAGGTCTTGATTGACTTGAGAATTCGGCATCCTCAGGGATTCCTCGCGAAAGGACTCAGTCGATCCCCATGGATGGCGCCAGCTGTCGACGATTCGGGAACCGATCCCCCACCGAGCTTACTTGTTGAATGAGGAATCAACCTAGGGACCCTTTTCCGCGAGGGGTATAGCGTCTGAGGGCCTGCCGAGCTACGGATCGAGGTGTTCGGGACAATCACAGCGAACAGGGGGAGGCTTTTTTGATCTGATTCGGGCCTCTCGCAGGGGAGATAACAACTCTACGTCCAGTGATGGCACTAACTTCTTGAGGATGTATTACAATGTGCTTGCTCGAGGAGCCCTGGGAGGTTCTCAGGACTATCCTCCGGACCACTAGCAACAGACTTTATGTATGAGGAAAACAGGGAACGAAGTCCCACCCCCTGAACCCTTCATACGAGAAGGTATTTATAGGGGGTTACAAGCGACACAACATTTATTACAGAGGGGCGCGTCACTGTTCCGGACGTGGGTGGTGTTGTTCCCTTGCTTCCCGCCAGGCACGGCGCGACGTGGGTACAGTGGACGCAGATCGCGGGCGCGCAGACCGCGGGCGTATAGATTGTGGGCGTGCAAACCTTCGAGCCGCCGCATAATTAATGCCATGTCGTCTTCGTGGACTGCGCCCGGCTTTTGGGCGAAGCCCGAGGTCCCTTCGACAGACCGGGTCGTCTGGTCGCGAACTCCCGAGTAGGCATGCTCGGGGGCGAGCTCGACGGAGGACGGGGGTCGGCTCGGAGGTCGGGCGACCCGAAGATCTTTCTTGTGGACGGCCTCCGAGCATGGGCATGCTCGGAGGCCGCCGGGATACAATGGTCGGCTGCTGGAATTTTTCAATCCCCGACACATCCTTTAGGAAAAATAGAGTTTTATTAGGAAACATGCATTTTCGATTTTAACTCCTAAAATTTGCTACAATTACTTGTATATGAGGCAAACTTAGTTTCTATAGCCTCCAATTCAGGAGACAGATATGAATTCATGATTTTACCGTATACGGATTTGTACCAATTTAACCATAGTGAATCCAACCTTAATTGAGAACTCAGAACGTTTATCACTACTCAGGTATAAGATCTCCAACCCTAGTGCATGCCAATAGTACCATGCTACCGCATCAGCATTGATACTCTCACAGCTTTAAAATAGCGCCCCTGGCCTTAATGTTTTTGCTCCTATGGCCTTAACGCTTTGCCAGTCGCCCCGGTCTAACCAGTTTTTGGATCTTACTAGTATGCCTCACCAGGCCTATACTGGTCTTACCAATCTAGTTATTTAATATATAAAAATTGTGAAAATCATATACCTTCATAGGACAACCTTTTTTGTTGTTTCCCACATACTATGGTTGATATGAAATTATACATATTCTAGCATATATAGAGGGTCTCATCAGCAATACCCACTCCACGACATTGGATGAGCCATAATAACACATCAACAACCCAATCACTACCTCAGCCGTTGTCCACAATCCCACATACTATAACCACTACTGCCGCATCAGTTCATCATCAAAACCATTTTTCCAACCACATTGATTTAGGGTTTCCTTACAGAGGGATTTTCCAATGCATGGGTGATATCTCATATAATCAAATATGCTTGATTTAAAATATTCAAATATGATTAAAAGATTGCTTTCCTGGATTTTGGTCGAAATAATCATCTTCACCCAATTGGTACAGCAGATCAGTGAACTGATTGGAATTAATTTATGAAATAACATAAGTACCATATTTTAGTGGCTAATAATATTTTACATATTTTAAGACTACTCATACAGAGATCTAAACCACTTCCTCAGTGCTCAGGACCACTCCCATAGATGTCCTTAGATGTCTAAACCATTCCTACAGTATTCTAGACCACTCTTATAGAGGTCATGACCTTTCCCTTATAGGTCTAGACTACTCTCACGTTGATCTAGACCACTCTTACAATGGTCACGACCTTTCAAAAAGAGAATTAGAGAGGTCTAGACCACTCTTATTGTGATTTAGACTACTCCTACAGTGGTCACAATCTCTCCCATAAAGGTCTAGACCATTTCCACAATGATTTAGACCACTCTTACAGTGGTCACGATCTCTCACATAAAGGTCTAGACCACTTCTATAGTGATCTATATCACTCTTACAGTGGTTACGACCTCTTCTATAGAGGTCTAACCATTTCTATAGTTATCTAGATCACTCTTGCAGTAGTCACGACCTCTCCCACAGAGGTATAGACCACTCCTCGAAAGGTCACGACCTCTTCCATAGAGATCTAGACCACTTATTAAGAACTCTACAAGGCTCATGACCTCTTCTAGGGAGGTCTACAGGGCTCATGACATCACCCAAGAAAGTCAAGAAGAATGTTGCCTAGATGATTGAGGATATAATCTACAAAGGATACATCTATCAATCATACATCCTTGGCATCACGAGATTATGTAAGAAAGAAGCCGCAATAAAAGATCATGAGCAAAGAAGAAGAAGATCAAAACTTGAGGCAAACACTTGAGTAAAGAGATGATTTGTATTCAGGTCAAGAGGAGAGTTTTACAAAGCCTCTTACTTGAGAACAAAGCTCCCAAATAACACTCACACACCCACATAAGAACACCAAAATATTGTGGGAAACCCTAATACTCCTAATGACTAAGTCTAAGTTCTCAAGTCCTTATCTCTTACTACATCTCCTTATATAGGGGAGGCAATCCTAATCCTAAACTTATATACTAGGGTGGATACCACCCACTCTTACATGAGCTAATCCGAAACCCAATAACCTTAACAGGTTTTTTACTTACACAATCATGCACGCTTCTCAAAGCGGCTATTACATTAACGTCAAATCTGCTTAACGAGCCCGAATTTGCGTCCACAACCCACTTTGGTATGACCTTAACCACTTAGCCCACCGCCGTGATTTCCCAAACTGCCTCGACTGCCGGTATTGAAAAAAATTACCAATTACCCTAATAACCGGTCTTTCTTCTCCTCAAAGCATCACCATACTTCACGCTTTCCACGTATCCCCAATGACTTAACTAAGTCTCACGTATCTGGACTTCCCCGAACCGTCTTCGATTGCAAATGGGTCTAAGTCACTTGACCACCACATGTCTTTTTCCGCTTCACCATGGCGGCAACGGCTTACTTGACCGTTCTGAACCTTAAATCCTCCTGAGCCTAGTCCCGGTTCATATCGTTGCCCGTCATATCCATCAATAGTGCACCATGCTCCGGTTCCTTGTTTTCTCTTGCAACCACTTTCTGATCTCAGTCATTTTTCATCGTCCCTCGACTATTCTGGACCTGATCAGTTCTCTTAGCCTAGTCCTGGTCTCGCCTTCACCTCACCATGACCCAGTTTCGGAGTCTTGCAACCAATACAGATAAGAAACATATCATATAGTATTGTTCACAATAATATACAATTAAATCAACAAAATTTAATTCACATTTTGCTGAAAAGTCGGCACTATCACCACCCAGGGCCGGTAGTACCGCACTTCAGCACTACAACTCTTGGTTGGCTGGTAGTGCCGCTCGCACTGATCAGCCCTAAGAGAACCTCTCTAGAAAATAACTACCGCGCATTTGGACTGGTAGTGCTACTCTCCTGGCACTATCGCTCCCAGATGGTCGGTAGTACCGCACACCCGAGAGACCCGACCCTCCTTGAAAAAAGGCTACCGTGTCTATGGCCGGTAACTCTGACAGGTCGGCACTACCGCCATCATAGGCAGGTAGTGCGGCCCTGACCTAACTGTACCTTAACTTGAGCACCACATGCTGAAACACTGTCAATAACCCATCCCAAATATGGGTAGACCTCTATATAATCTTTCATATGTCACAATCATTACTTTAGTGGTCACAATGGTTCACGACCTCCGTAAGGACGACCTCACTAGTGGTCATAGTATCCACGACCTCTCTAAGGACAACCTCCCTAGTGATTTGACCTCTCTAATCAAATTGCTCAAAACCAAGACAAGTTCAAAACAAACTCAAACTTAAGCGTCAAAGGTTCAAAATATGGTCAATTACTCATCACATCACAAATATAGATATTACAACATATGATCGCTCAGTAATACAACTATATATTCAATAGACATAAGCATTCCACAACGACTATGGTAAGTTGCATATTTAGCCACGTCGTTGTGCGAGCAATTCCGCTAGTTCTTCAGCACTTGCCTATAGCTTTCCGAAGAGCTTCGCTGATCATCCCAGGTGCCACGGCGGTAGAACCGGCAAACTGCAACAATTTAACAACATTAGTAAATTGAAAACACATGACATATATAACCATGAGCATTAATGCTGCAATTTTTATTGCCGGCTCTTGGCTGCTGCGAGACCTGAGCTCGTATCTTCAGTGCAAGAAGACCGCCCGGTGTCGATGCCTGCACCGAGAGAACGTCCAGGTGGAGGCTTTTGATCGCGTCGAACACTCCTGTCATGAGCAACTCCTTCCACCGGCAATGAACCTCGAGGAGCACCTCCTTGTGCATGATGGTAACATTGACGTTCCTCGGGCTGTCCTTGGAGAGGACCCAGATGTGCTCCCTTTCCACGTCGCCTCCGCCGAGCTCCGAGGCGGCCTTCCTCTTGGCTCCAGAAACCTTCTTCCCGGCGATCTCATGGCGCCTCCGGCCTCTTGTTTCGGCTGGGCGCGATGGCTCCCTGTTGGATTCCAGCTCTTCTACCCTTTGCTCCAGCTCTTTGAGGTAGGCTATCGTTTCTGCAAGGATGGATGCTTTGTCCACCTGCAATAACAGTACAGAAAAAGTTCCGAAACTTGTCCATATGCAACAAAGTTAACGCCGAATAACACATTTTTTAGATGGTGCATCACCTTGTGAATGGACGGGACCAATGACTTAAGAATCAGAAACATCTCGTTGAGCTTCTCCCGGCGCATTGGAAAAAGGTCTGTCGGCCAAAAGCATTAGGAGGATTGGGAATAAAAGACATCGACAGATTCGGACGGGCTCTCCGGCTCCGGTGGCTTTGGTTCGCATCGCAGGGACAGCACAGACCTTGGGTCGGCTCCGCTCTACCTTGTGACGCCGCAGACCGTGCATTGTTTAACGCAGGTACCGCTTTTTCAATAGGGGACGGTGCAACCGCAAACTTTTGGGAATCTGCATGGTTACAGGGGCGGTCACCCGCAGATCTCGCTCCGTCGTGCTACAGATTAATCACGAGGAGGACAGGGACAGTTAAAGATTTATTATCGCACAATGCTTGGATTCGCCCGCTGCGGCGGATCACGAACGCAACGCAGCTCCACGAATTCTTTTCGCTTTGGCTCGCGCTACAGCAGGTCCAGTTGCAGCCACAGGTTCAGGATAGCATCACTTGGAAATGGTCGACAACAGGGGATTACTCCGCAGCTCGCCTCTGAGGCTCAATTCACGGATCCACATCCGACCTCGCCACAGATGATTTGGCGAGCCTCAATGAATGAAAGTGCAGATTCTTTGTGTGGTTATTTGTACAGGACAGACTTTTGACCTCAGACAGGCTCGCGGCCAGGGGGTGGCCGCATTCCGCCATGTGTGTTCTGTGTGGCATTCAACCTGAAACATCCAACCATATGTTCTCGCGCTCGCCCGCTTGCTAGACAGTCCTGGCGGGCTATCCTGAGGTTCGTGCAAGTCGGCCTTGACGTGCGAGCTCCGTCGGGGCATTCGACAATGTGACTTGGTGGACGGTCACGCGGTGCCGCTTCCTCGTCCATCGGAAGGATTTCGGACGAATTGTCGCAGATAGCCTATGGAACATTTGGAAAGAGAGAAACAACAGATCTTCAATTCTTACCGCGACGGTGCAACGGTGGCGATGCCATTATTCAGATATCCGTGACGGCAGATGGCGCCGGGCGAACTAGTGCACGACACCGTCTAGTTGCTAGGGGCCTCTAGGCGGACCCGTTCCTTCGGGATGTATTTCCCACCTTCCTTCTCCTCATCTTTACCTAGTCTCCCCTATATTTACTCCTTTTGGTTCCGTGAACTGTTTGTATTATTCACTTATCTTAATGCATTCGCGAGCTCCCGCCATTCTTTCAAAAAAAAAGCTTCTCCGGCGCCTCCTCTCCGACATGACATGGCTCTTGATGCTACTTTCTTGAACTCTCGCCGTGCTGCTACCACCATTGTTTGTCCATGCACCGCCGGCCACAGCTTTCTTCAGCAACTTCTGTGACTCTCCCGTGACCGGCACAGCCACGACGTCGGAGTCCGATGATCTCTTCCAAGCCGAAAAACACGACGTACGAGAGCCATCAACGGGGCTACTTAAAGTGAGAACATTGTTATCAGTAGCCCCGGCCGCCGCTTCCGCAGAAGACGGGACCTCAAAAGACCAATCCATGAGCCGATCATCGTCCAGAGAACGCACGTCCAGATCCTCGCAGAGGGTGTAGAACTCGTCGATCTCCTTTGTGATCTGCTCGAGGTTGGAGTTGGACAGGCACTCGACCTCGCCTAGCTCGTGCTTCCCGGAGATCATCGCCTCGATGGCGTTGTGACCGAGGTCTTCGAACACGATGTTTGCCTCCCCAGTTTCGTTTGCTGAAGGGCTGGTGCTCGGCTCCTCCGAGCATGTCGGAAATTGCATCTCCCAGAAAGTTGTGGTGGTCCGGTTTACCAAGTCTGGGTCCTCCAAAACCTGGCAATTCAGTAGCACTTAATTTGGTGAAGAACTGAACAGGTTGATCAATTCGGTCTTCAAAGAGTGTACAATTAATCCCGCAAATAAAGAAGGGAAAATTAACGCAATAGCTTGTTTAAATCTTATGTAGTGTACTCTGGTTCGTCACTCATAAGTCATAAGGTTAGGGGGCCACCTCGTAGTTGCACCGTATGGTTTGCAGTTTCCTAGGCATATCCTGATCGAGGAACAAAACCTTGCCTAACACATGTAACTTGGATACTGCAGTAATTAATGGAATTATTTACTGAAAATGCTCCCTCCTATCACAAATAATCATCATTTTAGACATCAACAGCTTTGACCACTAATTTACATTATGGTATATTTATAAAATCTAAAAAAATTATAATATTACGAAAGTATTTTTCAAGACAAATATTTAAAAAGATATCGACAGTCAAAGTTTTGAAACTTTGATTGTCCATATGTCCAAAACAACAACTCTTTGTAACCGGAGGAATAATATGCTGTGCATCAGATTAGTACACTCCTTAATCTCACCTGTTGTCATTCAGGTTTATGTGGTCAATGAACTTACCGGGTCAGTCGTCCCGAGCTCAAGCACACCGCTCATAAAGGGCATGCAGACGATTGTCTGTAAAATGTGATCCAGGATGCAGTTGGGGTCAGAGATACACATGTAACATGTACTGTTTACAATGTAAGCATGCATGAACTGCTAATGAAAACAAATACTAACCTCGATAGGCGCGCTCTGCGTAAACCGGCAGGTACCATGGTCATACAGAGTGGACAGGATGAAATTAATGATCGAAATGTAGCATGCAGTTAAATACATATGGGCATGAATAATATAATGTGAGGTAAGAACATAGATCGAATGCAGATTCGTCAGAAACATGCATGAGCAGCGATTATATTGAGAGAGAGAGAGAGAGAGATGCACGCAAACGTACCTTTGCTAAGAGCGCGCGTGGGAATGTTTTGCTGTCTGCGAACTGAGCGTTGCACAACCAGACATATTCATTGGTTGTAAAGCTTTTGCCCGGCAACCTGGCAACACCGGAATAACAAACACTTCAGCTAAATCTTATCGAGAGTAGTGAGACGGTCAGGTTAACCATATTTTGCTTCTCTCCTTTTAAAGACAGCATCTTTTTTTTCCCCTCAGAATACAGTAAAGCAATCAGTGAATTATCGACTGAATTAATTATATCAGTTCTTGTGGATTCGTAACAGATTAGAATTGGGTTTTGCTTGGGTGAATTAAGTACCCTTGGCCAGGCCTGAAGGCGTAGGTCATGCAGACCATGTAGTACCATTCGGTGTCCCCGAGATCCTCCAGCGACAGCGAGGCGACGGGCCGCTTCGCCCGGTGGTCGCACTCGCCGGACAGAAGAGAACTGTAGAGCTCCCTCAGCTGCTCGCTTCTCTGCAGGATGAGCTGGTCGGCCGTGAGGTCCGTCGAGTTGGTTGTCTTCCTCGTCTTTATCTCGCCGTTGTAGAATCCGTCCTTCCACGTCAGAACCCTACATTTTTTTAGAGAAGAAAACGTACAAATCAATAACGGGGGAGATAACTACGCAAAGCGAATGAAATTATATTAACTTGGTTTTAGTTAGACTCGTGTTGCAGGTCAAATAAGAAATTATTAGTCAGATACAAATATATTCAAATTTATATTTGGTTTCCTATATTTCAGTGCCAATAGTAGGTGTTGACGCAGATCTGATTGTAAAATCATATATATAAGCTAGAGATGCAGATCTTATTGATAAAAGTTTATGACATGCATATAAGTGGAAACTAGTGACTAGCTAGAGAGTGTATACCACTTAGATCATCAATTAATCAACTGTACGTTAAGTTATTACCCTGGGCGTCTGGTTGAATTGGACCAAAAGATGGCATAACTCCAGTTGATGCTCCTCACAGCAGCAGCAAGCTGGTTCCTGAAGTCCTTCCCTGGCGATAGCGGCTCTTCCTGAACTGGAGGAGCTGATGAAGCCATTACCACACTATAATTTCCTGCATATGCAGTAGTCAGAAGGTGAAGTCAGACAGAGGCAAAAAGAAACTCAAAATCAACGAAGGTATGAATTAATTGTATAATTATTTTGCAGATCATGCTCTAATAAAGCCCTATGCAAGTAAGGAGTGCATGCATAAATAGCACAATAACTCTATTGCACTAGGAAAGTCTATAAGTTACGAGACTTAACTCACGAATATTCGTTATGAGCAAAGTTCCAAGTACTAGTTAGGAAGAACTAAAGCAAGAGCTTGCAAATAATTAAGCTAGCCAAAAATGGAGGAAAAGAGTAATTCCATGTGCTAGCCAGGAAGAACTAAAGCAAGAGCTTGCAAATAATTAAGCTAGCAAAAATTGGAGGAAAAGAGTAAACGCTTACTTGAGCAGTCGACCAAGAACTCAGGTGCCGACCTTCCACATACACTATTGCTCCGATTGGCACCCTATCGCAGAGGAAGATGGAGCTCTATATGCTGCCATGTACCAAGAATCCAATCAAGCTATAAATCTCGAAGTAGACGAGCAATGACTGTGACACAACAATAAAACACTGCTAAAATACTAATCGCACACCAACATCTAAGGTAATAATTTAGTTGGCTTACCCGAGACTCCAGATGCTGCGCGCAGTTCTACTTCCAAACCCCTATTGTTTGCCTGTCTGCAATTTTGCTCACTGTTTCAGTAAAACAGAGAGCAGGGGCGGGTTAATTACGGGCTGATCAAGCATAGAATAACCCTAGCTACGGAGTAGCGCATCGTTCTGTAGTCTACTTGACTGCGAAAGGCGAGTTCTACGTACGGTAAGTTGAAATTCTCCGCAAATTCTAACTGTACACTTTTCGTAGAAAAATAGAGTGAAAATTTTCGTGTTACTCTCTTTGTAATGTCCCATTTAGAATATATGATTTTTTTTCTCGAATTTTCAATTAAACTGTTTAACGTGAAATTCATACTCTTTAAATAAAAGAAAACATTATACAACAGTCCTAGATGTATAGTTCGCGTCAATTGTTACACTTGGATGTAGTAGTACCACAAACAGCAAGTCAGTTCGTCCGAAATCTATATGCCCGTTTATACAGCCAATATTTGTTAATTAAGTCCATAAGCATGCCCTTAGCTAAGTGCTTTCATCATACATCTCTTTAGGTGCATCAGAAGCTTAACAAATATATAGGGCTCTAAACAAATATTTGTTCATTTTATTGGGAATAGTAGATTCCTAATTGTCATCGCTACGAGACTAGATAATAAACTTATGGTAACCCTTGGTTGGATACATCGACCGTTAAGGATGCAAGTGGGAGACTCAAATCACTACTATAGAACAGGTTATCACACACGGTTCGTAAATCATCGCAGACGGTTCATAAAACCGTCTGTAAGTAATTGTTAGTGATGATAAAGAGTCATTGCAGACGGTTTTATAACCGTCTGTGAAAAAACTCTTCACTTAGAACCATCTGTGAGAATTAACATCACAGATGGTTCTAACCTAGCCTAAAAGCATCTCTGATGTGGACTTGGTAGTTTAAAAACACTAAATTAGGGAAGGCTTTCCAGGAGGTCACCCATCCTAATACTACTCTCGCCTAAGAACGCTTAACTTCAGAATTCTGATTGAATCCGAACAATTTTAACGCCACATAAAAACTTCCTAAGAGGTCACCCATTCTATTACTACTCTTATCCAAGCACGCTTAACTTCAAAGTTCTTATAAGATCCAGTATTTTAGTGGTAGTACGTATGATCACATCTGACATATAATGCATCTCTCCTCCCTTTAACCCTGTGAAGTACCCGAACACCGATTTCCAATTATTTCAAATTAGTAAACTATAGAGGTAATTAGAAAAATTTAAAACTTTTAAATTTATTTTTCATACTTTTGATTATTAATGATGCTTGTAATATATGTGCCATTACTATTAATGAAACTTGTAAAAACACCATAATTTTTTACTCGTACCTTCGATTTTAGTGTTCTTGTGCTTTCCGGAATCATCACATGATGAGCTCTCCGATTATATTTTTTTGAGCACCGATTCTAGTTTGCAAATACGAAATCCGAGCACGTTTGTTAAAATGGCCATAACTTTTGACTCGTAATTCCGATCAGGGCGTTCTTTAGCTCGTTGGAAAGATAACGAAAAGAAGCATCCGAATTTTATAACTATGCGAAAATCAGATGGTCGGATTCTGATGATTTGTGCGAGTGCGTGCGTAGCGACGGAATTGCAAAAAACATGTTTAGAGCCTCAAAACGACCTCCGAAGTTTTGAATCTATTTCGGTCGTTCTTTTCAATTATTGCAAATGAAACATTAGTTCCAATTATTTCAAATGTAATATTATTTAATTTCAATTCTTTCAAATTAGAAGGCAGGAGAAGTAATTAGCAATATTTATTATTTGTGGTGGTTTCAAATTAAAACCGTCTGTGATGTATGAACATCACAGACGGTTTTTGGTTAGAACCGTCTGTGATGAGCCTCATCACAGACGGTTCTAGCCAAATACCGTCTATGATAAATCCGAGACTTATCACAGATTTGTGGATAAAATCGTATTTTTTATAAAAAAAACCGTCTGTAAAGTATCACAGACGGTTTTATCCACAAACCGTCTGTAAAGTTCTCGCTTTCATCACAGGCGGTTTGTGGATAAAACCGTCTGTGATGATCCGACATCACAGACAATTTTAATCACAAACCAACTGCGATGTATCCGAAACACATTACAGACGGTTTTTATAAAAAAATAGTCTATAATGATGTGTCTAATATAACCCTTTATATAATAGTGAATAATCACACAAATGAGACCAAATGCATGTATTAGTAGTTCGAAGAAAGATACACGGATCAGTCATTTCTTGGCCTGACCGTTCACGGGCTCTCGGTGCACAGCGGCACCGGGCAGACAGGACTGGAGGGTCATCCTTTGACAACGAGGCACAGCTTCTCCGCGGTCCGCGCGCTGCGTGCTTTCGAGAGCGCGTAGCTTAGATTGGTCCTGAATGACAGTAACTACTCCGCGCACTGCGAGCTTTCGATGGAGAGCGATAGCGCGTAGCTTAGAGTGGGACTGGTCCTGAATGACGACAGTAACTGATAGCGAATCTCCCGTTTTTTCTTAGCTTTCGTATCGGCACATCACGTCAAATCTGCCCGTATCGGTCTGACAGTACTCTTAACTCATCGTGTCCAAGGAAAGGAGAGATCAACTGGTGGAGTGGAGTACGGAGCGAGACACGTTGAGAAGCTAGGCTGACAACTTGAGTCCAACAAACAGGATTGTGATAGATCAATTTTAATATCGATTAAGAATATGCACTTAGAGGTGCTATATTTATACTTATAACTTTTTGGGTGTAGTTTTAGAAGATATATCTCAACATCTAGAACAAAAAATCCGGTCCTTAACACTCCTTTTTGAGCGTATACTGCACAATGCATATGCCTGGTTAAAAACTAATCTCAAAAACCCAATGGAAAAAAAATGAAGAAAAGAGTATATTACACCCGCATATTGTGTTACACTTGTTGCCTCATTAAAAACCTTCAAGTGATAAAACTTCAGAAAAATTCACTAAGGAAAAAAGAATGCAACTTAAAATCTTCTAGATTATAGTAGTATCTTCATAATAATACTAAGGGTTATAGTTCAGAGAACCTCTCATATATCTAAGTCATTTCATTCCAAAGCCATGAATACATATTTGGAAACTAGATATTGCCAAAGATTTAGTGAATAAATCAAGCAAGTTTTCATATGACTTAGTTTGTAATATCTTCACTTAGTTTTTTTTTCTAGAGTTCATGTGAATAGAAAAGTTTATGAGTAATATGCTTTGTAATATTGCTTAACATAATATATTTGTATTTGTGCAACATAAGCAATATTATATTCATAGATAATTGTGGAGTTATGACGGTGTTAATGCTATATGACTTTTGGATGTGGCTAATTGCACGTATAATGTTATAATATCTAAGTGGTTGGTAGAAATAGCTACTGAGATCTGCCTAAAAGACCACCAAGATCTGCAATATATTGGACATCGCAAAGAGCGAAAGTATGGTTCCAATTAGATAAGATGCATCTATAGTACCACCTTGTAGAAGCATCTACCAATACCATAAAATATCTAAATAGGCATGATAAGGGCTAGATAGGTCCATAAATATCATTTTGGATTCTCTCCAGTAAACTCGGTGATCCTTCACTAAGTTTCATATAAGGGGTCTAATTATAAGCTTCCTTTAGCACAAGCAGGGTAAGAAGTCTTCAAGTCTAAGGAAATATGTAATTTTTATGTTACGACCAATAGAGTTATTGAGAATTTTTTGTCATATTCAATCTAGGATAACCGAATCGATCATGCCAGATCTTAAAGAGTTTTGGATTTCTAAGTATTGTTTTCATCACAACATAATCTTCAAATTTTATATATGTATAGTATAATCATGAGGAGAAAGAAGGAAGTTTTTCAACCACATATTTATAGCACCCGTTAAACTTAGTAATGAGTATGTATTCTGTACCATCCTTGATGCGGATAGAACCACGCTTAGCACTTTTCAGTCAAATTCATTATTTGACTGGAAAGAATTATTAAGCTACATTAAATATTGCCAAGTGAACTCTAATTTTATTGGATATTTTATTATTGTATATGTCGGGACCCGGATTTATGAATCCGAAACCTTATGTGTATAATGCACTAGTCTAGAATCATACTAGTGCACATAGTGCAACCTAGATAAAATACC
Organism: Guadua angustifolia; assembly: GCA_036346375.1. Taxonomy (NCBI): domain Eukaryota; kingdom Viridiplantae; phylum Streptophyta; class Magnoliopsida; order Poales; family Poaceae; genus Guadua; species Guadua angustifolia. The sequence continues at coordinate 12,351,651 of CM070507.1, read as the reverse complement.
ATTCCATACAACGAATTAACTAAGAAAGTAGCAAATTATTATTAAATAGAGCAATGGACCTTATGGTCAAGTTTACACGACTGTGCCTTAAGGGATAAAGAAATATTTAAACTCTTGCAGTGAAATAGAAATAACTTGGGTCATTTGACATGCCACAGGCAATCGTTAGGGGAACACCTTCCTACTTCATGTAGTCCTCGTAGTACTTCTCATAGAATTCTGTATTTGCTGGTCCTTCCTTAGCAACTAATCAACAAAACCGTATGGCTGTGAGTATAAAAAGTACTCAGCAAGTCGTAGGGAAATAATGAAATATATTCATGTAAGGCTTGACATAGGATAGTCATATAGTTTTTTTTGCAGAAAGCATTACTTTGAATTTAAATACAATAAATAGATTGAAAGTATATTTATGAAAAAGATAATAAATAACTGGTAAATCGATGGTAGACAACATAATCAGATTGGTGAGGCATCACCTAACACCATCTAAACAATCATCAAACCATTAGATTCATTAGTGTTAACTTTAGACAACAAAACAACAGTGAACTCTCTGTTCAGTTCCTAACAATTCTACCTTCCAACATTTTATGAAACACTGTATACCTCATATGAAATTCTCGAGCATGTCCATGACCGCAAACATGGCTATTCGAATAGTTTTACACTCTGTAGAGGTTGTACTGCTTTACACTCTGCAAGCTTAGTAAATTCACTCTTTGTGATATCTGATATATCCTATATACATACAAGATTGAATTTGAATTAGTAAAGATTGGCCTATATTTATTCAATAGATACTTATCTAAAATTTCTCAAAATTTTATTAGCACTTTTCATATTTTTTTGCTAATTACCAAGCAATTATCATAATTACCAAAGTAACAAAAAATAAATTTAGCATATATAATTATGGAATAATGCTAGAAAAATAAATCCATAGATATAAAACTTCCAATGTGTGTCAGGTCTAAGGTTCAACAATTGACAGAAGCACATGTACCTAAAAATCTAGTTTCTAAGATTTAATACAATCTACTAATTATTAATGGGGATTATAGAAGGATTCATAATGTAAAATTTACTCAATCGCAAGTTTAATGCAAATAAGAAACAACCAAACTTTAGGGGTTTAAAGTGCAAAATTTACTATAGATACGAGATTTGCATAATTAAATGAAAAACATGGGTGATAACATGAGGATTAAATCAAATTGCTAGGTCCCTTGGTGATAGAAAATTGCCATGGCCCACTAAAAAAATTGGCTTACAAGCTGAACATTAACGGACTACACAGCCAACATTGACCCATAGGCCGCTTGGCCCACGGGACTTTACTGGTCGGATGAGCTAGATTAAAACCCTAGTTGCCCGGGCTTTTCGCGGGCATGCCCAGGTTGGACGACGCAAGCACGGCTCAGCAGAATGGATTGTAGTGCGGCCATCCGACAGGGGTAGGGGTGCCTAGAAATGGGGCTCGAGGCTCTACCGACGACATGGGCTCGGTTCGGCTCGCCTGGTGCAGAAGCAGAAGCCTGGGTGTCAGGAGGCACGAGTCGAGCCGAGACACGAGGGTAGACAATTCAACCTAGTATAAATTAAATGAGCTAACTAGCTTTAGTAAACCATGCAATTTTTAGTATAAATTAAAATTGCATGCTTGTATCTTGCATGTAACTATACGCATTAGCAAACCACTACCATTAATAGCAACCGCCAAACCATGCAAACCATACTAGTAACGTCTATACTAGCACGCAATTTTTCGGTGCATGCACTTCAGCGCTGGCATTCATGGTTGACCATATTGAGGCAAGGCGCGATGGGCGTGGCAGCAGCGTGGCGCCAACGTGAGAGAGTGAATGAGGCGGGCGTTGCCACCGGCTCCGACCACCAGTGCTTTTGGCCGCTCAGCCTGTAAAACATCTCTCGGTAGGCGGCCGACCGATGGTCTTCGGCCGGCGGCCACCTCGGCCCATCGAAGCCCGCCATTTGCGGCGGCCCGGCCTAACGCCCAAATTTCTACTAGGATTAAAACCCTAGCTCGCGCATCATGCATGCCCAAGTTGGACGACGCAAGTGGCAGCAGTGATTGTAGTGCTCATCCGACAGGGGTGACGGTGCTGTGCACAAGCAATGGTGCGTCCGACGAATCCGGGTGATGGGCCTGTTTCATGCAACGACAACTACTGGCATGTGTGAGCTCGGTGAGCAGTGCGTGCGATTAAGGGTGGCAATTGTACCCGCGGATTTTGCATCGATCGGGTCGGGTTCGGGTTTTAATTTTTACCCGGGTTCTTGGCCTGCACTCGAAATGGGTTCGGTTTTAATTTTCACCATGGTACCGAACAGCGGGTTTTGCACCGATCGGGTCGGGTTCGGTTTTAATTTTTACCGCGGGTTCTTGGTCTGCATTCAAACGGGTTCGAGTTTTAATTTTCACCACGGTACCCATCTGCACAAAATCTCGATATACCCATCGAAATGCCGTCGGGTTCCGCACCACGGGTTTGGGGTTGGTTTCGTGCACCGTCGGGTTTGACTCGGGTTTTTGGGTTCGAGTTTCTTGTCGGGTCGGATTTTACAAAACCCACACCCGTCCTAACCTATTGTCACCAGATACACAAACCCGCTTGCAATCGGATTGATTTTGCACCACGGGTTCGGATTCGGGTATAGATTTTTACCCGATATAGTATTCGGATTCGGGTCGGGTTTTTCAATTCGGGTTTCGAGTCGGGTCGGGTTTTGTAAAACCCGTACTCGACCCAACCCGACCCGTTGCCATCTCTGCGTGCGATGGCACTCAAGAGTAGGCACACGATGTGGAGCTGTAAGTCCCTGTAGCGGCAATTGGGGGCGCTGTAGGATTAAGAATAACCAACTACAGGAGTTGAATAGGAGGTTTCTAAATTTTTTTGACTATAATTGCAATTAATAAAATTACTAAGCAAGAATTGCAAATTTGACAATTAAAGCTAGATTCTCTATGGTTCACTAAGTACTTCAACAATTTAGATATAAACAAGATATGATTCTAAATACAAGATAAATATGATTAATTTGCTAGAAATGTAAATTGAGCACAAGAATAGAAAATTTAAACCATAAGAGAAAGAGACACAAGAATTTATCCCGTGGTTTCGGAGACTTACCGGTCTCCCCTAATCCACGTGAGGTGACTTGAACAACTTTAAGTCAGCTCCAATCACTTGAGTCTTCCTCGATCACTTTGATAGTTCTTCCCTGCTCCAAGTAGGCGAACTCCAGCCTTCACAACTTGCCGAGGCTTCTCACAATCTCCATCGAGAAACTCCCCACGCACAAACACCTCCAAGCCATCTAGGAGGTCGTAACCTCTAAGAGTAATAAGACTTGCAACTTGCTTGAGATCGAATCAAGTGTCTAAATGCTCAATACTAAATGCAACACTTGAATTACTCCTAACTCTCCCAAAATATGAATTTAATACACACAAGAGTATTGGAGACTTGCTAAAGCTCAAGAATGATTAATGAAATCCAAGAGATACTCTAGAATGCAGGTGGGGGTATATTTATAACCCCACCAATAAAACTAGCCGTTGGAGCAAGAATCCTAAAAGAAGTCAGGATTTCCGGTTCTACCGCCCGAGCAGGACCAGTAGCATCGGGCTCCAACTCAACGGTCGGCTTAGTGCATTAAATGCACTGTCAGATCCTGTTGCTTAGAGGGTTCGGTGCTACCGCCCAATTAGGACCAGTAGCACCGGGCTCTTTTTATTTTTGCTCGGCTAGAGATACCCTCTCTGAAATTTTTACATCGGGGAGCTACCATGAGCGGTAATATCGGATGCTAATGCCCAAAAACCAGCTTCTCTGGAATTTATACACTGATGCTGACCGCCGACCATTGGTAGCAAGAGCACGGCTACCATGGCTTGTAGCGAAGAGCACCTACCGCCAAAACCCCAAAAGCACCCTCTTGGGTTTTTACACACCGCCTTGGGGGCCGGTGCTACCGCTCGGCCTATAGCACCAAGCTACCATAGTCGGTAGTACCGGCCTCCTAGAGGCACTCTTTATATGCACAATATTTTTCAAATTGAATTTGAATATGACTTCAAAAGAGCATGAAATTGAGCCTTTAAACCCTGAACGGCGTCAAGGTAATCGTCAGGACCCCTCTTAACAGTACGGCATTATTTCTAATAACCCGATCTTTTCTCCAAAACGCCGAGATCGATAAAAACTATAAAAAAATCATTAACTTTACACCTTCATCATATTACTTTTTTTAGATGAAGGAAGATTTTATTAATTTCAAGAACATTACATCAAGATGATACAAGTCCTTAAAATTTCTCCGACCGCTAACAAGAAGCACTGCCCTTAAACAAAACAAAAAGAAAAAAGAGAAGTCTTGATTGCTACCAGCCTGGATCGCAGAGCTCTCCCCCTTTTCATTGAATTGCTTAGCGAAAACATCATCAGAAATCTTCTCCATGTAAGCAATCCGGCAGCCCCCTGGATTTTCAACATTCTGGGCGCCACAATCCGCGACCTGGATTTCCAACATTCGACGCCACCATCAAGAACACCGGCTATTTGAATCATTGCGCCTCAAAATCTTGAACGCGATCACGAACTCCATATCGTCCATGACCACCAACTTGAAATCTTGGGGACGAATACCACCATAAACTGCGACCATTAAATCGATCGCCACCGGTACCATTATTCACGCCGCCATGATCTTTAAATTGATTCTAAAGCATCGTCACCAATATCCTGCGATCCGGTTGCACATCACGAGATTGGACTCAGAACAAAGCCAAGATTGCCGCAAGAGGATCGAATGAGCACGACCGCCATGGCGTCGCCTCATCGAATCCTTCCTCTCCCCAATTGGAAGAAACCAACCGATCTTGGCCGATCCGCACAACCCACCCAACATGGAGCGGTAGCCGCCTCGGCCGCCATCGTAACAGCGGCGACGCTCACAAAGAGAGAGATCGATTCCGCCACCGTCTGCTTTGTTGCGATCGGTGGCAGATACATGGGCGAGAAGATCATGCATTGAGACTTCAAGGAGCTAGAGATAATACCTCGCATCCTTTGGCATTTTTCATCGTTACCCTTGGAGCCGAACCCTCGTCCTTCAGCGCCGCGCTTCCCTCGGCTCGCCTCAATTTGCGTTTTGCACGATCGGATCGCTAATCTAGACATTTTCAAGAACAATAATTCCTCTTCAAGCCGCGGGATCACGCATCCGCGAAGCGACACCGAGACGAACTCGCGATCTCGCCATGGAAGGCACCAAGCGTGACGCTACAGAGAGAATCCACGACCTCCACAGCGCCATTCCATCGCGAGAGAACGTCGATGGGAGGGAGTTTTGAATTTTGAACCGGGCTATTTTCATCATATTACTTGGAGCGTTGATCTTCCTTTTTGCTATTTTCATACTTCCACGATTGTCGAACTTAGGGCTAACCTATTTTCAATGATCTCAAGGAAAATATTAGTTCTTTGATTGTGATTATCATTAATTACCAAAACCAAATCGAATAAGAGGCCATGACGCTTTTAGGTGCGCAGCGCGTATGGTGGATTCACTGGTGGGAGCAACGGCGACAGAGTTCTGCGAGAGCACTGGCGACAAGCGACAGCACGCATGGTGGTGATACTCGACAGAAGTGGCCGCGTTTGAGGGCATGCACCATGCGCAGCTCACACTTTGGGCTCGAGAGTTGCATCAGAGTGCCAGCCACCATGGGTGCAGGTTCTATACAGGCTTGAATAGACACCCCATCTATGATTTCTTTTTATCATTAAATCAATCTAATCTAGTATACTATGATCAATCGAATAGCATGAGAATTGGATCAAAGGAGAAAGTGATGATCTCACAGCGAAATACCGTTCAACCTATTGAAGAGCTATCGTGCCGATAACGTGTTTAATAATCAATGAGTCAGCAACGAATGGATCCTGTGCCATCACCAAATGGAGAATATCCAAGAACAATTACAATAGATGAATACCAAATATCTGATATCTCAATTTTTTTCTTTTTATCGATTGATCTCTCTTATACAATAGGAATTATATTTATAACCAAAATCTCTGATATATAGCCTCCAAATTCACTGACCAAACCCTAGACTTACTAACCTGGGTAGACGGCGGGGTGCATTCGGACCACCTAGCCTACGCTGAGTACAGCCAAATAGGCAAATCGGGCCGAAAATGCCCATCCTATATAGGACCGATCATGCTACGCCATTGTCCGACATAGACAGGACTACAAGTTTGTCTCGCACTAGCAAGATCGAGATTTGCAGTAATTGCATAGATTCCACTACGGCCGCCATACCGATTGGGGAAGTCACAAGCCATCCACCAATCCACGTCATACTGCTATTGCTACTGTCGTGAAGAAACCCTAACCCTCGTTTTCCTTGAGGAGTAAATTTTCTCGGGTCCACGAGTCTCCCTCTCTATACTCTGAGCAGAAACAAACAGACAAATGGGGCCTAATCTATCTGTCTTCGCCTTTTTCTTTTCTGAAACATCACCTTTCATTGCTGCGCGTTGGAAAAACCTTTGTATGGATCATGCATACAAGCTGAAAAAGCTTTGGCTGATTACAAGTGAGCTAAGACATTGTTTTGTCATACGATTTACTGTTTGTGAGGACTTAAGCAAGATCTTTTCTTGTGTGCCTACTCTGAGATGAGACCATTTTTTTTGGTGAGAATGAGTTCATCCAAATGGCATTGTCTTCTAGAAATATAGTTTGCTGATAGTCCATATATATTCATATCACTACTACGGAACATGTGATTACTGCCGGGTCCACATCGGCATCACTGCCGGATGTAGACCCAGCACAACCTAAGTGGCGGTGATAGTCGAGGACTATCGCTGGGATGTAAACCGGCAATGATAATCACTATCATCGCCGGTTTATACTTAAGAACCGCATGATAATAAATATCACCGCCGGTTCACACTTTTCAACCGCGGTGATAACATATTATCACCGCCGGTTTTATTTAGAACCGCGATGATATTTAACTATCAACGCCACATTTTAAATAATATCCCGCGATGATAAGTAACTATCGATGCCCAATTTTTATCAATATCCCAAGATCGATAACTACTATCACGCCCTTTTTCTTGTTAACCGCGTTGATAGCTCGTGTCCTATGTTGATATCCAAAATGGCAATGATGGGTTTTTAAACCTTTTGCATATATATTTTTGCAAGATATGTTGTAGCATGTATATACATTGTACAAGAGATGTATTCTCAGACGCGATATCGCCAGCACAATAGTACTGAAGCATCACTAAAGTGTAATTGAAATACATTGAAGCATCGTAATATTTAATTATTACATTGTTCATTCACTTTTGAAGCATTAAATTGTTCATTAATTATTGCCATGGAGAAATGGTCGTAAAACTCGCCCTTCGTGTGGAGAATTTCTCGAATTATGAACCCAGCTATCTGCTCTTGAAGGGCATCAATTTCGCGGTCGAGCAGGCTGTTGGTGCCTTGCTTGACGTGCTGTCATGGGAGAAATTGAAGCATTAATTAGTGTCATCGTCTTTATAAAGAAAAGTACGGGTCAACATGTAATGATCGATATACCAGTTGGCCGTTGTAGTCCGTATTGTCAGTGATGAATGCGTAGATATGTGTCATTACGTAGTATCCACATAAATTGTTCCTTGGGGTTGTTTCTGCATGGGAAATCGGTGTGTATTCGAAATTTTTCACGATGGACGATGTCGTTTGCTCTTCTTGCAAGATTGTTTGTACACCTGCTCATGGTTTTGAGTAGTCATTAAAATTAATTAGGTGCAATGGGATGGAAGATTATTTGAGCAATAATGCAACGACGAGGAGTTACAGTTAGCAAGTCTATTAAGTCTTGGTATTCTTTGTCGGTTTCCTCATTGAGTCCAAGATGTTGATGTTGCTTTCGCCTAACATGAAGACAAGGATGATCCGATGAAAGTGCGAAGCCAATTAGTCGTCATATTGTGTTGCGCATCAAATATGAGACACTAGTAAGCGTGGAAACACGTCTTCGAAAGTTGTAGGGTAAAAGCACGTAGTCCTTGTGTTGTAGCTTTAGCGGCGCTTTGAGTACGTACACCTCAACATCATTTGTTGTTCTTGGATCTTCAATAAGTTTGCGATTGACCACGTCCGGTCCGTGAATCCTATCTTTTCATTGTTGTTCGCTCTAAGTATCGTGTCTCAATTCTACGTAAAAAGGAAGTCGACCCTATGTTTAAGAGTACGTGAATATACAAAGATGAATTATACAAGAGACTTACAGAGTCCATATTCTTAATATAGACACGCCAAGAGCGCCTCGCTGGTATATCCGATATAGTTCCACGTGTTCAACCCGTAAAGAGTCGTCATTGTTGTGAAAGTCCATATCTTTGTATCTCGATCGGGAAAGCGATGTTTCGTGTCTTTTGGACATACCGCAGTACCATTCATGTAGACGCCAGAATTGTGTGGTCGGTTTGACCTCCTTATTTGGATCAAAGAAAGCTTCCCTGCTTAACGAATGGCCACTTTACAGTGCTCACGCCCTCAAAGACCACTTTGGCTTCCAAAGAATAAATGCTTTACCACCATCTCCTTTAGATTTCTTCCTAGAGATGCGATCGTAGTCGATAGTTGGCTAGGTTGAGGAGCTTCATTATCCGTCTGTCTGCTTAACCTTCGCTAAGTCCGGAAGAAATCCCGTTTAGCGTGTTCGATTTCAATCTTAGCGGTGGTGGCGTCTTCTTGAAGTGCTCTTCTACATAGGCGCCTACTTTTTTTTGTTTCTTCGTCGGTCATTTCATATGGTCGTTTCTTGCTAAGAGTTTTGGCTAGCTTCACGGATGACTTAACTTTTCCCCTTGATAGTATAGAATGTACAGATCGCGGTGCTCTTTGGTCAGTCTTGTGGCGCTGGAGCAGAGGATTTTTCTTGGGTGACGGCGGAGGAGGAGGACTTTTTCCGGTGGCGCTGGAGCGGGAGAAGGAGCTTTCTTCGATGGCCGGAGGAGGAGGAGGATCGTTCCTAGATGGAGACTCCGCCTCGTCATCGTTATTAACATCATCGTCGTTATCATCTTCGAGGCAAACTTTATATACCGCTTGCCACGCGATGAATGCGCCTATGCTTTCTCCAAGACTTTGCCCTCCTGCCCGCGATCTCAACCTCTACTTTGCGATTCATCAACCACGTTGTCAACTGCACTCTGGCGTATCCCCGAGGAATTGGGCGGTTATGCAATATCTCCCCTCGTTGCATAATAAGCCACCCCTTCACCACCTTGATGGTAATGTTCGCACTGCAGCGGTGCATCGCTGCTGCGTGTCGGCTCTATGATTTTGTCCACAGAAAACTACACGCCGAGTCCTCTGCGGGAGGGTTAGCGGATGCTTGGTCGCTTTTGAGAACCGGCGGGACTTACGTCATGTGGTGATGACCACGTCATGTGACCGACGTTCGCCAGACCTTTGTTACCATTTCTCGCATCACTCTCATCTGTTCTTCTAATTCGACTTCCCTTCTATGCATCCGGTCTTCTATTTCTCGTACACGTTCATTCAACTGTCCATTGTGAGAGGCCATGTGTGGCAAACTTTCTAGAATTTTAAATTAACAAAATCATGAGATGAATCTTCGCGTATATATCAATGTTGTGCATATATAAGGCGTAATCACCATTTTGTCATGCGTTAGATAATACTGTAACGTACATATATATTAATAGTCTAAATTTGAAAATCTTAATCGCATGGATCGATTCTACGGCAACCTACTTTCGTGGACAGAGGGAGCAGGTAACAAAGAACATATACAGTTGACAATTCACATATACTTATCTGAGATCACATATACTTACACATGATACATATACAATTGACAATTCACATATACTTATCTGAGATCACATATACTTACACATGATACATATACAATTGACAATTCACATATACTTATTTGCTCAATAAAAATAATGAATCATTATTATTCCACACTAATATGATTTTCAAAAATGAAATAAGGTTATAAATCCACAACTAGAATGTTAGTAGTCTATCACACCAAAAGAAAGCAAAACAACGGTTCCATATCAACCAAGCCGTCACATCGTCGCTTTCTTCACCCTGTTGTATCGTATGCTCTCTTGGCGACCATGCTTTTGCAGTCTTTGGTCAATCGACAGGACTTTCTCAGCGGTAGGCACCTAATGCCGCCGATGGACTCACCACGCAGCAACGATCGCTATGCTGTCGTTGCGTTGTAGCCCATCACGACATCAAAGCCGATCGCTAGAGAAAGTTCTGGCTCGACGGACAAAAGCATCGCTGAGAGAGCATACGATACACTGGGTGAAGAAGGCGACGAGGTGACGTGCTTGGTTGACAAGGAACTGATTGCTCTGCTTTCTTTTGGTGTAATAAACTACTAACATTATAGTTGTGGATTTATAACCTTATTTCATTTTTTGAAAATCATATTAGTGTGGAATAAGAATGGTTCATTATTTTTTATTGAGCAAATAAGCAATAATATTCTAAAAATATATGAGTTGGGCCCCTGTCTCTTGGGCGCCTGCTGACGAATTTGTGACAACCTTACCTTATTGAAAATAAACAATATTTCAATACTTTAACAGACAAGAGAGTAATTAATTGAGAACTGAATGATAATATATATCTAATGAATCAAGTATGCAAATAAACTAGTGACAGGATAATGGACCAGTCAGTACATAAGGTCGTCACTGAACACATACACATACATATCCAATTACGATTGCTCTCAGATTATTGGGTTTGAATGAAGATTAGAACCTTCATCTCATCACAGATGTGCAAAACAATTAATTGAGTAAATAAGGCCTTAAATCATCACAGAGCAATAGCATCGGCCAACCCTAGAATCATCACAGAGCAACATCACAGAGCAATAACATCGAGAACCCAAGAATCATCGATTGTCAATGCATGTTAGTCTACCAACTTAAGGCCTTATTTACAGAACAATTGTCAATATCATCGAGAACCCTAGAATCATCACAGAGCAATAGCATCGGCCAACCCTAGAATCATCACAGAGCAACATCACAGAGCAACATCACAGAGCAATAACATCGAGAACCCTAGAATCATCACAGAACAGTAGCATCATCACAGGGCAACATCACAGAGCAACATCACATAGCACTAACATCGAGAACCCTAGCATCATCACCAGCTTACCGGCGCGGGGAGGGGTCGTCGGAGGAAGGAGGCACCGCAGGGAGGGAGGGCGGGCATGAGGCGCCGCCAAGACGGAGGAGGCACTGCAGGGGAGGCGTCGCCAAGACGGAGAGGCGCCACAAGACGGAGGAGGCACTGCAGGGCGGCGCCAAGACGGAGGGAGGCCGTCGTGGGGAGAGTCGACATGGCTAGGGCGCAGAGAAGAACTCAAACAAATTGCGAAATGGCTAAGTGCGGAAATGGCTAAGTCGCGGAGTGAAATGTATATATGGGAGGATTATTAATGCGGTTCAAAGATCTGAACGGAAGTGATATATTATCTCTGCCGCTTATTATAGACCGGCGGTGATAGTGAAAATCATTGCCGGTTCATAAATGACCGCGATAATATTTACATATAACTTGGGTCATAACGCCCGGCACTAAAAATAATTATTCGCGGTTCATTAAAATGAACAGCGATAATAATTATTTTTAGTGCCGCGCTTATGACGTTAAGAAGGATATAATATTATCGCGTCATTTATGAACCGATGATATTATAATAGTAGTGCCCGTGATGTTCTATTGTAGCGCGCGTGATATATAGCTATTATCGCGGTTGCGAGACTATGACGTGTAATCGATGTGTTTTATTAGTGTCATTCTCGTTTGTCAACCCAAGACCGATGTTCTCTCTTTGTGCGAGTGGCAGGACTTATCGCCACTAAGCAAGGAAAATTGGCACACACATCGCCATGCAAGGAAAAGTGGCACACCTGTTTTAGCCCAACCAAATACAAACATTGGAATTTCTTTAGCCCAACCAAATAAGAGCTATTTAGGGCTCATACAAATTGTTAATTAGGAATAATCAATAAAAACTTGCTTTTACTATGTCATCTTCATCCATTGGACATTTACTGTTTTTGATTGACTATAATAATCAATACTCCATAAATTTCAAATTGAAGCATGTCCTTCGTACAAAATGTTTATATCAAAAATTAAAGCTTGACCTTCATACAAAATAAAGCATATCCTTGATTACACAACTAAGTTACAATCCGGCCTTCGTTATGATCGCGGCGTATGTATGTAGCTTCCTCTGTGTCTTCCATGAGACCTAGGTCGATGTTCTCACCGAAAGGAGGAAGCTCATCAAACTGGTTATAGTCTTCCTCGTCGACTACATTCTCAACTCCCACAATCCTTCTTTTTGATTGAAGAACCACGTGGCGTTCCTTGTCAGCTGGATCCCTCACGAAGAAAATTTGTGTAACGGCATTAGCAAGTACAAATGGTTCTTCTCTCAGATCCGACGTGTTTGAAGTCCACGGTAGTGATCTGCGTACTTGTCGATGTTCACGCCCTAGGTAGCCGACCCATCGGCACCGAAGAGGGGACCTTCAAAGGCCCATAGTCAAGTTCCCAAATCTCTTCTATGAATCCGTAGTACGCCCGCATATTGCCATTCTTTGTCATAAGCATCTATACGGACCCCATTGCTTTTGGTTGGTGCTCTTGTTATCTTGTGCTCTCGTATAAAATGTGTACCCATTGATGTCGATCCTTCAAATATCAAAATTGTATATGATGGTCCCTTAGCGGCGTTCTCAATTGACCGCGACTCTTTTGCGTATGCATCATGTATCTAAGCAACCAATCTCCAAAGTTATCTCTGTGCTCTCTCGCGATCCAAACCTCGACTTACATGGGTTTTGTCTTCGTAGCATGTTCTTGTGCATGTCGACATACGGGCCGCTTCTAACCGATTAGTCAGAATCGTAAAATGTGCTTGCGTGAATGAAGCACGATCATTTGTACGGATCGATTTCGACCTAGTGTCCCTTTCCTTGTAGCCTCCCTTCATGGCGAGATACGGCACACCAATCGGTTTGAGATCCATGTAATCGATGCACGAACTCGATGACCTCCTCGGTTCCCCAACCTTGACAATGCACCCTTCCTACGATATCGACATTGAACATATTTCTTCACAACCCCATGAACCTCTCGAAGGGTACATCCGATGTAGAAACACAGGCCAAGAAATCAGATTCTTTCACAATATGAACAATGAGATGGACCATAATATCGAAGAAGGATGGAGGAAGCACATCTCGAGCGGCATAGAGTGTGGATCACGTCTTCTTTGCAGCTTATCCAGCTTCAACGGGTCGATGACCTTCGTGAAATCGCGTTGAAGAATGAACACAACTTTATAATTGGGTCTCGCACTTTCTCCGCGAACACCCCTAATTGCTACAGAAGCATCTGTGTCATCATCACGTGGCAATCATGAGACTTCATACCAACTAATTTCAAGTCTTTCATTGAGACTAGCCTCTTTAGGTTGGCGAATAACCGGATGGAACTTTGACTCGTGCAAGCACTCACACACGCTAATTTTTTCAATCTTGCTTAAAGTGTAGCAAAGTGCGGGAAGGTACTTTTTCCTTGACCCAGTCTTCATGATGCGACTCCTTCACGAGTTTCATATCTTGCAGTCCATCCGTGCCTTGAGTGTATCTTTTGTTTTGCGGTATGTCTAGTAAAATACCAAGCAAGTTGTCACACACGTTCTTCTCTATATGCATGACATCGATAGCATGTCGAACATCCAGTGCCGCCAAGAAGGTAGGTCCATAAATACCGATCTCTTTTTCCACAAAGGAGTCAGATCACCGAACTCGGATCGATGTACTTAGGCCCCTTTCCATGGATAATTTTAATATCCTTACTACCGCAAATATCTCTTTGCCGCTTGCGATGTTTCGAGTCGAGCTCCTTTGTACCGATCAAAAGCTCTCTTGTTGTTGCGATCACGGTGGTCCTTGCGAAGGAACCCACGATGCCGCATGTAACACATTTTTCGACGAGATTTCAGCCACGGCCTCAGTATCACCCATGCAATGCACGATCCATTGAATCCTTTTATAGTCCGCCCAAAGATTGCCAAGAGCGGGGTAATCATTGATGGTTACGAACAACAACGCGTAGCATGAAGTTCTCTCTTCAGTACTCATCCCATACCGTACACCGTGCTCCACAATACCGGAAGATCTTCAACCGGTGGTTTGAGGAACACATCAATATCGTTGCCGAGTTGCCTCGGCCCTTGGATCAAGAACGGCATCATAATGTACTTCCGCTTCATGCAAAGCCAAGGAGGAAGGTTGTACATACATAAAGTCACCGCCAAGTGCTATGACGACTACTCATGTTGCGAAAGGGTTCATCCCATCCGCATCGAGTCCGAACCTTATATTCCTCATATCATATGCAAAGTGTTTCTTGTATTTTCGTCGATATTCCTCCACCTTGAGTCGGCAGGTGTCTAAGCATTCTATCCTTTTACGCTCCTCGGCATGCCATCGCAGCAATTGAGCATGCCTTTTGTTCGCAAAGCGAGGCGCTTCAGACGGGGATTATAGGAAATACCATACCACCTTGGTCGGCGGTCTTTTCTTCTTACATGCCCTCGATATCGCATCGCCGCTTATACCGAGATGCCTTGCAAGCGGGACATGCATCCAAATTTGCAAACTCATTGCGATACAATATGCAATCGTTTGGACATGCGTGTATTTTACGCACTTCCAATCCCAGCGGCAAACAACTGCTTGGCACGGTGCGTGGTTCTTGGCAACACGTTACCCTCTGGAAGGACATCTCTGAAGAAACCTAACAACTCCGTGAAACTCTTGTCGGACCAACCATTGCTTGCCTTCAATTGCGGCGTCAAGACAACATGCGACTTTTTGAACTCCTCTTTGCAACTTTGGGTACAAGGGTGTTGTAGAATCCTCTACCATCTGTTGAAACTTCGAAAATTTCTTTCACTCGTGAGGTCCTCCTCCCCATCATGCAATATCTGTTCTAGATCATCTTCATGGTTATCGATGAATGTCTCTTCTTGGGTGTCGACGAAAGTATTTTCCACCGCGGTCAAGTCGTTGTCTTCATCATCAATCAGATGCCCTTCACGCACAATGTCATCTTCACCATGCTCGGTCCAACAGGTATAGGCAGGCTTGAAACCCCTTCGAAGCAAGTGTGCACGGATCGCCTCAAGGTTCGAAAATTGCTTCTCATTCTTGCAATCGATGCACGGGCAACAAATATAGTCCATCAGCTTATTTGACTTTACGCTGCAATTGCCTTCGTAAAACTAGTCACACCGTTAAAGTACTCTCTATCACGACGGTCCGCTTCATACATCCATCTTCGATCCATCTACAAATATTTACAACAAATAAAATCTCAGTAAATCAATAAGTGCTCACAAATTGTTTTATACATTTAATTTGTTACGTAGTGCTAATTATTGTAGAAATTTTCATTACTTATAAATCTATATCCAAATCTCGATTGTAAAACCAATTAAATAATTGCTATTAGTTATATATAATGGTCCGTCCAACAAATTTGAGTACTATTGTCTCTTCTTCTCTCATTTCAGTAATATTTTATCAAGGAGTATCGGATGAGGAACATAATCCTTTTATGCATGGCCTTTTACATCAATTATATACCATTTCATCCATTGGACATTTACTTTTTCTGGATGATTATAATAATCAATACTCCATACATTACAAAATGAAGCATGTCCTTCGTACAAAATGTTTATATTACAAATTGAAGCTTGACCTTCATACAAAATAAAGCATATCTTTAATTATACAACTAAGTTACGATCCAACCTTCATGTTTATCGATGAACATTTGGCCTGGTACGTAGTTGCTATTAGTTATATATAAATCTATATCCAAATCTCGATTGTAAAATCAATTAAATAATTGCTATTAGTTATATATAATGGTCCGTCTAGCAAATTTACATTACTTACGTAGTATTAAATTAACATACGAAATAAAGAAACAATTTTAAGTATTTAGATTGAACAATAGTTAATTATGAAGTGCTACCACATTTAAATTCAATGAACATATTAAATGCAATTACTATACATATAAAAGTTGGTAATTTCAAATCTAAACTCAAGATTACAAATCTAATTGTGTTGACTAGGCAATCAATAATTCTAATCACAACCTACAACAATATATAACATAATATCCAACTAAACAAAGACACAAACCTTAGATCGGTTAGAAAACGACAAATTAGACCAAATTTGAGAGCAAAAATTAGCCCCTCTCCACCCCAATCGAGCAAGAACAGAGCTCCTCTGCATTTCGGACATCTTGGGAAAGGGAGCCAGGTATATATAGTGCGATATTATCCGCCGGTTTATTCTCTAGAACCGCAAGAATATATCATCGCCATTCTATCTCAAAAACCAGTGATATGGCGCTTTTTCCGCGCAATTCTCTTTATCGCTTGGTTACTTTGTTGAACCGACACTAATACTTTCACCGCCGGTTCTCTATCTAAAAGCAGCAATGATATGGAGCCGCTTCCGCCTAAATGATTTAGCGAAGCGCTTATACATATATTGTTCCTATCCTCGCGGTTGAAATTAGAACCGACATGATAATATTATCCACCGCTGAATTTAATAACGGCGGTGATAATATGAACCTTCAACTCCGCCATACCACGATCGCCGCTCTTCCCCATTCCTCGCCAATGCTATGCGCTTCCCATTTTGGCAATCATATGCTTCCCATTCCTCTCATGCGTTGCTCTTCCCCATTCCTCCTCTATATAATGTGCAAAGACATCCATCAATCTGTGGCAATCACAATATAATCCACCATTGCAGAAGAATGGCCCCACCCAAGAAGCGCGCGTCATCGGGCAAAGCATCGATCCGCTTCGGAGAAGAAGGAGGAGGAGGAGGAGGAGGAGGAGAAGGAGGAGGAGGAGGAGGAGGAGGAGGAGGAGCAGGAGGAGGAGGGCGGCGAGCGACGGCAGCAATGGCCAAGGGCGATCTCCTTGGCGTTGGGGCAAGACCAACTCCGCCACCGAATCGGATTCGGAGGAAGAGGAGGAGCACCGCCTCAACTCCGATCGGTCATCCGTGATAGCTCCGACGAGGAGGAGGAGGAGGAGGACGATGACGAGTTTTCTATATAGGGTTTAATATGTTTTGTATATGAAATTATGACTATATGTAATTATGGACTACAAATGTTACGCAAGAGATAAATAACACATGTTTAATATGTTCATTTTTTATCTAATTATGTTTTGATATGTTACGTATCTTAACTAATTTTCGGTAAGATCACCGCCGGTTCGGAGTAAAACCGGCGGGGAAAATGGTCTTATCACTTCCGGTTAAAAACAAAAACCGGCAATGATAGATCACTACCGGTTTTTTATATAAACCGGCAGTGATATCTTCTTATCACTGCCGGTTCACTCTAAACCCGGCAATGATATTGCCTCCATTCGTGCTGCAAAATTTTACTATTCTTATCTCTGCCGGTTGAAATTAGAACCGGCAGTGATAATATTATCACTGCCGGTTTAAATTAGAACCGGCAGTGATAATATTATCACTGCCGGCTTGCGCCTAACCGACAGTGATGGGGCGTCGCGGATGAAGCAGTCTGTAGTAGTGTATATTAATGTATGGGATTTGAAACCATGGATCATTAAACCTGAGCATGCACGATATGCACATGCAATTTAGTTTGCAGTAAATATCTGCCAACATATTGCAATGTACGCAAGTTTTGGGCAAACATTCAGGTTGAGGGTAAAGGATAATTCTGAGCGAATTTCAGAATTCCAGCAAATGCCATCATTTATCTGCATTTTCTGGTTCAGTCAACAGTTTGCCGCATGTACACCTTAACTGTGTAGAGGCCGGGAGTCTTCTTAGTATAATTGTATCAACTTGATGTAATTTACTAAGATTAATAAAAGCTTCCTTTATCGAAAAACTATCGTGGTGTCCATCTGCAGTCAATTTAGGTGTCAATATTCTGTGCGGACTATAGTGTAAGAACTATGGGGATCCATGAGCAGAATCCCTGTCTGGTAATCGATGAGAAGGCTCAGAATGATGCAAATACCTCAAACATGCGCATTCATAGTTGTTTGCCGCAAGCATGTGCGTGCATGGTAATCTTCCTCGGTTGGCATGAATGTAGTAGTTCTCCCTAGGTGTTAAACTGCAACAGTTGTCAACCAGCAACAAATAATTCCAAAAGAAAAAACTACATCTCGAAGGACTTGTACATTACATAGTGTAATTCACTCTTATGCTGGAAATTAATTTGTACATGACCTGAGCTATAATCATAGTCACCGGATTCGCTGTAAACACCGTGAATTGCGAATCGGATTCATCAAACCCAAACCGGTTTAAGGTACGAGATTTGTATTAGCAGTGAAAATTGAAAGAAAAGATGGCGAACCACGAACTCGAATCCCGTATTGCGACTCGGATGAACCGCGTTTCCGGAACTATGGGTATAATAAAAGGTCGTCTTGTGGGAACGACAATTACAGAAAACAAACCAGAAGAGTACAGAAGAAATCATAGGTTCTGATCAGGTGAAGCAACTAATCATCAAGACTACATTTTGATCGGTGTAACCATATTTCTTATGGGCAATAGAAGACACGGTAGATAACTAATTCATTCTTACCAACATTTGAAGACCCAAATGGTACTAAATGTTGTTTTTAGCAAGCATTTAGGCTGTAGGATTGCACTATACTTCTTAATACAACAAAGTTGTGTATTTCAAGTTTTTGTATGTATAAACAGCTTGATTATGCAAAAATAGAATAATTCAAGAACAACACAACACAATGACTGAGTGCGCTGCAGCAAATTGCTTTAGTGAAGCTGAAATTACAAATCCACTACTCTTAGGACTCATCTTGGATCACAAAGTGATATCCATTTGGAACTGCTCAAGGCTCGAGAACCATCTTTAATTCATGAACGTACAGTACCCAGCTAAGCTTTTCTGTTCAAGTCCTGGCATTTGTAAGGCCAGTAAGCCAGTAAGTGCGGGGTCACATGTTACTTAACCTACATTCGTAGGGTGATGAGATGAAGCAGAGAAACATCAAGCTGATTCATTTGCTATCTGTGGATAACTAAAAGGCTTAGCAAGTGATGATACTGCAGTATTAGGCGTTAGAGAGATTATACATGAAACCATTTTGGGCCTTTCTCAGCTTCTCTACATTTCATTTCTTCATGAAGGAGAACATTAGCCCAGAAACTGCAGCAGGCCCTCAAAATCGATTTATTTCTTATGCTCTTTTTCCATGGAAGAAGTACACACCCTCCTTATTACAGGGTGAACTACCAGTAAGAAACAGACTAGAGTTATCATGTCATTTTTGCAGCTGGTTCAGCTGCACCATTGCAGAGAATACCCCCATATAGAGCTCAGAAGATAGGTCACCAAACACATTTAACCCTGTCTAGCAAGCTAATAATGCTTATGTAGTCTATGGCAGCTGTTAGGACAATAATGTCTCTCTTTTCAATTCTAATACATAGACTACCTAGAACAAGGATAAGCAAATGCAAATGCTGAGCTGTTTCGGTTAGAACAACCAATGTAGTATGCAAACCAAAGCTTGAACAAGGGACTAGAGAAAACGAACAACTATATAGGCACTAGCTAGGAAACGAAGATGTTCGATCCTAAAGGACATTCCTCATCAAACAACAATAAAAAAGCAATATGGAAGCAAAATATGAGCAAATAAACAACCAAGTCGATGGAGTGACTGACAAGTACAGTACTTAACTGAAATATCTTTTGACATGCTTTCGTATTTAACCTGCTCTGAATTACTTGCAAACCAGTTCCAAGTGAGTAAATATAAGAGTCAGCAAGTCTCTACTCATCTATATTTCCAATCAACTCTATAATTATATATCAGAACTACAAAAGGTAATTTGATCTCCTGGTGCATCGTGAATTCAGAAGTATTGTTAACTCTTATCGCTTTAAAAGAAGCGCTTGAAGTGGAAATTCAGATGCAGCCATGCAGGACACCCCTCTCGAAGGTGCACCCGCCTTCCATGAGTACTCCCACTCCTTGTTCACGATCCTGAACGCGACGTCCTCGTACGGCCACCCCGCGTAGAACCTGAAGATGTAGTTCTCGCTGCTCTCCCCGTCCTTGTTCACGGTGTACTGGGGAGGCTTCCCGCCGGCAGAGTCGGGGTAGTAGACCGCGAACTTGTAGCCCTTGACGATCTTGGGCGGTGGGTGGTCGTGGTCGTAGTGTACGCGGTTGTACTTGCTCCACTCGTACCCCGACCACACCCGGGCAATGTACTTGGGCCTCATCCGCTCCGATCCCGACGGCGTCTGCGGCAACGCGACCGGGCAGAGCGGCTCCGAGCCTCCGACCCTTCCTCGTCGGCATCCGCGATGCCGTCCCCGTCGTCTGCGCGCTCGGGTTCCTCGTCCTTGTTGTCGAACGAGGGCGGCGCGTCGTCGCAGGTGGAGTAGTTCTGTTCCAGGTACTTCTTGGCCTTCTCCACCCTAATGAGCTCTATCACTCCCTGCCAGTGTTCGACAATGGCCGCAGGCGTTGGTCTGCGGCATCGCGTTGAGCTCTTCGATGTTCTTGCCTTCGACGACGCCCTTCACGTCGATCAAGATTGCAGAGTGCAGTAACCTCTCGCCGTGCCCGGCCGTATGTCAGGAAGTAGAAGAACTGAAGCCGAATTCCAGTAGGACATTCTTCAGATAATCGGACGACTCAACTCAGAAGATACCTTCTTCATTAGTTCGATCGAATGGTCATAAGGCTTAATGAAGATCCAAGGGTTCACCGCTCAGAATAACGATTCAAGGGGTCGTAGGGTTGTAGTTGATTTCAGTAGATACTATTCACTATAATGTAAATTTTTGTTAACTAATTACATTCGCTCTTGTTACCGACCGGGTAAAGAACAGAGTATAAAAGGCTCTTGAGTTTGTTAGGATTTGGATATGGCTTGAAATCAGAAGATTTGCTTATTCTTGCTTTCCCCTTTATCTTTCATGTTCATCTACTTTCCATTTTGCCGATTATTTGTGTTTTTGCTCCTGGTTTGATTCTTGTGATTTAGATCAGAAGTCGGACTCCTCTGGGTCCTGACATTTTGGTATCAGAGCAGTTGATCCTTGGCGGGGCGGAAGGTTGCGTTGATTCTTGAGTAGTAAGGGTTGGGGAACTTGTTTCCCTGGTAAAATTCCTGAGCTGTTTCAAGTGGATTCGATTTTCTGCAGTGGAGCCCAGCCCTGAGACAAATACATGCTGAAAGTTGGAAGATCGTTAGATGAAGATTTGGTCGACGAAGTGGAGAAATTAAAAACGGAGATGAGTCGTCTACACCAACAATTGGGAGAGAATTCTGTTGCGGCAAAGGAGCAGATAGAAGGGCTCCAATGGCAGATGCTGCGTAATTCTACAAAAATTGACCAGATGATGGATATGTTGAGTTCGTTGATGGAAAGAATGGAACACAAAGAGGTGACCAGTACTTTGGCAATTAGTGGCGGATCACAAAGCAATAACTAATTCAACTATTGGTTATTCAAGCAATCTGAACACAAATTGCAACTAAATTGAAGAGCATCCCAAAAATGTACAACCAAAAATTTTGCACATTGATGTTTCTTGAAGGGCGCCTTTTATGATAGCTTTGCATTGTGCAAAGAAGAACAAATGTCTTCAACTCTTAAGGAAATCCTTGACACTTCACATTGAATCTTTCTAAAGTCACATATGAAAAGAGGAGCAATAACACACAGTCACATACTTCTGGTATACCCACAAAACCACTTAGAAGAGCCATCACCAAAAAAGAAAGAGCATTTAGCTAGTTGAGTTAGGAAAAATTCACATGAGGTGTGTGGCATGTCTAAGTGACAATAGAATGCTTTTTCTCTGTCGTGACTAACAATTGCCATCATCCAACCTTGAATAGGGGTTTGAAGAACATGGTACTGTCTGGAAAGGGGCATATTATATTTACATTAGTTGACCATGATGATTGGAGAAATGAGAAAAAAGAATTATCAAGAATGGAAAAAGATGAAAAAACAAGATATATCCAAATACATTTTACTTACGAAGGGTTAAGTCGAGCCATAGTGCAGCCAAGCCTGAGAGAAGAATAAATGCACTTAATTTGATTTCACTTAGCTCGAAAAAGAACGAAGGCATTCATTGATGAAACATAAGATCCCATGCTAGATTAAGAATGGGAAACAGTCTTTGCCTTATTGGTCAAGAAAATGGTGCAAACAATTATGGAAATGAAGAGGAAAGAAAGAGAACAGTTTTGGCATTTAAAGAACACCATAAAGATTACGATGGCCGCCTAAGAAAGTTAGTAAAATCTTGACTCTTGAAACTTTTAGCATGTCGAATTAATATATTTGCAAAGATATTATCACGCATCTATATACACCAAATGCAAAAGACTCAGAAAATCTAGCATTTGAAAATGTCTATAAGTGTCATGTAACACATGTTAGTGAGGTCAGTGCCTAAGGATGACAATTTGGTGCAAGCTAACTTTAGTACATCCATGTTGTCACATAACTATAACGCCTTTCTCGCAAGGTATTCCAAATTCTACATTATACTCAAAGGCTTAAAATGAAAAAGGAGTAAAGAAAATAAAACTAACTAGATGCCATAAAGATATTGGCAAATTAGTAAAAGGAACACACATATTATCATCTTCTCAGATTCTCAATTTCCATCGCTACATTAAGCTTAGTAGAGCTTTTTTTCTTGAGAATGATACGGTATAAGACACAGTTGAGTTTATAGAGTTTATAGATGGCGACTTGATGTTGTATTTGTGCAGGCTGGTACGAACGACGGGGCGGACAGCCGACGGGAGGCTACACAGAAGTGGGACTTGCTGCTCTTGATCGACTTGGGAGGGAGTCAGCGCCACACTTGAGAGGGAAGCAATGAAGGCATGAAAGGCAGCCGAGGGGTGGGACGGACTCGGGAGGCTGGGAATGAGCAGGCGGACTAGCGGGGCAGTCGACCAGGCCAGAGCTGGAAGCGGGAGCAAGGAGCGCCGAGAGGTTTGGGTCACGGAACAGGAAGCACTGGCTTGAAGTCACGGCCCGGAAGCAGGAGGCAACTGCAGCCTCGAGCTAGTAATTGAGCTAGGTTGCAATTTGGGGAAGAAAGAAACGTGTGAGGAAATGGAATGATGGGCGCTGGATCGAGCGGAGCTCAATAAGTGAGGGCTGAGGGGAATTTTTAGCCGGATGCAGTTGAGCGTTGGATGTCGCTTTTGCTTAAGTATCACCGCAAACCAGACATCAAACACTGGGGTCTAAACATCACATGCGAAAACCGAAAGCAAGTCAAACCGATTTTGACCGCCGATTCGGTTTTCAACTCGCCTGGCTTTGTTTTGGTGATATTGTGCCTAATCCTAGTTGGAAAGTGACAGGGGCGAAATGGGACAAATAGAAATGAGATTACCCTTGTCAAGTGCAAATGTTTATTCAACTCTAGGAAGTGGTCATTCAATTGCATCAAATTCCTTGGGAGGTAACAGCAATATTGGCTGTCCGCCCATACCATTTAGTATTCCCCAAGGGGGAGTCAGTGGTCCTACAGTTCCATCAGTTTTTGTGGGAGGAAGTGAAGGTACTTTTAGGGTTAGTGTATCCATCAGTAATGGCTAGTGGATCCCTTGACCACAGTACACTATGTCCAATTCTCCTTTTGTACCATTTTAACATCCTCCCTATAGTCATTCCTATTAGCAGTCCATCCACTTACCACATGTTAGGCCTGAAGTGCCATGGGAATATTTAGGGCCTATTTGGTAGAGCTCCAGATCTCCAGCTTCACCTGAGATCTGAAACTTGTAGACTAAAATAAAGTGAATTAAGTTTATATTTTTGGTCTAAAATATAAACAAGATGATCCATCTAAACACTCTTAATGTAATCACAGCTTCAGCTCCACGGATCTGGTGGAGCTAGGAATACCCAGCTCCACTAGATTCACGGATCTAGTGAAGCTGGAGCCCTACCAAACACACCCTTAATGCCGAGATTGCCAGAATAGTCGAATCATCAGAATGAGGAGAGAAACAACTACGCTAGCAATTTTAGTAAAGGGCCAAAGGTAGAATTTCCCAAATTTGATGGAAGTAACCCAGAGGCATGGATTAGGAAAGCAGAAGGACACCAGAGAGGTGTTTTGAATTGGGAAAAACACTGGAAGGACAGAAGGTGGCAATAGCAGAAGTGTATTTGGTTAGAAGAGCCGACTAATGGATTAGCATCAACCGAATTGACACAAACACTATTACTTGGCCTCAATTTTGTAATATGATTTGTCACAGATTTGTAGTTGAATATAGGGTTGAAATCACTGAGAATTTCCGAGGACTTGATGTAGGTGGGAACTGTGGAAGCTTATATTGACAAATTTGAAGAGATAATGAGCATGGTTAAAAGAAATACTCCTAGGCTGTCAGAGAGCTATTACATTGATTATTTCATCTTGGGACTCAAGAATCCATCAAAATTCCTCTGAAATCTCTTAATCCTAGTACATTGGTAGAAGCTTATGCTCACACGAGAAATTATGAGAGCAGTATATCATATAAGAAGTATAGCGGCTAGAATTCTAGAAGTAATACCAAGATGAGCCAACAAGGGGTTTTAACTTCGAAAAGTGAGTTAGCAACAAAGAAAGAAATGGCTGATAGAACCAATTCAACTAACACTGCCAAATGAAAAGGAGGCAAGTGCTTCAAATGTCAAGAACCTTGGGTGCTAGGACACAGCAAAGTTTGTAAATTTCAGAAGTAGATTCATTTAATTACCATTGATGATGAAGATGAGGGAAAAGAACAAGGTGTCGAAGGGGAATTTTGTACTCCTCCAGGAAGTCCTATACATGAGAAGGTGGAGGAGGAAGTGCTGCAACTGTTCATGCATACAGTGACAGGTATAAGCTCAAGTGTTACTACATTTACATTGAAAGTCCAAATCGGGAAGGTTTGTGCAATAGCACTTGTTGACAGTGCAAGCACTGCTACCTTTATAATCCCCAAATTAGCAGTTAAGGCAAATTGTGAAATCAATAAAAGTTTTTTAGAACAAGTAGCAATAGCTAATGGTATGAAGATTGAATGCAACACCAGGTGTAAAAACTACCAATATTTCATTCAGGGTGAGGAGTTTTAGTTAGACTTTAGAATATTGCAACTCAAGGGTTATGATATCATTTTGGGGGCCGATTGGATCTACTAACATAGCCCAGTCAGCCTAGATCTGAAATCAAGATAGTTTTGTATTTGTAAAGATGGACAAAGAAGAGTGATATTTGAAGATGAGACAACTCCTAAGAAGGATTGTATAATAAATGAACTGAAGTTGAAAAAGTTAATGGAGAAGGGAGTTGTCAAGGCTGTAATTTATGCCAAAGCCATTCTTACCCATCAGCATGAAAAGGTTTGGAATCCTGCAAAGATAGAAGAAGTCTTGGCTCAATATGCCGATGTGTTTGCTGATCCTGTTGAGTTACCACCTGTAAGGGATTGTGACCACTCCATATCCCTGGTACTTGATGCAACACCCGTCAATATTAGACCATACAGGTTGCCCTACTTCAAGAAATATGATATGGAAGATTTGATTGAAGAGCTAATATAGAATCAAATAATCAGACCGAGTGTCAATCCATATTCTTCACCGGTCATATTGGTAAGAAAGAAAGATGGAATATGGAGGTTATGTATTGATTATAAGCAATTAAATGCTAACACAATCAAGAACAAGTACCCCATTCTGGTAATTGAAGACCTATTGGGTGAATTGCATGGTGCCAAGCTATTTTCACAGATCGATTTGAAGTGTGGGTACCATTAGATAAGAATGAAGTCCGAGGACATTTTCAAAACAGCTTTTAGTACACATGTTGGTCATTATGAATTTGTAGTGATGCCATTCGGATTAACTAATGCACTGGCTACCTTTCAAGCTCTAATGAATAGAATTTTGGTCAATTTCTTGAGAAAATTTGTATTGGGATTTTTTGATGATATATTGATTTATAGCCCAAGTTTTGAAGAACATCAAAAGCACGTAACATAGGTTCTTGAGATCTTGAGGGAGAACAAATTATTTGCTAAGAAGAGCAAGTGTGTCTTTGGACAAAACCAAGTTGAATATTTGGGACATGTTATTAATGGTAATGGTGTGGCAACCACTCCATAGAAAATCAAAGCAGTTTTAGAATGGCTTGTACCCAATACTATTACTCAGCTAAGAGGATTCTTAGGGTTAGCGGGTTATTACAGAAGGTTTGTCAAAAATTTTGGAATAATATGTCGACCTCTATTTAATTCCTTGAAAAATAATTCATTTCGGTGGGAAGAAGAGCAGCAACATTCATTCAATGAAATTAAAAAAGCTTTAACTTAGGCTCCGGTTCTAACTCTACCAGATTACTCCCAGCCATTTATTTTAGAAGCTGATGCAAGTGGAGGTGGGATAGGTGTAGTGCTGATGCAAAAGGGCAAACCCATAGCGTTCATGAGCAAGGCCATTGGGCTAAAGGCACTAGCCATGTCAGTTTATGACAGGGAAGCACTAGCAACTATAAAAGCCCTGAAAAGGTGAAAACATTACTTGATTGGTTCAACTTTGATAATCTGCACTGATCAACAAACTCTCCGGTTTATAATAGATCAAAAATTGATTGAGGGAACACAACACAAGTTGCTCATCAAGTTATTGGGCTTTAATTATAGAGTGGGGGTATAAAAGAGGAAGAAAGAATAGAGCAGCTGATTCTTTATCCAAAGTTTCGCATCCAGAGCAAGTCATGGCGGTCACCACGGCTATTCCAGAGTGGATTTCAGAGATCATATAAAGCTATCAAAATGATGAAAAGTGTAAGGAATTGGAGGCCAAATTGAGAATTGATGCAGATGGATTTCCCCCATTCACCTTAACCTAGGGCATACTTAGATACAAAGGGAGAATCTATGTTGGAAATAGTTTGGAATTGAAAGAGCATTGCTAACTTCTTTTCATACTCAAAGACTAGGGGCATTCGAGAGAGAGAGAGCAACATATCGTGAATCAAATTCTTGTTTTATTGGCACAGGATGAAGGTCTTTGTCATTTAGTATGTTAAGTCTTGTGTTGCCTGCCAAAAGAATTAAAATGAGAATGTATCCTACTCGGGATTGTTACCGCCACTACCAGTGCCTGAAATGGTGTGGACACATGTAACTCTAGATTTTGTTGAAGGATTACGCAAGTCAAAAGGAAGAGATGTTACTATGGTGGTGGTAAATCGATTCACAAAATATGGCCATTTTATCTCTCTGAGCCCGGGTCAAAAGCGTTAAAACTGATCGCCGAGTCGGTTGCCCAATCCGACCCGAAGGTGGGAGTGGCCGAGTCAGTTGCTGCGTCGAAGGAACCGACGCGGACTCGGGCCTTGGCTGGAAATAAAACATGATGACGCGTACGGATTCCAGTCAAGCACGAAATAAAACAAGTGGTCTTCACAGCAGTTGTTGGACTGTTGCGATCGTCTTAGCTTGAAGACATTTTTTTTGCGAAGAAGCTTCAAGACATTTTCTATTCGTGTATAAATCCAAACATGATACTCCACTCAAACCATGACAACTGAATTATGCGTAAAAACGACAAATCATAGTAGCTTAAACGTGCGAGTGCTGTCTAGTGATCAATCAAATACTCGCTTCATCGTGTGAAAAGAAAACTATACTGCGGACTACGGAGTAGTAGCATCAAACGGTTGCAGAGACGGCCTTCCAAATCAGGATTCAGTATTTCCCTCGATCGCCATCGCTTCTTCAAAAGAACCTGGTATCAAATCATTTTGAGAGCTGCTTCCGTACCTTTTTTAAACAATTATACAAATATTAAAGCATAAATAAAAGATAAATAGTGATTATTTACCTTTTTGTTTGATTTAAGATTTGTACAACTTATATTGGAAGAATATAACACAATAAATAAATTAACTACTTAAAAAATATAACACTTGTCTCAACAACCTCATTTCCGCGTGTGATAGAGATGCAATGCAAACATCGGTGGCAAAGTCAAGAGAATGATGTAAGTAAGCTCGACAACAGAGAGGTGTGGTATGGACCGAGACAGAGCTTCGGATCGAGTGTCAATCCATATTCTTCACCGGTCATATTGGTAAGAAAGAAAGATGGAACATGGAGGTTATGTATTGATTATAAGCAATTAAATGCTAACACAATCAAGAACAAGTACCCCATTCTGGTCATTGAAGACCTATTGGGTGAATTGCATGGTGCCAAGCTATTTTCACAGATCGATTTGAAGTCTGGGTACCATTAGATAAGAATGAAGTCTGAGGACATTTTCAAAACAGCTTTTAGTACACATGTTGGTCATTATGAATTTGTAGTGATGCCATTCGGATTAACTAATGCACTGGCTACCTTTCAAGCTCTAATGAATAGAATTTTGGTCAATTTCTTGAGAAAATTTGTATTGGGATTTTTTGATGATATATTGATTTATAGCCCAAGTTTTGAAGAACATCAAAAGCACGTAACATAGGTTCTTGAGATCTTGAGGGAGAACAAATTATTTGCTAAGAAGAGCAAGTGTGTCTTTGGACAAAACCAAGTTGAATATTTGGGACATGTTATTAATGGTAATGGTGTGGCAACCACTCCATAGAAAATCAAAGCAGTATTAGAATGGCTTGTACCCAAGACTATTACTCAGCTAAGAGGATTCTTAGGGTTAGCGGGTTATTACAGAAGGTTTGTCAAAAATTTTGGAATAATATGTCGACCTCTATTTAATTC
This sequence comes from Guadua angustifolia, assembly GCA_036346375.1. NCBI lineage: Eukaryota > Viridiplantae > Streptophyta > Magnoliopsida > Poales > Poaceae > Guadua > Guadua angustifolia. The sequence goes on along the minus strand of CM070507.1, from coordinate 12,322,609 downwards.
CTTGAAAAATAATTCATTTCGGTGGGAAGAAGAGCAGCAACAGTCATTCAATGAAATTAAAAAAGCTTTAACTTAGGCTCTGATTCTAACTCTACCAGATTACTCCCAGCCATTTATTTTAGAAGCTGATGCGAGTGGAGGTGGGATAGGTGTAGTGCTGATGCAAAAGGGCAAACCCATAGCGTTCATGAGCAAGGCCATTGGGCTAAAGGCACTAGCCATGTCAGTTTATGACAAGGAAGCACTAGCAACTATAAAAGCCCTTGAAAGGTGAAAACATTACTTGATTGGTTCAACTTTGATAATCATGACCGATCAACAAACTCTCCGGTTTATAACAGATCAAAAATTGATTGAGGGAATACAACACAAGTTGCTCATCAAGTTATTGGGCTTTAATTATAGAGTGGGGGTATAAAAGAGGAAGAAAGAATAGAGCAGCTGATTCTTTATCCAAAGTTTCGCATCCAGAGCAAATCATGGCGGTCACCACGGCTATTCCAGAGTGGATTTCAGAGATCATATAAAGCTATCAAAATGATGAAAAGTGTAAGGAATTGGAGGCCAAATTGAGAATTGATGCAGATGGATTTCCCCCATTCACTTAACCTAGGGCATACTTAGATACAAAGGGAGAATCTATGTTGGAAATAGTTTGGAATTGAAAGAGCAGCTGCTAACTTCTTTTCATAGCTCAGCACTAGGGGGCATTCTGGAGAGAGAGAGAGCAACATATCAGCGAATCAAATTACTGTTTTATTGGCCTGGGATGAAGGCTGCTGTCATTTAGTATGTTAAGTCTTGTGCTGCCTGCCAAAAGAATAAAAATGAGAATGTATCCTACTCGGGATTGTTACCGCCGCTACCAGTGCCTGAAATGGTGTGGACACATGTAACTCTAGATTTTGTTGAAGGATTACGCAAGTCAAAAGGAAGAGATGTTACTATGATGGTGGTAAATCGATTCACAAAATATGGCCATTTTATCTCTCTGAGCCCAGGTCAAAAGCGTTAAAACTGGTCGCTGAGTCGGTTGCCCAATCCGACCCGAAGGTGGGAGTGGCCGAGTCGATTCTTTGCGTCGAAGGCAAGCCGACTCGACTCGGCCTTGGCTGGAAAACCTTTCTCATGATGACGCGTACGGATTCCAGTCAAGCACGAAATAAAACAAGTGGTCTTCACAGCAGTTGTTGGACTGTTGCGATCGTCTTAGCTTGAAGACATTTTCCTTTTTTTCTGTCTTTTTTTTTTTGCGAAGAAGCTTCAAGACATTTTCTATTCGTGTATAAATCCAAACATGATACTCGACTCAAACCATGACAACTGAATTATGCTTAAAAACGACAAATCATAGTAGCTTAAACGTGCGAGTGCTGTCTAGTGTTCTAGTCTCCTATAGCACATGATCGATTAATCAAATACTCGCTTCATCGTGTGAAAAGAAAACTATACTACGGACTACGGAGTAGTAGCATCAAACAGTTGCATAGATGGCCTTCCAGATCAGGATTCGGTATTTCCCTCCATCGCCATCGCTTCTTCAAAAGAACCTGGTATCAAATCATTTTGAGAGCTGTTTCCATACTTTTTTAAGTTGTACAAATATTAAAACAGAAATAAAAGATAAATAGTAATTATTTACCCTTCTATTTGATTTAAGATTTACACAACTTATAACAGAAGAAAAGGCATTAAAGCGCTCAATCCTCGAACCCTATAAAATCTCTAAAAAAATATATAACATAATAAACAAATTAACTACTTAAAAAATATAACACTTGTCTCAACAACCTCATTTTCGCATGCGGTAGAGATGCAATGTAAACAACGGGTGGCAAAGTCAAGAGAATGATGTAAGTGAGTCCAACAGCAGAGGTGTGGTATGGACCAAGACAGAGCTCAACCGGTCTTGTCGACGATTCGGGAACCGGTCCCCCGCCGATGAAGCTTACTTGTTGAATGAGGATCAACCTAGGGCCCTTTTAATTGGAAGTATAGCGTCGAGGGCTGCCAAACTACGAATCGTGGTAACACATGACAAAGAGTCCTTTTTATGCAGTTCGGTCTCTCACGGGAGATAACAACCCTACGTCCATGATTGCACTAGCTTACAAAGATGGATTCTGAGAAGGCTTACTCGGGGACCTGGGAGGTTCTCGGGACAATCCCGAAGACTAGGCAAGCAACTATAATGTATGAGGAAGGGTAAAGGAGTGAACAACCCTAAACTCTCGTGCGAGGGTATTATAAGCGATTCTGACATTACAACATTTATTACGGGCGGTGTGCCCTTTGTTCGGGCGTAAATACATGGGTTCAGATCGTGGCGTCGCGGTCCTCCAAGCCGCCGAGTGATAGCGGTCTCTATAACAAAACCGAGAGTACAACGTAAACTAAGCTTAGAAATAATAAATTAAACATACTACTTCATTCATTGATAAATATAATGTGTATTTTGACTTTGTGCAAAGAATAAGGTTGACATGAAATTATGAAAGATATGAGAGAAAATAACTTACATATCCTCTTAATTATCTTGAAAAATGAAAGATAATACTTTTTATGGGTGATAATGAATAACTAAATATGGTTGAGAGAATAAATAAGGATACAGTAAAAAATACTTATTAAATCTATATACAAACTTTATATTTCTAAACAAGTATATTTGTATTGTGCCAACCACGAAGGAGTACCTAATATTGAGTATCCGATCCGTCTACTTCTCAAAAAATGAGTCCGTGGGCAAGTGATGTTTCACTAACAAAGGGTCTGCATTTGGGGAGCAGAGTTTTTTTTTGAAAAAAACTCGAATTTTTGTAGCTTTTATAAAAAATTGTTTAATAAACAACTAATTTTCTTCAAAGAATAAGTTGTAAAAGCAGTCCAAATTGATTTTTTAATTTTTGACTTTTTTAGTTATATGGCTTTTAATTTATATAAAAAAGACGCTTAAAAATCGAAGCTTTTTACTAACAAGTTAAAAACAACCTTTAAACCCCAAAAGTAAAGTCAGACACCAAAATCATTTTAACTTTTCAAGCAACCTTTAAAACCCAAAAGTCAAGACGCTAAGAGCATGTACAATAGGTTGACATATCTATAAGAATTAATATCACTATTTGTTTGTGATGAAAAGAAAGAATCATCTATACAATGAATCAAGCGGTTGTGTGTTTGATTTAAAACTGAAGTTGAAGCCCTAAAGCCCAAAGTCGCTATAAAAAGTATATTGTACATGCCCTAAAGCCATTGACACGAACTCAGCAAGTCTCCAACCAGTCAGGCATGACACGTGGACCCGCCGACTCGTCATCCACACGTCACGTGCACAAAATAATTGGAGTGTTCCTCTCGTCTCGTTCTCCCCACAGATCCCCGAACTGTCAATCTCCACGCTTTAAATTCGAGATTTTTTTCCGAGTTTTGAAGCGCAACTGCGTCGCCGTTGTCCCAGTTCTCCCCCGCCGCGCGCCGCCGACACGACCACCTCCGCCACCGCCGCCGATGGATCGCGAAGAAGGTAAAGCAGCGCAGAGTCTACCGAATTTGGGAGCGATTCTGACTAATTTGGGGGTTGATTGCCATTGGTGTGCAGTGACGGAGTTCCTGGGGCAGGTGCCCCTCCTGCAGTGCCTCCCCGGCTCCTCCATCCGTAGGATCGCCGACGCCGTCCAGGTCAAGCACTACGGTACGTAGCGCGGCCGCCGACGATATACTTTAGCACCGCTGGATCGATCGATCGATCGGTTTTGATACTTACGGCGAACACAGCGCAAATTTTCCCTTCCATTAAGAGTACTCTGTTAACCTACTGAAGGATGCTCTCTATGTTAGTTACTAGTGCTTCTCTAGATTTATAATTCGCTGTGTTCTCAAATTGCATACCTGATTTCTGTGCAGCTCACTAAGTGTGATTTTCTAGTGTGCATCTGTGTTCTAGTCAACATACATCTAAAAAATTAATTGTCGAGAAAATGCATGATAGTGTGTTGCCGTTCGATGCCCATGCTAGCTAGTAGTACACGTTGACTCGATGGTGTTTGGCCCTCGGTGCCTCATCAGTATACGTGACATCGCGCCTTTCTAGAATGGTGCTGATTTTGTATTCATTAAATGTGGCGTGGAATCAAGCTGATTTGTACATTTGGTTTGTGGTTTTGATGGTGGTACTTTACAGAACCTGGTGAATATGTTGCTTGCGAAGGTGAACCTGTAGATGGCCTTTACATCATATTGGTTGGTCAGGTATAAAATACGCTGGTTCTTACTTCATTCGTTGGCTCCTATCCTATGTTTACCCACACTATGGAAGTGAGTATTTGAGTGATATATGAACCGTCAATTAGGTGCCAAAGCTAAAGAGACGTATGCCTTGAATGCACACAGAAATACTTTTCATTGCCAGAGTTCATTATTGGGCTGTTATCCATCTTCAACTTTCATGTCTTATTGACTCTGTACTCTTCAACGGGGGTCCTAGCTATCACCCTAAAAGGGAACAATATATCAGTACCCAATTGAAAGAGGTGGAGTACTTCATTTTTAGCATTGCAAATTGAAGAGCATTTATAAAGCAGAATTTGATAGGAAAATACTTTTCTTTCTAGGTTGCTGGGAAATTGTACAAGAAAAATACCACTGATCAATATTTATAGCAATGATTATTTGCATTGGTGTTTGGGTGAAAGACTGAATCTAGGTTTCATACTTTCAGTGTACCGTTGGGGCCCTGTTACTCTGTGCCATGTTGCTTTATTTACATTATCATACTTTATGGCTTTATGCTCAGTTATTTTGCTTATATATTTGTTGCCTCGAACAAAGTATGTTGCAATTCTAAGTATCCTTTCAATCTACCAAAAGGGGAGAGGGGGCAGAGAATGATAGAACTCTTAGTGGTAATCTTTCCTGTTACTTGAAAGGCATTCTCATTGTCTTGCAGGCTGAAGTTTCTGCTCCTGCTAACACAGAAGAAACAAACCGCCCAGATGATGTGTTGAATAAGTATGACTACTTTGGTTATGGTAAGATCTCTCTGTACATGTTCTTTAATTTTGATATTGGCTGTTTCTATTTTGATCAGGTATGTCCACATTTTGTATGAAAAGACATAAAACAGTTTGTATTTCATGTATTATTTTGTATTTCATGTATTATTCTCTGTAACTAATAATGTTTTGCATTGTTTTGTAGGGACTAATAGTTCTGTTCATCAAGTAAACGTTGTGGCTGTAACAAAGGTTTTTTTAATATATATGTTTCTATTTTATTAGCTGTAGGAATTACTCTTGTAATGATATTGGCCGATGGCTTTCCAAATATGATAGTTGGCTTTAGCTTATTGTTAGTCATGTCTTGCAGCTGACCTGCTTTGTATTGCCAAATCAATACGGACATCTGTTGCAACCAAAGACAATTTGGAATGCAGAGGAGACTCCTGAAAGCCATTCTTTGCTGGAACAGATTTTGCACTTAGAGCCATTAGAGGTAAGTCTAGATGTATTGTGGTGTCTATGATGTTTATCTTCTGTTAAACAGGTATGTATTGCATTACAGTTTGCTCACTGGACAGGAATAATGATTATCAGATAATCTAAGTCCTCAAATATTGTAACATATATGTTGTAGATGCTAGTTTTATAGTTTTCCTACTCTTTTAACAGCCCTTGAGTGCATCAACTGGATGCTAGGACAGACACTGGAACTGGATTATTGCCATTTGAAGGGTTACCTTTGATTTAAAATCATCATTGGTCATGGGCTTTGATTTACATTACCTAAAAGAAATAAATATATTAGCAGATCTGGCAGCTTAGATTTGCACCACCTAATTTACAAGTTAAAAGGACAGACACGCTGTCATAATAATTCACAATTAAGTCCTTGATCTTGCTCACCACAATTCTTGTGTCTGTTTTTTAGGTTGATATCTTTCGTGGATTTACGTTGCCAGAAGCTCCAACTTTTAGGCAAGTTTTTGGAGGACAATTTATTGGGCAGGCATGTTTCAATGACTCTTACTTTCTGTCATCTATATCTGCCAACTACATGTATTTGATTACTCCCTTTTTCCTCTCTTATGCCATATTCAATTTTTTATATTTAAGTAGAAATACGTGAATCACTGAGTTAATCCTAAAAAGGAAGCTTCTTTAAACATGCTCATGAATCAATTTTCATCAATTGCTGGAAAACCTGTTGCATGTAAGAATATCTCCACAAAACCAACAATTCAGCAACACATATAATGTTATGCATTAATAATGCTGTCAACTTTCTTGAAGACATCCTATGTTGCATTGTTGTTGGTGATGTTCACCATTTGATCTAATATTGCATTATGTGTTTACATAAGGAAGATATCCTAGTTATCAACTGTGTTGCTAATTAGCCTTTTGGATGAACATAAATGATAAAAAAATCATGTAAAGTTTCCTTTTGAATGCCTGAAGGAATTCATTTTTTCAGATTAAGATCCATTTGATTCATCTATGTGAACTCCCTCGCTGCCCACTATAGGTTTCTTTTGAGTACCTGTAGATTTTTATTTGTATTCAGAATAAGGTCCATTTGAAATCATCTGCGTCCCTGTTACTGCTCACTATATGTTTCTTTTGAATACAAGGCTAGGAACCCAGGTAAAGTATTGGCATCCCTTTTATCGAAAATGATGTTCACTGAAGATGTAAAATGGAAAAGAGTCGGTTTTTGTGATGGCATGGATGCAAATGCCCAAGAAAAAAATATCTTGTGAAGGTGCCATTCGCATAGGGACACTGCATTATTTTGGACAGATATATTTCTTTAATGTTATATGGATCTTATTCTGATTCAATCATCTGTGCTTGATTTTTGAAAAAAAAATGCACTGCTTAGTCAGTGGTCATCGTAACTCACTCCCCTGCACTCCTAAAATTGTGGGAAAATAAAATTAATAATAATAAAGAACACTTGCACACTCAAATGGGTAAAACAAATGGGTCAAAGGTTTCCACAATGCATTAACCTTTTTCTGTTTAATCCTCATGCAGGCACTAGCAGCAGCATCCAAGACTGTTGATTGCCTGAAAGTGGTGCATAGTTTGCATGCAATTTTTCTTGTTGCAGGAGACAATAATTGTAAGGTTATTTAAACTTATGTGCTCTTTTTGTTCAACATCAATTTGGCCAGCCAGAAGTAATTTTAAAAACCACTAGCCTAATGGCCTATCGGTTCATAACAACGAGGTCTAATTAGAAGCTTTTAGTCTGGCTTCTAATTATTATTCTTATTCATCTCATGTCCTGTAATCATAGTTGTCACGGCGGTCTAGTTAGCGTGGTGAGCTTGGAGTGCCAGGATGCCTAGGCGATGATAATAATAAATAATCTCATATGACATGAATATAACTAAATATACCTCATATGAAAGGAAATTAAAGATGACAAGCAAGCAAATAAATTGTTCCAAATAAAAAGGCATAAATAGTTTCAAATAGGACAACAAAAGATACAACTAGTTCCAAATAGCACAACAAAATAAATCTCCAAGCCCACAACACAAAGCCCACACATATGAAAAGCCCAGCCCATCAATCCTAACCCTAAAAACCTCAATCCTCTTCCATAGTTCCAGCACAGATCGCCGTCTCCCACCTCGCATACCCCTCTTGCCGCCTCCCCCTTCTCCCGCTGCCACCATAGCCAGAGGCAACCAAAGCCTTCCCCTTCTCCTACCACTAGCTGATCTCTCCAGTGCAACCGAACAAATGTAAGTGGCTGAGTGCTGCTTTCTTCTTTAGTGCATCCCATCTCCCGTCGAGGCGGGCTGTCCTGGCGTCCCCCTCTAGCCACCAGGACCACTAGGCATCGCCTAGGCGACGCCGTGACAAGTTTGCATGGAATAATCTTCTTAGTAAATTGTGCATTATCCTTTCATCCAAAAAAAAAAGTTTCATGTCCATGGTTTTCTTTGTTTTGTCCTCTGCTGTAGTGCCAATAATATATCAAGTTCATCGGGCACGGGATGGAACCAGCTTTGCCACCAGAAAAGTGGAGGCAAAGCAGAAAGGCCTTGTTATATTTACTTTAATTGCTTCTTTCCAGGTGACTATCCTTATGGTGCTCATAATTTTGTAAACAATTGTAGTGTAATCTTCTTGTGGTGAATAAAAATTTTTATTCAACACACTGTCAGTGATAATTGTCAATCTTTTGAACTTTGTTGTAATCTGGGAAAACATGTGCCTTCTTTGTGTTGAGAATCTGTTAGATAGTAGGTCAAAAGGTAGTTGTTGCATCACATTGCTGTTCCATTGGTTATTTTAAAGTTCAATCTGTATTATCTGACCAACCTGTTTGTCAGATTAATAGAGAATGCTACGCAAAGCAAATATGAACAGTCACAGTATACAAAGATTTAAGTTCTTTAAAGTTAGACCCATAACATTTTTTTGCTATAACCATTAGCAGCTGATCAATACCATCCTTAGTCCAAACTTGATTAGTACATTTATCACGGTCCATGGATAATTCTGTCCTATAGTACAACTACAAGAAATGTAACTGCTAGGTTGAGATATGTGGGGATTGAAAAGTTCCAGCCTCATGAAATCAGTCTGTTAGTAGAATAAATTATGGGTTCTAACTTATGTTCAATTGGTTCTGTTGCAGAAGGAAGAATTAGGGTTTGAGCATCAGGCTGCAATCATGCCTGATGTTCCTCCTCCAGAACAAGTAAGGATTTTATCTGTGTCCTTTGATGTGTATGGAAAAAAGTATAGAGACTAATAAGTAATCAAATGCAGCTCCTGAATTTGGAGGAGATAAGAGAAAGAAGACTTACTGATCCACGCTTTCCAATGTAATTTCTCTTGACTTCTAAGCATATATTTCGATCATTGACTAAATTAGCGTTGTTCTCAGATGATTAATAGTTTTAATCTTGGAATAAGTCCATTTTACATCCCTCAACTTTTCAAAAAATCCATTTTAACACCCTCAACTATAAAACCGGGTATTTAGCACCCCAAACTTACAAAACCGGGTTAATTTACACCTTAAGACGGTTTTTAAGAGCGATTTTGCTAACAGGGATCCAACTTACAGAGATTTTTATGGTTTTTTCTATGTTAGCAGCCATGCCATCTATTTTTGCTGATGTAGATCCAAGTGAGAGAAGGAACGATGACGAGAAGAAGAAAGAAAATATAGAGAGAGAAAAGGAGTGAGAAAAAAGTCGATGATGTTGATATAAATATTTTTGAATTGGATCCTCATTACAAAAACTTGATGATGTAGCTGTCAATATGGTGAAAACTATCTTGAGTGGGATCCAAATCATCAAAACCGCCTTAGGGTGTAAATTGACCTAGTTTTATAAGTTTGGGGGTTAAATACCCAGTTTTGTAGTTGATTGTGTTAAATGGACTTTTTTGGAAAGTTAAAGAGGTGTAAAATGTACTTGTTCCTTTAATAATCTTTAAAATATTAACCTTCAGATTTCAGAAGCAAGTTCTGTTGTGGTGTTAAAAAACCATGATTGTTTATTTGTATCAATTTTCAAGTGGATCTATCTTTCTGGTGATGCAACAAGTTGGACAACACATTAGAATGTTAGATATTCTCTCTCTTAAGTTTTAGTTGTCATCTGAGTTTGTTCATCACTTTATCACATGCTGTTAGTTATAGTATTGACAGTTTAGTCATTTGCAGGCAATATAGGAACTCAGCTGCCAAGAAAAAGTTTGTACCTTGGCCCATTGAAATGAGGTTCTGCGAAGATTCTGCATCTCAACATAAACCAAGGTACCTAGTATATCTACATACTGTCTTTTATTGCAGTGCACTTCATTAATATTTTACCTTGGCCTAGTTCGCCGTGAAATTTCTTTGTGGGCCTTAAGATTACTAATTCCACTACAAAAGCTCCCAAATCTTTTTTAATAGAAATTCTAAGGTTCTAAGATTACTAATTCCACTACAAAAGCTCCCAAATCTACTATATTCAGGCGTTAGCCTAAATCCTCACCGGGAAAAGGGTTTGAAGACATACTCTCTGAGTCTTGATCACTCGTATGTTTCAACAATCTACACTCAATATTGGGATTTTAGTTACTACATTTGTCTTCAATATAGGTCCTCCAGAATTATAATTTTGATTTTAGGCAAGATTTATCCTACCACATACTATATGTTGTTCTGATTCAATAATGCATTTGATTCTTTTTCAGCTTGAATTATTGGTTCAGAGCTAGAGGGAAACTTTCAGATGATCCAGCTCTGCATAGGTCTGTCATTTGATCACCGTACACTGCTTTTTTGTGTTTTAGATATTTGAGTATGAAGTTATTGTATGGTATTACAGGTGTGTTGTAGCATATGCGTCGGATCTACTATATTCAGGCGTTAGCCTAAATCCTCACCGGGAAAAGGGTTTGAAGACATACTCTCTGAGTCTTGATCACTCGTATGTTTCAACAATCTACACTCAATATTGGGATTTTAGTTACTACATTTGTCTCGCCCGTAAATCGTTGTTTGCTCGTTCTGTTGCTTGTTACTGTTTTTCAGGATTTGGTTCCACAAGCCTGTGAAAGCTGACGACTGGTTGTTGTATGTGGTAAGCTATTGATTAGTATCTTTAAATTGATGCTGATAGAAAATAAACTTTCTGCATGAGGTTCTTATTGAAACATCTTGCCCTAATAACCACAGATCGAGAGCCCATCTGCACACGGTGGCAGGGGGTTCGTTACAGGACGTATGTTCAACCGGCAAGGAGAGGTATGCTCGTTGTTTCAATGCTTTGACTGTGATGCTGCTAATTATTGCTGTGGTCGAAATGGTTACAATACTCCTGTCTTAAATGGTCAGCTTGTCATGTCGCTGACCCAAGAGGCGCTGATTAGGAGGGCGAAGACGCCAGGACAAACCCCAAGGCCAAAGCTTTGACAGGTGCAAAAGAGTTGTATTCTGTTTCTTTTTTTTTTTCTGGTTTTGCTATTTGACATTTTTTTTCAATACTACCGATAAGACGTACACGTGGAGCCAAAATGTAGCATATTATGTGGTGTATATACCACGAAAAACTGGTTCTGTAACTTGATGGGAACTGGCCTACTATAAAAATTAAAATATAAACTGGGTTGGGAAAATAAGAAAGAACTTAGCATCTTTTCTTCAGTCCCAACTCACATCACGGCAGTAAGTAACGTGCTGCAGCTTGCGATAAGGCAGGCTCGGTGTTTGCACCTTCTTGGAGTACAAATGCTTGTATGATTACATGTTTGAGCTGTTGATACAGAAAAGGTGAAATTTGGTGGAGTAATGCTTAGAAGATATACACCACTATTACAGTCACAAGCAGCTTCCTGTGAATCAAAGTGTTATCACGCAATATTGTGTCGGGACAACATACAATCAGAACAATCTGGAGAAGAGGTTGCGAACACTGTACAGTTTGATCAAGCACACAGGGAAAAATACATCCGAAATCAATCCAGTTGTACATGTCTATCGCTCTGGCAGCAATGATTTTTTTAAAAAATTAATCTGTTTCACACTGAATACTGCTGAATCTACCTCTCAATTGCGGGCGGGCAAGATGCTTTCCGTAAATGACACACTTACTCTCAAAAACTATATAAATTCTACATTGGTCCGTAAGGCCTAAAAAAACCTTAGCCTCATAAGCTATTCAAGCTCGACTCACTCTAGGCTCGATTTGAACTTGGTTTGAGCTCCAAACGAGTTAAAGTCGAGCTTAATCCTGAGCTCACGAGCTTCACCAAGCCAAGCATGAATAGCTGGCGAATCTGATAAATTTACAAATTACTTGTTAAATATTACTATACATTAATTCTTAACGAGCTTACTCGAGCTAAGTTTAGTTTGAACATTTTTTAATTGTTCAAAATAGTGTATATTAAATTGTTTATTGTTATCGAGCTTACTTGAGCTGAGCTCGAGCCTACTTAGACCAAACCAAGCTCAAACCTAAGTTCAAACTCTAACCCTAACTCGAGCTTGTTTGAGCTTAGCTCGAACTTTTACCGAGCTCAAGCCTAGGAGGCTAGACGCACTCAAGCTCGGCTCGTTTATAGGCCTAATGGTCAGAGACAAAACAACTTACTCCCCCTTATCTAAGGTCTCCAAAATATAGCTGTGACCACTATTTTCTATTATAATATATTTGTAAACTAAATAAAATTATAATATTATGAAAGTATTTTGCGAGACAGGTCTACGTATATAATTTTCATATATCTAATTTAAATAATTAAAAAGATATTGACAAACAAAAATTTGAAAGTTTGATTGCCTCTATGTCCAAAACGACAACTATTTGTGATTAGAGGGAATATTTTAATAAGGATGAGACAATCTGGATAAGTCGGATCCGTGACAAACAGCTACGCAGTGCTTTCTGATTAAATACATCTAGAGAGCATATTCCATCCAACATATAAATATGGCTGCCTTGTAAGTAATCAATCTCTCACAGATGGTACACCTGCTAAGGAATGAGCGTGCGCACAGCCTTATGCGTAATGCATCACACAAAAGCACATTATTACCGCTACCGTTTTCTTTGGAAAATAGGATGAACATTCACATTCAATTGCTCCAGCTTCTCACTCTGAGCAACACATTCATTCATTCTCTTCCGTACCTTGGGCATAGCAGCAATATTAGCCTCCGTCTTGGATCTGAAGATTTTTAGAATTTCAAGCTTCTCTTGGTCAGCTTCAGCAAGTGATGTTCCAGCATCAGACTCTGCAATATCCATATTGGTGTCAGCCTTTGCTGAACTACCAAAATTGTGTAAATTCTTTGCATTATTTTGAGTTTGCCCCTTATCCATGCCATTCTAAGTGATACTTCATTTACCAAGATTGCAAAGTAGCAGGTTGAACTCAAAAGTTAAGTATTGGGTGAATGGCAGTTAAATTAGTATGAGGTTAACTTGTTACACCGAGTATAAAAGAAGCAACAGTGCACAAATATTATTCTCATAATGAGACATGAAGTGATGGAGAGGCCTAGTTGAACTTGCGGAGGGAAAATGGGGAAAGGAAAGGTTCAATTTTCTAGGCTTGCACTTCAAAGGACAATTTTTCCTGGCTAACAGTTAAACACCTAAGAAAAATAATTGTCAGAAATTACTGACTAAATCACCCAACTGAGCTAAAACTACAATACAGTCAATCAACAAACAGGTTCTATTATCTATAATTTGTCAAACTTTACTGAATTCCCTTTACTTGCAGTAAACACAACGCATCGTGTAAGTTCAGACGTTAAAATTGCCTAGCATGTGTTTTGTAACTGAACTAAGTTGAGATTACTATAACTCATCATAAGAACATAAACATACCGTTTTAGCAAATATTGTCAGCTAAATGGCAACCACCGCTCAAGAATTGGGCCCTAAATATAAATTACCAATACTATAAACCACCGATTCCTCTGATTATTGGGTTACTATGTTCAAACCAAAGGAACCAAATCTTCCGCTCTCCTTTTTTACGAAGTGGCGAAAAGCCCTCGACCTTCTCCCCTTCTCTCCCTAACCTCAGGTCCTAACTCGCTGATGGTCAAATCACCTTGGCGTGGTGCAATCAGCCCTCCGTCAATCTCGTGCAATCCACTAGAAAAGTTTGAAAAATTCTGAAAAAATCATGGATGTACATCTCATCTTACCCCATCTACATATAAAATTTCATGATCAAATTCGTCCTATGCTAGAAGTTACAAAAAGACAAATTTGAGGTGCATTTGAACTTTTAAGTTTGTCAGAAATTTGTCTTTTTTGTAACTTTTAGCATAGGACGAATTTGATCATGAAATTTTATATGTAGATGGGGTAAGATGAGATGTACATCCATGCTTTTTTTCAGAATTTTTCGAAACTTTTCTTAGTTGGATTGCACGGTGATTGCACGGGAGGGCTGATTGCACCACAGTCGTTGCCGTCAAATCGAGCAAGAATGCACTGCATCGCTGATATCTACAATTGACCCCAATAGAAATCATAAGGGGCATTTCCCCACGCATACTTCAAGCACGGCCTATTCACGCGCAAATTACATAAACCCCAAATGAGGGGCCGAACCAATCGAAAACGAAAAAATTGAGCAAGGCCGGAAGAACGCATACCCAGGCAGGCGGGCGGGCGGAGGGCCGCAAGGCGGGAAGCAGTGGCGCCGAGGAGGCGGGCGGCGACGTCACGGCGGTGCTCGAGGACGCGGCGGCCCAGATCGGCCACCTCCCTCCCCAGCTCCTCTGTCTTCTCCTCCGCCTCATCCTCTCCTGCGGCGGCCGCGGAGGCCGGGGCCTTGCGCTTGTGGCGGTTGGGCGGGTTTCCAGCTCGGCTCGGCGCAGGCGAGCCCCCCGCCATGGAGAGCTTGGAGCGGAGGCGAGTGCCGAGTGGGGCTCGAGCGGAGGGAACGGCGATTCAACTTTGGGACTAGGGAGACGGGAGTTGGGGGTGGGACCCCCAAGAAGTAGGTTCGCCTTCGTTTCTCAACTTCCGGAGGCGATTAGACGGAGCATCTGACGGCTAAGATGGAAACTATGGAAGTAGGTGTCAAGGTTTGAATGGCCGAGATTTCCGAAACTAAGGCTCCTCTTTGTTCGTCGCTCGTTCTGATCCCGAGTTCTCCAGTGTTCAAGCGCAGTCAGACGGTTACTGGAGCTGCCCCCTAATCTCTAAGACTCCATCTAGAACACAGCACTCTTATAAAAATTTCTCCAGAAACCCCAACTCAATTGGCGGTGGAGATTTCGTTTCATATGAAATTCCTATAAAGTTTTTACGTTTCAAATGCAAAGGCGATGCTGTTGGCAGTGTTCTTTTAAGAGTTGATATTGTCAGTAGTGTAGTGTAAAGTTACAAACTATACCAGCTTCAAAATTGTGATTTTTCACTCAAAGAGAGCTTTGCACTCATGGGCGGAACTAGAGAGGTGCCAGGTATACCTCGGCACTTTCAAAAATTTGAGGAACGCTAAAATTTCACACCTTCAATAAGCTAAATTTTTTGATTGGATTGGTTTCGATTTTAATAGTTTGAGATTTTTAAGACCTTAAAATTATTTGTATTATACTATTAGTAAATTTCAAATATATATGTTAGATTTATAATGGTACGAAATTGTTGTACAAGATTATAGAGTTATACGTGAAGTGTGCACCCTCATCAAAAATTTTCTAGTTCCGCACCTGGGTGCACTACTTTTCTTGGAGGTGCCTTTCTTCGGAGCTGTCGTTACCTTAATATACTATTATCCATTTAGAAAGCTAAGAGTGTAGGTTTTTTACATTGTCTATTGAAGAAATTAAATTTAGAGTTATGGAAGATGATATATAGTTCAAGGATTTTTTTTAATTAGTACAACCAGTGGCGAAGCCAGAAATTTTTTTAGAGCCTAGGTAAGTCTAACTATAACGAGTGTTTGTCCAAACAAACATGTTCAATTACATTGCAAAGAAATCCTCCAATCTATATCCTTAGCGACCAAGAAAAACAAGAAAAAAACAACACAACTCCTGCACACATATCAGGTGAGGGATTCCTTGATCGTCAACTCATTGTGCACAGGCCACGTTGCGCCCTGACCTCCAAACACCCCCCATCGTGCGCCCTATCCGCCCGTTGTCTAAGGCCGATCGCCTCACCGTGCGCCTAAACACCCTCGTCGCATGCCCCACAACTACCGACCTAAACCCTGCCGCCTGCTTGTGTCTGTCTCAATGGCACAATGGCAGGAAACAAATCAATCGCATAATTTGATGCTTCTTCCGAGTCAATTGTAAATGAGCTAATTACGTGTACTCTGTAAATGTGTTATGTTGTTGGCCCTTAAGATTTAATTGCCAAGCTAGCTAGACTATCAAATAATGTATAACCCAATTCACAAAACAAGTCGATAGCCCCATCTTCTTCCCGATGTTGCGCAGATCCTCCGACCTATCTCCATGTTCTTCAATGGTAGCCCATCATAGGCTAGGGGGGAGGATTGGACAAGTTCTCGCCGGCGTGCCCGAGCAGCCGCCACTGCAGTACAGGTAATATAGTTTAACCGAACTTCTTTTTACATTTTTTTTTATTTTTACTGTATGCACTGGTGGACTACTTGAATTGTAGAGTTTAAGGCGGTTTGGTTGCAAAATGTTGTCGCACTCAAGTTTTTTGGTCGCTTTTATGAGAAGTGGGAGTTTGACACAGTAATACATAAAGAATCTCCATGTAGTTAGTTTAAACTTCTCCTACTTATCTTTAAAAAATGTTCTCCCATTAGTGGAGTTTGATTCTAAACGCAAAAACGACAACCAACGAAAGGGTTTTACCCAAATCGGCTGAACCCCACCGGAGCTACATTGACAACAGGCAAACAAAACAAGCGACAAAAGAATCTGGGCAGTTTGGTTTGAAGTCTACTTTATCATAACTAATCTTAGTTAAGTGTAGCTTGTCACACTTTTTTGTGGCAAAAAATTCAACACCATAATTGCAACAAAGTTTGGCAAAAAAAATGAGTTCATGACACATAGAATATGGAGTTAAGAACGTGTGATAAGCCATAATTATTGCAACAAATCAAACACTTGCCAATACTGTTTATAGCTATCTATTGTTGCCAGGACCCAATAAACCACAGAATTAACTTTTGTCTCTTCGGTGCCCTTGATGGCCCAGATATTTTCTTCCAGGTTGGTGTTGATGTGCTAGCCGATCGAGTCATACACAACTTGAACCATGGATTCTGCGAGAATATTCCCTCCGAAAGCTAATATACAATTTGTAGCATTCACTCGCCCCAATAAAATCGGCATATTATCTCATTTCCTTGCTTTTTCCAAACAGAAGCTGGCACCGAAATATCAAACAATTCTATGTAACAATTCGATTAAGACAGCTGAAAGATTCCGCAGTAGCACTGACACAACATTTCAGGGGGTCTGCTCTGTGGAGAAATCGGTACCATAGTTACAGCCGCGTACATGTCGTCAACGACGCACAATGTCAACACAGATTTGCACAACGCAAAATTGAAGTTTCGGCAACTTAATTTGTTTGTATTTGAAGCGACGGATGGAGACGGAACTTAAACAGCGATTGCTGTGTTCCAATTAGCGGTGGATCCTTGCTTCATGGAAAAGCCGAAGCTTACAAGTACTGCAGTACATGACACGCTCAAAACGATGCAATGGGGAAATTGGAGAGGAATTTGTTCTGATTCCAACAAAATTCTTATGCTCGAAATGGGCCATCAGCGGTTAGCAGTCCATGAGAATCCCCGCAACTCTGCATGAACGCTGAAACTAACAAGCAAGCAAGATTTTTTCTTCTTTCGAGGATAGCAATATTTAACTATTCCAAATCTACTTACATTTATCCATATGACATGTATATACACTTCAATCTGAAAACATGCGGAGCAATGACAGTTTACCACTCAAGAGGCGCACAAGGTAACAGAAGTGGTAAAAACTCCATATGTGCACGCATGCCGCGGCGCCAAGAAGACGCTCGTCATGCGGTGGCGGCCGTCGGTACTGCAGGCGGTCGCCTCGGCGAGCCGGCGCTGCGCGCGGGCGCGAACCTGGCCGTGAAGCCCGGCTCGCGCGTCTCGAGGGCGCCGTCGTCGAAGTTCTGCGCGTAGCTGAGCGGGTCGTAGTTGAGCCCGCCGGCGCCGAGGATGGAGCGGCCGTGCCGCCTCCTGCGCCGCGCCAGGCTGAGCTGCCGGATCCTGTGCCACAGCGCCGCGAGGCCGAAGCGGCCCCAGCACGACGCCATCGCGCCGCGCGTGCGGCGGCCCACGTCCGCCTCCCCATCCTCGCCGGTCTCCTCCATCGCTGGCAACCTCCCCGGCGAGGCCCACATGGCGAGCAGCCCCACCGCTCCCCCCGCACACCGCAGAGAGAGAGAGAGACAGAGGGGAGTGAGGTGAGGTGTGTGTTGCTTGTTGGTTGGATAGTCTGGGTAGATGAGGCGGATAGGAGCGCGCGGTGCGAGGAGGGCAGGCGGGAATCGTGCGATGCGAAAGGGACGGCCACGATGGGAGGGGATGTGGTGCGTGCGTGGTGGGGACCGTGGGGTGTCCCTATTCGTTCGTACATTTCATAGTTACTTTACAAAAATTTTAGCCTTATCGATTAAATAAATCTATAATAAAATAATTTATCGTTCAATTCAATCTATGATAAAAACAAATATATGTGACGACTGTTGTCAATTGAAATAACTACTTAGATATATTTTTATTTGTTTTTATGTTATTTTTAAAAATTTATTTTAAAATGTATATATATATATATATATATATATATATATATATATATATATATATATATATATATAAGAAGTCTCTTTTTCTACTCAGGAGTAATTACTCCCTATGTCATATCTCACAACGTATGGGGTATCTCGTGTAACGGAGAGTATGTACACGTAGTATACGAGTATATAAGATCATCTAGGTGGTATGTACATTTTTTCAGATGTGATATGTATATTTTTTTGACATACTCCTTTTTATGTGCGTATATGAAGGTATTTGCAAAATACGCTAAAAAACATGGACTCCCTTGCAATTTTTTCATGTGGCTCACATTGGAGCATTTTATAATTATTGTATGAGTACACTCAAAGTGATACAGGAGTATTTTAAGTTTGTTTAGGTAGTATTTCAGAGATGGGAGTAACTACACCCGGGAGTAAAAGATATTTTTCATATATATATATATATATATATATATATATATATATATATATATATATATATATATATATATCTTTTTCTCAGGAGTGCATACTCATCTCTCATATACCACTTAAATGAATACTTTATACTCTTTTATCACTTTTGGTACACTCTAATAATAATTCTCACGATACTCTTTATGCGACATGACTAAAAAATTTCATCGAAACTCTTTATTTTTTGCTACATACCCTTTTCTATATGTAAAATGGAATATATAAACAAATTATGCTATAAAGGGTGGACTTTAATGAAATTTTTAAGGAACCCAATTTGGAGTATCTTATAGTTAGTATTAGAGTATACTCAAAAGGATAAAGAGGTATAACAACATCATTTAAAGCGGTATATTGAAGGTGGAGATCGTACACCTGTGAGTATGGAACCATTTTCCTATATATATATATATATATATATAGGAAGCCTCTTTTCTACTCCTGTGAGTAATTACTCCCTATATGCCGTATCTCACAATGTATGGGGTATCTCGTGCGACGAAGGGTATATACGCTTAGTATACGAGTATATAAGATCAACTAGGTGGTATGTACATTTTTTCAGAGGTGGTATGTATATTTTTTGGACATACTCCTTTTTATATGCATATATAAAGGTATTTGCAAAATATGCTAAAAATTATAGACTCCCTTGCAATTTTTTCATGTGGCTCATATTAGAGTATCTTATAATTATTGTATGAGTATACCCAAAGTGATAAAGGAGTATTTCAAGTTCGTTTAGATAGTATTTCAGAGATGGGAGTAACTACACCTGGGAGTAAAAGATATTTTTCCTATATATATATATATATATATATATATTCTCTTGGTTGACGGTGGGGCTCGACCACGTTGTATGCGCTACTCTAGTGGGACCACGTCTTTTTTAGATCCGGTGTGCAAGCAACGTGTTGCTAGCTTGCTACCTTGTGCACGGATTATTACCCAAACGTTTTGAAATCTACAACCGCCAGGTAAATAGATATACACGTGGAACGCAGGAAATTTTTTCAATTTGTTACAGGAAAAAAAGCGTTTCATGCGAACTTTATGTGAAATTCACGTGTTCAAAACGGGGACATAATTTGATGCTTCAGATGAGTACTAGTGTCCACAAAACCGATTCATGCGAATTTTATGTGAAATTCACGTGTTCAAAATGGGGACATAATTTGATGCTTCTGATGAGTGCCAGTGTCCACAAAAGTTGTTTACTAAGGTAGTTTGTGTTTATTGTATTGTAGTGTCATGAAAATCGTTGTAGAAAAATAGTTGTGCAAAATCTAACACTTTCAAAACAGATCAAACTTTTAACAAATTCTGTGTATCGCAACCTCTTCTGTTGAGTTATTTGGAATGCAATGGTTTTTCGTTTGCATCTCAAAAATGAAGCAGGGTTCTCGACAATCCAAGTAAATCACCGATCCTCGCCAAGACGCCAACCCCTTGCTCTGAAATCTTCTTCGTTGGCAACATGATTTATTTATAAGCAAGTACGAAATGACATTATGGTTTCACAGAACAAGATTACCTTAATACACCATAATGCACAGAGAGCCTTAGTCAGAGTAATTATGGTTTGGGATTTGTTTTTTAAAGATTGGTTTGGGAATTGAAGATTGCTTGCTACGAGCCTCTAGGGGTACCGCTGATGCTTGGCGTCCGTCGAACCGGAATGAATGGGACCAGTGCGCCTATGTCGATTTGGATTAGGACCAGCGACAGTGTTTTGTTGGTCAGCGACTGTTAGGGTTTCTAACTTTCTATATCATAGATGCGTCGGGCCACGCTAGAGTCGGTGCGGCCCACGCAAGGACCCACACGTCATTTCAGTATTTACAGAAGTGAATCTCGGTAGATTTGACCACCAGTTATTTTTCAGCCAGGGGTGAAAATCCACCTGTGTAACCACGCGTACATGCGTTTGACATCATGTCTGACTAACTAGGTAGAATGGCGCGCGATGCCGCGCCCGGCGAAAAATGTTTTTTTGATGACGAAGACATTTTTTTCGGGTTTTTTGGGTGGTGAAAACATTTTTTTCGGGTTTTTTCGGTGACGAAAAACATTTTTCTGGGAAAACGGACTGTTGGCAAATCCATAAGTTGCTATAAGCCTTGACGAATCTGTTTTTTTAGCGATGAAGACATTTTTAGGGTTTTTGGGTGGCGAAAACATTTTTTTTGCTTTTTTCTATGATTTAAAACATTTTTTCCTTCGACGAATCTGTGTTTTTTAGCGATGAAGACAAATTTTCTGGTTTTTTGGGTGGCGAAAACATTTTTTAGGGTTTTTTGATTGATGAAAACATTTTTTCGGGAAAAACGGAGAAAGGACTCGAACGTAAGAAGCAGAGGACTGTTTGTTAATTTTTGGACCTGTTCGCTATCCCGAAAAATTAGGAAAGGGCTTGTTCGCGATTAGAAACTAACGGGAGGCTTTTTAGTAAAATCTGCGCCGAGGACCCAAACGAAGGAAAAAAAATATTTTCGTCTCACATAAAATTACACAGGACCTATCCGTAATTTCAAGAAAGCGGAGGGTCTTTTTCGCATATTGGCAAGGAGACACGTGGCTAGGCTGGTTGAAGGCAAAATCTTCCGCGCATATGAGATTGACTAGGTTGGAATGCGCGCTACGCTGCGCCGGTTGAATTTCGATAGCATGCGCTCGAAAAAATAAAGTTGGAGGACTCGCACGCAAATATACGAAACTATATGTTTTTTTCTGTAATACATGTTCGCAAAACCACTCACCGGTGAAAAATAGTCTGGAGGAAAAAGGTGAAAAATTATTAGAGATGACAAATTTTTTTTGTAGAGCCTAATACTCTACGTATTCACCGAGTAATAATACATGTTTAAAAAAATATCAGAGATCGAGATAGAAAATCGAGCTGGGGAAAAAGTCTAGAGATAGAGCTGGACACATATCTCTGGTGATGAAAACAAATTTTTTTCATGGAAAAACAGAGAACCCAATCGTGAATACAAAAACTACGGGTTTTTTTTTTTGAAAAGGAAAAATAAAGGCGACTGACCCGTACGCGAATATACGAAACGATAGGGTTTTTTTTTGCAAAACCACCGATCGAAGGGTCTGGATGTAATTTTTTATTCTCGCAAAACCACCCACAGGTGAAAAATAGTCTAGAGGGAAAAGGGTGAAAAATTATTAGAACTGACAACCTTCTTTTGTCGAGCCTAATACTCTACGCGTTTATCGAGTAATAATACATGTTTAAAAAAATATCAGAGATCGAGATGGAAAATCGAGTTGGGGAAAAAGTCTAGAGATAAAGCTGCACACATATCTCTGGTGACAAAAACATTTTTTCCGGGAAAAACGGAGAACACAACCGTGAATAAAAAAACTACGGATTTTTTTTGGAAACGAAAAAATAAAGGCGAATGACCCGTATGCGAATATACGAAACGATAAGGCCCTTTTTGCAAAACCACCGATCGAAGGGCCTGGATGTATTTTTTTTATTTTCGCAAAACCACCAACCGGGCAAAAATACTATAGAGGAAAAAAGGTGAAAAATTATTAGAGACGACGACCTTCTTTTGTCGAGCCTAACGCTCTACGCGTTCACCGGAAAAAGGGCGAAAAATTATTAGAGATGACAACCTTCTTTTGTCGAGCTTAATACTCTACGCGTTCACCGAGCAATAATATATGTTCGCAAAATCACCCACCGGCAAAAAATAGTCTGGAGGAAAAAGGGCGAAAAATTATTAAAGATGACGACTTTCTTTTGTCGAGCCTATCACTCTACGCTTTCATAATAACACATGTTTAAAAAAATATCAGAGATCGAGATGAAAAATCGAGTTGGGGAAAAAGCCTAGAAAAAATCTTCGGACGAACCTACATTTTTTTAAAAAAACCCGCGGTTATGATCCGTTGGCAAATCCATAAGTTGCTATAAACCTTCGACGAATCTGTGTTTTCTTGGTGACGAAAATATTTTTTCCGGGTTTTTTGGGCGACGAAAACATTTTTTTCGGGTTTTTTTGTGACGAAAACATTTTTTTCCGGGAAAACGGAGGAAGGACCTGAACGTAAGAAGCAGTGACCTGTTTGTTAATTTTTTGGACCTGTTCGCTATCCAGATCGAGATGAAAAATCGAGTTGGGGAAAAAGCCTAGAAAAAAATCTTCGGACGAACCTACATTTTTTTTAAAAAAAACCTGCGGTTATGACCCGTTGGCAAATCCATAAGTTGCTATAAACCTTCGACGAATCTGTGTTTTCTTGGTGACGAAAACATTTTTTCCGGGTTTTTTGGGCGACGAAAACATTTTTTTCGGGTTTTTTTGGTGACGAAAACATTTTTTTCCGGAAAAACGGAGGAAGGACCTGAACGTAAGAAGCAGGGACCTGTTTGTTAATTTTTTGGACCTGTTCGCTATCCTGAATAATTAGAAAAGGGCTTGTTCGTGATTTTGAACTTAATTGGAGATTTTTCTGTAAAATACCGCGCTATGGACCTAAACGCGAAGAAAAAAAATAATCTTTGTCTCACAAAAAATCACGAATGACCTATCCGTAATTTTGAAAAAACAGAGGATCTTTTCGCAAAACGCCACACCAACACGTGGACAGTCTCAGAGGATCTTTTCGCAAAACGCCACACCAACACGTGGACGGTCTCTCCTTCCTCCATTTCTTCCGCTTGTAATGGGGGTATATAATTATTATTCGGACTCTTAGAGGGTCATCGCAGATGCTCACCGTTGGTCAAACCAACACGAAGGGATCATTGCAACTGTCGCCCTAGGTCCAAACCCACCGACGTCATTTCTTGGGCCAGCGACTATCGAGGTGCTTATCTCTACGAAGGTATCGGGCCATGTTAGTGTTGTTGCGAGGGCCCACACAGGCCATTTGGACATTCACAAACGTCATTTGTGCGATGATTTTGTCGATTCAGGTGTAGGTGTATGTGTATGTTTCCCAGCAATGTGAAATTCCAAAGAGAGCAACTACCCAACGGTATACCGTTGCAACGGTATAGCATGTTTCATTAGTTTCACGGGTAAGTTTCATTGCTAGGTTTCGCGGGTAAGTTTCATGATGTTTCACGGGTAAGTTTCATCAGGTTTTCGAGTTTCACAGATAAGTTTCAACCAAAATTTCATGTTTCACGGGTAAGTTTCATCCTATACCGTTGCAACGGTATACCGTTGGTTAGTTTTTCTCAATTCCAAAAGGGAACATATCCTGTGCAATTAGAGAGTTGGTGAAATCACGGTGCAACCCAACTAGAAAAAGTTTCAAATTTTTTGAAAAAATCATGGATGTACATCTCATCTTACCCCATCTACATATAAAATTTCATGATAACTAGAAAAAGTTACAAAAAAGACAAAGTCGAATTTGATCATGAAATTTTATATGTAGATGGGGTAAGCTGAGATGTACATCCATGATTTTTTTCAGAATTTTTTAAAATTTTCAGAATTCCCCATAGTTAGGGCCCACCAATAGTGCCTTTTGGGCCAGCGGATATCTAGGAGTTTATGTCTCCAAGGGCCGTTGGACCATGCTAGTGTTAGTGCGAAGAGCGTTCGCTCGATTTTGGCCTTCCCAGAGGTGATTTGTGCTCTGATTCTATCAATTCAGTCCATCGACTTGTTTTTTTAAGCCAAGGGTAAAATCCACCTTCGTGGACTCTATGCGCGTGTATTTTCCAACGTGCGTGGCTAGCTTAGGTGCTCAAAGGGCCTTTTCATGGAAGTGATTCATGCGGTGATTCTACTAATTCGAGCCATCAGCTTGTTGTTTAAACTAGGGGTGAAATCTACCTTCATGGACCCACATATGTGTGTTTGGCATCGTGTGTGGCTAGTTTTTGCACCCATATGCACATTTGGCATCGTGTGTGTGTGGCTAGTTTGAGACTGAAATTAATTTTTGCACCTTCATGTTTATTGTAAATTTCATCTGAAATTAATTTTTTTTCTCTGTTTTAGGTTCAGATGTTATCCCGATCTGGCGTGTTGCTTCCTTAAAAAATCCTGCTGATTGATCTGTTCTACCACTGTGTATCAGGTGAATCTTGTTAGTTTTGGAGCTGGTGGTGGTATTTGATACGAGAAGATCCTAGTGCATGTTTGAGCCTATCATGGAGGTGCACAGTTGCAGCGGCAGCGGGACCGATCCGAGTGCAAGGCGAGACGTCGTGGCTGCATCCATCCTGGTGCAGGCAGGAGCGTGATTTTTAGCATGGCTTCGTGGCACGATTTAAGACAACTTCGAGCCATCGTGTGCGAGTAACGGCAGCGAGGTCTAGAAGACGATGAGGATGGGCCGTGCGACGGCGGTATGGTCTCGTGCCGTCCGGACGCCCATTCATGCATGCGCCGGCCGTCGCTGGCACTCGTCCATGCGTAGGATGACCCAAGATGCAGGTGTAGGGACGATGAGGTAGAAGTATACTTCTTGTTCATCTACATATACTCAATTGGTGCATTATTATCTGGCTGCATGTTAGGTGAGAGCAAATTCCCCTGTGAGCAGCCTTTTCCTTCATAACTATTTTCATGGATCTCTATTTAATTGAGTTCAATACAGTATACAACTACATTGCAGTAATCTATCTCTGATGGACAGATGGTGTGGCTTCCATTGGTTCTTTCTTGAGATCGGTGGCCGCCATTGTTAAGGAGGTATGCACACTGTCATGGCCAATGGAAATGGATTAATCCAAATTCAGCACTACACTAGTCACGGATTATTAGTATCGGCACTCTCTTGAAGAGGTGTATATCTGGAGCTAAGACGAGTTATATAACTTTGTTTTTCCTAGTTAGGTGTTTGTTAAGATCCTGTTTTCTGATTAATCATGTACAAAGGAGATCAGTCAAGTACTTGTGGTTTGAAATCAGATCAATGTTGCTTCTGAATTTGCGTAAGGATTTGCATCTTTATTAGACTATCCATCAGTTAATGTACCTGCAATTTTCCTGAAATTGCTGACTTTCTAATGCATACATACTACTTTTTTAGTACTCTGTACCACTCTCCAAGTATTCATACTACTTTTTTTGAAAACATACTCCATACCACTTTTCAAGTTTACGTAATACTTCATTTGTACACTCCATACTACTTTTCAAGTCTGTATACATCGTTTAATATCTTCTCTGTGTTTGTCATGGTTGCTCGGCGAGCCCACATACATCACAAAGAGATGGATGTCTCAGACGCCACATTACACAATCAGAACAGCTGAACAGGGATCATCGCTCTGATTCTGATACACAGTTCACACGTAGAGAGAGGGATCATCGCTCATGAGATTACTTTATTTGGGAGTATCATGAGATGCTCAGTTTAAGCTGACAACTCATTGAACATCAGTTGCCTATAAAGTCGAAGCTATCGGCCATTTAAATAGTCCCCTAGACTATTTAATCCGGCCTTGTATACTGCTATAAAAGAAGAAATTGAGCGATTGTTGGAGATTAAATTTATTAGGCCTTATCGATATGCTGAATGGTTTTTATGGCAAAGGAATTTAAATAAGGCCACACCAAAAAAATGAGCACCCAATGTTCGTTGAGTGTGGGGTTGCCGGAGCGGTCGGTGACGTCGGCGGTTGTCATGATGACCGACTTGATCGCTGCCGGTGACCAGTCCGGGTGCTTGCTCTTGATGAACGCGGCAATGTTGGAACAATTAGCCCTGGATCTGAAAAACTTAATGCAACAATTACACAACAATTGCGACTTCAAAGAACTTCAATAACAGAGCAGCTCAATGAAGCCTTGCAAAGAGTAGAAAGACTTTAAAACTTCAGAGGCGAAACACCAGAACTTTGCGATGTGGAAAAGCTTAGCACATCTTTTCTGATTTTTACTCCCTTATATAAGAAACAGATTACAAAAGTTGTTAACGACTTCACTGATTTGATCGCGACCCAAACTAACCGGACTCTGATCAGATACGGTTTAAACTACTACGACACATAACCAAACATGGCGATTACTGTTACAAATCCGGCACTTTGCCGATACTGACGGAAACAAACTCTGCATCTAGACTCAAACTTTGACAGCTCCATACTGACAATGACTTTCTGCGAAGTAACAAGATTAGTTCAACAAGCAACACCGCTGAGGTGCGGCGTGGACATGGATGTGCCCGAGATGATGTTGTAGGTCGGCCCAGGGAGAACCGGTGCCGACGGAGGGCCGACTTGGAACGGCCATGCGGCAAGCACGTTGACGCCGGGGCCCGTGATGTCGGGCTTCAGAATGCCAGGGTCCTGTCGGCTAGGCTCACGAGAGGAGAAGAAAACGATCGACGGAGCAGGTGATGTGCCCAGTATTGTACCCCTGAAGTTGATTTGGACCACCGGGTTCGCCGTGGAGTTGATGTAGGACTTGATGGCCGAGCCAGCGACATAGTCGACGTGAGACGACGCCGGCAGGACGTGCGGTTGGGCAAACGTGCTGTAGCCTTCGGAAAACTGGTTTATCAATATCATGCCGGCGGCGCCGGCACTTTTCACCACCTCACCTTTGATGATCGCCGGGATGAATTGCCCAACTTCGCAGAGCACTATCTTGCCCTTGACGTCGAAGCCGTCCAGCGAGCCGTTTCCGCAGAACTCGGCGAATGGCTTCCCACTCGCGCCAGCGTAGACCAACCGGTAGAAGACGGGGGGTGACTCGTTTGGCTGGTAGACCGACTCTCCATGGAAATAAAGGCTGTTCCCTAGCCGCACAGTGGAACGGATGGAGCGGTCCATGGTGCTCGCGGCGATGGTCATGAGCATCCACGGCGGCACGGCGCCTCGTTTAACACAGAGCTGACGTTCGGGCCGGAGTTACCAGCAGCCATGCTGACAAACACGCCGCACTCGATGGCGCCGAACGTCCCGATGGCGATGGGGTCTTGGTGGAACGGCCGTGACGGCCCGCCAATAGACATGGAGATGACGTCGCAGCCGTCGGCCACGGCAGCGTCAACACCCGCCAGTATGTCAGAGCTGCTGCACCCCCTCGAGAAGCACACCTTGTACATGGCGATGTGAGCGCGCTTCGCTATATATCCCGGCGGCGACACCCATGCCCTGGCCAAGCACGTTCGTAACTGGCACGACCGCCCCCGCAGCGGTGCTCGCCGTGTGTGTGCCGTGCCCAATGTCATCAACCGGTGGCATCCGCGCGTCGTAGGAAGAAGTCCCATTCGTGCCGTTGGAGGCTGCAACGAAATTGCGCGCGCCGATGAGCTTGTTGTTGCACGCCGTGCCGTTGAAGTCGCAACGCCCCTTCCACTTGGCTGGCGGCGGCGGCATACCAACGTCGCTGAAGATGGATGGTCCGGGAAGATACCGGTGTCGATCACGCCGATGATGACGCCAGCGCCAAGATCCGACGTGTAGTTCCACGTGCCCTGATGCACGTTCAGCCCAAGGAACTGCGGCGTGTGCGTCGTCTGCAGCGTGTACATCTGGTCCGGGACTGCGCTGACGAAGCCCGGCATGGCGGACATCGCGTCGAGCTCCCGCCTCGTCAGCCGAGCTATGCAATGGTAGTCTTTTCATGGATTTGTTGATCATATAGAGCTCAAAAGCAACATACTATAGGTTTAAATGTTGGAAAATCACAATGTAAATTTTACACGACTAATACACCCTGTAGAAGCTTAATGTAAATTCGGAGAGCCGAAATGACACTTACGCCGACGAGCTATGCAATGGTTGTCTTTTCATGGATTTGTTGCACACCTTAAAATATGTAATAATTTGAAGCCCCAAAAACATCAATATCCGTACATCGCAGTAGCAATTGAGGCACCACGTGCGCAACGGTGATGATTCAATAAAATCATTAAGTGAAAGCTGTTGTGAGGGTATTATTAGACATTACAGTTTCACACTTTTACCTCAGAACATTTGTAGTTCGTTCTTGAAAAGCCATACCTCTGCGTACTCTCTCTCTCTCTCTCTCCTTCCTTTTAATTTTGAGAAGCTCTACGTGCCATTTTCCTTTTGAGAGAGCTAGCAGGGATTATTTCTGCCCCGTGTTAATCCATCATGTTTCCTCTGAACTGTCCCTAGTGCGACGTGGCTTCCCGCAAGGTTCGTACGGTGCTTAATTGCTTATTACTCCGTGCTAAACATCTGAAGCTAACGAAAGACAGGAAGGCGTCAAGACCTAATTAAAATACTAGTGATAGGATCGGAAGGTGGTGTCATGGCGACCACATAGGGCTCACTACTCATGAAGTCATACGCATGGTGCATGGTGTCTGTCATTCTGTCATATCAGTTACATATGTGCCATCGAGAGTTATCATGACATGCTGGTACGTACTAGATCTCAGTCTAACCCAGATGCAAAAGTAACATCACTGCTGGTTTGCAAACAATTTGCCATGTCACAACTCACAAGTCGCTTGAGTGAACTACTCTAGTTGGGAATTTTTCACCCCCTCTTCTCCATTTTTTTTTCTAAAATAGCATGCCCTTGATTTTTTTTAAGAAATAGACCTCTGTCCTAGCGTGGAGGACCAGGATGCGACACCTGACACCTCTGCTCTGGAGGACTACGGGAGGCGGCATGCTACGCATGCGTGGCGTGGGAGGCGGGTGTCACCGTAAGCGCAGAAGCCCAAGAGGGCTGGAGGAGCGGCAAGCCGGTGTGCCACGGTTGGGCAGCGCGATAGATCGGCTTGCCGCGGGTGGGGGACGCGGCAGGTGCGGGGACGGATGCAAGAGGTGCCTTTCTACGCTATAGTATCGTGGGAGGTGCCTTTCATGGTACTATAGCATAAAAACATCTCCTATGGTACTACAACGCAGAGGGGGGCTAGTTTTGCAAAAACAAAAAAACAAAATGGAGCTATTTTTGGGAAAAAAAAGTGAAGAAGGGGGCCAAATGAGTGAACAATTCTCTAGTTGGAGCATTAAACTTAAAAGAACCATTTTTTCATGCCAATTGTCTAAAACAGTCTACTCTTAGCTGCCTCTAAAATATGTTTTTATTAAATAACCCTATTTGGAATTTCATTCAAAATATTGATAACTCTAATGCAACACCGAAGGCTACAACAGTGCCATAGATAGTCCTAAACATATTTTCAAGAATGAATCCTACTTGCAAATTGCGATGCCAAAAGCCCATAGCGTTGCAAGGATTAATCGCCGCATCAAGCGCCACAAACCTTGCACGCAACAGCTCTAAAGCTATAGAGCGCTGCGTTGCAAGTGGTGCTCATTTTTTTAGGGGATGTTTATTTTAAAAATACTGATAAAAATTATAATAAGGTGTCCTCTTAAAATACTGAAACCTTGCAAGAATCACAAATATACTACACCTAGGATATTCACCAATTTTCATTTGATGCCTGGTCAAATATGAGCCGTACTTCTATACATTGTCTCATAATTCATGTTGTACAAGTCTCGAAGCAAACAAAGAGGTAAGTAATCAACATCTACTCTTTATTCATGTTTTAATATTTACGCAGCTTTAAGCCCTATTTGAAGGGCTTTAAGCTAGCTTTAGCTTCTAAAAAGCTAGCAACTCCCCTCTTCTCTAAACAACTCAACTTTTAAGCGGTATTTGATATAATCTAGAAGTTATATATAAAAGTTAGAAGCTGAGTTAGACTTGCTTTTAGAGTTTATTGCTAAGAAAAATTAGCTATTGGTTAAAAAGCATATCTTTTATAAAAAGCTACAGAGTAAGGGTGTTTAGCAAATTACTGGAAGGGTTTAAACGTAAAAGAAGTCGTTGGATATAGAATGGTCAGATCGTTTGATTAAAAAGTCAAAAAACATCTTTTCAGAAAAACTATAGCTCTCCTAAACAAGTCCTTAAAATAGTTATGCATAAAAAGCATCTCTCATAATGTAATCCTCTCTTATAATGTAATCCTATCTAATCCAGGATAGTGCCCTGAAAAATTATAACAAGAAAAAGAAAGTTCCAAAAGTTTATCCATGCAATCTTCTAGGTTTTACAGACAGACAGCACAATTCAGTAAGAGGCCAGCCCAAACATGTCACTAGCAACCAACGAGCGTACAAAAATGTCACTAGCAACCAACGAGCATAGGCACGTGGCGCTATTTCATAGGCCATCATTCGCCATACAACCCAATCGAGAGTTGGCATAAGCGTGCTAAGCTAAAATATAGTAAGCACCGTAAGCCAAAGCTCACTGTTCACCAGGCGGACACGCCCCAAGCAGAACGAGCTCACAAGACTATTTTATGCGGCCTCTCCTCAGCATGAACTCTCCCCATGTAGTGCTACACCTACCACTGCAACCACAGGTTGTGACAACCAAGAAATGCCCTCCCTGCTTTGCTGTACTTTGCCATTACACGCTAGACAGAGAGCCTTTGAATTATTTGCAAAGGCTAATGAGCAGAGGACAGGGTGGGGGAGGAAGAAGAAAAGCAGCGTTTCCACGGACAGGAAGAGGTAAAGATGGTGCTAATTGCGACTTTGCGCGGGCAATTCGATCGGGTTCCTCGGGGCACGCAACTGCCGGTCATGATCGGAAAGGGAAGGGTCCCTTCCCTTTCCTTTTCCTTTGCCGTCCGTAATGTCGCCATTATTCTGACCGGCATGCTCGCGACTTTGTGTCAGATAAAGCTCATGGCAGCGCTTGACATGACCTCCATGCTATGCCGCAGCCACATGGCCATTACTGTAGCGCATCCCGCGACAAAATGCGTGCTCAGAGCGCCAGTATTGTACTGCTGGTACTCCATGGCTTGTTCGGTGAGGCACAAGCCGCGTAATTTAACTCTGTGCTAATTACAACGGGAGCTCTTGGCTGTGAGGCACTGAGCGTGGTTCCGCTGTTTAGGGAGACAGATGGTGATGCTTGATTAGTCAATAGTACGTTAGCAATGCAATTAGCAAGCACATGGTCATATGTAGGCAGAGGAGATGTGTGATTCTGCTACTGTTGGCGTGTCAGGGACTCAGCTGATCAGGGCAGTGCACAGTAGTAAGTAAGCGTGCATGTGTTAGACCTGCACACTGCGAGTTTTTACAGGTTTTAAAGAAAATTTGCGCTCGCGCGGTGGGCGTCATCGGCACGGCACCATCGGCGTAGGAGAAAAGCGAGGGAATCGCACGCTTTTCCCGCATAAAGTGGGGGCCAAGCGCCTGAGCCGTTTACCTCATCGCCGTCATCGTGGGGCCTCGGCGCGCCTATTTCTGCTCATTCCCTCCCCATGGCCTGCCACTTCGGCCTCGTGTTCTCAGAATCCTAGACAGCGTTGTCCTCCACTGTACGAGCACAATCGCGTACAAAGCCGCCACTGCCGTTCGCTCGCATCATCCCGCCCTCCCTGCTCGCGCACGCGCCGGCGCGCCACCCACCAGAGTACGTACTGGAGTGGTGCTGATCGATCGATGCGAGGATGGACACGCCGTCGTCGACGTGCGACGAGGGCTCCGAGGTCGGCGCGCGCTCGCAGTCCGACTACGCCGACCTCGACGACATGGAGCGGCAGCGGGGCCACAGCCGGGAGGCCTTCTCCGACGTGTCGTCCGAGTGCAGCGGTGAGCCCGGGAGCCCGTACGGCTCGCCGTACCCGCGGTGGCCGGTGTGCAAGCTAGCGGGCCGGATGCCGCCGCCGCCTCTGCTACAGAGGCTCGGGACGGCGCGGCGCGGCGGCGTGCGTGACCGGAAGACCGGCGACGGCGGTACGTATGTCCCTCATTGGAAGATCTCCCTGCTGCTCTGGAGTTTTTGCTTTCTTGGCTCTTGCGTGTAGATGCTAATGTACTAGCGGGGTTGAATTGGCAGAGCTGCAGCTGATGAGGGAGAGATTCTCGAAGCTTCTGCTGGGGGAGGACATGTCCGGGAGCGGCAAGGGGGTCTCCACCGCCGTCGCCATCTCCAATGCCATCACCAACCTCTATGGTCAGTGTTCCTGTTCTTGTTTCAAAGATCTTAGCCCAGTTAGGGACAAAACATTTATGCTAATATCTGTTGCTTCCTCTGCTCACAGCGACTGTTTTTGGGAGCTGCCACCGGCTGGAGCCCCTGCCGGTGGAGAAGAAGTCGATGTGGCGGCGGGAGATGGACTGCCTTCTGTCGGTGTGCGACTACATCGTTGAGCTCTTCCCGTCCAAGGAGATCTTGCCTGACGGCACCACTCGAGAGGTAAGAATTGCAGCCTGGTGTTCTTCAAGGCGAGTTTTCTTCATGTCACTAAGCAATGGACGCATTCTGATTCTGTCAGGTGATGGCGACCAGGCCGAGATCCGACATCTACGTCAACCTTCCCGCCCTCGAGAAACTCGACGACATGTTGCTCGTAAGCTTCAAGCTTCTTCATGTTGTCCTGTAAGAAGATTGTTGTTTGTTCATTGTGACTTGTGAGCTGAACAGTTGATGTGCACTTGTGCAGGAGATTCTGGACAGCTTTCAGAAGACTGAATTCTGGTACGTCAATGACAAGGGGCAGAAGGAAAGTAGCGCCTCGATGCCTTGCCGTCCGGTGAGCCACCGCGGCGAGGAGAAGTGGTGGCTGCCCGTGCCGTGCGTCACCAAGCCTGGGCTGACGGAGTCGGCGTTGAGAGAACTGCAGCAGAGGCATGACTGCGCAAGCCAGATCCACAAGGCGGCCATGGCCATCAACAACGACATTCTTGCAGATATAAAGATCCCCGAATTGTACAAGCAAGCACTTCCCAAGGTAACAACAAAATTTTTATCTGCAGAAATATCATGTACAAACCAAATCTCTAAGATCGGAATCTTTGTTTTCCCCAAAATTATGATTTCTCAGCACTGGTGAATCTGAAACTTGTTAATTCTGAATGTTCAGTGTGGGCGGGCAAGCGTGGGCGACTTGATCTACCGGCACATGTCATTCCCGGGCAAGTTCTCGCCGGAGTACCTCCTCGACTGCCTGGAGATATCGTCGGAGCACGACGCCCTCGAGGTGGCCGACCGCGTCGAGGCGGCGATGCACGTGTGGCGGCGGAAGGTGAACCATGGCCACTCGAAATCCCCATGGAGCGCGGTGAAGGACATGATGGAGTCCGACAAGAACGTGATGCTGGCGAGCAGGGCCGAGGACATTCTGCTGTGCCTCAAGCAGCGGTTCCCCGCCCTCTCGCAGACCACACTGGATGCAAGCAAGATACAATACAACAAGGTAAGCAATCACACACAGAGCATTGACAGCAACGCGGCAACATTGCCATGAACAAGAGCACTGATGTTTTACAGGCTTGTGATCTGAATCTGCTTGTGCTATTTTGTGCAGGATGTTGGGCAGGCCATCCTGGAGAGCTACTCCAGGGTGCTGGAGAGCCTGGCGTACAACATAGTAACATGTATAGATGATGTTCTGTTCGCCGACGAGTCTGCAAGAAAGATCTGATCATTTGTTCATCCTACCCGGTCCGGAAATCAAAATAAGGGTCCATCCATCATACACAGTTTGTACATTATGCCATAACATGTAGTACTAATGGAAGATAGCATAAGCACAGTACGCTACTAGCATAACTAGCCAGCCATGTTTGGAGTTTTTTTAAGGGGGTGTTTGGCAGAGCTCCAGCTCCATCAAATTCGTGGAGTTGGTGGAGCTAGGTATTTCTAACTCCACCAGATTTGTGGAGCTGGAGCTGTGAGTATATTAAGAGTGTTTAGGTGGGTAATCTTGTTTACATTTTAGAATAAAAATATAAACTTAAGTCACTTTATTTCAATCTACAAGTTTCAGCTCTGAGGTGGAGCTAGGATCTGGAGCTCTGCCAAACAGGGTCTAAGAATACACAAAAGCTTTGCGCGTTGGGTAGATATCGAGCTAAGTCTTCATCTTATCGAGCTTTTTTCGAAATTGATACGGTTTGATTTAATATTTTTATTTATAGTTTAGAAATATTTTTAGAATTGGGCTAATAAGCCGAGCTGAGCTAGAGCAAAATCCAATTTTATTCGAAATTGACTTATTTCAATATTTAACTAATGAACAAGTGTAATTAGAGTAATTTTGAACCGAACCAATAAATCCCACCAATGAGGTTTTTTCCACCCCTATTTCCGTGCCATTCATTAACAAGAAAGAAAGACTAAAGGAAAAGTCTTACAACAACGATGTGGTGCATTGAAACACCCATCAAAATCGAAACATCAATGACACGGTACTTGTATTAGGGCACCATCTACACAAAATCTGAAAAGAAAGATAAAAGCTTAAAAATAACACTAGAACAACCATAAACTCAAAGCCGCGATGTTTGGAGTAACATTCCCATGGTCCCTCAGGCCTCAGTGCCTTGCATTCTCCTATCATGACAGTGGATGTCAGGAGTCACAGTGTGAATACAGTATCGGTTGTCACATGTGCCTCTCAAAATTGGGGAAAATGGGGCAGCACTGTAAAAATTAGAAGAAAAAAATCAGTTGCAACTTGTGAGAGTTGCGAGATACGGGCATAAGCACGGCCTATGATGCATAACAAGTTGGCAACTGATATGATTCACCAGAGTATGCAAGTCGTGCTTAAAATGGATCAGCACTGCAATCTATCTCATAAACAAGGAAAATTATCCTGCTCTCAAGAGGAAAACTATTGAGAGGTGATTCTATGATTTTCCTTTTTAAAGTTGCACAAATATTAAAATATGAGTGAAAGTTAGATGGAAAACTATAGAAGCACTGCTCCTATTATTATTAGGACAGTCAAAGGAACAATGTATATACAGCCGAACTTATTTTCCTATTTTCATACTTTTACAGCGAACGGGAAGTGAGAAAAAAGATGCATAAATAAAAAGAAAAATTCCCGGTGTTAGGAACCACATGCATCCAGGATTATATGACTACTAACAATAAGCACACCGTAACTGAACTGTGAAAACAATCTGTTATTCACTCGAAAGCCACACGGAAAATGGAATTCAGTCCTTCTATGCTATCACGATGAAATGCCTAACTCTATAATTTGTTGAAATCTATCATACTCACCTTTTCTTCTCCTTTTCACAAAATATCGCTGAATCTTTTTTTTTTTTTTGAGAAGAAAGCATTTCTGAATCTATAAACTACTTTTCAGTTTTGATAGGATGTAGCTTCATGGATGACTACAAAGCTCAACAATCTTAAAGCCACAGGTCAAAAACCATTTCCTCCAGCAAGTCATCAAGCAAACCATCCCACGCCTCAATAACAACGCCTTCAGTATCGCATCGAAGATCCATCCATGATCCACTTTTCAAGTCTCTCAACACCACCTGATCTACTGTATTTGGAAATTCATTACTGACAAGAGAATCGATGCACTTAGCCACCTCTTGAACTAATTTTGTTCCTACTGGAGCTGGCCTCACATTGTGTTTCAGGAAAGCTACCCAAGGGTCAATATCGAAGAAGTTATCCCTTATCTTGAGAAGAACTTCTCCCACACAATCAAAAAGAAGCACTGCATCGTCTGTCAGGCAGTATGAAACTCCTACTTCAGCCAATATAGAAGTGTCAAGCGGTGACCCATCCATATACCATCTCTCTAAACTTTCCTTAGTCAACAATTCTGAATCTTCCAACACAACCTTAATGAAGGAAATCCTTGCGTCTTTATCACCCAAAATATCTACTAGTGGTCTGTTCCGTAAAGTTGGGGAGGCTGAGGGAGTGTCATGTTCTTTGAACAGCATTCTTGAGCTAGGCATGGACAACTCATCTGCATGCACATAAAATTTTGTTCTGTTACCAATAGGTTTACAAAAAGAAAGTGAAGGGGATTTCTTATTTTCAATTCAATACCTTGCTTTCGAGTTTTGTGGGTAGGGCTGGTACTATCTCCTAAGAATGAATCTAGAACGGATTGTGGACTCAATTTCTCCTCTTTCTCATCAGCATTGTCTGGAGAGCAAGGAAATGTCAATACGGATGGCTTGGCTAATTCAACAACTGCCGATGGATTATGATTGTCTTGTTCACTAATAAGGTCCTCTGGTGAATGCAGGGGCACTTCTGATAATGCACTCATGGATTGTGTTTCCTCCAATGAACACTTCAGTAGTTGTTGTTGTTTGTATTGGTGTTGGGAGAGGAGGGGGGGTCAAAATCATCATTAGACACAGAAGTTATAAACTTTGTGTTGAATTTGCTAAAAGCTGCAACTTACATGGCCTGATTTTTTATGTTCTAAGCTCTCACTTGAATTTTCGATCTCAACACAGAGTGGCAGATTGTCCACTGCATCCTGCATGTTCTTAACCCCTGCCGACATTTTGATGATTATATTACATCAAAACAAGAAAGTAGAAAAACTAACAAGCTAACATAATACATGAGCAATATACCATCAACGATTAACTCCTGAGAGAAAGTTCCCTCCCCTGATGGATGGTCGCCATGATATGTCCTATGTTCATCCAACTGTTTGTTAGCTAAGGCGCTGTTGTCGGATGGTGCTGTCTCTTGCTCAATATCAATAGTCTGTAACAGTGATGAATCTGTAGCTTCCTGTAATAAGGTAACGTCCTTCTCTTGAGGGCAATGACTGGGAGAAATTGTGTCATACTCCGGATATGAAATTAGTCTCCCGATGGATTCTGATTTATGTGCAATCTTAGAACTATCGTCCCCTTGATTGTATAGCATCTCCATTAGATGCTGCTTGGCTTTTTCATAGGAGAAAGAACTGACACCATGAGTGGCATCATTTCTTATGCCGCTTCCACAATCTTCAGGGTTTGTTTCCTTGTCAATTATGGACGGTTGCTCAGCTCTCACACAGTCAGAAGAATCTGTACCGGCTGAACTTGTCGACATGCTTTCAACAGGAAATTGTTCGGTTGAGTGAGCTTTCTGAAAAATACTACTCATGGTATCCTTTCGATTGTCGCTAATGGCAAGCCTTAGCCTCCTTCTAAGCTCTCTAAAGGAGAAATGGTGAGCAGGATTATCACTGTCTTCCTGACCTTGCAAATTAGTGTGATTTGATAGTGGTGACGAAGTTGCACTACTTGATATTAGACCACTCTGACTTCTTGCAGGAGTTGGCTTCAAGATTACTATCCTGCTAAGGCTACGAGAACTTTCATATAACTTAGGTGCTTTCCTCATGACTAATTTTTCCTCCTTCAGGAAAGAATTATGCCTTCTTTGCACTTTACATGGCGAAACGTCAGACTGTGCTAGACTGTTAGTCATACCTTGCATCTTAGTTTCTTCATTAGATTCTGTCAGTTCTAACTTGGGACTTTCTAGTGATGTGTAAAGGTTCTGGAGGCATTGTAACAACCTTGAGGTTGGGTCTTGCAGAAGCATCAGAAACAACTCTTTGTTTGAGCTCAGTAGCTGTAGTGCATCAACAAATTCTTTGGACCTAGCTTCACAACTGCCGGTTATGTATTTTGCATTTGTGGATTGATGCCTAATTACTGCTTCTGCCACATCTTCTAGTGCTTTCTGAATACTAGAGGGGATCCGATTGAGATGCACATCAGCATCAATATTGTTGTCCTCGTCAATTGAATTGGAAGCATGGACTGATTCTACTGTATTGCTAATCTCTCGGCCTTCATTATGATTTCTGTAAATTTCCATGAGGCTTGCAGCCAAGTTTAGGTCAATATCAGATCCTTCAGGCAGATTCACAGACTTCAAATCATCAGAACGTACCCCAAATATGTTTCTTTGCGTTTGCCTCAAGGGCTGTGTGCCACTGGCCATCTCTTCTTCCATCAGCGCTTTAATACTTGCCCTACCGGCATAAATTGTTTTAACCTGATGGTCGTTGTCATTCTGTAGAAATCAATTAATTTATGTTTAGATGATTGTATTCATAGTTATCTTCAAAAGCTTAGAAATATATCTTAATATTAGATGCCCAATATATTGTAGCTTTTTTCTATGCTTTTATATTTGCCAAAAAGCGCTTTATTGAATTATTGTACTTAAATATCTGTACAAAAATGTCTTAAAAAGCTAAAAAAATCGAAATATATCATATTTTTAGGTTTATATTACTGCGTAGTTGCTTAATAGGATCGCTTATGTTTCTGCAAATCAAGAGCAGTAGTGCTCTACAATCAAAGGTTCAGACTCTACAGAACAACGAGTATAGCACAACATTATCCAAAAATGTTAATAAAAGACAAAATGGTGTCCACAGGAAGCACAAATAATGCCATTGTGCTTGTGTAGTAAGCACAATAGGGATGCAAGATAAAACTATCTGACAAGAACTAGCAGGTTAAATTCAGTAACTCAACTCACAATTTTTTTAAGGTAGAACTTACAGTTATTCCTTCGTTTTCTCATTGGTTTGTTTCCTTCATTTTCTCATTGGTTTGTTAGAGAAAACCAGGGAAATAAAAATCAGCGGTAACCAGCTGGTTACCACTAATTACCGCCGTACCAGCCTAGACCAGTAAAAAAAATACCAGTCCAGAAAGTAGTGATTTTATATGAACGTGAATGAAGTCTTGATGTTAACTTTATAGAAGACCAAGCAAGCATAATGCTTGAGGACAAAAATGTAGAATTGAAAAAAAAATTTGAAATTGCAAACTGGAATAGACCGGAAAAGCACCGGAAACCGGCTGCTTGCACCCTACCTCCGGCATTGTTTCAAAATCCATTTTTTTGATCCTTGGAGCAAACACATGAATTTTGCACTTCCTATATGAAAAATTGGATAGCATAGCTTTCAATTATTAAAAACTTACATCAGCAGATATGGTTCCATAGGGATCTTCAGAACCTTTTAGGTCACTTCTGACTGCATGAAGAACAGGATTTACTACTAGCAACATCATGGATCGGATAATACATGCAGCAGAAATAGCTCATAGTGTTATACTGCAGCTATGGTCTTCTTTTGTTCTCGTCAAAACTGAATGCATGCTAAATTTCCTCTCACCTGAATAGCTACTAATCCCATGGCTCCCATCTGAAAGAAGTTTTGGGTTGCGACGGAAATCAAACATGCGAATCAGCCCTGACATACAGCTCACTCGGACCTTTTCGGACTTGCACCGCTGCTTGTAACTCTTCTTTGCCATAGAGGAGAACATGGTCAGACAATGTTGCTTCTAAGGACTCTCTTCAAACAAGCGTACAACCAAAAAAACAGACGTGTCAGAAGAAAGTTGTTTGACAGTACAAAATTAGAAATACAAATGGCAAAAAAAGCTTCCGTTTTTCTACTATATAAACCACTCATAGTTGGTCGTGAACTCATGATCTCTTCCAAGGTCCAACTACTAAATTGTTGCAGAATCTACTTCCATAAACAATACAGTTGTCCCTAACTGCTAAAGAAAATGAAAGAAAAACAAAACAAACAGAAGAGACAAAGGCCACATTGGACCCCACGGATGCAGATGTCGGTTTCGACATGCTCGGAGAGTCGGAGTTCATGCGTTTCTGTTTAAGATACATTCTAACATAAGGTTAAACACTGGAAGATTTAAAGGACCATCACTTGTTTTCTAATGAGGGAAGATGCTAAAAGAATTTAATAAAAGTAACCGAAATTGAAGAGAGAAATGTTTTTCGGGTTACCAGAAAAGGTAAATTGATGAAACTCTGAAGATTGCAAAGCTACCCCCTCCCTCTTTACTGATAAAGAAAGGTACGGTTATCGTGTCGATGATCTGCCGAACCCAGAATCTGATACTTGGATTAAGGGCCTATTTGGTAGAGCTCTAGATTCTAACTTCTCCTGAAATATGAAACTTGTAGGCTAAAATAAAGTGAATTAAGTTTATATTTTTGGTCTAAAATGTAAACGTGTTTGGCAGGGATTCAGCTTCTCCAGATTCGTGAATTTGGTGAAGCTGAAAATTTTAGCTTCACCAGATTTGTGAAGCTGGAACTGTGAGTACATTAAAAGTGTTTAGATAGATCATCTTGTTTATATTTTAGACCAAAAATATAAATTTAATTCACTTTATTTTAGCCTACAAGTTTTAGATTTCAGATGAAGTTGAAATCTGGAACTCTATCAAACAGGCACTAAATCTCCCGAACAAACAAAGAACGGCTACCAAATGACCGAACTGCGATCTATATTATCATTAATAAAAATGAAGGCACTGGCCGATGGAAGGACTAGTATTTGATCGGAGAACCCAGATGAATATTAAGCTTCTGCCGTTGGAGCATATTAATCAGACAATTACCCAGATGAATAAAGCATCCAAATTGGTTACTTTACCTTTGAGTATTTTGATCGGAGAACCCACCAAGGAACAAGCAAGGTGGCGCCTTTACGACTGTCCTTTCGCAATGGCCGGCGGAATCATCTGAATTGCCATGTCTGCGCCTCGTTGCTATCCTCTTGAGCCGAAAACTCAACAAAGGAAGCTTCAATCTCCAGAAACAACTCAAAATCCAACCTCTAAGGCTTCAGGAATCAAAAAGGCAGGCGGAAACGGATTGGGATGATCTGATAGCCCATGAAGAAACCCTTGTTGTAATTGCCGTGCTTCCACGGTTTTCCCAAGATGCTGCCAGGTTTGGAATTCACGTCCAAAATTGAGAAACTTGGCAGGAAGAAGGAATATCTCAGAACGATCTGCACACGCAAAAGAAAAGAAGAGACTTCAAGAGAGCACAACTGCATTTCAGAAACTTCTTTTCCGAAACTCTTTTTGAGTAGTGATTCTATGCATTACGCCCTAATACATGTTGCACAAAAATTGAGGCAACCGAAAGGATAATTAATCACCATATGGTCCATATACCTCTCATTCATGCTTTAATATTGTCTTAACTTTCAACAGCCAAGAAAGACTCGGAACCCAAAAGCAAAGAAAAAACAAATCTTCCCCCTACATTCTCCGTTTCTTCACAGCAAACCCTAAAAACACGCAGAAACCAGAACCAAGATCCAAGTATCCGGCCTCCAAAGCAGGAAACAAATACCAAATGAATGAAACACTCACAGCCAAAAAAACTGCCCTTTTTCGCAGAACGGTCTGAACGGGCCAATGGAAATTTAATTGCCTTTTCCGATCCTTTCTTCCTCCGTATCCTTTAACAAACAGGACCATGCGTCGCGGAGACACATGCACTGCTCCTTCTTGGCAATCGAGAGGTTTCTTGGGACGTAGGACACTTTGCCGTCTGTGGCTGCGCCAACCTCTGCTCCTACCGCCGTCTCTCTCATACCCCCATGTTCTCTCTCTCTATAATGAAGGAAGGAGAAGGTAGGATTTGGAGGGTGGTTTGTACTTGGTTTTGCAGATTAATGGAGGGATTTGGATTTGATATTTGTATCTATTTGGCCTCTCCCTCTTTTTCTACGTCACAGCGGCTCGATCAAGCTCAACACGTAGTACGTAGAGGGTAAGAAAAAGCTGGAAAAAAGAACATCAATTTGTGCTAGTCGGTTATAATCAAATCTGGATTTGGGAAATACATGGCATGCAAGGGTTACATCAGTAGTTTCTCCTTAATTTTTTTTTTAGATTAGTTTCTCCTTAAGTTTCCAGTAGCCATATGCATGTGCGATGCAACAGAAACTTAATTTGCGATAAAAAATTATTTACAAGGAGCACTAACTTTATATAAATAATAATATTCACTCTGAATGTGCAATGGTTAAATGTTTAAATCAATTCATCGAAGCATACAAATTCTAAGCACATGTTTACAAACTCGAGCTTAAAATTATCTTTAATTTCACAAACTTAAATAATAACATTACAACACTTGGAATTGTAAATTTGTAACGACATAATTCGTGATCGATCGATCAACCAAAAGAGGCATCACCTACTGCCCCATGAGCACAAAAGCATTGAAGAGGTAGGTGTCATTCGTATGTAGCTGCCATCATCAGCGCCGTGTGTGGCTCGTACGCCTTACTCTGGCCATACCATAGCCCCACCCCATCAACCAGCTCCACCGCCTCCACACCTCCCTTTGCGAGTGCCTCCCTCAACCTATTGACATCATCTACCGCGGCGAGTTTCAACAAATGCCGCCAGCCTATCTCGCCGCCCACCACCGGTGACCTGCCCCAGCGCCGTATCGACGAGATCGAGAAGGTCGCCCATTACCTCCGCTCAACGGATAAGCTCAACACATCTGCAGAAGAGGTAAGAAATGGTGGGGTTATATATATTCAACAACCGAGAAAATATCTATAAAATCCATATTAAGAAATC
This sequence comes from Guadua angustifolia, assembly GCA_036346375.1. Taxonomy (NCBI): domain Eukaryota; kingdom Viridiplantae; phylum Streptophyta; class Magnoliopsida; order Poales; family Poaceae; genus Guadua; species Guadua angustifolia. Next base: position 12,279,725 of record CM070507.1, on the reverse strand, counting down.
ATCGAATAAGAAAGGCAAAAAAAGGGAAAGAGGCGAAAAGAGACTCAACTTCATGAATCGGAGCTCTGCTTTCTACGAAAGAGAATCAATCAATCCAATCCGAAAAGCACCGGGAGCAATCACCGCCGATTTGAATGCCAGATCAATGGGAGAAAGGAAAGCAATAAATGAGTCATGTATATTCATTTACCTTCGCGATGGGATAATCCAATCAAATCTACCAGGGTAGCCACTGCCCACTTTCCACTTAGCTACGCAGGTGCACACAAGTGTCGGGGTGAGGGTGGAGAACAGACGTACTACCACTAACTCCTAATTAAAATTAGTAGAGATAGAGATAACAAACTTATCTAGTAGTATCATGCATAGCCATGCACATACTGCTAGCCGACTGGAATTAAGACTATACATGATTAAATAAAAAGAAAAGATAATCTTATCTACACATACAAGTAAATATTTAATGAAAATGATGCATATGGCAGCTCAAAGGTATATGGTAACTCAGAAACTATATGCGTGCAGTATATGGAAAAAGAATCGACCGTGCAGTATTTAGAAATAGAATTGGTTGATTGAGATGAGAGTTTGATACGCCGTAAATCACGCATACATGCATATCCAACCGAATTAAAACTTTCTTCGTTCGCCAATGTATAGAAGATCAAAACAATGACGGTTTTATGGGTATGCCAAGGGGAGGAAGAACGGACCACCATCACCAACTCGTAATTAAAAGTAATAGAGAATATAGTGACTCTTGTAAAAGATGTTCAGAATAGTAACTATTTAGGAATTGCAATAATACTCTCCTAAAAAGTAACCCACAATTTTCTAGCACACTTTTTGAATTTAGTGATGGCCGGCTTTCTTTTGCATGGAGTTTTCCAAAAACAAGAGGAGAGAGAAAAGTCATAGAAGTAGCTCCTCACTTTCTATCCTCTATTGATTGGGATAATTCAGTATTTGGCATCCTATATAATGACGTATTAGGATTTGTCATTACGTATACTGTAATTCAGAATTTGCCACTCTATATAAGATAAAATCATCCTTTGCCACTTTGGACATTTTGCTCCTGTCTTAGATGATTTTAGAATTTTATACTTTGTAGGAGAGAAGTAATTTTCTTTTAACTCTAGTGGCAAAATCAGAACCTTAACCCAACAAAACTGTGGGAAGCTATTCAGATCAGCTTTTAGTTTCTCCTAGTACAAATAGATTGCTGGCATTTAGCTTTCGGTTGTGGAGAAGTCAGCCGTTTGACACATCTTCCTGCTTCTAGATGAGAGAAGCCGAAGCTGAAGCCATCCCTATACTTTATCAAAAATATAGTTGTATTTGTTATACAATTCTAATATCTATATATGATTAATCTGCAATGTTATAATCTTCCACAAAAATAAACAGTTGTAGAACACGCTATTTTGTCTCTGACTAACGAGAGAATTTTTAGAATTTTTTAGAATTATTATGGTATTTCCCTTCACTCAAAACTCGTGCCTCGAATCTCACCAGATTTTTTATCTATGGGCCTATTTGATAGAGCTCTAGATCCTAACTTCACCTGAGATCTGAAACTTGTAGAGTAAAATAAAGTGAATTAAGTTTATATTTTTGATCTAAAATGTAAACAAGATGATCGATCTAAACATTCTTAATGTACTCACAGCTCCAGATCCACGGATCTGGTAGAGCTAGAATACATAACTCCACCAGATTAATGGATCTGATGGAGCTGAAATTCTACCAAACATACCCTATATATAGTTGTCCTCATGGCCAAGAAATATAGGTACACCAACAAATGCACAATGATTAGATTAAACAACCTACTCCTATTAAGTATTATTAATTTCAATATAGGAAAGCCCTCATATAGACTTAATTAGGACAATAACTTTGTTCTCAATCTATTTGACTTTCAACTAAATCAATTTATTTGGGTTCGTTTCCTTTTAAAAGAATTGGGTCCCTTTTGAAGTGGCACAAGGTAACAGCTGTTACAACTTGCGTCGTTGAAGTAATTAAAATTATCGCAGGGCATTGTAAGAAATCCAGTACTTTTACGCCCTGCATTTATAATTTTCGTCCAAACTTAAAAGCAAGAGTGGTCGTCCAATTCTTAATTTTCAGGATGTGACAAACCACGCCGGACATCAGTTGGATTAGGATAAATAACAAACGACTAAACAATCCCCGTATCATCTATGCCCTTTCTTTTCAAGTTTTATTTCGGTCCTTGACGGGCCGGTTGGTCCAACAAGTGATCATAATGAAATGTTGACTATTGTTTGTGATTATTATAAATCTCTTTTTGGTTTTGATGCTAAGTTGAATATCAATATTAATGATCATTTTTTTATGAGGATGTGAGAATTTCAGTTGAGGAAAATTTTGTTTTAGAAGCTCCGTTCAATGAAGAAGAGGTGAGACAAGCTGTTTTTGAGTCGTATTCGGATGTGGTGCCTGGTCCGGATGGTCTCCCTTTCCTATTTTATAAAAAATTCTAGGATCTGATTAAAATTGATCTTCTTAACCTTTTTATAGATTTGGATAAAGGTGAGCTTGATTTTTTTCGGCTTAATTTTGCTATGATCTCGTTGATTTCGAAAGAGAATAATGCCAGGAATATCAAGCAATTTAGACCGATCAGTTTGTTGAATTGTAGTTACAAGATCATTACTAAAGTGCTTACAAACAGACTCAGTCCAATTTGTAACAGGATAATCTCTCATAATCAAACTGCTTTTTTGAATAATAGGTATATTTTAGAAAGTGTGGTGACTGCCTATGAGATCATTCATAAAATTCATCAAAACAAAGATAAAGATATTGTTCTTAAGATAGATTTTGAGAAGGCTTATGACAAAATTAATTGGGATTTTTTAATGAATATCTTGAATAAGTGGGGTTTTGGGAACAAGTGGAAAGGTTGGATTTTTTCTTTGTTAAACAAAGGTTCGATGGGAATTCAAATCAATAATGTGGAAAGTGACTTCTTTCAGATAGATAAAGGGTTGAGACAGGGTGATCCGTTATCACCCATTCTTTTTAGAATTAATTGGATATTTGCCACCCTTCAATGTGAAAATTCGACTCTATGTAAAAAAAATGCCACTCCAGTAGCATGATTTGTACATGGCGTCGAAGTTTGAAATTGAAGAGTGGCAAATATCTAAATCTCCCTTCTTTTTAACATGGTGGCTGACGTTTTTACCAGGATTCTTCAGAAGGCAGCTACTAATGGTTTATTAGAAGGGCTCTGTGATGATTTCTGTTCTAGGGGTATCATTAGCTTGCAATACGTTGATGATACTCTTTTGTTTCTTAAGAATAATGAGAGTTTCGTTTTACATCTTAAGTGGTTCCTTTCTTGTTTTGAGCAAATGTCAAGTTTACGTATTAACTTCCATAAATGTGAGTTGATTCCTATGGGTTGTGTTGAGAATGAAGTTGATAGGTATGCCAATATTCTTTGTTGCAAAGTTGGCTCTTTCCCCATTAAGTATCTTGGTATCCCTCTTCATTATGATAAGATCAATAGAGATGATTTACAACCTTTGGTTGATAAGATGCTAAAAAGAATTGCAGGTTGTAGGGGCAAATTACTTTTTTATGGTGGATGGTTGACTCTCATTAAAGCTTGTTTATCGAGTATTCTCATGTACTTGATGTCTTTTTTCAAATTTCCTAAGTGGGCTCTTGATCTTTTAAATTCCCATATGGCGAGTTGTTTCTGGAATGATTTCGATGGTCATAATAAGTTTCATTTAGCTAATAGGCATTTAGTTTATGTGGAGAAGGATTTTGGTGGGCTTGGTATCCCCAATATTAGAGATCTTAACTTGTGCCTGCTAGCTTCTTGGGTTAAAAGGTTATATGCTAATGAAAACAAGCAATGGGTGGACTTGCTTAGGTTTTGTCGGGGATTGGGTACACTGTACCCAACTGTAAGTTCAACCATCATTAGTTGTGGTTTTGGTGTTAATGACAAATCTAATCTATTGTTAATGACAAATCTCGTATTAAGATTATCCCCTAATGCGATATTATTATTAATGACAAATCTTGTATCGAGACTAACTTGTTTATTTAGAATATCTTTGGTTAGTCTCATCGCATTGAAAAATGGAAAACCCAAGGTATGTATGCGCATTCATCGTAGTATTATTTATGTGCTTTGGAGTCAAGTTAAAGTATGGATATCCCGTTAACTTAACCACAATGTGCATCATGTTTCCCAATCCATATAATACATGGATGCACATATTTAGGGGAGTTCACACTCTAACTTGAAGAATCAATTTAAATGATAATTTAAATTGAGTTCATTTGTCGTGTTAATCATTAGAGAACACTTCATCATGTGTTGATGGTGTTTCGTGATTAAGAAAGGACAAATGAATAGTTCTTAAGTATGATAAGGCATGAGTTGCATTATTGTACTTAAGACATACTTAAATCATTTCAATTGATTTAGGGTTGTGCTCAATTGATCTAAAGGCATCCATTATGTGTTAATGGAGTGCAAGAGATGATTGAGACAACCATGCATCTTGACTAACAAGTTTCATGAGTTATGTTTGAGTTAGGTCCAAAGATGGATGAGAACGGACAAGGACGACGTCATGAGTTGATGGGCGCCAAGAATGGATCCCAAGAAATGAAGTCAAGTTGATATCCCGGGAGCAAATATGCGATGATTATAAAGACCCCAAAGGGATTGCTTGTCTTGGCGCGTAAAGGTATAACTAGATAGGCTAAGGACTTTTGTAGTCTTTGTGTCTAAGGTTTTACCGCCGTTCTATTAAGAGGGTTGCCTCTTTCGCTTGAGCTTCATCATGTGTTGGTGATCTCAATCGCGCTCACTCAAAGCTCAAATCTTATGTTGATTTGGTTTTTGCATATGGGTTAACCATTTGGCATGTGTTGCTAATGTGTTAAGACTTATGCTTGGTTGTTTTGCATTATGCTCGGATTTGCATGTGTTGCAAAGATGAAAGAGTATATGCATTTGGTTTTCAGATAATGCTTTGATTTGCATGTGTTGCAAATAGGATAAGCTAATGCGTTGGCTCTTGCGTGGAGTTCACTTTTGCATGTGTTGCATTAGTTGAAGCTTCACGTTTTGGTTCAAATAAATCTTTCTAAAATCGTGAGTTTGCTTGGAGCTAAGTTTTGCATGTGTTGCAAAAGGAGAGAGCTCAAGCATGATTTGTGTTTGCGTGTTTGTATGGAGCTAGAGGCTTGCATGTGTTTGCAGTAAAGAGCTCATACGGTTGATTTGGTTTTGATGTGGAGTTGGTTTTGGTGTTGCATGGAACTAGAGAATTGCATGTGTTGCAATTAGAGAGTTCATGCATCGTGAATTGATGTTGCTTGGAGCTAGACTTTTGCATGTGTTGCAAAGAGTAGTGCTCAAGCATGAAATGGTGTTTATCGTGTTATTTGCAAGTTCGCAGCGAATAGACCGAGGTTTATGAGTCAGGAATCCCGAGAGCATGTGAGTGGGGCTTGCAACGGTGTTGGCAAGTTGACCGGTCTTGTGTTGACCTTCACATGGCTAGGGGATTAATCTCATAAACTTAAGTTTGATTTGCTTAATACGCTTTTGCAAATAGATCTTGAGTTGTTGGCGAAATGTGTTTTCGCCATTTGGATTTGGTTGCGGTTGTGCAAATGTGTTTTGCAAAGTGTCGGGATCATGTGTTGATCCTTACATGGCTAGAGGGTTGAACGCGTAAGTTCAAGTGTTTGATTTGTGAAATATGTGTTTTCGAATTCGGTTGAATTCTTTGAGCATGAGCTAAATTGGTGCAAATGTGTTTTGCACGGGTGTATGATCATGTGTTGATCATCTAGAAGCTCAAAGAATTGTGCTTGGAGTTTTGGAAATGAGTTTGCTTGAAAATGGTTTTGAGTGGTTGGACCACCCCATGAGTGGTGTGACCAATTGTCATGTGGTGCAACCGCCATGGTGTGCTAACCCTAATTGCGGTGTGACCAATGGTTGAGTGGTGTGACCATTTGTTGGACGGTTGGACCGGACTTGGGTTTTTCAGCGTGTTTTTTTTTCAGGCGGTGCAACCGGTGAAGGCGGTGTGACCGCCTGGTGCGGTCACACCGCCCTAGGGTTATGCTCTGTCGGCATGTCGCATGCGGCGGTGCGACCGCCAGCGTCTTGCAGGCGACCGCCCTAGGGTCGGCAATCGGTCGCGACTGCCCGCATGGCGTGTAAATTCCAGAGAGGTGGTTTTGGGTTTATACTGGTCTTTGTTGTGCGGTTGGACCGATCGTCTGGCGGTCGGACCGAGGAGTGTGTGATCGCCGGAGAGCGGTCGAACCGGCGAAGCATTCGGCCGCAAGAATGTTGTTTTTCCGACCGTTGGTTGTGGGGTCCGGTCGGACCGGATGAGGTCCGGCGGACCGCTGCCATTTTTTTGGAATCTTGCCCCAACGGCTAGTTTCTTTGGTGGAGGCTATAAATACCCCCTTGGGGGGCTTGGGGGCAGTGTTCCTGGCATTGTTGAGTGTGTGGGAGTCATTTGCATGTGTTGCTCTTCTCCCATTTGATTCTTGAGCTTAAGAGTGAGCTAATTGCATGTGTTGCAATTAGTGAGTGGTTTGAGAAGCTCTTGTGCATGTGTTGCACTTGAGTGAGGTCCTTGTGCATGTGTTGCACTTGGCGATCACCAAGGAGCGCATTTGTTGTGCCCGGTGAAGTTCAAGCGGAGGAGCGGCTTGTTACTCTTGGAGGTTGCCGACTCCTAGACGGCAGAAGGCGTGCTTGCGGAGCTCTCGAGGTGTGAGAAGCCCCGGCAAGTTTGTGAAGGTTCGGGTTGAGCCTACGCGCGAGCGTGAAAAACCACGTCTAGTGGAAAGAGGCGGGTGCTCGAGCGGGAGCCGGTCCGAGTGGTCGGGCTAGCCTCAACGTGGACTAGGGGAGACCGGCAAGTCTCCGAACACCACGGAAAAACGTCGTTTGTCTCTTGTCTCCTTTACTTTCAAGTAATTACATTTATTGTATATTCATGATTGCTTGACTTAGAATTGCTTAGTATTATTTGTTAGATCAATTTAGCAATTCATACATAGAGACATAAATTAGTTAGTGCACTAGTGAGCCTAGTTGATTTAGGCTTTAATTGTCAAAACCTAGATGATCGCTTCCGCATTTATATTTGAGTAGGTTTTGACTTAGGGGTGTATTAGAGCGAATTGTTTAGCAAGAGATCGAATTTTGTAAATCGCCTATTCACCCCCCCTCTAGGCGCATCCTCGACCCTACAAGTGGTATCAGAGCCACGGTCACTCTCATTTTAGGCTTAACCGTCTAGAGAGTAAAAGGATGGCGCCTAGCGATTTAGTGCACTCCACCGATTCACAAATATTTGATGGCTCTAACTTTTCATCATGGAAATTATTTATGATTTCGCATTTTAAATCCATGAGCCCACAAATATGGTGGATCGAGATGTCGTATTTCTTCTCCATTAAATGATATTGCTCCAACTAAAGGAGAGGAGAAATGTCTACATCTCGACGCCAAGCAACTAATGCCATTTTTAGTTTTGTGAGCGAGAAATGTTTAACCTCATATGCAATCTCAAGAGCGCTCATGAAATGTGGATTAAGCTTCAAGATAAATTTGAATCATCCACATCAATTGAGGATTGCATTGAGGAAGAGATGTCGGTTGATGATTCCTCAACCTCTACATCAAGCAATGAAGAACCGGCATCTCCATCGACCTCAACCTCCGCCTCAAGCGACGACGAATTTTCAATTCCAACAAAAATTCGTTGCTTCATGGCAAAAGGTAAAAATGAGGTGAGTGATGATGAAGGTGAGCCCTCTTACGATGAATTGATGAACATGCTAGAGGAGCTAAATGAATTCCTTGGAAAAGAGAAAAAGAAATATAAAATTTTGAAATTAGAACATGAATCACTTCAAAATGATTATGATGTTCTAAAAGAAAATCATGAGAAACTCCTTTTCAAGGAATTTAGTAAAGCTAGTGTGGATATTGCCACTCAATGCAATTTAGTTGATGAATTGCCTCACTCAATTCCAGTTATAAACAATTCATTTAATAAATGCATATCCACCTCTTGCGATGATTTAATTGATATGCCTTGTTGCTCTAATAAAATTGCATCAAGTTCTTCTATGTGTTTAGATACTAATCTTGTAGAAGAAAACAATGAGCTCAAGGCTCAAGTCATTAAGTTGGAAAATGACTTGAAGAGATGCGTTAAAGGAAAAGCCCTCCTCGACGAAATCTTGAGCAAGCCAAGGGCGCCTCAAGACAAGCGAGGACTCGGCTACAACTCCAAGAGGGAGAATAGCAAGACGAGGCACAACGCGCGACACTCGAAGACAATCAAGTGCTTCGCTTGCAACAAGAAGGGCCACCTCGCCTCCGTGTGCCCTAATCAAGTGGATGTCAAGCCACAAGCATCAACCATGAGGCAAGCCGGCAAGGAGCAAGTCAAATCGGTCAAGAGAGGGCCAAATAGCGTGACATGCTTCAATTGCCGGGAAAAGGGACATTTCGGTAAGGATTGTCCTAAAGGTATCACTCCTAAGCCTACTCTTGTAAATGATAATTATTTGTTTAGGAAGGACAAGAATGGCAATGTGTTTGCCAAGCTTGTCAAGTCCCCTATGCCTACTAAAAATGATATTCATTTGCATAGGAAGAGTAACTCTAGAAATGTGTTTGCTCAAAATGCTAAATTTCCTAAGAATAAGAAAAACCATGATGATTATATGCTTAGGAAAAATAATAGCAAAACATTTACTAGAATTGCTAGATCCTCTAAGCCATTTCATAATTTTAATTATCAAATGCTTAGAAGAGATCAAACTAGAAATAATTTTGCAAAATATCATTGTCCTCCTAAGCTATTTCATAAAAATACCAATCATTTGCCTAGGAGGGATAATTCTCGCAAAACTATTTCTAGTAATGTTAGTCAATTCAATAATGTTAAATTTAGGGCCATTTGGGTTCCTAAATCAATTGTGACTAACGTTGTCGGACCCAACAAGGATTGGGTACCAAAGATCGCCTAAAAGATTTTTAGGTGATATGAGATGGATTGGACGCTTGCACACTCATGGAAGAGAAGGATTATATTCATCTACAAGTGGTGTCAAGCTTGAAGAAAATCAAGTCTATCATGAACCAATGCCATCTCGGTAACAAGCATTTAAATTGATCACCATTTAAACTTATAGCCTTGTGTAGGTTATATTGTAATATTCATGCTAGAATCAATTTAGATTGCTTTGTATAGCCACTTGCTCTTGCCTCTTATCTATTCTCTTATTGCAAATCTTGAGCAAGTTTAATAGTGGCACATTTAGGGGGAGTGTTAATTCATATTCATGTGTATCACATCCCTCACGTGTGCCCATATTAAAATAAGTGCATATATACATTTTCAAAATCAACCATTTAGCCAAAATTTAAAACTTTGAATACTATTACTAATCTTGTGAAAAACTAGTTGAAAAATGTATACAAATGCTTTTGAAATGTTTTCCAAAGGTTTTGGCTTCACAAAATCTATTTTGAAAGGAAAATGAGTTTTAACTCCAAAATCTAGTTACTAGTATCTTGTTTTGGATTTAAACTTATAATTTTCATAGAATTAAAAGTAAAAGGATTTTGAAAATAATTCCAAAATGAAAATCCTAGAGTTGGTCATTCTTAACAACTTTCGTGTTCAAAAGATTTTCAAAAGACCAACTTATCAAAAGTTATTTGACTTTGAAACTCGCCGAAAAACAACACTTGACCCATAATGGTCATATTCTAGCACTTAGTGAGTTTCTCCATTTGGATCCATTCTTGTGTAGAATTGTGATTCAAAATGGTAATTTAGACTCATACACATAATTCAAATCTCTATATCTTACCTCATGCTTAATTTGAATTCTTGTGTTAATTGGATTTGACTTTGCTTCTTCAAATTGGACTATTTAGGTCAAAAGTCAAAAATTAAATTTAAAAGGCCCAAATTTGCGAAAAGCTTTGAAAAGGTATTCTATTAAGTATTTCAAAAGTTTTACAAGCTTTCAAAATGAAAACCTATATGTTGAAATCGAATTTGGCTCAAAACGATTTGAGTTGATCCAAAATAGCCTAATTGAGCAATATGTCAAAATGATGGCATTCAAGTTGGATTTCATCATAAATCTTGGCTATAAACAATCTTGATACACCTATCTAAGCCATGAAAATCAAAATTGCATGAAATCCAAATTGAATTGCATTTTGAGGCTTTTTGTGAAAATCGATTTCCTTTTATGTCTCAAAGCGCAAATTGCCATATCTTTTAAAATAAAATTGATTTTGAGAAAATTCTTTTTGCAAAATCTTCTAATTAGTCCAAAGTTCATCTCTGCAAAATTTCATATTTTTTGGACTTCATTTGAATCATTTTTGTCAAAATTTGCAAAAATCAGGAGTGTCTCAGCCTGTCAGGGTCGGTCCAACCGCCTCAAGGTTGTAACCGCCTTAGGGCCGGTTGGACCGGGTCCAAGCCGGTTGGACCGGCCATGGCATGGTCTGTTCTGAATTTTCAGATTTTTCCGAGGTTTGCTTTGGGATATCTTTTGATTGGAACCTCCTTTTTCAAAAATTCTTTTTGGAAAAGTTTCTTACTATCCCAAAGTTTATTTGTGCAAAATTTCAAAAGTTTCTCAAATTATTTGATCGCATTTTCAAGTGGTATCAGTTTGAGCACCTTAATTGACTTAAAGCGTGATTTTCACTTGATCTTTTGAAAAGACAAAACTTGTGCAATTCAAATGCAAATAACTCCATAATTCACTTGTTGAATATCTTGGGGAGTTATTCATATCAAGTTTTGGGCATTTAAATGCTTTCAAGTGATATCATGTCTTTATTTTGCTCTGATACTAAATCAAAAACTCAAGAAAGATCAACAAGAAATCCTTTGAGATTTTGTTGTTTTACCATTGAGCTTTTCTTTTTGATACCCGTGAGTATATTGCTCTGAGAATATTGCTCTGATACCCATCGATGTTGTCGATTATTCTTTCAAGTGGTATCAAATCTTTGTGATTTGATCCTAAGTGGTATCAAATTGAGCATTTATTCATCCATATGCTTACAAGTGGTATAATTGAGATTCTTTTCTCCAAGTGGTATCATTGAATTCATTTATTTCCTACAAGTGGTATTTCATTGCCTATTTGTAGCATTACACCGATACCCACATTCTTGAGTAAGAGTTTCCTCTCAAGCTAAAATTGTAAGTTCAACCGCTTAAGAATTCTCTGTGTGAGACTCTTTATGTGTTGAAATACATAAAAGAGGAAAATCTCTTGTTGAGCATTGTTCTTCATCAAAATTTGAAAAGGCTCATTTCCTTTAGATCTTCAAGCAAGCCCTTGAGATTAACTTTTACAAGTGGTATCCATATTTGCAAAGTGCTTATTTCTTTCAAAGTGGTATCCATATTTGCAAGCGCTTTTTCTTCCTTCAAAGTGGTATCCAAAATCCCGAATATGGTCTCTTTTCAAGTTTTTCTTCTTTTGGTATCAGGCCATATTTCAAATGAAAACTTGTTTTATTCCTTGTATATCCTTTCATTTGGGATTTCATTGCCTATCTTGTTCATTTGGCTTAAGTTTTTCAAATTCCATTGCCAAGGTCATTAGTATCCTTTCAAATTCTTGAATGACCTTCATTAGATATGACCCCTGAAAGAAATTGTTAAATGCCAAAAAGGGGAGAATGATTAAAGTAAAAAGGGGGAGAATAATGAAATGCCAAAGGGAGAATTATTTCATAAGTTAAATGCCAAAAAGGGGGAAGAATGTATTTCAAGCTAATCTTTTAGTTTTCCATTTTTGGTGCTTAATGCCAAAAGGGGGAGAATTAGGAAGCTTAATGTCATTTGGTTAAAAAGTGAGCTTAATTTGATTAAGGGGGAGAATTAATATGCATATGTGTTCAATTAGCTTAAATTCTCTCAACATGTTAGTTTTAACCTAACTGTGTTTATTAAGCTTGGATTTGTCATTAATCACCAAAAGGGGAGATTGTAAGTTCAACCATCATTAGTTGTGGTTTTGGTGTTAATGACAAATCTAATCTATTGTTAATGACAAATCTCAGTATTAAGATTATCCCCTAATGCGATATTATTATTAATGACAAATCTTGTATCGAGACTAACTTGTTTATTTAGAATATCTTTGGTTAGTCTCATCGCATTGAAAAATGGAAAACCCAAGGTATGTATGCGCATTCATCGTAGTATTATTTGCGTACTTTGGAGTCAAGTTAAAGTATGGATATCCCCGTTAACTTAACCACAATGTGCATCATGTTTCCCAATCCATATAATACATGGATGCACATATTTAGGGGGAGTTCACACTCTAACTTGAAGAATCAATTTAAATGATAATTTAAATTGAGTTCATTTGTCGTGTTAATCATTAGAGAACACTTCATCATGTGTTGATGGTGTTTCGTGATTAAGAAAGGACAAATGAATAGTTCTTAAGTATGATAAGGCATGAGTTGCATTATTGTACTTAAGACATACTTAAATCATTTCAATTGATTTAGGTTGTGCTCAATTGATCTAAAGGCATCCATTATGTGTTAATGGAGTGCAAGAGATGATTGAGACAACCATGCATCTTGGACTAACAAGTTTCATGAGTTATGTTTGAGTTAGGTCCAAAGATGGATGAGAACGGGACAAGGACGACGCCATGAGTTGATGGGCGCCAAGAATGGATCCCAAGAAATGAAGTCAAGTTGATATCCCGGGGGAGCAAATATGCGATGATTATAAAGACCCCAAAGGGGATTGCTTGTGCGGCGGCGAAAGGTATAACTAGATAGGCTAAGGACTTTTGTAGTCTTTGTGTCTAAGGTTTTACCGCCGTTCTATTAAGAGGGGTTGCCTCTTTCGCTTGAGCTTCATCATGTGTTGGTGATCTCAATCCGCGTTCACTCAAAGCTCAAATCTTATGTTGATTTGGTTTTTGCATATGGGTTAACCATTTGGCATGTGTTGCTAATGTGTTAAGACTTATGCTTGGTTGTTTTGCATTATGCTCGGATTTGCATGTGTTGCAAAGATGAAAGAGTATATGCATTTGGTTTTCGCATAATGCTTTGATTTGCATGTGTTGCAAATAGGATAAGCTAATGCGTTGGCTCTTGCGTGGAGTTCACTTTTGCATGTGTTGCATTAGTTGAAGCTTCACGTTTTGGTTCGAAATAAATCTTTCTAAAAACCGTGAGTTTGCTTGGAGCTAAGTTTTGCATGTGTTGCAAAAGGAGAGAGCTCAAGCATGATTTGTGTTTATGTGTTTGTATGGAGCTAGAGGCTTGCATGTGTTGCGAGTAAAGAGCTCATACGGTTGATTTGGTTTTGATGTGGAGTTGGTTTTGGTGTTGCATGGAACTAGAGAATTGCATGTGTTGCAATTAGAGAGTTCATGCATCGTGAATTGATGTTGCTTGAGCTAGACTTTTGCATGTGTTGCAAAGAGTAGTGCTCAAGCATGAAATGGTGTTTATCGTGTTATTTGCAAGTTCGTTGCAGCGAATAGACCGAGGTTTATGAGTCAGGAATCCCGAGAGCATGTGAGTGGGGCTTGCAACGGTGTTGGCAAGTTGACCGGTCTTGTGTTGACCTTCACATGGCTAGGGGATTAATCTCATAAACTTAAGTTTGATTTGCTTAATACGTTTTGCAAATAGATCTTGAGTTGTTGGCCTCAGATAATCTGTCTTGTCTCCCGTGACCGCGATCGCCCACGCCCTCTCTGAGAGCGCCTCAGATTAACTGTCTTGTCTCCTGTAAATCCTCTATAAATACCCCCTCGCACGATGTACCTTGGGCTGAACTTTTTCGGTACCACACATACTCAGACACAGAGCTTGCTCACTGGAGTCCTTAGGCTAGTTCGAGGCCCCTCCGAGCAAGAACGTTGTAACCACTCCTTACTCATTAGTGAATCCACTGGACGTAGGGTTGTTATCTCCTCCGTGAGAAGCCCGAACCAGACCAAAACGACCCTTGTGCGCTTCCTGGTTGTCTTATCCGCCCCGATCCATAGCTCGGCATACCCTCAGACGTACAGCCCTTGCGGGAAAGGGGCCTTAGGTTGATCCCTCATCCAACAAGTAAGCTCGGCGAAGGACCCCTGTCCCGAATCATCGACAGCTGGCGCCGTCCGTGGGGAGCGACTGAAGTCCTTCCGCAAGGAATCCCTGAGGATGCCAAACTCACAAGACAATCAAGACCTCTGCGTCTTCGACGACGTGGAGGACGGCGATGAATACTACGCCAGCGACGGCGTGGGTGGTGCGGTCGATCCAGAAGGCCACATCGAAACCGGGAGTCTTTCCCCGGTGGCTGCAGCGCGAGAGCATTTCCTCCGCTCGCGGCCAGATACCCTCGCTTGCGAGGAAGAATCTGGCGGTCTATGTGATCGGGCCGCTTCGACCGTCTCGAAGCTCAGCCGGGGGACGCGTCGACGACACCACTTCGGTGTCGCCGTGCGCCTGGTCCTCCGGCTGCGTCTGCATGGCGGAAGGAAGGACGACCACAAGGAACGGTGTCTTCGGCCGCCTCTCCTCCTCGCCGCATAACGATGGTGAGGAGCACCGAGCTATCCTCGGCAGGGACCGGCGATCGCCCACCGCCAATCTGGCGGCGGGTGAGCTGTGTCGGGCCGAGACCGGCTCATGAGTACCCGCCATCGTTCTCGAGTACGAGCGCCACCGCCTCCAAGGTCGCCTCCGCCGCTTCCTCGAGAGCCGAGCGCCAGCGCCATGGCGGCGATCGGCGCGCCTCCGAACTTTGATAACCAGTGGACTGGCGGCCATGGGGGCCCTCGTGGCCGAAAAACTGGAAAAGCTCGCCGCCGACATCGGGCTCCCAGGACCTTCTGGCGTTCAAGGGCCCCGGATGTTTCGACATTAAGCGCCATTCTCGCCAGGCCTCCCGGCCCTCGCCGGGGAACCCCGAAAGGCGTCAAGACCGTGAGGATGTCCGAGTACTTCCCGGCAGCTCACGGCTCACGGCATGCCCGCCCACCCGTGAGCGCTCGTATGTTCCACATCGAACCCGCCATCGTCGCACCAAAGATGAGGGCATGTTCTCTCGCCTCACCTTGCGCGCTAAAGATCGCTGGGCCTTGCCGCCACGACCGTCACACCCGGAGGGCTCGCCATGATGGCGGCGTTCGGATGCGAGCTTTCGGCGCCCCTCGCGACATCAAGTGGTCGAGCAAATTCAAGCCCGGCCACATCGAGCGTTTCAACGGGACCCAAAACCCCGATGAGTTCATCTCGATCTACTCCACCGCCATCCAGGCGGCCGGCGGAGACGAAGGGGTCATGGCTAACTACCTCCCCACGGTCCTCGACGGCTCCGCCAGGACTTGGCTCTTTAACCAGAAGGAGGGATCGATCCGCTCGTGGAGGCAGCTCTCGGAGGCCCTCCTGGCAAACTTCCAAAGCTGCTACACCCGCCCGGGCAACGAGCGCGACCTCGAGCGCCTCATCCAAACGGACAAGGAGACGCTACGCGACTTCGTCCAAAGGTTCATAAAGGTAAGGAACTCCATCCCGAGCATCTCGGACGAAGCGGTGGTCCGGGCCTTCAAGTTCGGGGTCCGTGATGTCCGCTTCACACAAGACTTGGAGATTCACCCGACCGCCGCCAACGAATCGTTCATATGGCCGACCGCTACGCGAACGCCGACGCCGTGCAATGGAAGAAAGCACTCGATGAGGGCAAGCTACCGCCTCAGCCCGGTCTGGAAGGCGCCTCGAGCAAGAGACCCTTGGGCTCCGCGGAGAAGAAGGTTAAGAAGAAGAAGAAGTCGCGCGCGCCGGACATGGTCGCGGCCGTCGAGCAACGACGCTCGGTTCGCGGCATTTCGGCGTGAAGCGGGCGTGGTCGGCAGCGCTGCGGGCGCTGGCGACAGCAGCGACGCCGACCAAGGCCAGGATGACCAAGGTCGCGACGGCCAGGGTCGCGGCGAAGAAGGCGCCCGACGGCGACCGCTTCGCCTCGCTCCATCAGTGGCGGCCACGACCTCCGCGAATCAGAGGACCCGGCATATCGCCTGGAGAAATTCTACAAGGGCGAGGGCCCCATGCCGGCTCTCCCGAGCAAGGGGGAGAGCAGCAAAGGCAAAGGCCCCGCCGCCGCCGACGACGACATGGATTACCAGGAGCCCCATAATCACATCGCCGTCATATTCGGGGGCTCCTCGGCCTACAAATCCCGAAGGGATTTAAAGGAGGCCGCAGGAGGTCGGCCACATCGCCCAAGGCAGGCCCCCCGTACAGCAGCTCAGGTGGTCCGAGTTGCCCGTCACGTTCTCCAAGGATGATTGTCCCCTTGGAATGACTAAACCCCAGAAGCTCCCGTTGGTCGTGAGCCCGACCATCAACAACGCAAAAGTCGGCCGGGTCCTGATCGATGGCGGGAGCTCCTTGGACCTCATATTCGTTTCGGTCTTGGACGAGATGCAGGTCCCTCGTTCCAAGATTAAGAGCATCGCTGTCCCGTTCTTCGGGATTGTCCCCGGCACCTCGATCAAGCCTTTGGGCCAGATTGTCTTGCCCGTAACGTTCAGGGACACCGTGAACTTCCGGACCGAGCTAGTCAATTTCGAAGTCGTGGACTTCAGGTCGGCCTACAACGCCATCTCCGGGCAGCCGCCCTCTCCAAGTTCATGCCCGCCACGCATCACGCCTATCATCGCCTAAAGGTCCCGGACCCAAAGGCGCTGCCACCGTGAAGGGCGACCTGTATGCCCCGAGTGCGATGAGAAGTCCCTCGACATGGTCGGGCAGCTGCCTCAGCGTGGCCCCAACCAAGCGCCGGTACCTTTGTAAGTTCAACCTTCATTAGTTATGGTTTTGGTGTTAATGACAAATCTAATCTTGTGTTAATGACAAATCCAATATTAAGTTTATCCCCTAATGCGATAGTGTTATTAATGACAATCTTATATCGAGACTAACATGTTTATCTAGAATATCTTTGATTAGTCTCATCGCATTGAAAAATGGAAAACCCAAGGTATGTTTGCATATTCATCTTAATATTAGTTGCATACTTTGGAGTCAAGTTAAAGTATGAATGTCCCCGTTATATTAACCACAAAATGTGCATCATGTTTCTCAATCTATATATTACATGGATGCACATATTTAGGGGGAGTTTGTAGTTTAACTTGAAAGTCTCTTTGTATTGATCTATTCTTTATTGACACATATAAGGATCAAGACAAATAAACTAAATCCTTGAGTATATGTTTGAATTGCCTAGTTATAAGTATACTCATGGTAATATAGGATATACTCCAATACGATCAAATTGGATATGTGCATATTATGTCCAAGTCAATTATATCTATACACATATACATGTGGTGTGTATTCTATAGTTGATGATTTAGAGTAATGATCATTTCCATATAATTTACATATAATGGATCATTACTTTTCATCAACATGAGTATATGAAAACTTGTGTAGTTAATATATACTCATATCAATTTAAATGATAATTTAAATTGAGTTCATTTGTCTTGTTAATCATTAAAGAACACTTCATCATGTGTTGATGGTGTTCCGTGATTAATTGAGGACAAATGAATAGTTCTTAAGTATAATAAAGCATGAGTTGCATTATTGTACTTAAGGCACAATTAAATCATTTCAATTGATTTAGGTTGTGCTCAATTGATCTAAAGGCATCCATTATGTGTTAATGGAGTGCAAAAGATAATTGAGACAAACATGCATCTTGGACTAACTATTTTATGAGTTGTGATTGAGTTAGGTCCAAAGATGGATGAGATGATGAGAACGGGACAAGGACAGCATCATGAGTTGATGGGCGTCAAGAATGGATCCCGAAGATAAAGAAGGGTAACGATCCCGGGGGAGTATCAAAGTGAAGATCATAAAGACCCCAAGGGGATTGCTTGCGCGCGGCGGCGAAGGTACAATTAGATAGGCTAAGGACTTTGTAGTCTTTGAGTCTAAGGTTTTAATCGCCGTGCTATTAAGAGGGGTTGTCTCTTTTGCTTGAGCTTCATCATGTGTTGGTGATCTCATTCCGCGTTCACTCGAGCTCAAACCATTTGGATTTGGTTTTTGCATTTGGGTTAACCATTTGGCATGTGTTGCGAATGGGTTAAACTTATGCTTGGTTGCATTTGGTTTTCGTATAATGCTTTGATTTGCATGTGTTGCAAGAAGTGATAAGCTAATGCGTTGGCTTTTGCGTGAAGTTCACTTTTGCATGTGTTGCATTAGTTGAAGCTTCATGTTTTGGTTTCGCAAAACAATCTTTCTTAAAACCGGGTGGTTGCTTGGAGCTAAGTTTTGCATGTGTTGCAAAAGGAGAGAGCTCAAGCACGAATTTGTGTTTGTGGTTTTGTATGGAGCTAGAGGCTTACATGTGTTGCGAGTAAAGAGCTCATATGTGTGATTTGGTTTAGTTGATGTTTGGTTTTGGTGTTGCATGGGACTAGAGAATTGCATGTGTTGCAATTAGAGAGTTCATGCATCTTGATTTGATGTTGCTTGGAGCTAGACTTTTGCATGTGTTGCAAAGAGTAGTGCTCAAGCATGAAATGGTTTTATTGTGTTATTTGCAAGTTCACAGCGAATAAACCGAGGTTTATGAGTCCGAATTCGAGAGCATGTGAGTAGGGCTTGCAACGGGTGTTGGCAAGTTGACTGGGTCTCGTGTTGACCTTCACATGGCTAGGGGGATTAATCTCATAAACTCGAGTTTGATTTGCTTAATACGATTTGCGAATAGTCTTTGAGTTGATTGCGAAATGCGTTTTTGCAATTTGGTTAAAATTCTTTGATCATGAGCTAAGTTGGTGCAAATGTGTTTTGCACGTGTGTATGATCATGTGTTGATCATCCTTGTGGCTCAAAGAATAAGTTTGTTTTTCGGAGAATTGGTTTTCGAGTTGAAATCTGAGATTCTCCAGAGGTGCGGTACTACCGGGCAATGTGGGCGGTAGTACCGGAGTCGCGGTACTACCGGGATTTTGTTGCCGGTAGCTTTTTTCCAGAGGAGTGTGTTTTCTGGATTTGTGCCGCTTGCACTACCAGGGCCTTGAGGGCAGATTATCAAGAAAGTCGTCTACTACCGCGCCTCGAGGGCGGTAGTATCGAGGGTTCACAAGAACGGCTAATTTTATAGCCGTTGTTATTAGTGGAGCGGTACTACTACCCTTAGAGGGCGGTAGTGGGGTTTGGCCGATTACCATTTTGCCCCCAAACGGCTAGTTTTCTTGTGGGCTATATATACCCCTTGGGGGCTTGGGGCAAGGGTTCTTTGGTGTTGTTCTTTGTGTGTGGGAGTTGTGTGCATGTGTTGCTCTTCTCCCTTTGCTTCTTGAGCTTAAGAGTGAGACTAATTGCATGTGTTGCAATTAGGAAGTGGTTTGAGAGCCTTTTGTGCATGTGTTGCACTTGAGGGAGGCCTTGTGCATGTGTTGCACTTGGTGATCACCGGCCATGCATTTGTTGTGTCCGGTGAGGTTCAAGCGAAGGAGCGGCTTGTTACTCTTGGAGGTTGCCGACTCCTAGACTGGGCGAGGCGCCGTCTTGCCATGAGCTCTTAAGGTGAGAAGCCCCGCAAGTTTGTGAAGGTTCGGGTTGAGCCTACGTGCAAGCGTGAAAACCACGACTAGTGGAAAGAGGCGGGTGCTCGAGCGGAGCCGGTCCAAGTGTGGGCTAGCCTCAACGTGGACTAGGGGAGACCGGCAAGTCTCCGAACACCACGGAAAAATATCGGTTGTCTCTTTTACTTTCAAGTATTTACATTTATTGTATATTGTTCAATTGCTTGATTGTAATTAGAATTGCTTAGTGTTAATTGATTGATCAATTTAGCAATTCTAGTTTAGAGACATAATTTAGTTAGTGCACTAGTGAGCCTAGTTGATTTAGGCTTTAATTGTCAAAACATAGTTTATCGCTTCCGCATATATCTTTGGTTAGGTTTTGACATAGGGGTTGATTATAGCGAATTGTTTAGTGAGCGATCGAATTTCGTAAAACACCTATTCACCCCCCTCTAGGCGCATCCTCGACCCTACAACCTTCCCGACCTAAAGTTACCCTCCAGCCCGGAGGAGAAACCAAGGCGGTCCCTCTCAACGAGGCCGACCCGACCAAGGTCCTCCATTTGGGGTCTTCCTTAGACCCCAAATAGGAACTCGAGCTCATCACCTTCCTCTGGAGGAGCTCGGACGTGTTCGTCTAGGAGCCGTCCGATATGCCCGGGGTCCCAAGGGAGGTGATCGAGCACAAAGCTAACTGCTCACCGGCAAAAGACTGCGTCGCCGGCTCAGCGATTTTCTCCGGAGAAACAGTAATCATCCCGAAGAACTCGAAAAGCTCCTCAAGGCCGGCTTCACAGAGAAGTCCGCACACGGAGTGGTGGCGAATCCGGTCATCGCCAAGAAGAAGGGGGCAATGACGATGTGTGTCGACCACACCGGTTTAAACGCCGCATGCGAAGGACAACTTCCCCACAAGATCGCATCACCGTTGACGCGACGGCGGAATCCCATGTAATGAGCTTTTTGGACGCATATTCGGGCTATTACCAGATTAGCTTGTTCCCAGGGGACGAGGAGAAAACTTCCTTCATCACGCCTTTTGGCACGTTCTGCTACACGACCATGTCCTTCGGTCTACGGAACGCGGGGGCGACCTTCCAGCGCTTGATGCAAAAGACTTTCCAGGAGCAGATAGGCCGGAACCTGGAAGTATATGTAGATGATATCGTAGTTAAAAGTAAAATCCCCTCAGGCCATATATCCGACCTTAAGGAGACCTTTCGTAATCTCCGAGATATCGAATAAAGCTTAACCCGAAAAGTGTGTTTTTGTGTAAAGTCGGGTAAGGTACTCGAATATCATCGTCAGCAGGCATCGGTGCTAACTCGGAGAAGATCGGCCATCGAGAGAATGCGCCCCGAGCTCCAGAAGGAGGTTCAAACCTCGACCGGACGTATGGCCGCCTCGAGCCGCTTCATCTCCCGACGGGCGAAGCGGCCCGCCCTTCTTTAAGGCACTAAGCATGACGGTTTAAATGCTCGACGACGAGGCTAAACGCTCCTTCGAGGAGCTAAAGCGGTACTGCTCAGCCCTCCGATCTTGGCCACGCCAAGGTCGGGAGCCACTTGCTATACTCACAATGACGCCCAGCCGTAAGTGCGGTCTTGGCGGTGCGCGAAGGATGAAGGTCCGTTATACTACGTCGAAGTGTTGCACGGACCAAAGGAGCGCACCCGAGGTCCAAAACTTGTACTCGCCGTCAGAGCCTCGCCAGAAGTCGCGCCATTACTTCCAAGCTCACAAGGTCGCAGTCGACCAACTTTCCACTTAGGAGATCCTAAGAAACTGGACGCCAAGAGCCGGATAGCGAAGTGGGCCATGGAAGTCGCAGAGTTCGATGTCCACTTCTCCGCCCGACCGCGATCAAGTCTCAAATCTGGCGGACTTCGTGGTGGAATGGACAAACCAGCCACCCCACCACCAAGGACCACGAACCGAGGCGGTCATTGGACCATGTATTGACGGGTCCCGAGCTTTAACGCCGGGTGGCGTGCAGGCCGTGTCCCTCAAGGATCGGCCCAAGACGCTATTCAATTACACTTCCCGCAACAAACAATGCGGCGGAGTATGAAGGTTTTGGCCGACCGAGCGCCCAAGGCGCCGGAGTCCAAATGCCGATCGTGAAAGGCGATTCACGGTGGTCATCAACCAAGTCAACAAGGAGTATCGTTCCGATCGCTCAATGGCGCTTTACTTGGTTGAAGTGATGAAGATGGAGCGGTATTTCTTAAATTTCAAGTACTCTACATCCCCTGTGAAGGATAATTCTCGCCGACCAACTTTCCAAGATCGGTTCTCACAGATGCCCGCCCCGGGTGCTAGTCGAGCATCCGTGATAAGCCCTCCATTCCTCTCAGAGAGGAGGCAACACCCCAAATGCCCGCCACCTGTGGGCGCTTAGTCGACCATTTGCGCAAGCCCTCCATTCCTCTCTCAGAGGAGGCATCGAGGCGCAAGGCAACGCGTCTCCTTCCTCGAGCAAGGTGCGGATTGATGGCGCCATTCATCCAAAGATTTCGCCCATGGACATTGCCCGAGGAAGAAGCCGAAGTTCCCGCCGCAAAGGCGGTCATCCGTCACAGTGGTAGACGGCGCCTTATCAAGAAAAGGGCACTTGGAGTCCTCTCAAGTGCATATCTCGGGGAAGGCGAGTTCCTTCTCCGAGATATCCATGAGGGAATGTGTGGAGCCCACTCATCCTTCCCGGACGCCAGGAGCAAGGCATTCCGGTTGGAATACTATTATTATGGCTAGACAGACGATGCTCGGCGATCGTGGCAACTTGTCGGCGTGCGAGGCCACGCCCAGAAGTCCCACCCAACCCTCACGACCGCAAACCATCCCACTCTCATGGCCATTCTCGACCGGGGTGACATCCCTGACCTTTCCCCGTGGTCGAAAGGGTTGCAAATTCTTGCTCGTCGCAATCGACACTTTCTCTAAGTGGATCGTGGCGAGCCCGTTTCAACCATTTCGCTCAAGTACCAAAAGATTTTTCCGCAGTAATGTGGTGACGCGCTTTGGGGTACCCAATCGCCTCATCACAGACAACGGCACCCAGTTCACCAGCGAACTATTTCAAGCCTACTGCGAAGACATTGGCACAAAAATATGCTTCGCCTCTGTAGCCCATCCGCAGAGCAATGGAGCACCAAAGAGCTTAACGCCGCCATCTAAGGATCAAGAAAAGAGTCTTCAGAGACCTTTCCCGACAAGGCGAAGTCATGGGTGGACGAGCTCCTTCCGTCCTTTGGTTTGGCGCACCATCGCAAGAAGTCGAAGCACGGCGAGACGCCTTCCGGCTTCGTCACGGCGCCGAGGCCATCCTCCCCGCCGAATTGTGCTCGGGTCCCCAAGGGTGCACTGCCGATGACATCTACCAAGGTCGCGAAGCGCCGACCTTGACCTTATCAAGAAACTCGCCTTAAAGGCACAGCTTGATCACCGCCTACCAAGAAACCCTTTGCAAGCATCGCTAAGTCCATTCGCCTCGAGCTCTAAAGTTGGCGACCTTGTCCTGTGGTCGGATTCGTGACACGTCGAAGGCCAACAAACTCTCCCCAAATGGGAAGGACCATTCACGGCCGTTTTTGTCACGCCCGGCCGCCCACCTTGCAACGGAGGATGGCGCGAGCTCGCCACCATGGAACATTGACCATTGCGCAAGTTCTATATCTAAAAGCTCATGTTCCACGCTCGCATTATGTTGTAAATTCACGACCTTTTGAATCAATGCGACTTTTGTTCGCCTAAACACCTCTCACTTCGCAGATTCGGACCGCCGACGAGAATAGCGCAAGGTACTCACGACCAACGCCTACCGCTAAAGATTACCACCAAAGGCGCCGGTCTCAATAAGCCGACCTTGGTCCGCAGAGTTATCCGTCATTGCGATGATACAAGTCGCAAAACGACGCCTTTTGGCGGTGACGAAACTTAGCTCGGATGGGCGCGCATGGTCGCTGCACACCATGTCCAAAAAACCGTGCGCTCTTCCCTCGCGCGACCATGCTCGCGGGTTAGGCCCATGCGCGCAAAAGTGTTAAGAAGTTTTGAGACACGCTGGTTTTTCTACACCGACCTAACCCCCGCGTGTCACCCGGATAGGCCGATGCTTGGTTGGAGGTATAGCGCGCGCTCTATCTCGTCTCTCCTGCGAAACAAACTCGTGCTCGCAACCCAAAGCGCGAAGTTTCATTCGCACGGGGCTCGGATAGGCGTGTCATCGCGAAAGTGTTTTTGGTCGCGAAATCACGACTTGTCGCAAAAGCACGCCTCGCTCTTAAGCACTATCTATCCATTGCAGGAAAACAAGAGAAAGACCAAAAGAAGAAAGAGGCGCCACCACCGACGCAACATTCAAGTAAAAATGGTTGCGCCCAAAGAAAGGCAAAAAGCGATAACCCTACACACCGGCGCCGTCCCCCTAAGTGCCGCGGAGAGCTTCTGCCTATAGTCGGCAATCTTGGTCAAGGTCGATCACCTTCACGGGCGTCGCGACCTTCTTGGGCTTCTCGCGAGTCGCTCGACTTCATCTTTTTCTTGGTCAGCAAAGGCGGCGGCCATTAGCGCTGCCCGCTCCAGGTCGGCCACCTTGGCTTCGAGGGCTCGAGCGCGCTGTTTTTCTTGTCTCAAACCTTGCTCGAGCCCGAGAACCTTATCCCGGCTAAGGGCCAGATCTTCCTCCAGTTGACCAGCTTTCCGCCTCCACTGCTCCAGCTCTCCTTTGGCTTGGCACGACACCTCAAGCTCAGCCACCTTGGTCTCCAGGGCCCGAGCATGCTGCTTCCCCTGTTGAAGCTCCTGATCGAGCCCCTGGACCTTGCGCTGGCTAAGGGCGAGACTCTCCTCCGCCAGGCTAGCCGTTTTCTTCCACTGCTCCAGCTCTTGCTCGAGCGCGAGCACTTTCTTCTCGGAAGCGGCAGTGCCCTCCTTGGCCTGGCAAGAGACGGACCTTTCCTGCTCGAGCTCTTGCTTGAGCCTGAGGATCTTCCCCTCAGACTCGACGACTTCCTGCTCCTCCTCGCGGCATCTTTTCACGATTATGGTGTCCGCGAGCTTGAGGTCGCCCACCTTCTCCTCCAGCCTAGTGGTCCGGGCTTCGCTTTCTTCATATAAGCGGGCCAGGGTGTCGGGGACAATCAACACTTCCTCAAAATTGGCCAAAGTCTTTTAAGAAGTCATGCGTGAAAACTCTAAGCTGGATCTCACAAAAACCAAAGAAGGAAAATTATCATGTAGCAGAGCAATTCTCACCTCGCAACGTCGGGTGCAGATTCTCCGGAACTTCTCATAAATCTCCTCGCTCAATGTCGCCGGATCCGACAGAGTGTGCGACAAGCCCAAATCCTTGAAGAAGGGCGGATTGTCCGAGGTCAAGAGTCCTCCTCCTGGGCATGTTGTTCTCCGAGGCACCAGTGGCCCACTCTTGAGCGCTCTCGCTCGCCGGGTCCGCCGCTATCCTCCCGAGCATGTTGTTCGCTCAGTATTTCGCTTATACCCCTGCGTGTGGTTCGCTCGGCGGTGCCGCCTTATCCCGGCAAGCATTTCGCCCGGAGCCCTGGTTTCTTGAGCAGCCCCTTACCCGGGGCATGCGGGTCGGCCTTCTTCCTCCTTCGTGTTTCGCCGCCGCTCCCACGCCTTCGCCATCACGATGTCGGCAAGAAGAGATAGCACGCCCGCTAAGGCACGATGGGCAAGCTCATGAGCTATTTGGCGGCAGTCCGGGAAGGCCCTACGGGCTATTAACCGTCCACGTCAGGTGAGTGGGGTTAGCCCGGGGGCGCAAAACGAAGAGCAAAGGAAAACAGAGCAAGGGCAGGGATCGACGCCCACCTTTGGCCGGGCCTTCTTCGTCACCCGCAGGTGGGTTCGCCAGGACCACCAGCTCGGCCGTCTTTTCGGCGGGCTGGGTGATCTTCGCCAGCTTAGGGTCGACTGCCTCCATGTCGACCCCCTCCAGCGTCTTTCCCGGATGCCCGGGTACCGTTGCGAGAGGCTTCGCCCGGCCGACGATCCCAAACTCCCGAGCTTTAGTAGCTCGTGCGAGTTGGTCCTTCGTCTCGGCAAGCTCCTCTTGGCGAAGCGCCTCCCGCTCAATCTGCACCATTCCCTCGATCAATCTTCCCTCCGCCATGATTTGTTCAATTTGAACTTCCGGGCTATAATTCTCCACCAAAGCCTCAGCGGCTTACCTCCTCCACGCGATCGGCAGACTCCATATGCCGCCGAGGATTCCCATGCCGACGCGTGCCTCTTCGACGTCTGCACTCACCGGTGGCGCAATCGACCTCTTGCTCCTCCCTTTTGGTTTTAGCCATGGGACGAGCACCTCGTTCTTGCCCTCTTTGATTTGAGCTCGCCACGCCCACTCGAGTATGAAGCTTCTCTGTCAAAAGGAAGCGGAACGCCATTAGAAAAGCGCGGATGTTCTCCCGTGCGCCTAATGCTCAAGAAGACTCGGATGTTTTTCCGAGCATGAATAACCAGGTTACTTACCACGCTGCCCCGCCGAGCACGCTCAGCGGGACTTGGCGTTCTTCTCGAGCTCCTTGCCTTTGGGGTCCCAACATTTCGCCGACCCTCTTCTCCACCCCGCCGGTTCGGCTGTCGCCACGTCACAAGCAAAATGTCATCACAAGCTCGAGCAACACGTATGAAGCAAAACTATCACAAGCCGGAGAGCATACCGAATCGGATTCACGGGTAAAGTCGCCCCACCCGGTGATTTCAAGAAGGGGCGCCTCCTCCAGCGAGGATATTCTGCTCGGAGGAAGTCGCGACGATGTCGCGTCCGGTGAGCCCCATGTTCGTGAGCTCGTGGATCGCCATCAAGATCCGCTCCTCATCGGGTCGACCGCGGGCGCGGCGTCTCGGCGTTAAGCGCCACCGAGAAGCGCAGGAGCAGTCCGCGGTTTCCGCAGTAGAACCGATGGTCGGCCCACCATGATTTGAGTCCCCGAGGGTGAAGATGGGGAACTCAGACGGGCGACGGGCCGCAAGCGAAAGTACAGAGCGCCAAGAAGTCTCCACGGTGCGGAAAAGATTGTAGAAATGGAAGAAGAGACTTGGTGTGGGAAGGGTGCCCACGAAGCCTTCGCAAAGGTGGGCGAAAACGTTCAAGACGAGGATGGAGTTGGGGTTCAGGTGAGTGAGTTCGCACCGGCATTGCTCGAGCACATCCCCCAAGAACTCGCTTCCCAAGATCCGGAGCCCGCTGACGGTGTAGAGGTCGACGAGACTATCTCGCTGTAAAGGCGGCACCGGCTCCTCGCCCACGGATTCTCCAGGTGTGGGCGTCCAGGTACCCGAGTTCCTCCAAAACCCGGAGCCTCTCCACCGTGATCTTGCTAGCCCCAAACCGCGCCATGGAAGGACCCAAGAAGATGAACCGCCGCAGTAGATAGAGAGGAAAGTTGGGGGTCGTCGAGGTTTTTTCTTTTATGAGCGCCTGCCGCAAGCGGTGAGAATAAAGGAAGGCAATGAAGTATTCTCACGGTTATTTCTAAGCGGAGGAGCCGAACGGGCCGGTGACAACGGCCAATTGCCGACGTGGCGGCGACGTCCCCGGCGGTTCGACCAGCGGTTCCCAAAAAGCCGCTGAATCAAGACCGTGACGCTTCGGGAGGAACCGCCGCGATTTTTCAGCGCTCCTCTCGCGGCGATATTTGGCCCGAAGCCACTAATCACTTCGGTCCCGAAGGGCGCGCTTCTTCCCGAGCTTCGGTTGCTCGGACGCCAAGAATGTGCCTTTCCTCATTGCGAGATCCCTTTCCCGAGCGTAGTAACTCGGATGTCGCGCGATTTTCGCCCATGAGATCACCGCCTCGAGCATGATCACACGGGCGCCAGAGTTTTTCGCCATCAAGTCTCGTCCCCGAGCTAGGGCGACTCAAGCACCGCGGGGCTCGTGAGTTGCCCGACTCCAATCCCTCTTAAAGTCTAGAGGCTTACATGAGCCTTAGCAAGGCTTTTCCCCTTTAGCCTCGGGGCTAGCTATCGGGATTGGGTACACTGCACTAACGCAACCTTTGAAGCCAGCGCCAACCGACTATGGTTTTGCTCGGCTAGCGCCAAGACAGATCGACTTCGGTAGCCCGGCCATGGGCTACCCCATCCCCGAGCAAGCTGAGCTCGGGGCTCGCGACAAGCGACGTGGATTAAATGCCGCATGCTCGAGGAACCGCGCCGGATCTGCTACCGCCGTGGTCCACGCCGCTTGGTCTCACGCCCATCGTTCCTATGTTGCGCGGTACGGCGGTGGTGGCGCTATCGCGATCGCCACGCCTCTCAAGAGAGCGCTCAGATAATCTGTTTTGTCTCTCAGAATCTTCTATAAATACCCTCGCACGATGTACCTTGGGCTGAACTTTTTGGTACCACACATACTCGATACGAGCTTGCTCACTGGAGTCCTTAGGCTAGTTCGAGGCCCTCCGAGCAAGCACGTTGTAACCACTCCTTACTCATTAGTGAATCCACCGGACGAGGGTTGTTATCTCCTCCGTGAGAGGCCGAACTGCACTAAAACGACCCTTGTGCGCTTCTCGGTTGTCTTATCCGCCCGATCCGTAGCTAAGCATACCCTCAGACGTCTGACCCTTGCGAAAGGGCCTTAGGTTGATCCCTCATCCAACAAGTAAGCTCGGCGAAGGACCCCTATCCCGAATCGTCGACAGGTTTAAATATAAATTTGATAATCCTAATATTTTTGCTTGCCATCCTGATCATGCTTCTGTATTTTGGAAAAGTCTCCTTTGGGTTGTTCAGGCCACCAAATTTGGTTATAGATGGGTGGTGGGCAATGGTAAGAAAGTTAGGTTTTGGGAAGACATTTGGTTTGGTGTTTCTTGTTTAGCTATTCAATTCTCGGACCTGTATATGCTAGTCAATGAAAAAGGCGCTTCTATTGTTGATATTTGGGATGGGACTAATGTTAGATGTACCTTTAAAAGATCCTTTTCGAAAAATTTGATGATAAGATGGTTTGAGCTTGTGGAGGTGGCTAACAGTATTATTATTTCTGCTGAGAATGATTCCTTGGTATGGTAGTATTCTAGCAAGGGTGTTTACTCGGCTAAATCTCTTTATGCTACTATTAACTTCAGGGGGTTATTTCGGTTTTCATTCCCGCTGCTTGGAAGTTGATTGTCTCCCTAGGGTTCATGTTTTTCTTTGGCTTCTGTCTCATAATAAGCTTATGGCCAAGGTGTAGGGTCGAGGATGAGCCTAGAGGGGGGGTGAATAGGCGTTTTACAAAATTCGATCGCTCACTAAACAATTCGCTCTAATCAACCCTTATGTCAAAACCTAATCAAATATATATGCGGAAGCGATAAATAGGTTTTGACAATTAAAGCCTAAATCAACTAGGCTTACTAGTGCACTAACTAAATTATGTCTCTAAACTAGAATTGCTAAATTGATCAATCAATTAACACTAAGCAATTCTAATTACAATCAAGCAATTGAACAATATACAATAAATGTAAATACTTGAAAGTAAAAGAGACAACCGATATTTTTCCGTGGTGTTCAAGACTTGCTTGCCTCCCTAGTCCACGCTGAGGCAAGCCCAACCACTTGGACCGGCTCCCGCCGAGCACCCGCCTCTTTCCACTAGTCGTGGTTTTTCACGCCACGCTGAGGCTCAACCCGAACCTTCACAAACTTCGCGGGGCTTTCACAACCTTGAGAGTTTCCTGCACGACGCCTACGCTGCCTAGGAGTCGGCAACCTCCAAGAGTAACAAGCCGCTCCTTCACTTGAACTTCACCGAGCACAACGAATGCGCCTCGGTGATCACCAAGTGCAACACATGCACAAGGCCTCACTCAAGTGCAACACATGCACAAGAGGTCTCAAATCACTTCCTAATTGCAACACATGCAATTAGTCTCACTCTTAAGCTCAAGAGGCAAATGGAGAAGAGAAACACATGCACACAACTCCCACACACAAAGAACAACACCAAAGAACACTTGCCCTAAGCCCCTAAGGGGTATTTATAGCCCCCACAAGAAAACTAGCCGCTTAGGGGCAAATGGGCGAAATCAGTTTTTGCGGTACTACCGCCTCTAAGGGCAGTAGTACCAGAGTCTCAACGGTCGGCTAATCGGCTACAATCCCTGAGATTACCGCCCTCTCGAGGCGCGTGTATCACACATGTGTACTACCGCTCCCACCGAAGCAGTAGTCTTGGCCTTGCCGACCAAAGAAAACATCACAGATCAGAAAAGAGCTATCGCGAGGGAAACCCCTAGAGTACCAAGATTCACAAGATTACCGCCTGCTGCTGCAAAGAGTGCCGCCAATGAGAGAAAACTTGATTTCAACTCAAAATCCATTTCTCCGAAAACCGAAACCCATTCTTTGAGCCACAAAGATGATCAACACATGATCAAACACACGTGCAAAACACATTTGCACCAACTTAGTTCGTGCTCAAAGAATTTCAATCAAATTGCAAAAACGCATTTCGCAATCAACTCAAAGACTATTTGCAAAACGATAAGCAAATCAAACTCGAGTTTATGAGATTAATTCCCTAGCCATGTGAAGGTCAACACAAGACCGGTTAACTTGCCAACACCGCTGCAAGCCCCACTCACATGCTCTCGAATTCGGACTCATAAACCTCGTTTATTCAAGACAACGAACTTGCAAATAACGCAATAAACACATTTCATGCTTGAGCACTACTCTTTGCAACACATGCAAAAGTCTAGCTCCAAGTAACATCAAATCAAGATGCATGAACTCTCTAATTGCAACACATGCAATTCTCTAGTTCCATGCAACACCAAAACCAAACTTCAACTAAAACCAATTCACATGTATGAGCTCTTTACTCGCAACACATGCAAGCCTCTAGCTCCATACAAGCACACAAACACAAATTCATGCTTGAGCTCTCTCCTTTTGCAACACATGCAAACTTAGCTCCAAGCAACATCACGGTTTTAAGAAAGATTGTTTTGCGAAACCAAAACATGAAGCTTCAACTAATGCAACACATGCAAAAGTGAACTTCACACAAAAGCCAACGCACTAGCTTATTATTTCTTGCAACACATGCAAATCAAAGCATTATGCGAAAACCAAATGCATATACTCTTTCATCTTTGCAACACATGCAAATCAGAGCATAATGCAAAACAACCAAGCATAGGCTTAACACATTTGCAACACATGCCAAATGGTTAACCCATATGCAAAAACCAAATCAAATAAGATTTGAGCTTGAGTGAACGTGGGATGAGATCACCAACACATGATGAAGCTCAAGCAAAGGGAACGACCCCTCTTTATAGCACGGCGATAAAACCTTAGACTCAAAGACTACAAAGTCCTTAGCCTATCTAATTATACCTTCGCCGCCGTGCACAAGCAATCCCCTTTGGGGTCTTTATGATCATCGCTTATACTCCCCCGGGATCATTACTCGACTCCTCTTTATCTTCGGGGTCTATTCTTGACGCCCATCAACTCATGATGCCGTTCTTGTCCCGTTCTCATCATCTCATCCATCTTTGGACCTAACTCAATCACAACTCATAAAATAGTTAGTCCAAGATGCATGGTTGTCTCAATTATCTTTTGCACACCATTAACACATAATGGATGCCACTAAATCAATTGAGCACAACCTAAATCAATTGAAATGATTTAATTGTGTCTTAAGTATAATAATGCAATTCATGCTTCATTATACTTAAGAACTATTCATTTATCCTCAATTAATCACAAAACACCATCAACACATGATGAAGTGTTCTTTAATGATTAACAAAACAAATGAACTCAATTTAAATTATCATTTAAATTGATATGAGTATATATATTAACTACACAAGTTTTCATATACTCATGTTGATGAAAAGTGATGATCCAATATATGTAAATTGTATGGAAATGATCATTACTCTAAATCATCAACTATAGAATACACCCCACATGTATATGTGCATAAGTATAATTGACTTGAATATAATATGCACATATTCAATTTGATTGCATTGGAGCATATCCTATATTTCCACGAGTATACTATAACTAGGCAATTCAAATATATACTCAAGGATTTAGTTTCTTTGTCTTGATCCTTATATGTGTCAATAAAGAAATGATCAATACAAAGAGACTTTCAAGTTAAACTACAAACTCCCCCTAAATATGTGCATCCATGTAATATATGGATTGAGAAATATAATGCACATTTTGTGGTTAATATAACGGGGACATTCATATTTTAACTTGACTCCAAAGTATGCAACTAATATTAAGATGAATATGCAAACATACCTTGGGTTTTTCATTTTTCAATGCGATGAGACTAATCAAAGATATTCTAGATAAACAAGTTAGTCTCGATATAAGATTTGTCATTAATAACAAAATCACAGTAATGGATAATCACAATATTAGATTTGTCATTAACACAAGATTAGATTTGTCATTAACACCAAAACCATAACTAATGAAGGTTGAACTTACACAAGGACAATTTGTTGAAAAGAGGCATTGATAAAGGATGTACCTGCTACTGTTGTAATGAGGATGAATCGATTCGTCATATCTTTTTTGATTGTGTTGTGGCTCAAAATATCTGGAGATTGGTATCATGTTTTTTCGGTATAAAAATTGGTTTTAATTTTGATTCAATTGCGCATTATTGGTTGAGTAATACTAAAAATGGTGCTCTTAACTCGATATATGCAGCTACACTTTGGAGTATTTGGAAGTTCAGAAATAACACGATTTTTCGCTTTCAGGGCTTGTTAAGTGTAAAAAGCGTGTGGAGAAGAATTCTTGTACTGCTAAGAGAGTGGAGTCCGTTGTTCACAGGGGAGATGGAGGTCAAGACAGCGCTGTTTTGTGATTTCTTAGATTCTTGTATTCAGTCACCTCTAGCTTTGGAATGTTGAAGCGGAAGGTTGTGAAGTGGGGATTAGTTTCTGGTAGCGTTGCTGGTTGTTTTGTTCTCTGGAGGTTTGAGTTTTTGTCTTGCTGTGGCTCAGCTGTTGGTTTAAATGTTGTGGTCGTTTGAGTATTTTGGTTGGTCCTGTGGCATTTGTCTTGTGATAATGCTCGTTGATGTTTTGTGGTCGATAAGCTTTGTATGATCTGGTAAAGAATACTCTCTGGTTTTAGAAATGGAACTGGGACATCAGCTTTGGTGTCCTTTTGATCCAAAAAAACAATATCATACCATTCTTGGACCTCCCTGACTATAATACTGTAGAATTTGCAGTACGCAGTCGCATAGCTATCTACAAAGAAGCAACGGTGTCCGATTATACACATATATACGGACATACCTTATACGTATAATCTTTGTTCTGAGACAACTGATACGTACAAATATGAAATTGACGATGAGAAGCCACTGCACACTTACTAAGGGTGTATTTGGTTAGGAGAGTTTTCAGAACTTGCCACTTTTAAATTTTGTTTTTTCGGTATTTGACACCCTGGCCCACTGTCATAGACTCAGATGGACTCACATGTCATACACAGGAGCTGAAAAGCACACAAATTGGGTGTCATTTTCTGAAAATTCACGTTTGGTTAGTGGGATGAGTTTGAATGGGATGGGATGATTTTGTATCATTTATTATTTTGAGTGAATAGAATGGTTCGACATCTATAAAGAATATTTCTCAAATTTGTATCTCACCATTCAGAACAAGATAGTTCCATTCAAGCAACCAAACATATGGATGATATTTTTTGAACCATATCATACATGTATCACTTGTTATGAGCAACTAAACACACCCTAAGTAACTTTATATTGCTTCCACAAGCAGTGGCGAAGCTACAAAAAAATTAGAGGGTGGAATCAAAGAATTAGGCTAAATTAATATAAATATATTGAACAGTTTATGTTGTATTCTTATTGGTTCAAGAGTTAACTAGTAATTATTTATTATTTGAGAAATACTTGTACAAAATTTGCTTATCAAACTTTTATAAATCTATAAACAAGTTAACACACATCAATCAAATAAATTGGCTATTATCTTTATTCAACCTATTTACATAGTTACAATTGACAAAAAAATATAAATCATAAGAGGGGCTTATATTGTCTATTTGTTATTTTGGTCAACCCACTTAGCCGGTCAGAATTCGTTGACTCATGCTACATTGCCTTCCTTGGCTGCTCGCCATAGCCACGGTGGGTTACCTGTTGCCACACACTCGCGTCCTTGCTGGCTCCTTACCATCTACTCTCCGCGATGCATGTCAAGTGACCTTAACTCAGTGAGCTACCATATCTTCGCAAAGGAGAGACGTTGAGCTGCACCCTCTCTCACTATTGTCTTTATGTCCATCTAGGATTCAAGTCTAATTGTGTAAGCAGAAAGCAAAATCACCAATTGCCAAATTAGGCCTCTGATAAGCAACGGTCCATCAAGCCATATGGCATATAAAGCAACTCATCCATGTAGCAAAACTACTTTTTCCTCTAGTCATGCTTGGATGTATGTACATGTGTTGTCGTTATGTTAAATATTGAGCACCTATGCTAAAGAGGTACGTAAGGTCAATGATTGGATGAAGGGCTCCAGCCTAACGAAGACCCCCCACCCCCTAGCGCACGCCGAGGGGGGCGCTACCTACGCCCCTGCATACATGGGAATTATCTTTTTATGTAGTGATGAAGTTGTAGGTATATAACTTCACCGATCAAGTTTGCCTACTTTTATGCACATGTGACTTCGCTTCAATAGTAATTTTGTGTAGCTGTGGATTTATCTCTAATCTTCATCTATCTAGCCATATGCTAAGAGATGCACTCACTCCAGATGTGGTGTGGAGTATATGCGTGGCGGTATGTGCGAGTGTGCGGCCTCGTTGTCTTAGAAAAAAAAAAAAGTGCCTCCTACACAGCACTACAGCAGTCTGATTAGCGATCGAAGGGCACGACGTGCAGACGTTGAGGGGGACGTGCGCTCAGCCGGTCGGACGGCGGTCGAAGCGTGGCGGACGTCGTTATCGTGTGTGTCGGGCGGTGATTTTGCATTTCGCGACGAACCAACGAACGAGCGACCATGTACGTACTGGACATTGGTACGTATTCGGTGACATTCCAACCTCCCCCGTCCTGCGCAAGTCTCAACTGCTTAATTTGCTTTCTTAATTTCGCAACAAACTTGGTCATCGATGCGTCACGCGCTATTTACTTTTTTTTTTTCGACACGTACGTCATTGAGTGTGGTTGGCTTAGAAATATCAGAATGACTTGTCCTCGGACGTCCAAAATTTTCGAACACACTGTAACATTTTTTTCCTTCATGTGTAACATTTTCCTTCGACAAATAGTGAAATTTGCTACAGTAAACAAATATTGCAAGCGTTCAAAAAAATGTTTCACGCATTGACAGAAAATGTTGCAAACATAGAAAAAAAATGTTGCAAGAGGCGTCCGATGGGATGAACAGAAATCGGACGTCCAAGCGCTAGTTATCAAGGAATGATTGTTCAGTATATGCTGTTATTCGGTTCAATGATTGCATCAGGTGCAAACCCGAGTAAAAAAAAAAACAAAGTCGTACGCACGTTAGTATTTTTGTGGTTACACACACCACACGCATAATGAGTTGTTCAGGTGATATCATACCATGTTCGTTCAGTATACCACTACATCAGGCAATGATTGTTCAGTATATGCATTAGGTGCATGTACGTAAGCTATTGACGCAATATATCACCGTTTTGTTCCCTATCGCTGTTGCAGCTCTACACGAACTGCGAAAGGAAACAAGCTTTTCGGGCTGGATACCCACGCTGACGCCGACCGCTGTCGCTAGGTGGGCGATCGATTCGCATCACCCGGCCTTGGCTGGGATTAATGTTATATATCGTTCTATTCGTTAATCACTTATCAACCCGTGATTTTGCTGCCTCCATCACCAGTGATCTCACTTAATTTTGTTGCAACCATGTAGCTAGTAGAGGCTTTCCTCACTGAACGCAAGTTTGATTGGTGAACGCAGAGCTAACTTGTTTGCAAATCCGCCTTGCCTGTTCTATACGGTATTTTGACAGAATATGAAGGAATCTAAATGATTTCATGATGTTGCTTATGAGGGTATGGACAATAAGACTATCTCAGCTTACTTTTGATCTGTACACATTAGTTTTATCCTATATGAAAAAGTGAGAAAAGAGAAAAGAGCTACCTCTTATGCAAGAGCCAACATAGCACGGGAAACAAAATAGATTAGTTATGTACAAGAGAGAAGTGATAGTTATTACACAATATCTAGAGACGAAGTGATGGTTATTGCACAATATCTAGAAACAACCTTTAAATATTGTTATTATATAAGCTGATTTTGTTATTTACTCTAGATGATATGGATAAAATATGGAGTACGTAGTGGACTAGTAGACTTTATTATTGTATTCAGCGAATACTGCACTGAAAACTCGCTTGGCTGGATAAGAGCCACCTCTGTTTTGAGGCGAACACCTCACCAACTGTTACAAAGGACAAATTTGTCAACATCTGTTCTTACAAGAACTGGTTGTTAAGATGTTAGTGCTGTAGTAGTCAAGAAACAGCAGGTAAGCTACTTTGTCTAATGGTCTGATGTACTCATGCGAACAATATAATTCGAAAGAAATTATCTCTAGAGATGCAGTGAGAATATATAAGCTGATTCCTAATTCTTCCCTGCTTATTTACATAACCTGTTAAGATGAATTTGTAACGAGTAAAATTATACCACCCAAAAAGGTTATGAACCCAGAAAAGGCACCACACTTTTCAGGCTTTAACTAGATGCACATGCTGAAATTTGTGCTTATTTGGCCCCTCCGTCAATGTTTTTTTTTCAAAAGTAGCCATTGTGCCTCATCAATGTTTTTTTTCTCAAAAAGTAGCTATTATGCCGTCTAAATTGCAAAAATAGCTCCTCTGATGAGCTCGAAAGCTACAGTAATTGACGTGTATCACTTGTCGCAGTGGTGTTGTTTAGAACCTCACCGAGCGCATGGTAGGCGAGCCTAACACCCTGTTGCACATGTGGAGCTTGGGAGGGAGCCACCGCACTAGGCGTGCTCGACAGCATGTCTCATCGCCCTCGACGCAGGCCTGTCGCACTACCGTGACTCGACAGCCGTGCTTGCTGCTCTGCCCTGCCTCCGCAATGCTGTCCTGCAGCGCTTCCACGGTCCCGTGCACTGCCACGGCATTGGAGACCTGCCGAGCTATCCAGACACGGCAGGGGACACCTGTTGCTCATAAACGAGGCAACTTTTGCAAAAGCTTTCATATAAGGGCTAAATTTGAAAAAAAAAATAACACCAGGGGCAGGGGCTACAAACGCGACGCCTTGGCATATGTCCATGTAAACTGTACTGTAGCAAATTAAAATTCCCGAGGAACAGTGCATGGCTTGCTGTTGTACTGAGACCAGACGAGACGACCCCCAAGTGTAAATGATATCGATGCAGATCGCTCCCTACTGCTATAGAGCCATTATTGGCAAACATGCTTTGATGACTCACCTGTTGCCACCTGATGAAATACAGTTAGGCGCTGTTCTAAACGCATACCCCATTGTCCAACAGTACCAATAATTTGTCCTGAATACATATCAGGGAGACAGATGATAAGTTATGGACCCAGGACCTGGATACAAGCAAGGAACACTACACAGTGACAGTGTGGTCAATCCAAATGGGAAAGAAAATGAGAGGAAACAATAGTTGTTTCTTCATCTCTAGGCCCAGGTTAATGCTATGCTGTCTGTGTATCATCACGAGAAGTGATTCTACTTTACATTATGCCAAGGGAAGATGTCTGGGTAAGAGTTTGATGAATTGCATTATCGTTGCTAAGCACAAGGGCACTGTTTGACAGACCTCAGGAACTTGTCAAGACCATTCAGATGATAAAAGCTGCTAATTCAATTGCACAGTCCATGCCATACTGTCCTCCGCAACGCCTTTCTGGATAGCTGTAAGAGCTGAATAAAGTTTCTGAGACACAACTCCAACCTTCTGACTCCCATACTCCACCCTGTAATTTGGCATGGGATCGATGATAATTAATGGTTTTTCATAAAGGAACAGCAATTATTTGATGATATGGAGGAGCCCATTTTTTCAGTATTGCATCGGCTGGCATTTGCAGATTTATTATGACAATAGGATCAATGATGAAAGTAGGAGAATAATGGGAGAACACGTATGCCAGGAACAATAATTTAGTGAAACTATTTGATTAATACAGACACCAATGCCAGTATTATGCACTTAACTTATAATTCTACAGGCAACATGTCTGAAATGCCAAGTTTCATAAGCTTTTAGCACTTAATGCTACCAGTCCTATCCTAATTCCCTAGTTTATAGTCATTTCTCAAACATCCAAACAGCGCTAGTATAAAAAAACTACTTGAATGCTGAGGTACCTACCTTCTTCCATGGTACACTATGCAACCAACAGGTGATAGTACAACAGCAGTCCCAGTACAGAAGACTTCATCAGCGTCAAGCAATTCATCTATTGTAATAAGGCGCTCTTCAACCTGACAAAAAAGGGCATACACAGTATGTTAAAAGGGAAAAGATCATGTTCACATATGGTATTGCTGCTCTAAAGGCAGTGTGAGAAGAAGACGAACATCCCTGTTTAAGTTACCTGAAATCCAAGGTTTCGGGCAATTTCAATTATACTTCTTCTTGTGATTCCAGGAAGAATTGTTCCCGTTAATAATGGAGTAGAAATAACATTATCCTGTCAGGAAAAAGGCAATGGTAGTACTCAGACCAAAATATGGTAATAATAAAATAATGCAAAGAATAGAATATGTGTTCAGTTTGGAGCAGTTCTAGACATAATCAACTATTCCTAGCTACTCCTGAAAGATTTACAGATAAGCTAGCTAATAGTGCTTTATAGGACGATGATATTGAGCATCTGACAACTGTTCGGTTTGTTCAATAAACTCCGAAAATGTACTATACTCTAAATTACTTTACATTGGTGTTTTTCCTAGATACACTTGCAAAAGGAAGTCAGTTTGAACAAGTTCAATTTACATACCTTCACCATGAATATATTACAGGAAGAAACTTCCTCCACAAATTTTTCATGAACGGGATCCAAGTATAGAACATCAGAGTGGCCTTTCTCCTTGGCTCTTTTCTGAGCATTAACAACCTGTATACAGGTATTAAAAAAAAGCAAAAACATCAGGAACCACATGCACATATGTCAATGTTCTTCCTGATCTTTATGTGCCTCAAGAATAATGCTGCAATCTTATCAAACAAGAGAGCCCAAGATAGGCATTTATATGCACCAAATGTTGTAGATGAAAGCTACTAGTAATTAACATTTCTAGACCAAATCAGTGTTGAGACTGCATTTAGCAGCACAACAGTAGCATAAAAGGTGGGGCCAATCATACACAAAACATTGGAAGCCAAACTCGTATAACGAGAACCAGGGAGTAAAGATTTATATTAGTGTGTCCTCTAGGAGGGTACTAAAACTGAAGTTAAGGATCAGATGAATAAAGTACAAATCACACTTGTAGAGAAAGGTGCATTACCGAAGCATAATTTCCAATAGTCTTTATGTCACCAGTTCCACCAGGTGCAGCACGGTGATATTCTTCCTCAGTTAACAAACTAATTGGAGATAAGCCATCCTGAAAGTAAAGGAGACATGTTATAGCTACAGTAAGATATACCAAGAATAAGCAGGAAAGAAGCAATTAAAACTTGGCAACCTTGAAATAGTGCCCAACAGGGCAAACAAACACAACAAATGTATACTCTGGAGCAGGTGCAACACCGAGGATAGCCCCGCTTCCAAACAGCAGCGGTCTGATGTACAATGAACCTTTGCCAGTAGGAGGTACCTGCAATGAAGCACATAACCTATGAGAGGAGAGATGCGTCACATATCATTGTTCAAGAACAAATGTCCTTACCCAACGCTTGTTTGCCAAAATAGTAAGCTTTACAGCTTCTAGCAACTGCTCTATGCTTGGTGCAGGCATGCATAACCGGTCTGCACCTACTCTCATCCGGAACGCATTTTCGTCAGGGCGAAAAAGCAGGACTGACCCATCCTCTTTTCTATGTGCTCTGAGACCTTCAACCAATCCCTGCAGATGTTTCACAAGCATATTACAGCATTTTCAATAGAATTGAGCAAAATAAATCAACCTGCATATGTGAAACCGACAAGGCTATTTTGGTAAAGCATTATTCATCAATCGAAAAGTGATTCTTCAAGGCAGATAGCGGAGGTAAACAAACCTGACCATAATTCAACACTGCAGCAGCTGGATTCAGCTCGATTGGCCCATATGGCACCAATTCACCCTTGGTGAACACCCCATCTGAAGAACATTTCATTATATACATAAAGTCCGTGGGCACCAGTTGAAACCCAAGAGTCTCCCAGTTGAAGTCGACCAGGTCTGGGGTTCCTGTGCTGAAACATTCAGCTCACATGAACAAAATCCAGCAAACAGGCAATGCCCATAATGGAACAACTAAGTTCAGCAGCGTATTGTGCATAGTACTATACTGGTTTTTAGCCACTACGTTTCTTTATTTTTCTCCTTGTAGCTAGTAAACTTTTGACATTATCGTAGGCTGTACTATCAATATCACTCCTTTTCACCACTCCGTTTCATCAAATAGGTGTATTGTAACAATCTCTTTTCCTTCACCAGTACATCAGTTTTGCTTAATTGTGTCTCTTGTAGCACCAGCATCAATCAATCTCCCTTCTCGTTATAAAATCTCAAAAAAAAATTTAATTTTTTGAAGACAGCAATGCTGTGATCTATATTAGATAGAGGAAACGAGTAGACAGAGCAGGATTCTGCGCCAGGGAGAAGAAACAGAAGAAGGAACAGGAGAAAAGAGAAAGGAGAAAAGGAAAAGAAAAGGTAAAAGGAGAAGAAAGGATCAAGCTTGACATTCCACTAGGTTTTTTAGCTGAACTGCTCCGATGACAATCCAAAGTGCAGCCTCATCTTTGACGGACTGAAAGATATCCTCATTGGTATTGTATTTGTTCCTGAAAACTTTGCCGTTTCGCTCTCTCCACCATTGCCAACATGTTAGGATAATCAGAGTTTTAACACCTTTACAAAATCTGGGCTGGCGGTTTGCTTGTTGTAGCCACCAATCTTCAAAGGTGGCAGTTTGTTCCCAATGGTTGGGCAGGAGCGATGGCAAGCTTGCCCATGCAGCCATAGCTTCCCACAAGCATCGAATTTGCAGGCAGTCTATGAAGAGGTGATACACAGTTTCGAGATTCTGGCAGCACATTGGGTAGAAATACTGGTTTGGCCACCCCTTGCATTGTAGTCGTTATGCCGTCCATAACCGGTCGTGATGGGTAAGCCATAGAAAGACTTTGCATCGCAATGGATCCCACGCTGACCAGACTGTGGTATGGAAGGATGTGAAGGTGCTTGTTGTGAACTGCATGCGGTATGCTGATGAGGCTGTGTAGATGCACGTGGATATTTGAGTCCATGTTATAACGTCTCGAACCTGTGGCCGCAGTTGTAAGGACTGTATTTTGACCCATAATTCGACATATTGGAGTAACAAATTGGGTGGTAGGCCGTGTTGAATGTTTCAGATCCAATTGTTATTTGATAGGGTGTCTGCCACAGAACAAGACTTCCACCTGGAGTGCTTGAAGAGGTCCGGCGCGAGCTGTGAAGGCATCATACCTTGGAGCCATCTGTCAGTCCAAAAAATTGTTGTTTGGCCGTTTCCAATGGTAATATTGGTGGCCGCAGAGAAAAGCTGCTGGTTGGTCCAGTCACATGGTGTAGACATTCCAATCCATGGCCTATCCAGGGCCATCCACCTGAGCCATAGCCAGCGAAAGCGGAGTGCCCTGGCGAATCTGTCTAGGTCGAGAATCCCTAAGCCCCCCATATTGTACGGACGGCAAATTGTTGTCCAACGAACTTTGCAGTTCCCTCCGTGAATTTCCCCATTTCCTGCCCATAGGAATTTTCTCTGTAGCTTATCAAAGCATGAGATGAAATTTTTGGGAGCCCTGATTGTTGTGAGCAAGTAGACTGGGAGCGAGGTGAGGATCGATTTGACTAAGGTGAGTCGTCCCCCCATGGTAAGATGGTCTGC
The DNA here is from genome assembly GCA_036346375.1 of Guadua angustifolia. NCBI lineage: Eukaryota > Viridiplantae > Streptophyta > Magnoliopsida > Poales > Poaceae > Guadua > Guadua angustifolia. The sequence goes on along the minus strand of CM070507.1, from coordinate 12,237,881 downwards.
CTGCCAATCTGCTAGACGTCACGCCACTTTATCATGGATAGGCTGCAGGTCGGTGCGTCGTAGACATCCGAGAGTGAGTGTCATGCCTAGATATTTGATAGCGAAATTCGAAATTCCTCCCTCAAAAGGTTGCAGGATGCTTTGAAGGTTTAGATCATGACCTCTGATTGGTGCTATAGTACTCTTCGCATGTTGACTCGGCGACCAGATGCTTCCCCGAAAAGAGTGAGGATATTGATGATTGCCTCAAGATCGCCTCTGACTGGGATTCAGGTAGATTACCACATCATCCGCATAGAGGTAGAGTCGGAGAGATGGTGCACAGCCTCTCAGAGGAGATAGAACGCCATCTTGGGTGGCTTTAGCGAGGATGTAGTGCAACGGGTCAATGGCTAGCAAGAAAAGATAAGGTGATATGGGGTCGCCTGCTCGAGTCCACGCTAATGTCCGTCGAGGTCCGGCACCCGTGAGAGGAGAACCAAGTGGATGGATGCAAGGAGATTGATAACCATTCTCGCCATCGAGGGCCGAAACCACGAGCTTGCAGGAGGTCCAAAAATATTCCCAGGAAACGAAATGAAAAGCTTTTTCAATATCGAGCTTAAGCATCAGTGTCGGAGTTCGGTTTCAGTGATAAGTTGCTGCGCGGTTTTGGACCTACAGAAAATTGTCCTGAATACATCTCCCTTAGATGAAAGCGGTCTGCGAATTCGATATGAGAGAGCTTATTTGCCTGGAGAGGGGCGCAGAGCTAAAACTTTTGAGAATATTTTTGCGACCGAGCGAATGAGACTGATCGGTCGGTAGTCTATAGCACTGCCTGCGGCTTCCTTTTTAGGGATCAAAACTATGGAAGCCATGTTTAGAATTCGAAAATCTTGGGCGAAGCAATTTTGGACAGAAAGAAGCACGTCCATGATGTCTTGCTTGACAATTTGCAGCAATGTCTGTAGAAGGTGCCAATGAAACCATTCGGACCGGGGCTTTCTCCACAAGCAGCTGGTTGATTGCCTGCAGAACCTCGTATTCTGAGAAGGGCGCATCAAGGTCACGGACGTTGTGGGCAGGGATGTTTAGGCATGGTCAAATGATCACTTTGGAGCGGCTGGCCTTTTCTCCCAGTAATGATGTGAAGTGTTGTAGCAACACCTGCTCCTTATCATTGTATAGGGTGGCAATCCCTTGAGGAGTATTTAGGGATTGAATGAAAATTTTCCTTCGTTGGCCATTTGCTCTTAGGTGGAAAAATTAGGTATTTGCATCCCCCTCCTTGAGCCAGCAAATACGAGAAACCTGCCTTCTACGTGCTTTTTCAATAGCTGCATAGCCAAGTACCCTTAGCTTGAGTGCTTTCCGAAGAGTGTGCTCGGCATGCGTCAGTTCCCTTGATTCCTAAGCAGTGTTGAATCGTATGTTAGAGGTTTTGATAATGTGTATTATCGGAAGCATCAGATAAGGAAGGGATCCGGAGGGGATCCATAGGATCAGGATCTGGACCGGTATTAGCCAGCTAAGCAAGGCATGAGATAGGGTCCAGATTCTTAGTTAAGCAAGATATCCATTAATTAGTTATTTTTGGTTAGTTCAATAAATCTTTCCAAGAGTCAGTTGATCCGGTGGAGCATGTAACTAGGCTTATATATATATAAGAGAAAATCAATGAAAAGGGCAGGAAGTATTTTGCCACAACTTAGCTCTTGGCGGTGCCTTCCGATTAACAAGGCCGGTAGCTCCGTTCGCTAATTATCCGTCGAATCGCCGCCACGGCCTCGACGTCCACCTCCACCCGCGCCGGTCTCCGGCCAGGCACCCGTCTCTACAACCAAACTCATAACAATTTGGTATCAGTTTCCACCGATCCTTCGGCCATGGCGCAGCCCACAATTGAAGATCGCGTTGGCAAGTTAGAAGAGTCCATGGAGGAATTGAAGACTTCTCTCGGTGAATTGCTCGCCCTTTCTCGGGCGTCGAAGCCGTCCACGGGTGACTCCGGCCATCCAAACGGTGCTCCCGCCGACAACAGCAGGCGTCCTGATCCCTGGCCCGACCGGTGCGATCGTCTTGCCGCGGTCGAGCCGCCGGGGTGTTGGCACCAGACTGCTGCACGTCCTGCCAGACCCAGAGCAGTCGAGCGGGATCGGCGTGATCGGCCACCATGGGACACCGGCGGTCACTTGCGTCCCACAGCAGATCGGCCGCATGTCCTGGACGAGGGCGACTCCTCTTTCACCGACGCCTGGCTCCGGGCTCCCCATTGGACTCGCCTCGCCGATGCACGGAGGACCCCCTATCCTGGCTGCGACAATGTGAGCGTTTCTTCCGCCTCCACCAGATTCCTTCGCATGAATATGTAGACTTGGTTGGCCTTCATCTCCGGGGAGAAGCTCAAGAAGTGCTCAATAATTGGATGCTCGAGGTTGATTGGATTTCATGGGAAGACTTCTTCGACACTTTCCTTCAACGGTTCACTCGGCACTCCGGAGCGGGGCCATTAGGCGACCTGGTTAATCTCAAGCAAGGCCAAAGCGGCGTGGACGACTACGCTCGCGAGTTCCAGAGCCTTCTGGCGCGCACTCCGCGCATGGCTAGGGCCGATCAAGTAGAGACATTCAACGCCGGGCTCTCCCGGGCGATCGCGGCTAATGTGTATTGCGAACATCCCCGGGATTTGTCGGAAGCAATCTGTTTTGCCCGTGAGGCGGAAGAGCGCAAGGCGCTGTGGCTGGCAGAGGCGGCACAAGGCATCGCTGGGCAAGGGCGCAGCCGTGCGCTTCTCAGTCGAGGGTTCTCCTCTTCGGCCACGGCTGCCAGTGGTGGCCTTTCCAGAGCGTCGGGGGGTGGGCACATCCGGCCTGCTGCTTCTTTGCCTTCAGCACCGGCAGGCGGTCTTCCGCCGAGTGGTCCTCCTCTCCCGGGTGGCAGCGCCAAGGGGCCGCTAAGCACCATGTCTAGCGCGGCGTCTGCCCCACCCTTTCCCGCACGAATGAAACTCAGCGCCGATCAATTGGCCGACAGAAAAGCTAAAGGGTTGTGTTTCCATTGTGATGACTTCTATTCCAGGGGGCATCGTTGTAAGAGGCTTTTCGCCATCGAGATAGAGGACAGTGACACTGAAGAGCCCGACCAGTCCACGCTCATCACATCCCCAACAGAAGAAGCTGACGAGCCGACAGGACCCTCCCTGTCTATGCTAGCTATGATGGGGCCCAAGCCTAGGGGCACCATACAAGTCATGTTAACAATGCAGGGGTGCTCTCTCCGATGCCTCATCGACAGCGGAAGCACCCATAACTTCCTGAGCAGTCATGCGGCAGCGCATTGGACACTTCAACCTCATCCGGGGCATAAGCAGCAGGTCAAAGTGGCCGATGGTAATCATCTTCCTTGTCTGGGTACAGTGCCGAATAAACCCTTCACTATTAACCAATATTCATTTACGGCATCATTCCTTGTCATTCCACTAGATGGATTTGACGTTGTGCTGGGCATCCAATGGCTCTAGACGTTGGGAAATATTCACTGGAATTTTGTCAAGGATTAGGATGTTTGCAAGGTGGAACTGGAGCTTCACATCGCTAAAGATGGAGGCGCTCCATGCACGAAGAGCCCTTGCTGTGGCGCGCAGTTTGAGTGATAGTTGCTTAAGAGGGTTTGTATGGCTGGGCGGCATAGACCAGGTTCGCTCAACCGTTTGAAGAAAACCCGGGAGTCGGGGCCAGAAGTTTTCAAATGGGAAGGATCGTGGTTTGCGGGGACCGCTTTGACTTGCTAACAAAAGTGGGCAGTGATCAGACATAGATGAGGAAAGCGCCTGCAGCAGGTGATTGGAGAACATGGTGTCCCATTCTGGATTGCAGAACACCCGGTCAAGCTTAACTAGCGTTGGATGGCTTCGCTTGTTGCTCCAGGTATACCTCCTATTCTGGAGCGTCACTTCCTTGAGATTGCATCGGTTGATCACCGCACGGAATTGAGCCATTAACTGATGATTAAGGTTATTGTTATTCTTATCTCTAGGCTCATAAACGAGGTTGAAATCTCCTAGGACCAGCCAGGGTGAATGGGGGGAGGTGCTAGCGAGTTCATCTCGTGCAGGAAGGCAGCCTTGTGACGGTCTTCAGGTGGTCCGTAAACCGTGGTCAGCAAGAAAGACAAGCCATCATGACGGAGGGAGACATGTGCTGTCCAGGAGAATTGTTGGACAATGGGCGATGTTACAAGAACCTTGTGACTATCCCATAGCATTAGCACTCCGCCCTTGATGCCTTGTGCCAGCAAGTAACATCCACTTGCAAGGCATTGTCCACCAATTTCAAGGATTAAACGTTGACCAATGCACTGCAGTTTTGTTTCGCACTGTGGTTTTGTTTCTTGGAAAACAGCAATCGAGGGAGGGCCGCCTGAATCGTTTCGCGAACCGTTGTGTGTTGGGCAGGCCCGTTGAGGCGCGAATGTTCCAACATAGCACCGTGCAATCAGACATGGAAGCCGAGATTAACGATGGAACGGGTGAGATCCATTGCTAAATATGCATTACACGAAGTGGTGCCAGAGGCAGTGCAGAGGAACAGGAGGCTTTGGAATGCAGCAAAAGACACATGAACTGAGAGGACACCCTTGCAGCATAGCAAGGGACAGCCGATTCCTTGCTGACAACAAAAGCAAAAGTAACACAGCATTGATACGCAAGAACTCTGACAACAGACTAGCAGAGAGGCAGCATCCGCGACACAGGGAAATTAGTCATTAAGGACCGCGGACTCTGGCTCGGCAAGGGCGACCAAAGCCTGAACACCATGTTGGTCTTGATCATCAAGACGACAAATGGTTCTCAGGGCTGCAATCACACTTTCGGACAGAGGCTCCTTGAAAAGTTTGTTGAATTTTTGCACCGCATTCAGGTGGACTCGTTCAACCTCCAGAGAGCAGAAGCCAAGGCGATGAGTCAGGAGCTCTTCCGCCATTTTTGCCATTAGAATGGCTTTCTTCTTAAACGCTAGGCGCTGGCTTCGTCAAGGCGAGGTTTTGCCTCAGTTTGCCGGAGACTTTCTCGGTGGTCCTACGAGGGCCTTGGGCGTCGCTTGTCAGATTGGTGTGCACATGCGAAGCATGTCCGGAGAGAATCGACTTAGGCGGTTGGAGAAACACCTCCTGGAGGAGATGCTGTGTAGCTAGATTTGCAGAGTCTGGATCCCCGTTGAAATGCCCCCAAAATTTCAAAATGGATTTATTTGAATTTTTCGGATTTTATTTCGATTTTATTCGGCTTTTATTTGAATCTTTCTGTTTTTGGAAATTCCTTGTGAAACCATTTGTCCTTTTGCCTCCTCGCCTTCGTACTGGGTGGTGGCCGGCGCCGTCGCCTCCTCGCCCATTGGGCCTCGCCCTCGCCCAGCCAGCTCGCCGCCCGCCCGGCCCGCTCCGCTCGCTCGGCTCGCTCCCCGCGCCACTGACTTCGCTCATGCCGCCGCCCGTCTGTCCGCCTTAGCTCACTTTGGACTCTCGTCTTCTCGACGCTGTTAACGCCTTGCTTCGCCTCGTCTTCACCGCTCCGTCAATCCTCTCGCCAAAACGCGCCGCATCACGCCCCGTCTTCTCCGCCACCCCTTCCTGTAGCCTCACCACCGTCGCCTTGCCTTCTGACCTCACCACCGCTAGTCCTCTCTCACTTGCCCCCCGCTATAAAAGCTTCCCCCTCATTTTCCTGCCCTTGACTCACCACGGTGAGCTCTTCCTCCCCCTCTGCTTCTTCGCCTCGCGCTCCTCTCCTTACCTTGAAGTCGTCTTGACTCGGCCTGCCTCCGCACTCCTCATGTGACTCTCTCTCGTTGTCTTGTTGGGCCCTTGTCGCCTCTCTCTCCCTCTTCTTGTCGTGGGGACCCACATAGTTAACCTCACATTACCTTCCTTGTCGTGTGGCCGACTCTAGATATGGCCATGTCATGTCAGCGTGATGTGTCCATGGTACGTGCACCCAAGCATACCTGATGGACTCAGAAATACTATATGCCCAAACCCCATTTGATTTTTGATTTTCTCAGATTTTAATATTATTCAAAATCGAAAAATCAAATAAAATTCCAGAAAAATCCCCAAAAATCCAAAAATAGCCAAAAATACATATTCTTGACCCGTTTGAGCCGCTGAGTCCAAAAATGATCTCTGTTTCGCCATACCAAGTCTAGAAAATTCCCAAAATACCCCTGAGCCATGTTCCGGCCATTTCTCTCCGATTTTCTTTTTCCGTTTTTCTTTCTTTGGTTGTTTTTATTCGTTTATTTAATGGATTTGCTCTTTCACGCTAGATCCGACATCGGAGTAGTCCCTGGAGCAATACATGGAGCCGAAGCAGTACGTGGAGCTACCGCAGGAGCAAGAGCTGTCCGGAGCCGGCCACGACACCGCGACTTCCACCTAGGAGAGCCTTCGACCCCGCTAGGCAAGCCGCACCCCATGAACATATTGATCCCATTTTCCATATAAATACTATGTATTTTCGCTATTGCATTATTGTCTGATAGTTTAGAAAACCTTATTGTCTGATAGTTTAGAAAACTAAAAAGGAGATAATTTGGAATGACTTGATTAATTAAAACCCACCCCCTTGTTGAGCCTATTGATTATGTCATATTCAATTGTTAACCCTAGGTTATCATTAATGAACCACCGTAGTTTAGCTATAATAATCTTTCGCATTAAAGAACTATTACTCAAAACCCACGAGTCGTGACTCGGGGCGCTTTTCAAAACCTACTACGGTTAGGGGGACATCGTTGGGTTACCACGGAAGGTGGATACCAGTCCGACCCCCAACCGATGACAAGCCCAAGTGTTGGTCTGGTGATCGGTACAGTGGTACCAAGGTTTGCGGTATGGATTGGGCTATCTCCGGCATGTAAGGATTAACCCTCTTGGGCAAAGTAAATAACTTCAGTCCTCTCTCAACCCCAAGTTGGGCCGGTCAGCTCTGTTGACCTGATCCAACGTAGCCTGGTATATTGTATTTCTCCTTGGAATACCTATGGGTGGTAGCTACCATTCTCGCTTAAAAGAATGGATCGCCTAGCGATCGGGGTGGAACGGGAATGGGATGGCCATTCGCCGGTTCTCGCAACAGTAGGTATCCGCAGCGACCAGATCGCATCTCCCGCCGTGGCCAATGGGTCCTGGATACTGTGGATTCTCGTAACCTACTGGGTAGGAGCTAAAGAGGGAAAATCCAATGAAAGGTTATGTTAATCTCGGTCTGGCCGCATGCATTTAAGTTGCATGTCAATCGCGTGGCGCTAATGACCGTAGATATCTTGCGGGTAAAGTTGAGTAGCTCTGCAGAGTGATCTAAATGGTATTCGAATATGCCGTGCTTCTGGTTAATGAAGCTGAGTTAGGGGGTGTTTGGGAGAGCTCTGCTCCTCAATTTTGAGCTTCACTCCAAATTCGCGTAGCCAAACACCCCAGCTCCACAGAACTCCGGCTCCAGGAAAAATGCGAATCTAGAGGGCTACTCCATGGTTTTTGTGGAGCTCCTCAAGGGGTACTCCAAGAAGCACCGTTTCGTACCCATTCGTGAAGTTCCTAGGTAATTACCCACCTTTGCCACTAGTTACACACATGAGGAAGTTCCTAGGTAATTAATTACCCACCTTTGCCACTGGTTCAACATCCAAGGGCATAAATGGGTATCCACACCAAAACCATCTATTCTTGAAGCTGGATCTAATTTGCAAGCCAAACACCTCCCTTCCCTACTTCAACTCTATGGTGGAGCTACTCTATGGTAGAGCTGGTGGAGTGGAGCTGATTTTTTTGGAGTGGAGCTCTCCCAAACAGGCCCTTAATTTAGGATGATTCCTGTAACTGAGCTCAAATAGTTTTAATTATGAACTTGTCGTAATCTAAACTTTGCAAACAACACCATGGTAATGCTGGTTGATGGTTTGTGTTTCAAATGTAATATAAAGCTGGATTTTAACTCATGCATCCACCAAATACTTAAAGCTAGTACCAATTCATTGTGACTCCGTGCATGTAGTATTCAGAATTTTCCGTGCGGTTTGTTGAGTACTGTTGTGTACTCACCCTTGCCTCCTATCCCTCCCTTAGACTTTCAAGAAGACGACGACTATATGGAGAACGTCGATGGCGATAGCGTCTGGTTTTGAAGGCCTTGATCTATCTACTCAGGCTTTCTTGTGGGTCTTTTGTAATGTATTGGTGCCAGCCGCACCTTCTGTAAAACTCTGGCCGCTAGGCCCCTAATTTATCTCTAAAAGTGTTCGCTTTCGCTCTTTTGTCTGGTAATGTGCACTTGGTTACCTACAGCTAAATTTCTGGGTAGCTGTGAAGGTATTTATACGCACCCCCTGAAAAGGGCGGTCCATCACAAGTGGTATCAGAGCCCGACTTGACCAATAGATCAAGACCTTAAGGTGACTTAGGAAAGTTTTCGAAAACTTATTTGACTTACAAACAAAACGGGTTACAAAAGTATATAAGCACTATCGCTATCTTCTCCTTCTCACCCCTTCTGCCTTACCCGAAACTCTGTTTCTAAAATTGTTTTGAGTTTTCTATGCTTAACTAACTTCAAAATTTTCGTGTCAGCAGATGACGCACAGAGTCCACTCAGACCCAGCAGTTCTCGGTGGCTGGGCAGCTCGGCTTTGGGAGATACAGCAGTTCCTCGGCACAAGGGAGCTGTATTGCCCGGTTTTCCACTCAAAGGAGCGGCTCCATGGAGCTATTCACTATCAGTGGAAGGCATGGGTGATTCTGTACCCTTTGCCCCTCCATCCGGACGCTCCACAGAGGTTCGAGGGCGACAGGTGTCTCGAGAGAGACGCCCTGCAGGACGCTGCCCGCAAGGCAGTGAGGTACTTGAGGCGTCACTACCAGGATGAGTTCGACGCCAGCCGTTTCAGCTGATCCCGCAGAATGGGGGTCATCCAGGCCAAGTGCTGGTCATGATCCCCGACGACGAGCTAGACCAGCGATTGCAGGTGATCGCCCAACACATGGCTCAACAGGAGGTCCGCTACTCTCGAGCGGTCAGGGAGCGCGACGACCTTCACCAACAGCTTCACCAAGCTTGGGCCGATATCCGAGAGCTTTTGGACGAGTGGGCAACCAATTTGATTCGAGCCTATGGAGAGCCTAACGAGGAGACCACCGGCCGAGGAGACCACTCCGAGGTGGAGGACTCGACCCGCCGCTTGGCGACGACGAGGACCCGGAGGAGCGTGTTTTCTTCGGCCCTGGAGGCGAGGAGATCCTGCCGGAGTAGATCGTTAGTTTTAGTTTGTACCCCTTGTATCAGGCTTTTGGTAGTGTAAAATGGGTCGTACCGGACCTTAAAATGGTATCTTGTACGATTCATCCTCTATGTATGAATGGAAAATTATGTTTGCTAATCTCGGTCATTTTGGTTTGCACTAATTATCTTTATAACTCTACCTAACTCAAAGAAATCCATCCTTTTGTCTAAAGCCCTTATCTGTTCATTCTACTCTCACCCCTAATTCTAATTCTTACTTATCTTCTGCTTTCCCCAAAAAACCTGCTGTAGAATCGAACAAGACTCAACAAAATGATGGGAGTTGGATCGCATCAACATCTCAGCGAAGAAGCCGAATCCACATGCAACCCGACTAGTCTGGCTCAGGTATTAACGATGATGGAAAGGAATCGATATCAAGCTGAGAGACACCCGACACAATTAATGGAGAGAGTCCTGGATCAATTGGCAGCCTGACCACAAGGTTTCCAAGGAGGTTTCTACAACCAGGAGGGAAACATCGGGGGATCGAGATTTGGAGGCAGCGTCGCCAGATCTGGTGACTGCATCGCCAGTGGCTTGAGCGCCAGAGAACCAGGCGAGCGGGGAGGGGGCTTGAGGCACCGGGTGCTCCTCAGGTCCGAGCTTGGGGTTGGGTTCTTCGGGGATGGAGCACTTTGCGCCGAGGGGCTGCTGGATCGGGTGGCCGCCGCGGCCGGAGCGCACCGCGGCGAGAGGTTCGGCGGGGGTTTTGGGTGTCGTTGGACAGGACATGATGTTTATCAATCTCAAATTCTTAACCATGTTAATATTGCTAATAGCAACAGTAGGAGGGCCTAATGTAGTCAAAACGAAAACGAAAGTGTACAGAACACCGGGTCAAGTTGTCATACTTGTATGCCGTCGTCATCGGAGTTGAACACCGGCTCCTCCTCGCGGCGGGGCCTCGTCCGGAGACGGAGATGGCGCTGCCGGCCAGTGGCTTCTGAATCTGCAGGCAGAGTCAATCATCAGCAACGCGTCGGTCAAGCACAGGCCGTACACCAGAACTGGTCATCACGCCGAAGTATAGTAGACTCCAAAATTGCAAGCGAAAACTCATGCGAAGTTACTCACGGAACAAGAGAGAGGGCGCGGGTGCGGCCGCGGGGAGGGCGCCGTGCCGCGTGCGGAAGCGGGGGATGCGAAGGCGTGGGCAGCGCAGGGGCGGAGCTCCATTTTGTACGTGGTCTCAGACACTGTCGCGTCGGGCGGAGACCGGCGTCGTGGGTTGGTTTCGGTTGGGTTTGGGTAGAGGAGACGGAGTCGCGGGCAGCGGCTCGGGATTCGGGAACGGGCCCCGTCGAGTACGTGGGCGGTGATGCGCAAACCTGCGGCAGCGGCCGCTGTTTTGACTGAGACGTTCCGCGGTGTGCGGACTGTGCGCTGTTGGCCAGGATGATTTATTCGAATCCGACGCTCGCATGGCATGTCAGTCAGGCCTATTATGCCAACGGGATACAGAATTTTTTTATTTAATATTTATTTTAAATCTTTTTGAAAATAATCGATTGAAAAAAATAACAGAAATAGGCGTCCGTCACCCTACTGGGACGATAAGGGCCTGAGTAACAGCTAGTCCAACGGTACTAAACGGAGACTGCAGCCATGTAGCGTCGATCGCCCAAGGGTGGGGCGAGAGGCGCCATTTAAAGCCCGCATCGTTGGCTACTGTGCTCATTTCACCCGGGCGAGGAGCAACCGAAGCGCAGCGAGGAGAGGAGAGGAGAGGAGAGAAAAGAAAGAAAGGAGAGGAAAAAAGAGAAATTAGAAAAGAAATCGTCGTTTTTGTGAAGGTAAGTTTGAAAATTTTATATGCAAATAATGTATTAGACAATATTTAAAAATATAATGTAGAAATTTATTGTAGTAGGATTGTCTAGTATTTAGAAATATTAGGATTGTATAGTATTTAGTATTTAGAAATGTAGAAAATTTAATGTAGTAGAAATATTAGGCAATATTTAGAAATTTAATGTAGTATTTAGTATTTAGAAATATTAGGATTGTGTAGTATTTAGTATTTAGAAATGTTGAGATTCAATGTAGTAGAAATATTAGCTAATATTTAGAAATTTAATGTATTAGGATTGTGTAGTAGAAATTTTGTTATGCAAATAATTTATTAAGCAATATTTAGAAATATAATGTGGTAGAAATTTAATATTATGATGAAACATGGTAGGCTAGTTATGTGTTGCGCGGATAATGTTCTAAAAATTGAGACGTAGAAATTAAAGGAGGTATGATATATCATATAAATATGTAGTTTTTAAGATTAGGACAAATTAATAATATATAGTAGTAATTCCGTAATGAAAAAAATGAGTAGTCGAATGACTTATTTAGAGTCGAATTTCTTAGTATGGTCATCATACATTTTATATACTGTATTTCAGAGTAGTATTTAAAAACATGGTAGGCTAGCAACATATCGTACGTTGTCAGGCACCGTGCTACGTTAGAAATTAGTAGAGTAAAAAAAAATTGAAAATGTCAAGCACTGTTAGAAATTAGTAGAGAAAATTTTTTGACAATATAATGTAACATCTATATGGTAATGCATGATGCGGTTAGATGGAGAACTGATGAATTTTTCGGTCCGACGTTGTAGGCAACATATCGGAGAAATTGTATTTTCAAATATTTTATGGAGATGGGGAGATAGCACAGGGGCCGAATGGAGTGGATTTGTCAGCATTTTCAAGAGTCGTACGGGGTATATCTAGGCCGAGAGATAGGACATACAGGGTTTTGTTGGAGTGGATGTTTCGAATGTTCAATTTAGATACCCAGACTATTCGACTGCGGGTTAGAGCAGTAGTAAGTCGTGCGCAACACTGTTTTTATGGAGAGTTGATTCCTATTAACGCAACATCGTCATGGAGGAGCTATATTGGGTTTCTTGAGTAGGCGAAATGGCCGCTCATGTTCTTGTCTGATGGAACCGAGATACCTCCATCGGTGTCAGAGATTCATGATGTCGGGGTAGATATTACGGAGGAGGGGAAGACAAATATGCAAAAATACAATGATGAAGGTGGTGAGGAGCCCGGAGATGAGGGACACGAGATTGGCGGCGGCGAGGGGATGGGGGGGCGAGGAGACAGTCGTGGAGGCGAGGGAGGTGGCCGACGAGGGGGAGGAGATGGAGGACATAGTTGACTTGATGGAGGGGAGGACCGTGCGGATGAGGACTCCGCTGCATGTATGTCGGACAATCGCCTGTTGTACTCAACAGTTGTATCTACGTACATGGCCAATAAGACACGAAAGGCACAGACACATCGCTTAACACCGGAGAGTGGCATGGAACGGAGGTACTACGTGCACTGCGGTTACTAGGGTCGCAGAGGTGCCCACCGAGAGAGAACTTCCCATCTGTGCATACTCCAAACTGCTGACTGTGAGTGCTCCTGCTAGAAGCCATGCCTGCTACACTTGCCGTGCTCGCACATGATTGCCGCAGCCACCGAGACACACCAATCATGTCGTTCGTACATCTCCCACTACTACTACAAGCAAAGTGTTCTCAACACGTGGCGTAACGAGGTGTACAGGTACCGAGTCGATGGATCGTTCACGGCAACCCCCCTCCAGGGCATCGATGGGCACCAGACATCCGAATGTTGAAACAAAAGGTCGGGCGTCGAAGGACACGGCGTATTAGGAACAATATGGACGAGTCCGAAGCGCGTCGTAATTGTGGATAATGTAATTTTATTTCGTGTATTTGTAAATGTATTTCTTTACTTCGCGTACTTCAATATGTACCAGTTATTTATAGTTCCCGTCATGTAATTTTTTATTCTACGTGCGTGATCGAATATATATTTGAATATGCAACATTTCATTACTTTTCATTTAATTTTTAGTAGTTATAATGTGTAGCATTTACTTATTGTCCAGTTTATTTTATTTGCCTTCTACATTTACTTATTGTCCAATTTGTATCATCTGCTTCCTACATTTACTTTTTGTCCAGTTTGTTTTATTTGCTTTCTAACCATGTATTTGCTTTGTAACCACATAGGCACAGGCGACGATGGCAGGAGTTGGGCGTGCTTCTGACGCTTGCCGTGAGCTGCTAGACCAGACCATGGATTCGACTGTAACATCCTCATTTTTCATATAAAAAAAATATAAAAGATAAAATAATAAGATAAAATAAAATCTTGTTTATAATAAAAATATTTGAAAAATGAGAATGCTCTTTTCAAATATTCTCAAAAACTTGATTCACAAATTAAAAGTTTGTTGATTATATAAAGTTTTGTGCAAGTGTCTGATTTAGTAAAAGAATTTTTGCAGAAAATCTATATTCCAAAAAAATTCCAAAACCAAGTTTAATAGGTTCCAAATATTCCCTAGTATTTTAGAGAATTTTTCCAAGATTTTTAGAGTCATTTTACTATTTTATCTCAAGCGCTATTTGTGCCAACCAAATAAAATCCGAAAATAAAAAAAATGAAACGTTCCCACGTTCAGCTACTGTAGCGTTTACTGTAGCATCGTCTTCTTCAGTCGAAGCGTTCCAGAGAAACGCCATTTTCTCTCTCCTCCATTAGAGCTCAACGACAGCTTCAATATCTCCTTCATTTAAGCACCAAAAATTCTAGAAAAATCATATTCGTAATCCTCATCGTATCCTTAATCTTCCAAAACCGTTTCCCGGATTAAAACTCCACTATTTGCTCTTTAATTTCCACGAAACCTTCATTGCGGCCGTTTTCGTTTCCACCGCAATTTCTAGCTCTCCAGTGCTCCTCCCGCACTATAAGAAGGGGCATTGGGTGCGTATCTTCGTCGCCAACCCATCCCTCCACTTCTCTTGAGCTCCCACTACTCGTTCCACCGGATTTTGTAAAAGTTCAAGAGCGTTCTTGTTTTCTTTTGGACGTACTGTTTTCCGACCGCCATCGCCGTTTAGTCATTCCTCCGCTGCCGTCATCGTCGCCGGTGAGTTCGCCACGATGTGCCGCCACTGATCAACCGGTTGGTAGGATACCCTAGCCCTTCTTCCACCGATCGGCCATGGTTTTAGTCGAAGCATTCAGTAAGCATGCTACAGTACACGCGCATGAACAGTGCTGCTACAGTAAATCGCCAGCTAGAAAAACTCTTCGGTTAGCTGTACATGGTATTTTCACTAAATTGTGATTTTTGTGATTTTCGTTGCAAACTCGTTTTAGCTCCAACTTGCATGCAACAAATTTTGTAAATTAGTAAAAATTAATACCTAGCTACCTTAATTTTACTGAAATTTTATAAATAAATTTATATTGTTAAAATATTCACAGAAAGTCCAAATTTATGAATTTTGTAGTTCTAAACTGTACATCCAAAAATGTCAAAATAAATTTTATAAATCTTAGAAAATGCTAAACTATAGATCGGAAGTTTTTATGAAATTATGAATTAATTTGATTTTTTGTATTTTCGAATGTGTGTTTATTCGTTGTTTTTTTCTTTTCATGCGATAAAGCGCTTGACGCCGACGCCGTTGTTGATCCGCAAGAAGATGACTATCTCCTCGCTGACCAAGGCAAGTTCCCAGCAAATTTTTGCAAGTTCCGTTGAAGCATGTTGATCCATGTTTTGAAATGCTTTGTAGGTTTACAAACTTGCATGCTATGTTGATTAAAAATAACAATAATATATTATGATAGATTGTAGTTAAATACCTTGTTAATATGTATGCTTGCTACATATTAATCCATCTGTCCTTTGGCTGCCCTAGAATAATTAATTATAATATAAATGTCTTGACATCTTGTTTAGTATAATAGTAGTGCTTAGTTATGCTAAATACTATTTGTATGTTTAATTGAAGGCTTGTTACTTGAAATTCTAAATGATTGAGTGAAAATATTATTTAAAAGGGCAGTTGGTGCTGCCAGTTTGGTAAAATAAAAGAAAAGATTTGGTATTTAAAAACTTGAATAGGGTGGAAGGTTGCATGGCAGGTGCAGAATGCACGAGACTCGGGTTTGAGTATGTACCACCCTAGTCGCCCTAAGGACCGATCCCTTGTGATTGTCAAACAATGTACAACAGTGCGGCCGCGGGTTCTGGAATGGGACGGGCCTGGCTGAGTAGCTAGTGAAAACTTAATTAAGACATGCCAGACGGTGGAGTAGGTGTGGTTGTAGCCACAGCAGTCCTACAGGCGCAAGAGGGGGCTTCCATTATGGTTGTAGCCATTTGGCGGTGAAACCTCAGCGGGCGTGACTTAGTTAAGATGTAGCTAGAGAAATGGCCTTGTGATTTTCACTTGGGGTTATATGCCAAAGGAAGTGTATGACCAAAAAGAGTGGAATATCCCTCGCGGGTAAAGCGTGCAAACTCTGCAGAGTAAACAAACTATTCGAATAGCCGTACCCACGGTCAAGGGTGGACAAAGGGCGTTGTCACATGGTAGATTTTTCTCTATTTGATTTCAAAATCAGATTTTTATAAAATAAAGTACAGTTGGAGCCGTGAATGTTTTGATTTGATATAAGTCCGTGGTTGAAGCCACGAGGAAAAGATTTCAAAAGGAAATCACGGTTGGTGCTGTGGACAAGTATTCTTAAAATAAAACCATGGTCGATGCCGTGAGTTGGTTTATGTTTTGTTTTTCCATGGTTGGAGCCGTATTCTGAATAGTTTGAAACTCTTATCTCTTAAAAGAAAATACCTTTGAAAACTGCTCTTCAAAATTCTAGTATAAAATTTTAAAAATCGGCTTTTGGCAAATTAACCAATTCCTTCCCTTGAATTAAACTACATACTGCATTTCTTTCGGGACTTGTTGAGTATGTTGCATACTCACCCTCGCTTTTCATTGCGGGGCTGCTTATTCCATAAAGCAGATCAGGAGATGAGAGATAGCTATCCAAGAGCCTGCATCCCACCGTTCGACATCTGCGATGAAGGCTTTGAAGAGGAGGATCATCCGGACGTCTAGGATCGCGTTTTCTTCAGTCTTTGCCTGTGGTGTTTTGGATTCGCCGTCAAGTTTATTTGCCGTTTAATGTTTCATTGTTGTATGACCTATGGGTCCAACTTTTGTAATAATGGGCCATCGGCGATCACAAGACTAATTAAATTTTTATTTATCGCATGGTTATGGTCCATCTTTGTTATGATCTGTGTGTACTAGCTATTGATCCAGGACTAGTACAGTAAACACAAATGGGCCCGTGATCCTTTTATGAGTCTCGACAATTCGACCCACCGGTCTAGGTTGTCCATATTCGGTACGTAAAGCCGAGCGACATTGCGGCCTCGGTGTCAAAGCGAGTTGCCCAAGATCGACTCCACGTTGGGTTCTCTGAGAAGTCGCGAACTTTTCCTACTCTTTTATGTACATGTACTTGCTTGTGAATGGAATTTTAACAACGCTACACACTACGTGCAGGTTACGAGCGGCCGGCTTACTTCCGCTCTGCAGGATGGTGGAGCAGACGACTGCCCCGGCGGAGGGTGCGCACGTCCCACGATTCGGGTACGACTAGTGCCTACTGACCACACTCGTCGACCAGTGGAGACTGGAGATGCACACGTTCCACCTGCCCTGCGGAGAGATGGCTCCGATGCTGCAGGACGTATCTTACCTCCTAGAACTCCCCTGTGCGGGTCCTGCAGTTGTACTGCACAATGTCTCCGTCACGTGCTTGCGGAGTTTGGCCTTGATTTCGTCGAGGAGCAGCGGCACCACCGGTCTGCCTGTCAGTGCCCCTTAGATGGGTGGCGATGCAGACCGTCAAGACGAGCTACGCCGATTCACGGTTAGTACCTCCTTCATTGCAATTTAATGGATACGCACTAAGCTACTGACAATATTGTACCAGATCTTTGCGGTCGAGCTTATCCACCAAGACGCCGAGGAGGAGGACGGCACGCCCCCGGAGGCATGCTCGCTTCATTGTCTGTTCGGGTTGGGTGATGTTCCCGTCCTCGCACGAGAACAAGGTGGACCCGACTTTTGATCGAAATACGCCGATCGATCGCCGACGCCCCGGCAGATCAGGCAACCCATTCCGTTCAAATCTCTTATGATAGGACATGTCTAACTTTCTCATTGTAAACAGATGGTGCGATGGTCGTGGGGCTCTGCTGTGCTCACGGTGACATACAAAGGTCTGTGCGATGCTGTCTCTTGGGCAAAGCAGAACGCGACGATGACAGGTTGCGTCCTACTGCTGCAACTGTGGTCCTGGGAGTGCTTCTCCGTCGGTAGGCCTATTGTTGACCCCACGCCGTACTCACAGGACCTATACCACCAGCACACGATCGACTGGCCCACCATGGGCCTCTACTGGCTTCGGCGACTGGTATGCCCCCTTATATCTTATTCCTATTTTCACACTTTCATGCCATGCGCTACTTTTTATTTCCGCACAGCGCTTGTACGCCAACCGACAGGTCAGGAGGTCCTAGCCCGAGTTCGTTCAGGAGTTCGACAAGCTCCGGGGCGAGGGCGTCGTGGACGCCAGACAA
Source organism: Guadua angustifolia (assembly GCA_036346375.1). Lineage (NCBI taxonomy): Eukaryota > Viridiplantae > Streptophyta > Magnoliopsida > Poales > Poaceae > Guadua > Guadua angustifolia. The sequence goes on along the minus strand of CM070507.1, from coordinate 12,220,084 downwards.
ATGCAGACGACGTCTGACGTCCGAAGCGCCTTACGGGCTCCCCGAGCTTTACTGGTGGGACGAGCGGGTCTGACTCACCCGTAAGGTCCTCGTCTTCGACCTGTGCGTGGAGGAGTACTCGCCGCACCGAGTGCTATGGCAGTTCGACCTCTTCCAGTCTTTCCCTGTGCCGCCTACTCACGTTGTCTCACGTGGCGTGCATAGGTACGTCTCCTGAGCACACTGCTTAGCATTCCTGCGGAATAGATGTTGTATGTAAATTGCCATTTTTGCATTGCAGGATGACCCGGATGGGGGCTGCATCGGGCACTCCGTTCGCGCATTGCATGACGACGTAGGCACTGCAGTGGGACGACGCGGAGGCGGACATGGTCACCGAGACCCAACCGTACGACCATACCATGTACGAGTAGTACATGGAGTGGTTTATGCCATGACTCGGCTCAGTGTGGTACACACCAAGATCAGTATGTCATGTGTCAGATCGATGTCGGACACATACCCTTCACAGATGTCCCAGAGGGACAACTTCGAGGTAAGTGTCACAATCGAATCTCTATTCGTATGTCTTTGTGAAAGGACCGAGGATGTCGCCTAGAGGGGGGTGAATAGGCGAATTAAAAATTTAAATTTGAGTCAGTTTTGCTCAGATTTGAGTCAGTTCGGACAGTCCGAACCTATGTTCGGACAGTCCGAACGAGTTAAGTAAGGCTAACAGAGAGACCCAGCTCGGATAGTCTGAAAATTTATTCGGACAGTCCGAAATGTTCGGATAGTCCGAACTCAATTCGGATACTTCGAACAAGACTGAGCAGCCTGACGAAAACGAGCATAACTTTTGACTCCGAACTCCGATTTCAATGATCTTGGACTCTACGGAAAGCTAAGAATAAGGGCTACACAACCCATAAGATATTACTGCCTAAATCCCAAAGGATAGGAGCATAATTCACAAAGAATCCAAGAGAGACCTTAAACTCTCACTTTCCGACTCTACTAACACTTCTCTCCCTCTAAGTTTCACAAGGATGGATCACTTGAGCACTTGACACATCTAAAAGTCATTCGACGTCATCCCTCTTAATAGTACGGCAATCCTTAGACTCAAATTAAATCAAAATAATACAAGTCTAGGAATAGTCACTTGTAGTCTTCTTTCTTAATCTTTGGTGCATGAAGACCTTCACCATATAATTGATGACATCTTTGCCTTGTCCAACTTGACTCGATTCACCTCATGAGACTCTCGTCCTATCAACCTTGACTTTATCATCCTCTCCGACGATCTCCACGCCAAGTTGATCTTGATTTAGTCCTCAACTCTTGGTGACACTGCCGTCTTGTTGACCTCGGTTTAACGGTCATCCTCTAAGATATCTTGGACATCATACACACACAGGACTTAATTCTTTCCAAACCACTCATGAAAGACATTAGTCCCAAAAATTCAATAGATATAAACAAGTTGATATTTGTGAGCAATTGATTACCACAAGTGTTTCATATAAAGAAGCACAATATAAATGGAAACACTTGACATAAGAAATGTTCTCTACTAAGTACATCATGATGAATATGTAATTGATCTATATGCACTAGAGAGATAATTGCCAATATGATGAATTAATTAAATCATGGCAAGGATCACAGTCTTTACTTAAATGAAGCACATGATAGAATATACACGAATTATACATGTGCAAATAATATTTGGAATAAAAGTAAATATGTGATCCAACTCTAGATTAAACTTCACTAAGAGAAGTGCATGAGAAGATACACAACTCAGACATGTATCATCAAGTCAATCTATAGCAATGTGAAGTTTAACTCTAGTTAATACATGCATACTAAAAACAAAGCACATAATGAACTCAAATGAATATATATGCATAAATAAATATGACATGAACCAATGTGCATATATATAATCAACATGTTAGTTGGAGTTCATTATGCATTTGCACAAGAGGAATGCAATAAGTAAAAAAAAGGGATACCGAGATTGCATACCTTATCTTTGCTTACCCATCCCACTTGATTTTCGTCTAAATAGATGAGACTAATACTCAACTTAGCAACAAATTTTTTAATTTAAAGCTTAAGGTTCTATTAAGTATGGCTATAATTTTTTTAAAAAATAATTTTCGGTTAGGTTGCATAGCTAAAGGGTTGTATGGCTGAATGGATAAACTGAAGATACTTGGTGTTTGATAGTTTAGCTTTTAATATAGCTTTTAGCTGTAAGAAATATGGATCAAGAATAAGGGTGAGAAGGATGCGGCTTGAGAATTTATACTTGTTAGGAGGAGTAATATTTTTCAACTCTAATGGTAAAGTCAGAACCTTAGCCTACCAAAGTCGTGGGAAGCTACCCCACACCAACATTCGATTTTGAGCTTTTTTTTAAGTACAAATGGTTGCTACGTTTTTGGCTTCTAGCTACAGAAAAGTCAGCCATTCGAAATAGCTTCTGACTTCTAGAGAGAAGAAGCTGAAGTTATCTCAAGCAGGGTCTAAAAGATATCGGCTTTTATATGTTATAGAAATGTGTAATTTTACCTTAAATTTAGTCATATTAGTCTAAAATCAACCCTCAATAAGTCAAACAAATATATCTCCTGTGACTTTTGACTTTTATTTATATGAAAGCCTATAACAAGAGCTCTTTTATAATATACAAGAATGAATATGGGTCGTCCATTTCTTTAAATCCAAATATTGAGATTACATTAGATTTGGTATACTCTCAGTGTGTAGTATGGGTAGATACTCTTTATGGAGGGTATAATGGTAAATAATTTTACGGCCATCACCTCAACTCTGTCTTGTGGAGGGTATAATGGTAATTGAGCAAAATGGCATTCAGCCACCTGGCCCCAATCCAAGAAGCAGAATGCCTCGAAAAATCGGCGGTCGATTTAATTTCTACTACGCTATAGACTACCACGGTAGTGCACAGTAAAAATTCTCTATAACAAACTATGTATTTATTTATAATTCAGTTTTTTGACTTTTAAACTAGTGAAAAAGTCTAAAGTAATAGAACAAGAGACTAGTAGAGCACAGTAGCAGATAAAATGTTGTACACTACTGCTTATTTAAATGGAACAACGGGGAAGAGGATCCGACCCTGAACTCTTGCAAGTGAATTGCAGTCTGCAGACGCTTTTGCAAATCACGCAGCGATCTCTAACTCCACTCATGGAACTGTGCACAGCTTAACGCAAGAGCAAGCCCAGCGCGCTACCTGAATTCCCGAAACCGCTGGCGCGCGCGGTTGCTCCGCTCTCCGAAGCTCTCGCCGTCCTGACCAATCTGGGGCGCCGGGCGGAGCTGATCGGTGGTTGGGGCTTGGGAGTGGGGCTCATGTCTCTCGTGCGTGGCAGACAGGTACAGGTTGAGAGGCGCGAGGACCGGGAGGCAGCGGTGAGTTGTCCTCACATGCTTCACGGTTCGTAGCACCCGGATAAGGACGACACATGTGATAGCTGCTGCTGCTGTATGCTACTTGTATGCAGCCTCATCAGTCATCACGTACCAAATCGATTCCACCTTTTTGTTTTTTCTTTTGGCTCATAAACTATATACATGTTTTTGTTTTTTATACCACAGACTGCTGCTATAACGATGGTGCTGCATGGTAAGTTGCCTCTGCGTCCATAGCCGAAACCCTAAGTTGAGACTGCTTTTGAAATGTCATCCGAGAGTCATATATATATATATAGAGAGGAGGCATATTTGGTGCAAACCATCTTTACGTGAAAATCACCGTCAAAATTTTGAAAAATTCTCAAAAATTATCATATATAGGAGAGGTGAGCTTCTACAATCCTGCAAAATTTGAAGATGAAACTCAATCGCATTTTTATATCTTTCAAATGCGATTGAGTTTCATCTTCAAATTTTGCAGGATTGTGATCTTTTTTATATCTTTCAAATGCGATTGAGTTTCATCTTCAAATTTTGCTTGGATTGTAGAGGCTCACCTCCTCTACATATGGTAATTTTTTTGAGATTTTTCAAAACTTTTACGGGTGATTTTCACGGTAAAGGTGGTTATATATATATATATATATATATATATATATATATATATATATATATATATATATATATATATATAGAAAATGATTCTATACTCTTTGGGTGTCGATTACTCCCACTTCAATATACCATTAAATGATGTTGTTATACCTTTATCCTTTTGAGTATACTCTAATACTAATTATAAGATACTCTAAAGTGATTTCCATGAAAAATTTCATTAAAGTCTACTCTTTATAGCAATATTTGTTTATATACTCCATTTACATATGGAAAAGGGTATGTAGTAAAAAAATAAAGAGTTCTGATGAAATTTTTCAAGCATGTTGCATTGGAGTATTTTAGAATTATTATTGGAGTATACCCAGGTGATAAAGGAGTATAAAGCGTTCATTTAAGTGGTATATTAGAGGTGGAGTATGTACTCTAGGAATCTGAAGAAAAGGCTTCATATATATATATATATATATATATATATATAGAAGCCTTTTATACTCTAGGAATACTCCTCTAATATACCTTAAATGAAACTTTATATCTTTTATCATTTGTAACCTTAATAATAATTCTAAGATACTTCAATGCTATATTAAAAATTTCAGGAGTCCTTTATTTTTTGCTACATACCATTTTCCATATGTAAAAGGAATATATAAACAAATTATGCTATAAAGGGTGGACTTTAATGAAATTTTTAAGTGGAACTCGATTTGGAGTATCTTATAGTCGATATTAGAGTATACTCAAAAGGATAAAGAGGTATAACAACATCATTAACGGTATATTAGAGGTGAAATACGTCACTAAATATGGAATCATTTTCCTATATATATATATATGAGTAATTAGTGTATGGGTGTACCCAAAGTGATAAAGGAGTATTTCAAGTTAAGTTTAGGTGGTATTTAGAAGGTGGGAGTAATTACTCAGGGAGTAAAGATATTTTTCCTATATATATATATATATATATATATATATATATATATATATATATATATATATATATATATATATATATATAGGAAGTCTTTTAGTACTCACAGTACATACTCCACATCTAATATACCACTTAAATGAGCAGCTTTATCTCCTTTATCACTTCGATCTCAATAATAATTCTAAGATACTCCAATGCAACATGGTTGAAAAACATTCATCAGAACCCTTTATTTTTTTACTACATACCATTTTCCACATGTAAAAGAAATATATAAACAAATATTGCTATAAAGGGTGGACTTTAATGAAATTTTTCGTGGAACTCACTTTAGAGTATCTTATAATTAATATTAGAGTATGCCCAAAGAATAAAGAGGTATAACAACATCATTTAAATGGTATCTTGAATGGAAGCCTTTTAAGTACTCAGGAGTACATACTCCCTCTCATATACCACTTAAATGAATACTTTATACTCTTTTATCACTTTTGAGTACACTCAATAATAATTCTAAGATACTCAATGCGACTGACTAAAAATTTCATTGAAACCTTTTATTTTTTTGCTACATACCCTTTTCTATATGTAAAAGGAATATATAAACAAATTATGCTATAAAGGGTGGACTTTAATGAATTTTTCAGTGAAACCCAATTTGGAGTATCTTATAATCATTATTAGAGTATACTCAAAAGGATAAAGAGGTATAACAACATCATTTAAACGGTATATTGAAGGTGGGAGTCGTACCGGAGTATGAAACCATTTTCCTATATATATATATATATATATATAAAAGGGCAAGTACAATAATAAAGCCACTATTTACTTTATCTCTTGTCTATATCATCTAGAGTAAGTATTAAAGTCAGTTTATATAATAGCTATCTCTAAAGGTTGATTCTAGATACCGTGCATTAACTCTCGTCTCTCTTGTACATAACTAATTTATCTATGCTCTTGTGCAATGTTTACTATTAAATAAGAGACAGCTCTCTTCTCTTTTTTCCACTCTTCCACATAGGACAAAACTGATATAGACAAGTTAACAATAAGCTAAGGTGATCTTGGAACCAATCGTTAGGCTACAAATTCAAAATTTCCTGCATGTAACAAAAAAAACACTACAAGTTATAGAAACCATTAGACGCACATATCCGTAGCGGAAGTAGAATCGATGTAGAGTATTGGTATGGTTATAGCCGTTCTAGCCTCGCACCTCCTCCAATAGTTCCATGTGACTATCACATGTTACGGATCGTCCCAACGTTAAAGCCTCACAGTAATACCTCTAAAGTATCAACACGTACAGGGCAGGAATACCACGCATCGAAGTGCTAGTGCCGGCTACGCGGTTTGGGGCGAAGGAGATGTGGCAGTTAGGGATTTAGGAATTCTAAATTTCTATGGTATCTCATAACCCTAAAGCTACCATCTTTTCCCTTTATATAGATATGTCCTATAATGTATCTCCACATTAGAGGCTTATTAGGAACTTGAAACACATCAAAATTCGGATCACTATTTAAATTAAGTTCCAACCCTTTAAACGTACGACCCTATAACTTCACGTATACTTGGATATGACCTGAGTACTCTTACTCGACCATTAATCAGTAACGGTCTCTAGCAAGACATGTCAACTCCCGAGTATATATAAAGATCACATTAGATGAACCTTAATAATGCTTAGTTATATGCATTTCTCTTTGCCTCATGATATTGGTCAAACTCAAGGCGAGTATGTGCTATTCTTGTTTAGTTAGCTCAACCACTCTTTCTCGATCACGTGACTCGGAATACAAAACTACGGTTAGCTTTTTAACTGTGAATAGCATAGCCATGTATTTCCTGAATCCGATCACTTGAGAGGCTTAGAGATATCTCTCCCGTTATATGGAGGGGTAAATCCCATCTTGATCGATCATACCTCGCAACATGTTTCATGACAAACTCGAAAGTCACCTTTATAATTATTGATTCTGAGATGCGTTTGACAACCCTAAAGCAAGTCATTACACATCTCAAATACATGTGTCAACCTCAAGTCCAACGATATAGCATAGACATTGTATATGAGACCAACTGATGACAAGATTATAACGTTCTCGCAGTGTCTCAAGGTGGGTCGATTCAACTCCATATTCTACAACATGTGTCCATATTATTGGTTTGATATCTCCACATCTACGACCCGCGAAACATGATCATCAACTAATATATATGCTAGTCTATTCATATATATCCTCATATGTTTATCGACTAGGAATCAATTTTAAAATAACCATATAAAGTCATAGGTAGAGTTTCACAAATAAGTCGTATACTTGTAATAAATAATAATGATATTATTCAAATAATAGGATAATAAATAATAAACATAAAAAATATAATCATCTCTATGATCATGTAGGGCATCTATTATATATTAAAAGCTCATGAGAGTTGCTAAGAAAAAAATAGAAATAGGCAGGAAATTCTCACAAAAAGTAAAACATCTAGCCCTTAATGTGGTAGATTCTAATTAAAATCACCGTCGGATCTTTCTAACAAAAATAGGAGTCTACTAGAAATTCTCACAAAAAAGCAAAACATTTGGCCCTTAATCTGATGGACTCTAACTAAGTTAAACTATATTAGCCATTAGATGCTATTATTTAAAGAAAAACATCTAAGTTAGAATCTAGCGGACCCGAGCTATAACCAATGATTTTTCTCAAAGCATAGCCAACAATTTAAATGAACTAATCCCTTTGTTAGAATTTGCACTAGAGATATTGATACACTTACTCTACACGTGCACACATTTGTACCCTAAATCAGTTTAGATTGAGTTAAGAGATTAATGTGGTATATATAGTCATCGTGTCTAGCATGCGTGGCGTGAACAAGCCTTATCATTAACAAACTAGAAATTTGAAAAAACAAGATGATCAAAAGACCAAAGCAACTATTGCAACACAAGGTGGCAAATACTAATACGATACGTTTATTCCGTACGTAGTACATGCAAAAGGTGGCTAGGTAAGGCAGTTGAATCAAGCACAATGGCAAACAGCTAGCTCTACCACGTATGACTTGACAAAAAAACATTAAGCCTTTGACACAAAGATTAATACAAAACCTAGAGTTAATAAGAAACCTAAGACGCACTCGAAAATTGTATTCTTCAATATTAAACATTTGGGATGGTTTCAATGGCCAAGTAGAACAAAGCTGAGAGGAAGCTCAGTGAGGAAAAAAAAGAACCAAACCGAGACGAAGCACATAGAAAAACCATAGGAGATAATTTTCAAAAAAGATATGTTGTAGAAGAGAATTTAGGATCTAATTTGTAGAAAAGTAAATTAGTAGTTGGGTTTGTATACGAATTCTAACCTAAAATTGATATACGAAATTAAAAATAACATTGCAAAAATTTAGAATAAACAACAAAAGGAAATTAGCCATTTGATTTTAACTCTAAATAAAAACATGAAATTCAAAATTAAATAAAAAATAATAACAAACTAACAAAAGAAAAAAATAAAAGGAAATTAGTTATTTTTAATTCCATAGTACATAAAAATAAAAATTTTGTTTTTATTCAGAATTAAAATTCCATAAATACGCTAATTCACAAAAAAACGAGATAAGGAATAATTTGATTTGTATGTATGTATATATATTATTATTATTAAGCTGCTATGTAATAAAAGTCGATACTTGAGTTTTTAGGGCTGCTAAGAAAATGTAGAATAAGCTAAAATTCTCAAAAAAAACTTTCCTAACTCTTTATTCGGTAGGTCTCAATGGAATGAAGAGATTAAGAGAATGATACATCGATCAACACGTATTCACTATACCGTTTAAGCAATATGATTTGCACTAAAAAAGTACTAAAGAAAGAGACAAATATTGCAATAATGAAATTAAGAGATGATGGTATAAATAGAAAATATTATGTTATGCTCTATTTACTATTTAAGCATTTGGAGAAGAAAGTTTAGATTGCATGTGACAAGTATCGTAAAATAGAGTGAATATATTTTCTCCTATAATATATAATATCAAAATATCACAAGTGAAGTTTGCAATGATTTATTTTATAAAAATCGAAATCACATATAAACATATTTTAAAAATAATGCGCGTAACGTGGCAGACAGGTACAGGTTGAGAGGCGCGAGGCCGGGAGGCAGCGGTGAGTTGTCCTCACATGCTTCACGGTTCGTAGCACCCGGATAAGGACGACACATGTGATGATGTGATAGCTGCTGCTGTATGCTACTTGTATGCAGGCAGCCTCATCAGTCATCGCGTACCAAATTGATTCCGCCTTTTTGTTTTTTCTTTTGGCTCATAAACTATATACATGTTTTTGTTTTTTTATACCACAGGCTGTTGTCTGCTGCTATAAGGATGGTGCTGGCGTGCTGCATGGTAAGTTGCCTCTGCGTCCATAGCCGAAACCCTAAGTTGAGACTGCTTTTGAAATGTCACATCCGAGAGTCATATATATATATATATATATATGGGCATATTTGTTGCAAACCATCTTTACCGTGAAAACCATCTGTAAAAGTTTTGAAAAATTCTCAAAAAATTATCATATATAGGAGAGGTGAGCTTCTACAATCCTGCAAAATTTGAAGATGAAACTCAATCGCATTTGAAATATATGAAAAAGAAAAAAAATCAGCCTAAATAGTAATTTTTCACTGTTTAGCACTATTTATTTTGCTGTTTATCTTTTTTATATATTTCAAATGCGATTGAGTTTCATCTTCAAATTTTGCAGGATTGTAGAGGCTCAATTCCTCTACATATGGTAATTTAAAAAACTTTTACGGGTGATTTTCACGGTAAAGGTGGTTTGTACCACACACACACACGTATATATATATAAGGGCAAGTACAATAATAAAGCCAGCTATTTACTTTATCTCTTGTCTATATCATCTAGAGTAAGCATTAAAGTCAGTTTGTACAATAGCTATCTCTAAAGGTTGGCTCTAGATGTCGTGCATTAACTCTCGTCTCTCTTATATATAACTAATTTATCTATGCTCTTGTGCAATGTTTACTATTAAATAAGAGATAGCTCTCTTCTCTTTTTTCCACTCTTCCACATAGGACAAAACTGACATAGACAAGTTAACAATAAGCTAAGGTGATCTTGGAACCAATCGTTAGGCTACAAATTCAAAATTTCCTACATGTAACAAAAAAACACTACAAGTTATAGAAACCATTAGACGCGCATATCCGTAGCGAAAGTAGAATCGATGTAGAGTATTGGTACAGTTATAGCCGTTCTATCCTCGCACCTCCTCCAATAGTTTCATGTGACTATCACATGTTACGGATCGTCCCAACGTTAAAGCCTCACAGTAATACCTCTAAAGTATCAACACATACAGGGCAGGAATACCACGCATCGAAGTGCTAGTGCTGGCTACGCGGTTTGGGGCGAAGGAGATGTGGCAGTTAGGGATTTAGGAATTCTAAATTTCTATGGTATCTCATAACCCTAAAGCTACCATCTCTTCCCTTTATATAGATGTCCTATAATGTATCTCCACATTAGAGGCTTATTAGGAACTTGAAACACATCAAAATTCGGATCACTATTTAAATTAAGTTCCAACCCTTTAAACGTACGACCCTATAGCTTCACGTATACTTGGATATGACCTGAGTACTCTTACTCGATCATTAATCAGTAACAGTCTCTAGCAAGACATGTCGACTCCCGAGTATATGTAAAGATCACATTAGATGAACCTTAATAATGCTTAGTTATATGCATTTCTCTTTGCCTCATGATATTGGTCAAACTCAAGGCGAGTATGTGCTATTCTTGTTTAGTTAGTTCAACCACTCTTTCTCGATCACGTGACTCGGAATACAAAACTACGGTTAGCTTTTTAACTGTGAATAGCATAGCCATGTATTTCCCGAATCCGATCACTTAAGAGGCTTAGAGATATCTCTCCCGTTGTATGGAGGGGTAAATCCCATCTTGATCGATCATACCTCGTAACATGTTTCACGACAAACTTGAAAGTCACCTTTATAATTATTCAGTTACGGAGTAGCGTTTGACAACCCTAAAGCAAGTCATTACACATCTCAAATACATGTGTCAACCTCAAGTCCAACGATATAGCATAGACATTGTATATGAGACCAACTGATGACAAGATTACAACGTTCTTGCAGTGTCTCAAGGTGGGTCGATTCAACTCCATATTCTACAACATGTGTCCATATTATTGGTTTGATATCTCAACATCTACAACCCGTGAAACATGATCATCAACTAATATATATGCTAGTCGATTCATATATATCCTCATATGTTTATCGACTAGGAATCAATTTTAAAATAACCATCATAAAGTCATAGGTAGAGTTTCACAAACAAGTCGTATACTTGTTAATAAATAATAATGATATTATTCAAATAATAGGATAATAAATAATAAACATAAAAAATATAATCATCTCTATGATCACGTAGGGCATCTATTATATATTAAAAGCTCATGAGAGTTGCTAAGAAAAAAATAGAAATAGGTAGGAAATTCTCACAAAAAAGTAAAACATCTAGCCCTTAATATGGTAGATTCTAATTAAAATCATTGTCAGATCTTTCTAACAAAAATAGGAGCCTACTAGAAATTCTCACAAAAAAGCAAAACATTTGGCCCTTAATTTGATGGATTCTAACTAAGTTAAACTATATTAGCCATTATATGTTATTATTTAAAGAAAAACATCTAAGTTAGAATCTAGCGGACCCGAGCTATAACCAATGATTTTTCTCAAAGCATAGCCAACAACTTAAATGAACTAATCCCTTTGTTAGAATTTGCACTAGAGATATTGATACACTTAATCTACACGTGCACACATTTGTACCCTAAATCAGTTTAGATTGAGTTAAGAGATTAATGTGGTATATATAGTCATCGTGTCTTAGCATGCGTGGCGTGAACAAGCCTTATCATTAACGAACTAGAAATTTGAAAAAAAAAGATGATCAAAAGACCAAAGCAACTATTGCAACACAAAGTGGCAAATACTAATACGATACGTTTATTCCGTACGTAGTACATGCAAAAGGAGGCTAGGTAAGGCAGTTGAATCAAGCACAATGGCAAACAGCTAGCTCTACCACGTATGACTTGACAAAAAACATTAAGCCTTTGACACAAAGATTAATACAAAACCTAGAGTTAATAAGAAACCTAAGACGCACTCGAAAATTGTATTCTTCAATATTAAACATTTGGGATGGTTTCAATGGCCAAGTAGAACAAAGCTGAGAGGAAACTCAGTGAGGAAAAAAAAGAACCAAACCGAGACGAAGCACATAGAAAAACCATGGGAGATAATTTTCAAGAAAGATATGTTGTAGAAGAGAATTTAGGATCTAATTTGTAGAAAAGTAAATTAGTAGTTGGATTTGTATATGAATTCTAACCTAAAATTGATATACGAAATTAAAAATAACATTGCAAAAATTTAGAATAAACAACAAAAGGAAATTATCCATTTGATTTTAACTCTAAATAAAAACATGAAATTCAAAATTAAATAAAAAATAATAACAAACTAACAAAAGAAAAAAAAAATAAAAGGAAATTAGTTATTTTTAATTCCATAGTACATAAAAAATAAAAATTTGTTTTTATTCAGAATTAAAATTCCATAAATACGCTAATTCACAAAAAAATGAGATAAGGAATTTGATTTGTATGTGTGTATATATATATTATTATTAAGCTGCTATGTAATAAAAGTCGATACTTGAGTTTTTAGGGCTGCTAAGAAAATGTAGAATAAGCTAAAAATTCTCAAAAAAAAACTTTCCAACTCTTTATTCGGTAGGTCTCAATGGAATGAAGAGATTAAGAGAATGATACATCGATCAACACGTATTCACTATACCAGTTTAAGCAATATGATTTGCACTAAAAAAAGTACTAAAAGAAAGAGACAAATATTGCAATAATGAAATTAAGAGATGATGGTATAAATAGAAAATATTATGTTATGCTCTATTTACTATTTAAGCATTTGGAGAAGAAAGTTTCGATTGCATGTGACAAGTATTGTAAAATAGAGTGAATATATTTTCTCCTATAATATATAATATCAAAATATCACAAGTGAAGTTTGCAATGATTTATTTTCTAAAAATCGAAATCACATATAAACATATTTTAAAAATAATGCACGCGTAACCGTACAGACCATCTTGCTAGTCTCTACAATAAATACATCCAACTATGGGGAAGCGACTCTGTGCACTCATGCTTCCTGCAAAATGTGCAAACCAACTAGAAAAGTTTCAAAAATCTGAAAAAATCATGGATGTACATCTCATCTTACCCATCTACATATATTTATAATCAAATTAGTCTATGCTAGAAGTTACAAAAAGATATAGCATAGGACTAATTTGATCATGAAATTTTATATGTAGATGTAAGATGAGATGTACATCCATGATTTTTTCGAATTTTTTGAAACTTTTCTATGATTTGACGATATTTACACGAAGAATGCACATTAGTCGTTCTCCCAACTATGAGCTTAAAGAGATATATATAGCTGTTCGTCGTGGCGGTGAAAGGAACAGCCACCACACGGTCAGCTAAGTAGGCCGTGCATGTGCAACCTGAATAATGAGTTGGTACTAGAGAGAGAGAGAGAGAGTTTCTGAACTGTGCTACAACTTGTGGTACAGATGAGATGGCCGGTGGTGGGAGATATGAGGAGATACGGCCAGTTTGGACGAGCGTACGTGAGGAAGGACGGGATCATGGACGGCCGTGCGGCGGCGTGCGCAACTGCACGTTGCTGCTGTTGCTGAAAACAAGAAAAACGAGTGATCTGAACTGAACATGGTAGAACAGCAGAAGGCTCTTCTCTTGCAACGGTCTTCTCAAGCGTTGATCTGAAATTCTGACGACGAAAAGTAGTATACTACAAAACTTGAATTTTTTCGATGTTACTACGTAGTATTTGGTTAATTGTTCCATTATATGGAAAAAAATTGCCATCAATCATTCTCCTCCCTAGCGAGTGGCGAGTGCTAGTACCAGGTGGGGGCCTGGACTGAACTGCTGAAGACACGGATAAACAGTTGCACTTCTTCCTTTTTCAGAGTAACAAGTACTACCTTGCAGCTGACTCTACCATGGGAGCTTTGAGCACGGTGCAAGCAGCCAAATTTGAGATATGCATAACATAGTGGGAACTTGCTACCCTTTCCAATTGAAAGATAGACGAGCATGTATGCCTGGGAGCAGTTTATGGAAGAGACTTAATGGTCAAGCCTAGCGAGTTTGGTGCGTGTAACATCATCCATCCAATTCACTGTCATCATTGGTCCTTCCCTTGCAAGAAAAATTGTGTTCAGTATTGAGACTTGCTGAAACAATGACACCACCACGAACAACGAAAGGATACCACTGGCTTGAACTAATTAACATTATTTTTTTATGTCACTGTTCAAGGGCATATAAGATGCAACAAAACACAGGAAGCCAAGAACTCTTGCTAACAAGAAGAACAGGACAGCATTAGTGGAAGGAGAACTAAAACAATAGCTGCATACAAGAGCGATACTACATGATGCAAGTCCTACTTTTTTTTCCTCCTCCCGGTCGTTGTCTTCGTGGTATCATGGGAAGAGAGAGGGAAAACCAAAAAAAAAATGCAACAAAAGATTAGTAAGAAAGTGTCTGAAAAAAAAACAAAAGATTAAGAATGACAGAAATTTCACCTGCTTCTGTTTCTGTTCACAACCTTAAACTTGTTCGTATACACTTGGATCAATCTTGCTCCGATAGCCTTATCCTTGGTTTGTCAATCGAATCCCCAAACTGTCATTTCCAATTCAAATCACGTCTTCACGAGCCACAGCAAATTTAGCAAAAGAATCCTATGTCATTTGGACGCTTCTAATAGTGCAAGGTCTAATCCAAACTGACACTTGGCCGACCCTATAATCGGAAATCATCACTTCCTAGCTAGCCACGTATTAGGCTTTTTTTTTCAAATCTACCCTTCCAAATATAATTACAAAAAAAATATTATCTCTTACCATGAAAGAGCCAATGGTTAGCATATTTTTTTCGATAAAGAAAGCTTTTACTAATCTTAGTAAATTACATCAAGGTGATACAATTAAACTAAGAAGACTTTCGGCTTCTACACAGCTAAGGTGTACACAGCCAAACACACACACACACAAAAACAAAGGAACCGTCGTGGCAAACTACATCACGCAATATTGTCTTCAAAGCTATCTACCATCATAGCAACACTTGGACCGCGATAAAAACTCTCCAATGACAACGCCTCTAAGAAGAACTCGATACGCACACGCACCGTCATTGTCATGATCCAACCAATGAAGGCCAGACCAAAGGTTTTCACCTCGAAAAGTAAATCCTCAGACTACAAAATAATGCCTTCGACAAATGGTTAGCATATATTGTCTAACAACGCCTCTGCAGTAAAGAATAAGGCTTTTTGCAATTGCTCTCAAAAGGGGGGCCAAAGTGATGACTTTCTGCAATTGCTGCCTTTCTTATAAGCACTAGCGGGCGATATACTAACGCACTAGCATGTATCAAATTCAAAGTTTAAGGCTCCGTTCGAAACTCGGGTGTTTCCTATAATTCCATATTTTTCGTTCATGCGATTACTGCAAAGAACAGGAGAAGCGTGAGGTTACCGTGGCGCTAGCAATATTGATGTTTTACAGTGTACAACGCACGGATTGATCATGCCGTAGTAGCATTTCTGAAGTTCAAAAACGTTTAAACGTTTGGCCGTATTTCTCCTTGAGTGAAGAGGCCGAATTGTTGTCCTCTATCTAAAAAAAACGTTTAAACGTTGAACACCTAGCGGATAACACCAAAGCTAGCTGCAGTGGCAAGACAACGACCGCCATCCCGCTCCTCCTACCTGTCCCCGTCCCCACACCCATCACCGCCCCCCGGGTCCTCGTCACCTCACCTCGCCCGTCGTCCCACGCTCCTTCGCGAACCACCTCCACGGCTCCGATCCCCCACCACCATTGCTGGCCCGCCCTTATAAGACTCTTGATCACCCCAGTGTAATTAACACACGCACGAGCACACAAGAAGTATCTCATTTCGTTCCAGCTCAAGTGGGTAGGAGGAGCTCGGCTGCTGCAAGAAGGAAGGAAGGAGGCGACATGGAGGGGAAGGAGGAGGACGTGCGCCTCGGCGCGAACAAGTTCTCGGAGCGGCAGCCCATCGGCACGGCGGCGCAGAGCTCCGGCGAGGACAAGGACTACAAGGAGCCCCCGCCAGCCCCGCTGTTCGAGCCTGGGGAGCTCAAGTCCTGGTCCTTCTACCGCGCCGGCATCGCCGAGTTCATAGCCACCTTCCTCTTCCTCTACATCACCATCCTCACCGTGATGGGCGTCAACAACTCCCCCTCCAAGTGCGCCACCGTCGGCATCCAGGGCATCGCCTGGTCCTTCGGCGGCATGATCTTCGCTCTCGTCTACTGCACCGCCGGCATCTCCGGTGCTGTACTTCCACCCCACTAACCTGTCTCTACTTTGTGCTTTCCTCCCTGCTTCTTGTGGGTGGCTTCTTCTGGTTATTGACTTGTGTGCTAATGGATGGTGTCATCGCAATTCGCAACTGCAGGCGGGCACATAAACCCGGCGGTGACCTTCGGGCTGTTCCTGGCGAGGAAGCTGTCGCTGACCAGGGCGCTGTTCTACATCGTGATGCAGTGCCTCGGCGCCATCTGCGGCGCCGGCGTGGTCAAGGGGTTCCAGCAGGGGCTGTACATGAGCAAGGGCGGCGGCGCTAACGTCGTCGCGCCCGGCTACACCAAGGGCGACGGCCTCGGTGCCGAGATCGTTGGCACTTTCATCCTCGTCTACACCGTCTTCTCCGCCACCGACGCCAAGAGGAACGCAAGGGACTCCCATGTTCCTGTGAGTGCAACTCCACTCCCTTGTTCATAGCTACTACTGTGATTAAGTGAGGTTGGAGTTGAATCGCTCAACTCCTCTCACACACACCTCTCCGAGAGACAACTCGCACGTTGTTTCCTCTCCCTCGAACACAAACGCACTCAGGACTCAGGAGGTAGAAGACAAACAGAGAAGCACAAGCGCACAACTCCGTTATGACGCCACAATGGCCTAGCGCCCTTTTTCTCTTACATACAAAACACATCTGGCTACTAAGTCCGATCACAAATAGTTATCGTTTCGAAGGATGTCATCAAAACTCAACTTTGATCATTAATTTTTATTGGAATATATTTAGTAAATCCAATAAAATTATAATATTATAAAAGTATGTTTCAAAACGAATCTAAAGATACAATTTTCTTATTTCCAGTCTAAATAAAGACATCGATAACTAAAGTTTTAAAACTATAACTGCTGGTATTCCAAACCTACTCAATACTCAACACCAGTTAACACAACATCCTTGACTGGAACTCACGTGGCACCTACTAACCAAATCAACTCACGCTTATCTAATAGACTAACCACTAACTCTTTACAACCACTAACTCTTTACACGCTAACACAACCTCAACATTCAACCAACCATGCATGCGTCTGTGTCGAACTAATAAACCTGGCCACCCCGGGTCTCGCACGTATGCTGAGCAACGTGCACACGCACGAGTCCATCAACCGCAC
The DNA here is from genome assembly GCA_036346375.1 of Guadua angustifolia. NCBI lineage: Eukaryota > Viridiplantae > Streptophyta > Magnoliopsida > Poales > Poaceae > Guadua > Guadua angustifolia. Next base: position 12,202,391 of record CM070507.1, on the reverse strand, counting down.
TCCGTCCATGCCTCCAAATCTCGTGCACACACGTTCTAGCTACATGCAATCTCTAATTCAAGATTAATTTCCAACAAGTGACATGGCGATTGCTTGATGTCTGTGGCATCAACAGATCCTTGCCCCACTGCCAATTGGGTTCGCAGTGTTCCTTGTCCACCTGGCCACCATCCCCATCACCGGCACCGGCATCAACCCAGCAAGGAGCCTTGGCGCTGCCATCATCTACAACAGGGACCATGCCTGGGATGACCATGTGAGTGAACTGAAACAAGCCCCCTTCTCCCCCCTCCTTTGAAATATTTTCACTGGTTCCAGTCATGTGGTAGTGGTAGTCAGTAACTTTACATGGATTACAAACACCAAACTTTATATTGTAGTGTAGTTGCTAGCACTAAGATATTCATCTTACTTATGTCAAATTGTGTAGTCTAGTATGATTAAGTGATGTGAAATTGTGAAGTCTAGTCTCATTGACTGGTGTGAATTTGTGATTAATTCACTCCTAGTAAAAAAAAGAAAGCGACAGTACCAGCAATAATTCAGTGGATGTATCTGATTTCTAGAGGTGCAAGCATGATGGGATATCATTTGTTGGTTATTTAATTATGGGAAAGCCTACCCTCATCTGAAGGGAAATGCTGAAAGCCTTGCTTCAGTGTGGCTGGCAACTACTACCTTCTAGGACAGTGACTTCAATGTCCATTACTGCATGTTAAACCCACATCATTAGTGAGGAAATAATGGAGCATTGGTACTGACAAATTGCTAGCTAACCTCCCCAAATTTTTTGTTTTTTCAGTGGATCTTCTGGGTTGGCCCCTTCATCGGTGCTGCCCTTGCTGCCATCTACCACCAGGTGGTCATCAGAGCAATTCCATTCAAGAGCAGGTCTTAAGCTGCTGCTGATGTTATTTGACATGCCAATCCAAAGAGCAGGCTGCATCTGATGGGGTGGTTGTTTCCCATGCCTACTATGTTATTGTGGAATTCAAATTTCTCTTCAAGTTTGATGTATTACTCTTGTCTTTATCTGAACCCAGACTTGTAGTTTCAGTAATTAAGTGTGCATGCTGCTGTTATTGGGCAAATTAAGTTGTCATCCTGTTAAGGTTAGGCTTAGACCTTTTATCTTATATCTTAAAGTCAGCTTTTTGAACTAAACAGTTTAAAATCAATCAGCTTTTATATGTGGTAAAAGTGAGTAATTTTACCCTAACATCAGCGGCATTAGTCAAAGATCAACCCTTAATAAGTGAAAAAAAAAATCACATCTCTGCTGGCTTTTAGCTTTTAGTAGGGTATGTATAATAAAGCCACATCAAATTACTTTTATCCTGCACATATCAGCTTCTTCCTATGTGAAGAGAGGGAAAAGGAAAGGGAAGAGAGGTCGGCTCTTAGGAGAGAACTAGCATGGCACAGAAAACAAGATAAATTAGTTATGTACAAGAGATAATAGATAGTTATTGTACAGTATTTAGAAACAATCTTTAGAGATAGTTATTATATAAGCTGGCTTTATTGTTTAATCTAGATGATATGGATAAGAGATGAAATAAGTAGTGTGTTGTACTTGCTCTTGGAGGTTTGACTTTTAAAAAAGCGTAGATAAAAAGACACCCACTTATTTAAACTTTGCCTTTTTTACTTTTAAACCGATAAAAAACCTAAACAAACATGACCTAAGAGTTCAGTCAAGTGGCTGCCTTTCCGCAATTGACAACAAAACATTGTAAAATTCCTACTTTCGAGCTGTTCAGCTAGGTGCCAATCCTACTCTGTCATGACACAATGCAGCCTATAGCCCTCTTTGAAACAGATTATGGGAATGCAGATTCTGGATCCTGGGAGAATTGTGTGAATGATAGCTTCTAATTTTGTGTATAAATTCTGCTTCTGATTGTGAGATGTGCTTTATTTTGTGTATAGATTATGCTTCTGATTATGGAAAAGCTATCACCCATCCAATTTTTCTAAAATCCAAAATCTACATTCCATAGTCTGTTCCAAAGAGGACAGATGTCTATCGGAACACCAGGCTGTGGATGGAGCTGTTTCTCGGCAAATTGAGGTTGGTGGTGATGGGAAAGGACAATGATGAGTCACCACTCAGTCCCTCACGCCCACTGCCAACTTGGCCAACTAAGGGTGTGGGTGCTCTGGTCCTAAACGCAACACTACAAAACCGACACCATGGCACATGCCGTGCTGATTGTTCTGTTCTCGCAGGCTGCCTAGCTGGATGCTCCTTTTAGCCTCAAGGGATGATTGCATTTTTTTTCCTTACCTTTTTTCATTCCCTTCTCTTTACATTTGGCCCATGTCTGCGAGTTGCGACCACTGCACGGTGGCTTGGTACGATGAATAATCCCCAGTGCCCGACGGATAGCGGTGATCCGTCCGGAATTTGAAGAGGTAAGGTAGCGTTATGTGCAAGGCTTCCTTTCGCCTGAATTTATGAAGGTGGCTTCGAGTTACATCCCCGATTCAACAGACGTATCAGATAAGATGGCATTGCAAGGCCGTTTTGTCGAAGCCATGTCCTGTCCAGACTGCAGAGAGTGAATTGCAATGCCTCCATGCTCGGATGAGAGCTACGTCTCCTTCACAGAACGGCAGGACAGAACTGAAACCAGCAGATAAGCAGCACGACAGCACGACTTCCGGACCGACCACAAAACAACGCGAGGAACATGTCTGTACGCACGGCTCCAACGCCGGCAAAAGGGATCAGGGAGCCATGACCTCTGGGAGGCTGGTACAAGGGAGATCAGATCACACCGCCGAACTCAGAGAGGAAAAATCAGGCCAATAGCACCTCCAAAGTGTTTTGTATTTGTGGAATTCACCTAAGTCTTGACAATAACAAGCAGATGTACACACATTGCAAGTAACTAACTTTTGTATGAAGGGCACCGTCTTTGCCCAGAGACATGCATAATCTATGATTGCAACTTGCAAGAGCACGACTTTCAGTACTAAGGCGAGAAGGTTTATATTATATACGATTTCATATGGAGAGCATACGGGGCACATATGAAAGAATATACATATGTGGCACGCTAGTTTAATTAAGGATCAGATCCTTCGTATAAATTTCCAGAGTACCTGGTACAGTGAATGAGTTGGTTCATTGGCCGAGTGCGGCTACAAAATACTCAGTATGCAGTTAACTTGCAGCAGCAGTAGCTTCAACCACGGGTGAGATATGTAACTGTAAAAAAATTGGGTACTGAATGGCTCGGCTGTTTCTCCTGTGCAACATCTAGGCTCTTGAGATTCCTTCTGTACAATAGCATCAGGTCGCCAAGAAAAAATAGAAAAATAACTTACAAATAAAGGCAAAAGGAGTATACAAGCGGTGAACTACTACTTCAGGTCTTTCAGTCCGTAGGAACATAATATACAGTCCTGTCATTTGACACTTGTTACCACGCCATTTGACAGTTGTAGTATGCTAGGCCGAGTTGTTCTGCCTGACAGGAATGGACGACATCTGCTATTCATAGAATAAAATTAGCAAGAACTATGGTCAAGACAAATTCTTTGTCCTGAAAATAAGTATAATGTTCAACAAGCAAAGGTTCAAATGTGAATTTCGAACTCTCAATGTGATTGTTGTACCTGAGAGAGAATCTATACGCTACTAACAGGTGCAAAGATTCAGAATAACAACTAAAAGAACCATCCAGAACAAACCACACAGTACAGGCAATTAAATGTAGCTGGACTACCATCTGATAAAAAAATTAGAGCTCAAATAATTATTTTCTTCAATAACAACAACAATCAAGCCTTTTGTCCCAAACATGTTGGGGTAGCCTAGGAAAGAAACCCAATCAAAATCAATAAAACCCCTAAACCTTTGATCTTAGGTTATGGTTCCGGTACGTGGATCGCTAACTGAAACAACCCAGAGATTTAAGCTAGTAAAACGTTATGAACCTGATTGTAGAGGCGAGTCCTTGGCCGGAGACCGGCGCGGGAGGAGGTGGACGTCGAGGCCGTGGCGGCGACTCGACGGATAATTAGCGAACGGAGCTACCGGCCTTGTTAATCGGAAGGCACCGCCAAGAGATAAGTTTGTGGCAAATACTTCCTGCCTTTTCATTGATTTTCTCTCCTATATATATCCCTAGTTACATGATCCATGGAAAGATTTATTCAACTAACCAAAAATAACCAACTAATGGATATCTTGCCAACTCAGTAATCTAGACCTTATCTCACGCCGCTTATTAGCTGGCTAATACCATCCCAATCCTGATCCTACGGATCCCCTCCGGATCCCTTCCTTATCTGATGCTTCCGAAAATACACATTATCAAAACCTCTAACATAAAACCATTAAGCAACTAATCAATCAGATAATTTGTAATTTTGCTTAATAACCAGTGTTGTGCGTAAGTAAACTGTAATGCAAGAACAATAAAAAAGTAACGATTTTCGAGAATTGCCGTTAGACCTACAGGCGAGAGTATCGCTCATCCAGATATCTGATCCGTTCAAGGCTAGATCGGCACATCTCGCTAGGCTTGGGTTTCATCATTCGACAATTAGTTACAAACCTAGTAGGATTGTGGGTACTCTTAGCAAAAGCTCAAATAATGACCAATATACCCCATAGTAAACCAGTAAAGTATGCATAGATGGGTCGATCGGGTGGATGCAAGCAGATCGAGAGCCCTAGGGGTCTCAGGGTGTAGCATTAGAGGGGGGCTGCCTTGCGTGTGCCTGGGTTCATCCTGTACTCCCCAGAGTATGATCAAACATCGGTATCGCTGCAATACCTCATCCCACAGGTTTTCATGCGCAAACCATCAGACACCCCCCCAACAAAAAAAACAACCTTCTTTAGTGAACTAATGAACATAGGGGCAATCTAGTGCATCACTGTAAAGCAAAGTCACCATCCAAAAAGGGAAAAGCAGCAAGAACCCAAGGACCGAAATGAGTAGAGCCTCGGGAAGAGAAGGGGGGCTGAGCCGTGCTAGGGCATGGTGGAGGCTAGCGGGAGAGGAGAGGAGGCAGCCTGGTGGTCCAGGCGAGGGTGACTGGCGTCGGGCCGTCAGACCTAAGCCTGGTGCAGTCGGGCCAGAGGCCGATGGGGCCAAGAATAGAGCCGGGCAGCAGCAAGCCGGCGCCGGGCCAAGTCGTCTGGAGAGAGGGGAAAGCGGGAAGTAGAGCGGGATGAGAAGAAGAACCGAGAGAGAGACAAGAGAGGGAGCTCAGTCCAGAGAAAGAAGAGGGAGGGCCGAGAAAGAGCCAGGAGAGGGAGCTTGGTCCAGAGAAAGTAGAGCAGGAGAAGAAGAACCGAGAGAGACCAGGGGAGTTCAGCTCCAGAGAGGAGAGGAAGGAAAAGGAGAAAATAAAGAAAAAGAAAATAAGAGAGGAGAGGAAAGAGAAGAGAAGAGAAAGGGAAAAGTAAGAAAATATTCCGAACGCGGCGAACCGCGTTGAGTTTAATTAATCATCTCACGGTACGCCTAAAGATCAAAAAGATCGTCAATAACTGCGAGTAATTAAGTAAGAGGTATATAAAATCTATAAAGCCTGTGATAACTAAAAATGGCGATTATAATACCTTACTAAAATAAAATGTGGTGCCAAATTAAAATGCAGTAATCAAAATTGCTGTTAATTAAAATACGCCGCATTAAAATATGCCAAGTTAATGACTCTCAGTTGAGCAACACATCTTTTTAATAAATTCAAGCAGTTCAAAACAAGGTTGGACGCCATAAAATACGTTCAAATAAATTGCCATAGATTTAATACTTTATGATTTTAGGACCAGAACTGAATCCATCAGACCACCAGTTCCAGAATTCGAGCGAGGCCGCACATTTCGATTCTATACTAGGCAAGCTCTCTGTTGATCATCTTTATTAATGTTTTCAAATGCTTTCATATACCTACATATATCATCATTGCATTGGAAAAGGTATGTTGGAGCTGAAAAACCTAGAATCTGACGTGGATGGAAATATGGTTTGTGAATGAATTGATGAGGTGGCAAGTGGATGATGGTATGGTGAATTAGCTCATCCAATGAAAGGAGCCGTTGTGGTATTCGTATATACGTATGGTGGGTAGAGGGAGCCGATGAGAAAGGGTAAAGGTTCGCCGGTTGATCCCTCTACATAGGTTATTATAATATAAGATCAAACAACTATACTCGAGTAACGAGCCGTAATTACTGTATCAACCATAGTGTGTGAAATCGGTTAGAAAATGTTGCCCTATGAAGGTGCTATGATCTCTACATTGGGTATAAGTAGATAACTAGTGCGCAAATCCGAGTATGCCGAAAGCCCTGGAGAGATGCGAATGCAATGGCAGTATATTGAAGCCATGGGTAAAGTTACTGCCGACCTATGGTCGGAGTACAATTGTTAGCTGCAAGTATGGTGGACGGCCTAGGATAGGTGTCTCCAACTCGGGTAACAGGGTTGAAAATCTAATGCTGGATTAGTGATAAACATTCTCGAGTCTCACAGGATGGGGTTACTATGGGTAAAGTGGTACAAACCGATGCATGGTTAACATTATGAATTCATGCCTGTCTCCTGAATTGAAGGCTACAGAAGCTAAGTCTGCCTCATATACAAGTGCCAGTAACTGTTTTAGTAACTAAAATACCCAACCCTTAAAGAAAATCCAAAACCTAATTTTGGTGAAAATGGATTTTGAGGGAATGTGAGCATTGAATGGATATGAGAGGAAATTCATTCATTGCATTTGTCATTAATGCTTGTTGAGTACCATGTACTCACTCTTGCTTAACTCCCTCTTTACTTAAAAGGTGAGTCCTATGGATCCACCTACGAGGTAAGGTGAGAATTACCCGCAGGACCAGGACTTTCAGGACTGCTACTATGACTATTAGGAGGGCTAGGGGGTGTTATAGGCCGTACTCTCGTTTTGGTTGATCTTCAAGGTAACTAGAGTTGATGTAATATACTTTTTGTTGTACTTGGATCTACTGTATAATTATGGTACTGAACATATAGCCCTACATGACTTTTGGAAGTAATAAATTTTCAATCAATCTCTAATTATTGTTCTGCTGCAACACTCTGAATATAGTATAGTAACTGATAAAGTGACAGGTTGCCCGATATTTTGTTAGGTACTATGCTGAGATTCGTGTAATTAGCTTGGTGGGTTATTGTCGTTACCCCGGGTTAATTATGCGGGTTGTCACACTAACTTCCATGCACTCCTATCCAATGCTAAATCTTTGGTAACGTTCCAATCCCGCAAATCTCTTTTAACTGCTTCTTCCCACGTTAGTCTCAGTCGACCTCTACCTCTTCTTATGTTTTCACAATGACTTAAAATTTCACTACACAGCGGTGCCTCAGGAGACTTCCATTGGAGATGTCCAAACCATCTCAGGCGATTTTGGACAAGCTTTTCTTTAATTGGTGCTTACCCTAACCCTATCATGTATATCATCATTGCAGATTCGATATTGCCATGTATGATCATAGATCCACCGTAACATCTGCATCTCTGTTACGCTTATTTTCTGCACATGCTGTCTTTTTGTCGCCTGACACTCCAATACATACAACATCGCATGTCTAATCATCGTTCTATAAAGCTTACCCTTTAACTTTTAAGAGACTTTTCTATCACATAACCCCCCCCCCCCTGGCCGCTTGTATCCTGTGGCTTGCATCTTCATCAATCTCGCCGTCACTACGTAACATCGATCCCAAATATCGAAAAGTTTCATTCCTGGGCACTACTTTTCCATCCAACATTTCCATCACCTGCCATAGCGCCGTTAAAAACACATCTCATATACACAGTTTTAGTCCTACTAAGTCTAAAACCCTTTGATTCTAAAGTCTTCCTCCACAACTTAAGTTTTCTATCAATATCTACTCTATTCTCATCAATTAGCACCACATCATCAGCAACAACATACACCAAGAAATCTCTCCTTGTATGTCCCATGCGCCTTCATCCATCACTAGGGCAAAAATATGGGGGCTAAATGCTGACCTTTGATGTAGTCTATCTTAATAGGAAAATCACTGGTATAGCTATCACATGTTCTGACATTAGTTACCATATCGCCATACATATCCTTGATTCTTTTCTTCATGAAATAAAAATCCAAAAATGACTATACAAGCCCAGGAGAAAACATTTTGAGTCATATTGCCTTGACCTTTAATAGACATGGTTATACCGTTATAACAGCTAGCATGTAGTAATAAAACAAGTTTATCAATCTGAGGCTACCAAGTGTCTACGGAACATTGAAGCTGCAAATGATGTAGAACAGCCTGACTTTATGTAATTGAATTCAAATAATCAGCTGTGGATTGTGTGTGTGACAAGGGGCATACCTTTGTCGACTTGAACTGTGACAATGACAACAAAGATTCCATCCATTGCCAACCGTTAGCTTCTAAAGAAATCAATGATCCTTCTCATACTATGATACCATTCCAGCCATTGAATGGCCAAAGCAGCCAAAAAACACCAGTTACCTTACCAAGCTCCAAAAAATGCCACCTGGCCTTTTATCCTTGATAATTAGTTACCATGCTTGAGTCCAAGGTGTGGAGAACCAGATGACAAGTCTAGTGAAGGATTTAGCTTCACACGATCCACAAAAGCATGACGAGTGAAATGTTCAGAAGGTGACAAACTATCACGCAAATCAAAGACATTGCCAAGTCTCTTTCCAAATTGAGGACTCAGAATGTCAGCTTCAGATAGTAACCTCTCCTGAAGCCCCTGTGAGACTTGATGCACTGGAACAAATTGCCCATGGATATGATCTGTAGGCCGGTTGGGAAAGAGATCATCCGGGCCTCTTGATGTTATTACAAATCCCTCGTTGCTGTGGGTTGATTGCTTTAAGTGGTTAAAAGGAATAGCACCATTACCACCAGACAGGGGTGTGGAAGCACCTGAAGTAGTTCTGGGGCTCGAAATAGGAGAGGGTGACATTCTGCCATTTGTATGTTGAGGAGACCTTGACTTTAGCAGAGGACTTCCACATGGAGAAACTGGACAGGATATATTGCTCCGTATATGGATATCGCTGCAAAGAAAATAAGAATTAGATGGCAGTAGTGTTCATGCACGGATACAACTAAGTTCACCAGAAATCCATTTCCTGGTAAACATTAGCTTAGCTGTAGAAAACCATAGGATGTCTGCCTGCTGTGTGACTAGTGTGGAACATTTTTCCAACTAAGATGGCTTTAGTTTGCATAGTCCATGCTTTTGTTTTTATCCTGCTTGCTGAAGCACCGTTTGGACACATTAATGGTATGTGCTTCTAAAATTAATAAGCATTACTTGGGAAATGAAGTACCTTTGTTTTGAAGAAAATTTTGCGCCCCTTCTCTGGTAAATTGTCTGACCCTCCAATCCCAATGAGGAGATATTTCTTGTAAGCCCAGCCACCTGAAAAGTCAAAGAAAGCCCAGCAAAGTGAGCAGGTCATGAGAATGGTAAAAGAAGACAATCAGCTATTCATGATGTCAGTTATAACAGCAGTATTCAGGTGGTACAGGTACCTTTAAATTCGGTCTACAAGATATAACAGCCAAATGCTCCAAAGGATCAGAGAGAACTGATTTCTCAAGCGAGACTCCATTTTGTATGAATGGGTGTTGCAAAAGCTCCATTGCCGTGGGCCGTTGAGAAGGATCACGTTGCAGACACTTTCTAATGAAGTCCTTACCCTGCTCTGAGAGATGATCTGGTATTGGTGGAAGCTCCTTGCTGTTTCCAATCTTGAACATTGCAGCAATCTGTAACCGAGAAAAAGGGGGGAATATTTGTATCTAAGTTGCATTGATAATTACTTCAATTCTGATTACCAGTCAACTGATTACTTCAAGTCATATCTAGGTCTTAACATTTCAATATTTCCTAAAATTTCATGCAAGTAAATGAACTTTGGAGGTTCCACATTCACATTGGTATGAGCTCGCTCCGCAAGAGCTTGCTCGTACGCTCGTGTGCCCGGCCGGAAACCCGGACGAGGATTGCTCGCCGACGATTCCGCCGGCGGAGGTAACTTGGCTGTTTTCGGAGCCACCGCCTTAGTCTTAATTTGTGGCAAATCCTGCATGCCTTTTCTTATTTATCTCTTCCCTTTATATAGTAAGGTACAAGGAAAGTAACCAACTAAAGATAGCAATCACAATCTGATTGAAACTACCAAACCTGAAAAGATACTAACTACCAAAACGTAAAGGATAAAAACCGAAAGGATATGGAACAGGACTGCCCTGGCACCTACACATGCACAGCATGGGCTTATGCGGCAAGACCTGATCCTCTTCCCTTTCTATAATAAACTCTATCTGTATCATTACTCCCCCCCTGAAGAACAAGCTTGTCCTCAAGCTTGCAATCGGATAGGATCGCCAAGAAGACAATCGCATCAACCCAAGTTGCTTCTTCTTGCGGTTCGCCGGTCCAATGGACTAAGAACTGCCGGTGGCCTTTGATAAATCTTTGGGCGAGGAGCTGGTGCGGCTCAGGCCGAGCTGGAGCGGTGGAAGGCCCCAATTCGGGTGGCAATGCCGGAGGCTGGGACGGAGGGTCGCCCTTGTACTGCTTCAAAAGAGAGACGTGGAAGACATTATGGATGCGTGCCGTGGCTGGAAGTGTGAGGCGATATGCCACCGTACCAACACGAGCCTCGACCAAGTAGGGTCCGTAGAAGCGAGGGGACAACTTGTGAGAAGGACCATCGCGGGCAGTGGCTTGACGATGTTTCTGGAGCTTCAACCATACCCATGAGCCGACCTCGAACTGGACCTCACGATGATGTTGATCATACTGTTGTTTCATTCTGTTTTGAGCCTGGGAGAGGTGTGTCTTGGCGGAGGCCAGCAAGGAATCACGATCCACTAACTGACAGTCAACTGAATCAATGGTTGTAGCTCCTGGTTGGTAAGGCAGCAAGGATGGCGGAGTCCTCCCATAGACCAACTCAAACGGCGTCATGCGAAGAGCAGAATGGAAAGAAGAGTTGTAGCAAAACTCCGCCCAGGGAAGCCATTGGACCCAAGTAGTAGGATGGTCCGCCACCAAGCATCGCAGGTACATTTCAATAGTCCGATTGACAACCTCGGTTTGTCCATCCGTCTGAGGGTGGTAAGCGGACGAAAGCAAGAGGGCAGTACCACTGCGTTTGAACAAGTCCTGCCAAAACGCGCTGAGGAACACCGGATCTCGATCCGAGACGATGGACTCGGGAATGCCATGGAGCCGGACCACCTGATCAAAGAAGAGTTTGGCGACGGTGGATGCTGTGGCCGGACGGGATAATGCAATAAAGTGGGCATACTTTGAGAGCCGGTCAACCACCACTAACAACGCTGTTTTGCCGGACGCCTTCGGCAGACAAGTGATAAAATCCATGGAGAGATCAGCCCAAATCTGTTGAGGTATCTTCAGGGGTTGCAGCAAGCCCGCCGGTGACAATGAGTTGGTCTTGTTGCGCTGACAAATGACGCACTGTGCTACAAAGCGCTCCACTGTCTGGCGTTGATTCGGCCAAAAGTAGGAGAGCTTTAGGCGGTGAAGCGTCTTTTGTATGCCTTCATGAGTCAGATCGTGGATTGAAGCGATGATGGAGTCAAGTAATGGAGAATCTGGCGGCACAAATAGTCGGTTGTTGAAGTACAGCAGCCCTTCCCGAACCGCCCAAGCTCCCGGTTGTGTTTCTGACTGTGCAGCCATCCCGGCTGTGTCCTCCTGAGGCGCCACGGGTGCTGCTGGTGTCGCGGCTTGTGGAGGTGTTGGTGGTGCCGCTCTGCTCGGTCTGAATCGCTGGGCAAGGCCAAGATTCGGTCGGCAGGCAACACCTCCGACCAACCTTCATAGGTGACGTTCTGCGCCACAGACAAAGCTGCACAAGCTGGGTCCTCCTGGGATACACGTGACAGAGCGTCCGCCGCTTGATTTGCCTTGCCCGGCTTGTATTCAACTTGAAAATCAAACCCCATCAACTTGCTAAGCCAGTGCTGTTGCGGAGGAGTGACCAGTGCCTGGTTAAGCAAGAATTTGAGACTGCCGTGGTCCGTGCGGACGATGAACTGTTGTCCCCATAGATATGGTCGCCAATGGCGAACCGCCTTAGACAACCCGATGAGCTCTCGCTCGTAAGCTGCGAGCTTCATGTGCCTCTCAGCCAATTTACGGCTATAATAAGCAATGGGGTGACCTGCTTGTTGTAACACCGCGCCGATGCCAATTCCCGACGCGTCACATTCCACCACGAACGGTTTGGTGAAGTCGGGCATCTGAAGTACGGGTGCTGTCATCATCACCTCTTTAAGACGGACAAAAGAATGATCGGCCTCGCCATTCCAGTGGAATCCATTGCGGCGTAACAAAGATGTCAGGGGCTCAGCCACAACCGCATAATGCTGGATGAAACGCCGGTAGTATCCTGTGAGCCCCAAAAATCCCCGTAATGCCGTTACTGAGGTAGGTCTCGGCCAATCTGCTACCGCCTGAAGTTTCGCCGGATCCGCAGATACTCCATTATAGGAAATGATATGTCCCAAATAGCCAATGCGCTCTTGAGCAATCGCACACTTGGATTGCTTGAGATAGAGTCGATGGCACCTGAGCAGACTAAACACCAGCTGTAAGTGTTGGGTGTGCTCATTGGCGGAACGACTGTACACGAGGATGTCATCGAAAAAGACTAACACAAACTTGCGCAAGTATTCTTTAATGACTCATTCATCAATGCTCGAATGTGGAGGGCGCGTTGGACAACCCGAATGGCATCACCAGAAACTCATAGTGACCGTGATGGGTGCGAAAGGCAGTCTTCGGAATGTCGTCCTCATGTACACGGACTTGATGAAAGCCCGACCGAAGGTCCAACTTGGTGAAGAAGCGAGCCCCCCTTAGTTCATCCAGGAGTTCCTCCACCACTGGTATGGGAAACTTATCTTTTATGGTGCGAGAATTCAACTCCCGATAGTCCACGCAGAACCTCCATGTGCCGTCCGTCTTCTTGACTAACAATACTGGCGATGAGAAAGGAGAACGACTCGGCCGGATAATTCCCTGGCTGAGCATGGTCGCACACTGCCGCTCAATCTCGTCCTTCTGACGGTACGGGTATCGATAAGGTCGCACAACGATGGGATTGGTTCCTTCTGCTAGACAAATGTGATGCTCACAATGTCTTGGTGGCGGCAACCCTTGCGGTTCTTGAAAAAGATCGCTGTAGTCATTGAGAAGTCTCTGTATTTCTGGTTCCTCCTGGAGTTCCATATCCCACAGATGTGATGACTTCCGTTGCATGCCCCGAAGGAGCACCAAAGACCCCTTATGCTGGAAAGACATGGTTAGATTTCCAAAATTCCACTGAATATCACCCAACAGTTGTAGCCAATGAACTCCCAGCACGACATCAAAACTTCCCAAGGGAATGACGAGGAATGGTGCTTCAAACTGATGCCCTTCAATGGAAAATTCCACCTTGCTTACAGTGCCCAGACAAGGTAATTTTCCCCCTCCTGCTACTCTGACCTGCATGGACTTGTTGACTGAATGCTTCCACTCCAAAACTCCTGCCGCATGTCCGCTTACAAAATTATGTGTACTCCCACTGTCAATGAGACCATGAAGCACGTTCCCTTGGATCGTGAGTAGGACTTGCATTGTATCACCGTGTTTGGGCCCCAACATGGCGATCATGGAGAGAGATGGCTCATCTTCTGGTGATCCATCCTCCTCCGCTTCCTCTTCTTGTTCATCCACCTCAAGGTGGAACAGGCGTTTGCACCGATGATTGCGGCTGTATACCTCATCGCAGTTGTAACATAATCCTTTTGCCCTTCGCTCTGCTATTTCGTCCGCACTTAGTCGTCGCTTTACTGGGGTTGCTGCCGAACTGACCAGGGAACCCACTGATGTTGCCGGCATGGGTCCCGAGCGGCTCTGTTGCTGTGCTTTAGATGGTGTGCCCAGTGCCGTGGAGGGCCCTGAGTGCATTGCTCGACCTTCTGAGGCATTCGCCGGGCGCACGGTGAAGTTAGAAGTTGACGCCAGTCATGGTGAATGGAGGTCTGACCGCCTGCATTGGACATGCCCTCAGATGGTCAGCAGAGACCCATGCTTCTTGCCTTACTTCCGCCTCCCTTGCAAAACCAATTGCTTCCGCCAAGTCACGGGGCCTCTCCCGGCGGACATCGCCGGCCAAGGCAGCCGCCAGTCCTGCGGTGAAGGTCTCAATTTGGTCAGTTCTCTTCATCTTTGGCGTGCGTGCTAACAGCCGCTGGAAGTCGCGCGCGTACTCATCTACTCTGCTTCCGCCCTGTTTCAAGTTCACGAGATCTCCCAGAGGACCGACTGAAGAATGTCGGGTGAACCGGTGGATGAAGGTGTCGAAAATTCCTCCCATGGAACCCGTGGTGTTTCTTGTTGCCAATTGTCCAAGACTCTCGAAGCCGCCTTGGAGATGAAGCCCGCTACCTCCACATATTCTTCCTGAACTGATGCATGCGGAAGAACCGCCGCACTTCCTCAACCATCCCAAGTGGATCTTGCGACCCATCATAGTCGGGAGATCGATCGTGGCGGGCGTGGTACCCACCGACGATCGCCCTCTGCATCCCGATCTCCGCGGCGCCCGCCCCAATTGCGGGTCGCCTTCCTCACGTGGATGTTTCAGCGCGCCAGGATCACATGATGATTCGGAGTGAACCAACCCAGAAGCCCTAGTGCTGTCGCAAGCTTCGAAGCGAAGCGCCGCTTGGCTGCCCGCCGATGCTCAAGCAGACTACGGCGAAGGGTAGATTGGTTTGTTTGAGCCACCGCCGAATTGGGTTTGTGGCACAAAACAAGCATGCCTTTTTCTCTTTATTTCTCACTTAAATAACCGACCAAGGCCAGATAGGCAAGGCCAAAACCAAATCTCTAACAAACTAAGGGATACATCTTATCTTATCAAAACTACCAAAGAAGGAAAATTATTTTAACTAACTAGGAAGCTTATCTGTTGCTTGGCCCGATCCTTCCGCACCTTCACTTCGTCGCTACCGCCTCCTCGCTGCGCGGCTTGATCGCTGGATCCTTTCTTCTATAGAACACCCGATCACAAGGGTAATCCTCGGTTGGACCGGCCAACCTCCGGTTGGACCGGTCAATCTCCGATTGGACGGCCAATCCGGTTGGACCGGTCAATCCTCCCGCTTACTGGCGTCGGACATATATGCGTCCGTAGTCGAATAATCTCCCTCGCGACCAAGCTTGTCCTCAGCTTAGCAACAGATATCTGAACGACGCAGGGTGATGGCATCCATCCATGTCGACTCAGCTTCCGGCTCACCGGTCCAGTGCACCAAAACTTGACGCTGGCCCCGAACAAATCGCTGAGCAAGAAGCCTATGTGGAACCGGTCGATCAGGCTCTGGAACAGACGCCAGGTCTTCAGGAAGGGCCGGTACCTGGGTCGGTGGTGTGCCTTTGTATTCTTTAAGAAGAGAGACATGGAAGACATTGTGGAGGCGAGCACCTGCCGGCAATTCAAGCTCAGATGCAATCGGACCGATCTGGGCAAGGACCTGGTAAGGACCAAAAAAACGAGGGGACAGTTTGTGCCCGCCCTCAGACCGCAAGGTCAACTGTCGATGCTTTTGGAGACGCAGCCATACCCAGGAGCCCACTGAAAATTCCACTTCGCGATGCCCGGAATCATATTGCTGCTTCATGCGGTTTTGAGCACGGAGAAGATTGGCGCGTGCTTGCTGAAGAAGAGCATCGCGATCAATCAACTCGTCGGCCAACCGAAGTCAATGACCGTAGCCTCGATGATATGGCAAAGAGAGGGAGGCATACGCCATAAACCAACTCAAATGGCGTCATACGGACGGGCGGATCGAAGGAAGAGTTATAATGCATCTCGCCCATGGAAGCCACTGAACCCAAGACGCAGGATGATCCGCCGCCAAACACCTTAAGTACATTTCAATAGTACGGTTGACGACCTCCGTCTGCCCATCTGTCTGTGGATGGTAAGCGGTGGACGGCAACAAAGCTGTGCCGCAACGCTTGAAAAGGTCCTGCCAAAAGGCACTAAGAAAGACTGGGTCTCGATCTGAAATGATGGATTCTGGAATGCCATGTAAACGAACCACCTGATCGAAGAAAATTTTGGCCACCGTGGGTGCTGCTGCTGGTTGTTTGAAGGCCATGAAGTGGGCGTATTTTGATAATCGATCCACAACCACCAACATGGAAGACTTGCCTTGTGATTTTGGTAGCCCTGTAATAAAGTCCATCGAGATGTCCGCCCAAATCTGCTGTGGAATCGCAAGAGGTTGCAGTAGTCCAGCAGGCGAAAGTGTACTGGTCTTGCTTTGCTGGCATACTTGACAACGAGCGATGTATTGCTCTATGGTGTGGCGCTGCTTCGGCCAGGCGTACCACTGCCGAACCCGATGCCACGTCTTCTGGACTCCCTCATGCGTGAGGTCATGGATGGAGGCAATGATGGTGTCAATCAGGGCGGAAGCAGGGGGAAGAAACAACCGACCGGCCTGATATAAGAGACCATCCTTTGTGGTCCAGTCTGTTTCTGGCGGCTTGGATGAGTTCCCGGGCGTTGAGCAGGACATGGTGGCGGACCGTAGTGCCTCACAACGCTTCTTGATCTCCGGATCAGCACGAAGGGCGGCCAACCAATCTGCTCGAGCCATGCTCTGCGGAACCGAGACCATGAGACACGCAGTTGGAACTCCAGTCTCCTCGGGCATGCGGGAAAGAGCATCAGCAGCTCTATTGGCGCGTCCCGGTTTATACTCCACTTTGAAATCAAATCCCATTAGTTTGCTCAACCAATGCTGCTGGGGTGGAGTCACCAATGCCTGTTCTAGCAAGAATTTGAGACTGCCGTGATCTGTGCGTACTCGGAACTGATGGCCCCATAAATATGGACGCCAATGTCGAACCGCTTTGGAGAGACCAATCAATTCTCTTTCATAGGCTGCCAACTTGGTGTGTCGAGCCGCCAACTTGCGACTGTAGTATGCTATTGGGTGTCCCTGCTGCTGGAGAACAGCTCCAATTCCCACCCCGGATGCATCACATTCAACTTCAAAAGGGGTATCAAAATCTGGCAACTGCAATACTGGTGCCGAGATAAGAGCTTGCTGTAACGTCTTGAAAGCGCTGGCGGCTGAAGAAGTCCATGCAAAATTGTGGTGGCGCAGAAGGGCTGTTAAAGGTTCTGCTATTGTAGCATAATCTCGAATGAATCTGCGATAATAGCCAGTTAAACCAAGGAAATCTAGCATAAAGTGGTGATCGAATCCATTTGTGCTGTCTGCAATTGCCTTTAATTTAGTGGGATCACTTCTACTCCGCATGGGATATGATATGCCCCAAATAGCCGATCTCGCTTTTTGTAAAAGCACACTTGGACCGTTTGAGAAATAAGCTGCGGTGGCGGCTTCTCAAACACCATACGAAGATGGGAGCAGTGGTCCTCTAAAGTTTTACTGTATATCAACATGTCATCAAAGAAGACCAAAACGAACCGACGAAGATAATCCTGTAGGACATCATTCATGAGAGCTTGAAACGTGGAAGGGGCATTTGATAATCCAAACGGCATCACAAGGAACTCAAAATGACCATGATGCGTTCGAAATGCCGTCTTCTCAATGTCCTCCGGAACCATCCGAACTTGGTGGTAGCCTGAGCGTAAATCCAATTTGGTAAAGAAATAAGCTCCCCGAAGTTCGTCAAGAAGTTCCTCGACCACGGGAATGGGAAATTTATCCTAATGGTATGGTCATTAAGTTTCTCGTAGTCCACACGTAATCGCCATGAACCATCGACTTTCTTGACTAACAACACGGGTGAAGAGAATGGAGAACGATCGCGACGGATAATACCCGTCCAACATCGCTACGCGACCGCTGCTCAATTTCATCCTTCGCTTGTAAGGGTATTTCAGATGGAGCCACCACAACCGGATTTGTTCCTTCCTCCGGACATATGCGATGATCGCAAGGACGGTGGAGGAAGTCCCCGGTTCGCAAACAAATCCTCATAGTCACTCAACAACCGATGTATCGCCGAATCATCTTCCAACCGCTTCGCAACAGATGAAACTTTTCGACTATGCAACCTCTCGAGCTCTACAACCGATCCTCGATGTTGGAAGACCATACTTAATTTCGAAGTCCCACTCAACTGGACCAAGTGTTCGCAGACCATCGAATACCCAAGACAACATCAAAAATGTTTAAAGGAATAATGATAAAGGGTGTTGAACTGTTGATGTCCTGCATTTAAATTGACATTTTGCTTTGCGCCCGTGCAAGGTAATTGACTTCCTCCACCACCGGACGCGCTCAGATGCAAGATTCAGAAGAAGACCACCCCATCTGTGTTGCCGCATGTCCACTCACAAAATTGTGGGTGCTACCTGTGTCAATTAATCCATGGAGTTGCCGGCCTTCCATCTCCAACACTACCTGCATGGTGTTGCCGTATTTGGGTCCCGAGACTGCCATCATTGACAGGGATGGTTCGCACTCTTCTTCCAGTTCTTCCTTGTCTACCGCCTCCTCGTCTGTTTCCTCCAGCACCTCTAAATGAAATAATCTCTTACACCTATGCCCACGATCAAACTTTGCCGCAGATTATAGCATAATCCCTTGCGCCTTGCTCATTTAATCGATCCGCCGATAGACGCAGCCTGTGTGGTGCCGATCTTTGACCGCTTCTGAGTCTTTGTCTTGCATCGATGCAGGCGGCAGGTGGATTGCCCGCGCTCCTCGAGAAGATCGCCTTTGGTTTGGATCCTTGTGCACCGAAAGAGCGCCCCAGTTGTGCCGTACCTCCTGACTCGTTCCCGTTCGTGAGGCCTCCTAGAGATGCTGCCGGTGGGGATGAATGATAAGTCGAGTTACGGAAAGGGCCTCGCCCTCGTCCCGAACTTGTCATACCCTCAATTGCCGCCGCAATCAAGGTCAGTCTTTGCTTCGCTTCACGCAATGCCGATTGCCTCGGCCGAGGTCCCGGCCGCCTCCCAAGACCTCCGCACCCAAAGCCACCGAAAGCCCGGCCATGAAAGTTTCCACTTGATCCACCCTTCTCATCGTTGTGGTGCGAGCAAGAAGTCGTTGGAACTCCCTCGCATACTCATCTACACCGTTACTTCCTTGCTTGAGATTCACCAAGTCTCCCAACTACCGACATCAATGCCTTGTGAACCTCTGTGCGTAATGCTTCAAAGAAAATCGCCCCATGCAATCCATGGCTCTTCCTCTCGCCGGTTATCCAACACTTCCAAGGCTTCTCCCGCCAAGTGCAAGCCGGCGATCTCTACAAACTCATCTTCTGGAATCCGATGAACCCTGAAGAACCGCTCGCAGCGGCTTAGCCACCCCAACGGGTCTTCCTGCCCATTGTAATCCGGCAGATCGAACCTCGGAGGTCGAGGTGTCCACCGGCGATCCTCCTCCTCATCTCCTCGCCCAGCGCCTCTCCTCCTTCCCGCAGGGATTCCCTCACGTCCGAAACCATCCCGCCTGTTCCTCCATGGCGGAAGGTTGGGCCGTTGATCCCCCGTCCTCTGCTCCTCATGCGCCAGGCAATTCCGCCCCCCTCTCCAGGGCGGCAACTCGCCTCGCTGCCCGGTCCTCCCTGCGTTCCCGACCGGGTTCGCGTTGGAGTTCTCCCCCGCCTTCCATTGCTTCCCGCGCCGGGTTCTTCCCTTCAAAGAACTTCATCATCTCCTCCATCATTCCTTCATCGCCACCACCTCTGCTTCTGTGGTTGTGACACGATCATCAATCGGCGTAGCCATGGCACCGAGAGCGCAGGCTCGATACCAAATTGTTACGGATGATTCGGAGTGAACCAACCCGTAAGCCCTAGTGCCGGTCGCAAGCTTCGAAGCGAAGCGCCGCTTGGCTGCCTGCCGATGCTCAAGTGACCACGGCGAAGGGTAGATTGGTCTGTTGTGAGCCACCGCTTTGGAATTGGGTTTGTGGCACAAAACAAGCATGCCTTTTTCTCTTTATTTCTCACTTAAATAACCGACCAAGGCCAGATAGGCAAGGCCAAAAACCAAATCTCTAACAAACTAAGGGATACATCTTATCTTATCAAAACTACCAAAGAAAGGAAAATTATTTTAACTAACTAGGAAGCTTATCTGTTGCTTGGCCCGATCCTTCCGCACCTTCCCGCCGAGTCGGTCGCTACCGCCTCTCTGCCCGCGCTTGACTGCTGGATCCTTTCCTTCTATAGAACACCCGATCACAAGGGTAATCCTCCGGTTGGACCGGTCAACCTCCGGTTGGACCGGTCAATCTCCGGTTGGACCGGTCAATCCCCGGTTGGACCGGTCAATCCTCCTGGCTTACGGCGTCGGACATATATGCGGTCCGTAGCCGTAACAGTGACCCTCGCCCTGAGCTCTTGCCTTTGCCCGCGCCTCCTCCTGGGTTCTTCTTAACCCTGGCGCCGACTCGCGCGGGTATACTGCTGCCCCGCTCTGCTCGGGATCCTCCGCCGCCTTTCCCTTGATCACCTTCATCATCTCTTCCATCATGGTCTTCAGATTGGAAATTTCCTCCTCCACCTTACCAACTCGATCTTCCATGGCTGCGTGAGTGCCAGGGCCGAACGGCTCTGATACCAAATTGGTATGAGCTCGCTCCGCAAGAGCTTGCTCGTACGCTCGTGTGCCCGGCCGGAAACCCGGACGAGGATTGCTCGCCGACGATTCCGCCGGCGGAGGTAACTTGGCTGTTTTCGGAGCCACCGCCTTAGTCTTAATTTGTGGCAAATCCTGCATGCCTTTTCTTATTTATCTCTTCCCTTTATATAGTAAGGTACAAGGAAAGTAACCAACTAAAGATAGCAATCACAATCTGATTGAAACTACCAAACCTGAAAAGATACTAACTACCAAAACGTAAAGGATAAAAACCGAAAGGATATGGAACAGGACTGCCCTGGCGCCTACACATGCACAGCATGGGCTTATGCGGCAAGACCTGATCCTCTTCCCTTTCTATAATAAACTCTATCTGTATCACACATGGAGAGAAAATTCTGAATAATACAGAAAAGAAAGATGTCATGTTCATTCATCTGGAGTGGATATCAATATAATAACCCCCAAAAAAAAATTCAACATCTTTTGTCATGTGCTC
The DNA here is from genome assembly GCA_036346375.1 of Guadua angustifolia. Taxonomy (NCBI): domain Eukaryota; kingdom Viridiplantae; phylum Streptophyta; class Magnoliopsida; order Poales; family Poaceae; genus Guadua; species Guadua angustifolia. The sequence continues at coordinate 12,181,194 of CM070507.1, read as the reverse complement.
CCGATTTAAAGATAGAAAAAATCTGTTGCATAATCGTTTTTTCCATGAACAAGTAGCTGCTCATTTCCTTTGGCTGGCTGGCAGCGATTCTGGAAGGAGCTAGCCAGCACCCATCAATTTTCCTGGTTTTGATATCTAATCTAACCAACACCGGCGCGGAAAACTGCCTATTATCTGGCAGAAGGTGGGTGAAAACTATATCATATGTGCAGGAGAATGGCTCATTTAACATATTACACCTGTTCAGTGTTCACAGCACATAAGTACTTCATAGTCTTTTAAGAAAGATTATTTCCAAAATTGATGGTGATTGTTTTAGTGACATCAACATGACGTGCACGTCAGTCCAACAGAGAGCTCATTCTAAGCCAAATTGAAAAGGACTTCCGGGACATTGCCAGATTCAAAAACCCGAGGCAGCTGTCCTCCAAAACAAACAGCAGGAAGCAGGCAAGTCAATCTTAAGCTGAAACGGCACTATCTTTTTTAATTGACTCGAAAGGTATTCATGAAGTTCAAAAGAAAGCATGTGTAGCACACAAATATATGCCCAGCATGAAGAATGTGTCCAGATATATCAAAACAAACATAAGATAGTAACTTAAAGAACACTGAGATAATCGGGCACAACAACTTACCACAGTGAGAACTAATCAAGGCAGCATGAGTAAACAAAAAATGCAGCTTGCAACTCATATTAGGCATCTATATTGTAGAACAAATATACATTGTATCTTTGAAGTCTAATACTAACCCCTTCATACTGGCTCCATGGTGGTTTTGAGGTAGCCATCTCCAGGACGGTGCATCCTAAACTCCATATGTCAACCGCAAGGTTGCATCCATTAGAATTTTTTATAACCTGCATACATGTTACATGTGAGTTTGTGACTTACAGATATGACAATAAGATCACATGAAACTCGAATAGAACAAATATGAAGTAAAGGAAGAGGGTAGCAATAATACCTCAGGAGCCATCCAATATGGACTACCCTTAAACGAGAAAGGACACTGTTGCCCATTGATCTGGGGAAAAAAGACAAAAAAAAAAGATGACACAGTTAATACAAGTTAATAAGTAAAACAAATTTATCATCTTTTAAGAAAGGCCATTTGTGACCTGTCAGGACTTAAGAAACTCAATTGACTAATTGTCTAACTCTATTAGGAAAGGTTTAGAGCACCCTTAACATCAGTAATTAATGCAGTATGCTTACACCACCACAACCACTGACCAGGACTAACAAGAACAAGTTGATATACAGCTGCTGACAAGGGCAACAAACCCAACTTTCCCACGGCTATATATTTCGAAGAGGTCGATCTAATTCCAGTGGTTATGAGACTGACTCTATGAGCACAAATACAAAACACAGAAAAGGAACAACAATGAAGGATGGCACATCTGTTTTTCTCCTTGGAAAAAGGTCAAATAGGTAACTTTTACGAAAGTGAAGTGACCAGAAAACTTACATGTTTTGCCATTCCAAAGTCAGCAAGCTTAACACGGCCACTTGGATCTACTAGTATGTTTGCACCTTTGATATCCCTACAAATTGTGAAGAGCAGGATTTGAAAATACACCGGAGTTCCACTAATACATAGTACATACAGCCAAAAAAAATGCAACCAAAACAAATTAAAATACTACCTATGGACCGTATTCTTTGCATGCAAATAAGATAAGCCTGAAAGTATCTGCTGAGTGTAGCTGCGTATTGCTGGTTCACCAAACTGTCCATACTCTTGTAGAAGTTTATGGATAGATCCACCAGACACATATTCCAAGTATATATAAAGTTTATCATCAACCTGTTTTGAGGAATAAATAATATATAAAGTTGTGCCCGAAATATTGAAAGCGGTGCATAAAGAACCCTTTTAATGAAATCCTAGAAGCTATCACGAACTTAAAATGGTAATAACCCAATCACAGGTATAATCTTCCGAAATTACAGGGAAAGAGAGGTATGGAAATCAAAGCAAACCAAGTCTAAGTAAATAAGAATTGAAGGCACAGTTTATACCGTTTCTGATCCGTAGTATCGTACAATATTTGGATGTTGTAAGCGGCTCAAGAGTGATATTTCCTGAGAAACAAAAAGAAAAAAAATGATACATTGAATGGAAAACTATAATAAACAAACTGAATTTTGCACATCTTAAGGTGCAAGCAGCAAAGCACAATTAAAAGAACATACCTGCCCCAACTGCTTTGCACTTTCCTTTGATTTAGGATCATCCAAGAATAGGGTAACCTCTTTCATTGCACACATTTCACCACTATCACTGACATAGACATTGAAAACAAAACAGGGGGAAAAACAATTGTGAGGAAATTGGGATATGATTTGAAAACACTAAAATGATCAACACATAGTATCTAAACCAGAGAAACTGTCAAATTGTTAACAACTATGGTCGATAATTCAAAGATACCAACTTCTCTTGGCCTTATCTGTACACAAGCTCTTGCTTTAACACAACAGAATGTCACCTAGAATTCAATGACCTATGAGTCTACGACTACAATAGACTTTACCATTAACATAAGTTAGCAATACCAATTGCTCTCTGCAAATGATAACTTCTCAATGCTAAGGATGTCGATCAATGCTAACAATCATGATTATGCAAATTACATAAGGTTATGATCTCAATTATTTCTACTCACTAGTTTTTAGCTCCCCAAGTGATAACAACGCACAACACACCATAATTATACGTGAACATCCTAGCGATAGTCTTAAATGTAAAAAAGGTTAGCAAACAGAAAAAAAATGCTTGTCACATAGAACATTGCTATAGCAGTGCAACAACCGAAACAGCATACGAGCATTTGAGACAACATGAAATCAAGCAAGACTTTTTAAAATACCATAATCAAGAACAAAATTACAGAACAGTAAGATAGCCAGAACAGAGCAAATTATGTCTTGTGCATAGTATCTTACAAAAGCTCTAAAAATGCTTAAAGTATATTTACAGTAAGTCATACGATGAAAATTTGAAGCTTAATATGTAGGGACCAGGGAAACACATACCTGTTAAAGCCAACATATACATAGCCAAATGTCCCATGGCCAATCAGCTTTCCTTTCTTCCATCTTGATCCAGGACTCGGTGGATTGTCTGTTCTACCAGGGCTACGAGGTACTGAAATAGGACTAGTTGGCGTGGAGTTTGGCAAAAACGAACTATTAGAGGGCATGCTCAATGGTGGAAGGGGCAATTTGTGGGTTTGCTTCTTCTTTCCATCATCATGTCGACTTGTTGGAGATTCAGGTGTCATCCCTCCAGACCTTGGATGCAATGGAGAAACACTTCCACTATGTACCCTGGAACTAGGGCCAGGACTTGTCATTCTTGGGCTAGGAATCGGTGAATACTCTGGACTACCTCTGCTGGGCTGCCAAAAAAGCTGGGCTAGCATATCACCACCCACTGAGTTATGCCCAGATGTTTGCCCTGAACCTGGACTACACTGACCAGATCCAAGGAAGGTTAAATCTGTATGAGGCTTCACAGACCAAAGGGCTGAAGTTGGAATATGATCAGGACATATTCTTCTTGGACTCCTAGAAGGACTTGACATCAAACTATTGGGAGCACTCTCAAAAACTACCGGCCGAGGAATTTGTAAATTGGATTTGTAATTTTCGGCTGCAATACCTCTCGGTGATGTGGACAATATATGGTTATTGAGGAATTGGTTAGCTGGCTTCAACATCTCCTTCGTATTCTTTGTGGTAATAGCACCAGGGCGATCTTTTCGCACATTACTTCAGAAAGAGAGTAGAAGACATGTAAGAGCATGTTTGAATGAGGAGGCACATAAATAATGCACGAATAAAAAGCATACCTTGACTTGCTCTTCGAAGTAACATTTGTTGAATTTTCAGCATCATTTCCAACAGGGCTCGGAACCTGAGAATCTCCATGATCATCACTATCAGCAGAACAATTGCTAGAGACAGAAGCGATCACTATTTCTGAAACAAGATCACTATTTCCAGGCCTTTTCTGAGGCCGATTAGGTTTAGGAAGTGGCCGAAGCAGTGGTGGTTTGCCACGTTTTTCCAATACGGGCTTTGATTCGGTGACATCAGAAACAGTGCGTGTCACTGCAGGACGTAATCCAGGAATAGGAAGTGGCTGGGCATGTAGCCTATCAGCTGAAAAGCTTTGGCAGCGAGAAACTTCTTTTGAGGGTGAAGTTGGGCGTGACACTGTGGTAGATCGGCAACCTTTCTCAACAGTTGTATCATTGCCATGTCTGCAGCTCCGTTTTGATTTTGTGCTTCCTTTTTGCTCATTTGGACTTATCAACCGATGAAATGTATCAATGAGGTTTTCTTTGGTGGTTTTCTTAGCATCTTTTGAGGAAGACTTCCCCCACCATGGTGGCATATTGAATATGAAAGAATTTGTGGTATATCTATCTGGCTAAATACTTGTCACAATATTATCCAAACTGATCAATGAACATATTCTGCCAATTAGATGGAGAGCTTAGGCATGGAATTTTCTCATGATCTCATATAACACCCTCAGCTTCCACGACACCTGACAATGGAACAGCATGGCAGCAATCTAATCAGTAAAACCAAGAAGAATCAAGATTTCCAGCTAGCACCTTCTTCACCTCAAAGGCTGAAATACATATACAGGTATCAGAAAAGCTGAATTCAGTATCAACTGTGAGTCATCAGCAGTTGCTTAGGACAAGTGCAGGATAAAAAAATCGAGTTCATATAAACACAAACAATCATCAGCAAAAGTGTCAAGATAAAGATGTTTTATTTCGTTGAGGTTTTCCTTGGTAATTTGTGTGATTCAACACCACAACCAGACTTTGGCTATAGCATCATGTGTATTTTGTGATTTTGCTTTGGATCCAATCTTTACCCAGCAAAAGCAATACAAAATGAACAAAGATTATGTGAAGCATTTCTTATTAGTTGCCAGCACTGGACACTTGTTCAAGACTGTGACATCTTTATTTCTTATTAGAGTTATCCATCTTGAAAGGAGATTGCGTAAAAAATTACAAATGTTTCTCTTTCCATGAATGACCCCTTGCAGTGAAACATGACAAGTATGTTTTGATTGAATGACAGCACGCAATACAGGGGAAAAATCCTGTCTCAAACTTCACTTAGGAAAGAAGTTCTCGAGGTCACAACTGACAACCGTCTCCTAAGAATTCAAACGTATCACTATATCCTCAACAGTAACAGACTGTAGTGTACGGTAATAGATCATTTGCTTGGGGAAGATCACGTGAAGACTGCACCAGCACCACAACACAGCATACAGCGACTCTCTTTGGCATTACACTTAAGCAAGTGCCCTGAGTGTCGCGCCTAACCTAAAGTGTGTTGGAGTAAATGCAAAATTCATCGCCCGTGATAGAGCAAGCCACTCTAGTATACTGCTCAACTCCGAGTCTCCGATGCTCAAGGAAAACTCTACAAAAGTTCAAACCCGATTGCTAAAACTACGATCCAACAAAACAATCAACGAGCTAGGGTCAAACTCCTCAGCATAAGACTCGCCTACATTCCAAACCTCAGCAGCCACCACTCACCACTTGCCCACTCCCACAGGGAATTCCACCATCAAGCACCAGGCCGCTACCGCCCAAGCTAACTCGCGCCCCGAGCTGCAACCACACAAAACGCAGCAGCAGATACCATTTCGTGAGCAAGCGATTCCCCGCCAAGCGCGCACGCAGATCTCAGCAAAACCCACCGCTTCAGATCCACTCGGCACCCCTACGGCCCTACCCACGAAGTCACTAGCCCAAACCACCGCAAGCAACAGCATCTAGCTAGTAGGCTAGCAGTAGCAGCTGACCATACGAAGCGAGTGGAGCGTAATGACAGGAGGAAGGAGAGGGCAAGCTTACCGGGCGCCACGGCGAAGCGAGCCCACCGGCGGCGAGATCCGACCGCCGGAGCAAAAGCCCGAGAGAATCTCGAGGAAGGGGGAGGTGGTGGTGGGGGGTTGGGCGCAGCAAAAGGAGAGGAGAAGCTAGCGAAAAGGAAGGGAACTGAAAACAAAAACGAAGCTGTGGGGAGGCGAAGCGGTTTTGTTCGCTCTGCAAGAAGGGGAAGCGTGTGTGCGCTCGGAGAGGACTCGGAGGAGAAAGGAGGCGACGGTGGTGGTGGGATCCTATGCGGCTCGGAATCCCTGTGGACGAGTGGGTGTTTTGGAGTGCTCGTTCGAGTAGTGTTTCGTGTTAGCTGCTGAGAAGTGCAGAAGATCAGATTGTTTGAGCATTTATTCTCTTTTTTTTAAAAGTAAATTTCACAGTGCTATAAATTTATTATACAACTACGAAAAAAAGTACATATTTTAGAAACTATTTCGCGAAATCACAGATATTAGAAGAATCTAAGGTCCTGTTTGGGAGAGCTCTAGATCCCAACTCCAGCTCAGATCTGAAATTTGTAGGCTAAAATAAAGTGAATTAAGTTTATATTTTTAGTTTAAAATGTAAATAAGATGATCCACCTAAACACTCTTAATGTACCCACATCTCCAACTCCATAAATTTCTGGAGCTAGAAATACCCTGCTCCACCAACTCCACGGATTTTGGTGGAGCTGGAGCTGTACCAAATACCCCCTAAGTTACAAAACTACAATGTTAGGAATTGATAATTTCTTGTAACGAATGTAACATTGTGGGCTCACATGATAGCCTCACAATTAAGTGAAACGAAAAATAAAGACGCATGAGTCTACCATATGGATCCATATTACCAGGTTCATTATAAGGAATAGTAAAATTTTAAAATACATAGTTTTGTAACACAAGTTCTTTAACCTGTAGATATGTAAAATAAAAGATAAAACTGTTGTTTTTTAATAGTTTTGTGAAAAAAAAGTGTAGTTCTGTGAAAATTACTCTTAAAATATTTTTAGGATTTATTTCGCATGACGAGCTCCTAAGCATGTACAATGGTACGTGTATGCTGTCTATAAAAGTATGCCATCTAGGATTTAAGATAGTGTGGATAAGAGAGAAAAGTAGTGTCTAATATTTAACAGACGGTCTTATAGACAGCTTTATACTATGTATATCATTATACAGACGGTCTATTAACTATATGAGAGATCATTACAGACAATTATATATACAGTCTATTGTATGAGTTATCTTTAATACTGTCTATAGATGACATTAAGGTATATTATAAATAGTCATGGACTATACCATTGTACATACCACGAACAGGAGATAAGACACCTATGCTATTGTAACTGTATCTAGTCATCCATTCCTACATTTGGTAGTTTGGATCGACTGCTAAAATATTGGGGTTTTTTTCGGACCAGATGCTAACCATTGCGGCTGCACAGCTTAGCAGTGTGATATATATCCTAATTCTCTGGCTAACAAGTAACGAGCAAAGCTCAATTCACACTGATTCTATATTTGAGTGGATTTTTCACTATAATTTTCAGGCATTCGAAGATAAGACTAAGGATTTGTAATTTACGAAAATCCTTGAATGTATCACTTATTAAACATAGAATGCATAGCACGTATAGCTGTCAGTTACCTTGTTTGTAACCTTTCAATTTTAGCTTTGCCCAGCTATATAAAGCCACCCCTGCCCTTTGTTACCAAGTGCGGTGATTGCTCCAATCTTCTAATTCTCAACATGGTATCGTTTTTTCTTCTTTCCTGATGCCCTTCCGTTCCTCCAACCTCTTGAACGCCGCCATGTCCAACAACCCCACGCCGGCCATGGCGATAGATGCCTCCCTAGCAGCCGCTCCATCGGCTTCGACGCCCCCCGCGATAACCATGGCGACAAGCGCTACCCTGGACCTCGTTACCCCTGTTACGTCAGCCTCTGCACCAGCCATAGCGACAAGCGCCATCAACGTCGTCTTCGTCAAGTCGCACATGCCTGTCGTGCTCAATTTAAAGGCGTCAAACTACCACAAATGGCACACTTTCTTCAAGACTGTGCGGCAAGTTTGGCCTCCTCTCCCACACCGACGGCACCATCACGGCCGACAGACGCCATCTTCTGGCAGCTCCTCCTCCAGCCAGGCGCCCAACACCACACCGCCCATGCCAATGGACTGTGGGTCTGCTTCAATCCATGGGCAAACCCTGCTGTTTCGCCATAATGGCGTCCTGCGGTCGGCCCAGGGATCCTTGGCCCGCATCCACAGGCACCGCAAGTGCTCCACATCGCCTTCACGTCGTCGTATGCCACCCCACCGACCATGCCTGCTTGGGACCAGGCAGGTCTAATCGTGGCCATGAAACAATTCGCCATGCAAAACCAAGGCAATTGGATCATGGACACTAGCGTCACCTCTCATATGATGTCAGACGACGGTATAATCCTTTTACCCCTCTCTCTCTGTCTTCTGTGGTCACCATAGGTGATGGCTCTCAAATTCCTGTCTCCGCTCGTGGTCACTCCGTTCCTTACATAAATCCATCTCGCTTTTATCTTAACAATATCCTCGTTGTCCCGACCCTTGTTCGCAATCTTATTTCTGTTTGTCAGTGCACCCGTGACAATAATTGCTCTATTGAATTTGACTCTTCTGGGTTATCTGTCAAAGACCTCCGAACCAGGCGTATGATTCTTCACTGCAATAGTGTCGGTGATCTCTACTCCTTACCGTCAGTCGCCCCCACTATTACAGCAGATGGCACTTCGCTGCTCCATCCAAGCTTTGGCATCAACGCCTTAGTCACCCCGCCCTGCAATCCTCAATAGTCTATTCTGCAGAACTCCTCCTTTATGTCAGGTAATAAAGTAGACCGCACCCTTTGCCATGCATGTCAACTTAGCAAACATGTGCATCTTCCCTTTACTAGTTCCAGCTCCTACACTTCGATGCCCTTTGAATTAATACATTGTGATGTATAGATATCCCCCTATTATCAGTAATTTAGGTTTTCAATATTATTTGGTGATTCTATGTGATTTCTCTCACTTTTGTTGGACGTTTCCTCTCGAAAAGAAATTAGAAGTACACTAAAATCTTGTCCACTTCCACAACTATGTTATCACACAATTTGGGTTGCCTATCAAATCTATCCAAACGGACAATGGCGCCAAATTTGTCAACAACACTTTCACCAAATTCTTCTTCGACCACGGCATTCTCATTCGACTTTCGTGCCCTTACATCTCACAACAAAATGACAAAGCAGAATGTACTCTCCGTACTCTCAATAATACGGTTCACACCCTCCTTTTCCATGCCCACATGCCACCCCTGTACTGGGCCGAAGCCCTTGCCACCACCACCCACCCCCTAAACCGGCATCCCTCCTCCATTCACAAACTCCACACCCTTCGAGAAACTCTACACCAAATTGTCACATATAATCATCTTCGCATGTTCGGCTGTCTTTGCTACCTAAACATCTCCTCCACTACCCACCACAAACTCTCTCCCCGTTCTGTGGCATGTGTTTTTCTCGGTTACCCCAACTCCCACAAAGGTTATTGTTATCTCGACCTTGCCACACAGTGGATTATCATCTCGCGGCACGTCATTTTTGACAAAAATTCCTTTCCCTTCGCCAACTGTGTTGTGTTTGGGTCATTGCCCTCCTCTCCGGACCCCCCGCTCGACTTCCTCCTCGACGACATTGCCTCCACGCCTGTCGCGCGAGGTGCCACGCACTATAGCAGCAGCAACAGACTACCCATCATCAGCACGGTGTGCATCTGCTGCTACGCCTCCTCTCCGTGCGGTTGCTTCATCGCCTAGCGATGTTGAGCAATCATGCCCTGCAGTAGCAGCGAACTCCTCTTCATCAGCACGGGGTGCATCTGCTGTTGCGCCTCCTCCCCATTGTAACATCCTAAATTTGATCAAGTAATTAAAGTGGCATGTTTTAATTCTTGTTGTGCTTTGGATTTTCTCATTGAGTTATTTCTGGAGTTAGTTTTCTTCTTCAATGATTTTATGTCAATGAAGCCTTTTAATTGCCAAATCCAACATCTTAATGAAACTCAAAGAAACCCCAAACAACATGTCATAGCAAATAATTTTGTAAAATACTAGAGACCAACAGATGAATAAAAACCAATTTTACAGAATTTTGGCACACCATTTATAGAGCTTAAAAATTCAAAAAAAGATTGAAAACTAGTCTAGTTTGAAGAATTACTGTTCTTAAATGACAATAGATAATGAGATGAAACTAAAGAAAATGGAAAGTAGAACTTCTGGACTACATGCTCAAAAATTTGCAGAATTTTTCAACCAAGTCTTCACCCCTTGCCAAGCCTACCCAACCGACTTGTCACTACGACTTAAATTCGCCCATTGCCGATCAACGCCGCTTCACTCGATGAAACTCAGTAGCTATGCCTCTGGCAGGTGGTCCCACGTGTTCTGGGCCCGCTGGCCCTTCTCTCCTTCCTTCTCCTCTCTCCTTCCTTCTCCTCTCCGGCTCCGCCCGAGAGTCTTGCCACGGCACAAGTTCCTCACATCGCATGTCGCCCAGCGAGAGGATTGCACCACGCGATCAGCCGAACCTCGCCGCTTGCCACTTCTGAAGCGCCCGCCTAGCCGCAATAAAAGCTGAAGCCTCCTCCTCACCCTTTTGCTCGCTACTTGCTCTTTCGTGGAGCTCATCCACCAAGCAAGCACCGAGCCGAGCTATGCATGACGAGCACTCGGTGAGTCTGCTGCCTCATTTCTTCGCGCATACCGATGCTCAACCTCTCGACCGGGGTTCAAAAACCGAATTTAAAAACCGGCTCGAAATTAGCAGACGGTTTCGCAAAAACCACTCGAAACCGTCAAAACCGAAAGGTTTAAAAATAAAAAATTGAAAATTTTTGAAAAATAAAACCGTTCGGTTTCAGAAACCGCGGTTTTTCATTTAAAACCGCCTGTTTTCTCGAAAACCGCTCGGTTTTCTCGAAAACCGACCCGCCATTTGAATGTTCTTCGAACGGTTTTGAACGGTTTTTGAAAAACCGCTTTTTGGCGAAATTTTGGCGAAAACCGCTCATATAAATTTTTTCAAAATTTTTAAATTTTAAATTTCCTTTTTAATTAGAACGGTTTACCGAGCGGTTTTGAGTTTCGAACCGTCGTGGTAAGGTCGGTTTTCGCGGTTTTCGAGCGGTTTTCGACGAAATTGTGAACACTGCTCCTGACCATTTCCTCCGACTTGCATGCAGCCGAAGCCAACTCTCTTCCCCCTTGCGCCGGTGAGCCAGCCCTCAGCCATAGCTACAAGGTGAGCTCCTTGCTTTACCTCTTGCCCAAGCGAATCCTAGTGGCCTGAACCCCCGGCGTGCTTCCTTTTTGCAGCTCCAGTCGCCAGCACCACCGCTGCCACTCTGGTGACCTGCGTTGACTCCGAGGACCTCCCTAGCCGAGCCACACCTTCCCTGCAGTTGCCCTCTCTAGTTCTGCTCCAAGCCCAGAGCCGCATCGCCATTGTTGCATTTGTGAAGTTCTAGGGTTTGTAGAGGTGAGCTTAAGAATTTAGGCTTGAGACTTTGTCACAAAAGAATGCATGGCGTAGTGGTAGTGCACCAGTGTTTGGACTCAGCAGGTCTTGAGTTCGATTCCCACTTCTGCACTTCTTTTTTTATTATTTTTGCCTTACGCAATAAAACCCTTATATCTTTTGCTATGAATCTCCGATTAATGCAAACTCAGTTTCTAAATTTGAATTAGTCAGTAAGGATTCAAAATATGCAATAAAAAGTTATACATTACTTGCAGCAAAAACACTTCTTTTTTTTTATTTTTATTATTTTTGCCTTACGCAATAAAACCCTTATATCTTTTGCTATGAATCTCCGATTAATGCAAACTCAATTTCTAAATTTGAATTAGTCAGTAAGGATTCAAAATATGCAATAAAAAGTTATACATTACTTGCAGCAAAAACCTTTAAACAGAATTTGAATAAAAGTCATATTTTAAGTGTTATGAACAAACTACGAAATCCCTAATTCTAAAAATCATGAAATAAATCACATATGTTCCTGCAACCTTGCATGTTCCATTTTTGTATAAACATTTAGATTTCAATGTGATTTGAACCAAAAACCAAGTGTAGAAAGCCTTTCTTTCGTGCAAGAATCAAAGGGTTAAAATATGAATTAAACGAGCTCAAAATTTAGTGAAACCAATTTAGTTGCACTTCTAGGATTGCATAGATCATAAGTATACAAAAATATTTAGATTATTCCTTAGTTTGCCCTATTTGCTCATTAGCCAAACATGCAATCGGTAAAATGAACAAATAGCCGTAACTTTTGCAAATGCACCTCAAATTTGACAAAAATGACTCCTATGGCCCTAAAATGATATGCCTTAGCTTGCCATATAAAAGTAACATTAGTTTGATCAACTTCGAGTTAAGCTCATATTAAGCCTAAATCACTATTCATAGGAAAAACACCTTGAACAAATGAGAAATATCACGAAATTAACTTTAAAATACTCTTGGGGATATTCCCTACTAACCCCTGAAAAATGGTTAGATTATCCCATTCGGTGTAGTCGCAGCGAAGAAAGAAAACCGAACCATAATAGCGCTAAAAGTGTGGTCATTTAAGCCTTTTAAATGACTGTAAAATATCGATATAAGCATAAAGTTATGAGAGAATAGCTTAGGATCATTGTCTGATACATATTCTACCATAATCTAGAAAAATATATTAATTATAACTTCATTTGCATATTAATCCCATCACAAGAAAGACCCTAAATTATCACAACTGCACAGAATCGTTATCACTTAAGCCTCTTCGGCGGCTTATAAAACAGCTTGTCTAAACACAAACTTTAGGAAAATTGGTCCAGAAACCCACTTTAATATATGGACAACCAAATTATGTCAAAATATCTTAATTACGACTTATTTATCAAATAAAATACGTTAACGCAAAAACCCTAAATGATAATATCGTCGGAACCGTATTATGTGAATAGTAAGATTTAATTTGGTAATTTTATCTGCTTTCTTTTTGTCCCATTTTGATTCGATGTTGTTTGCTTTTGACTCGATTCTTATTATTCGACGCGTAGACGACGATATTTTGGATCCTGTTGATACCAACACCGACTACGATCCTGATTTCATTCCCGAAGAAGAGCAACCAGGCAAGCACCTCCTTTGACCATTTTGATCCCATATTTGCAAAGTTATGTTGTTTTAACAAACTATATGCATGCGTGTATGTTGTAAACTGCTATGTTTTGGGAATCGGTAGCTAAAACCAATTGTGTGCATCTCCTTCACTTTGTCAATTGATTATCCATCGTTGTAACCTAGTTATGGTGTAGACAATACTTGATGTCACTTGGGTAATACTCGCAAATTATCTCATGCTCATGCTTAGACTTGCTCACTAGATTGGTTTTAAAATGATGGGAGATGTTTCAACTACGTTGAGCAAACTTTGTTTAAATGGATGGAACCACGGTACGGTTTCCACTTAATTTGATGAAAAATCCAACTCAAACTTATGATTTAGACGCGGGCGAGTTATTACTTAAACTAAGGCGTGAAAAGGACCTCACGCGTAGTTAGGGGGAGATCCTCGCCCGGGTCAATTAAGGACCGAACTTGATGCTAACACCTAAGTGTTTCGGTGCAACCACATGTGCTAGTATGGGATAGCCTAAGCTCACTAGATTAGTTAGAGTTTAGCCTTGCACTTTGGTAGGCCGAAGTAGTATGGACGATCCGACGTACTGGAGTCGTTCTAGGTGCTCCCTTCACCGAGGTGTTAGGGCCCAAGCATTCTAATACAACGGTGCATGCCTTGTCATGGGGAGAGTTCACGATGGGGCACCATCGATTCAGGATCTCCTGAACTGTGGCAAGGGTTTAACATCACTGTCGCTGGTGCAAGGTTAAGCTTTAACTAGTTGAACGGTTTCGTCACAGTCTAGCAAATCGGGTACGGTGAGTACCGCGAGGCATGGTTGACATGATTGCTAGAATGTGTCATGTGGGTAAAGTGTACACTATCTGCAGAGATTAAAATCTAATTAATTAGCCGTGCTCGCGGTCATGAGCAACTTGGGAGAATACTGTCAAGTATAGTCTTTGTTTTTGCTAAGACTTTTGGAAATGGTGTTGGAATGAGTTGGTGGATTGGGAAGCCAATGGTAGCTATTTTTACTTGTCATTTGCAGCCAAGGAGGGCTGTGAATTGCTGTATATGAATTCTACTTACTGTTATATAGCTTCTTATCAAATGCTCTTTACAGTTTCGATGCCATTTTATGAAATGTTTACTTGCAAACAAAACCTGCCTTATGCTGAAATGAGACTAGTGTAGAAGCTTGTATTCCTTGTTCTAGCTTGCATTTACTATATTCCATACACTAAAGTCTTGCGAGTACATACGTGTACTCATGGTTGCTTAATCTAAACAATATAGACGAAGGTACGGAAGAGTGCCCCGATGACTCCTGCTTTGCTCCAGGGTTCGACGATCATGTTGACGGATGAACTTGGGTTTCTCCAAGTCGGTTGCCTATGGGTTTATGGATGGGCATACCGCTGTCCTCCTTTTGTTAGATATGTTATTTCCGCTGCACTCTACTTTTGGACTGGTGATATTTGGCCGGTCGGCCACTACTTGTAATAGTAAGTAGTTGTAATAGTTGTAGTTTATGTTTATGCTATTCCAACCGCTTAGATTCATGTGTATGTGTTGCGATACATCTTGAATGCGGGATATGTGGGTGTTAGGCGTTGATCTTGGGAACTAGCACTAGACACATATCCGGGTACCTGGATTTGTCATCAACCATCAATGCATACACTCGTGCGACCGTCGTTCTTTGGCTATTGCTCGTGCTCCCCTTGGAGAGTGCGGGCGATACCAAGGTCCTGAGACGGATGGCGGATGCTATGCGTGGATGAGTTGGTCCCAATCCCGGTATGGTTGTTCGGAATGGAATCGAAACTCTCATGGACGCGTAAGTGTGTACGGTGCGACTACATGGCTCATATTTGTTTGAGTGAGGACCATTTAGTCAATACTCCGTGCACGGGACTTTTGGGTGACAGTGAACATACGCTTAAATAGAGTATGTGTATCACCTCTAAGTCCAACGCACGTGTGAGAATCGATTCATAGTTCCGGGTGCCCACACCCATGAAGCTACTCCATCGCCTAGCGATGTTGAGCAACCATGCCCTGCACTGCATCATCGATCTCTCTTGCACCACTTGGGCAGTGGCCAGAGCCCACTACAACGCCACACGCAATCGAACCGATGACTCGGTCGGCTGCTAGTCTAGCGCCACATGCGGCACCACCGACGAGCGCTCCTGCTTCTAGGCTCTACCACATCCCGCCTCAGGAACTCACCACATGGTGACACACGTGAGGTCAGGCATCGTCAAGCCGGTTGATCGCCTCAACTTGTCGGCTATGCACTCTTTAGTATCCCCCATATTGAACATCTACAAGAGCACCCTCACGGATCCAAACTATCTTGCGGGAATGGCCAAGGAGTTAAAGGCTCTCATCGACAATAACATTTGGCGCCTTGTTCCTCGTCCCACCCATGCCAACATTGTGACGAGCAAGTGGATCTTCAAGCGTAAGTTCCAATTGGATGGCACACTTGCCCGACACAAAAGCAAGGTGGGTTGTCCGTGGCTGCTCCCAGCAGCACGGCATTGATTACAACGAGACCTTCAGCCAGTTGTCAAGCCGTCCACAATTTGTGTTGTTCTTAGCATCTCCACCTCCCGCTCCTAGCCTATATATCAACTCGACGTGAAGAATGCTTTTCTCCATGGACATCTTGACAAGCCTGTCTACTGTCAGTAGCCATCCGGGTTTGTTAATTCTTCCTCGCCGGATCATGTCTACTTGCTCCAAAAGTCCCTGTACGGCCTCAAGTAGGCACCTTGCACGTGGTATCAACACTTCGCCGCCTACATTCGTCGCTTGGGGTTCATTACTTCGTCTTCATACACATCTCTCTTCGTTCTCAAACACATCATCAAACCGAATTTTTGCCACGCCATGTGTAGTGCAGGCGCACGGCTGCCGTGTGGCAGCCATTTTTTTGCAAAAAGGCTCCTACGAATTTTCAAAATTACATACAAGTCTTTTGCAAAAAGGCACTAAAAATTCTTGAAATTCATTTTTTCGTGTGGGCCCTCAAAAAATTTCAAAATTATGTCCAAATCAGCTTTTTAAGGAGACTCCCTCAAAAAAATTTTGAATTACTTCTAGGTCCGTTTTGGAGCCAGATTTTTTGTGAAAAGGCTCTCAAAAATTCTAAAAATTACATATGGGTCCTTTTTTATGAAAGACCCCTAAAAAATGTTGAAATTTATTTATTTCACACAGGCCATCAAAAAATTCCAAAATCCACGTCCTTTTTTCAGAAAGGCCCCCTAAAAAAATGAAATTCTTTTTCTTTTGTGCAATACCTTCGAAAATTATAAAATTACATACATGTCAGTTTTCTTCAGAGAAGACCCTCTTGGCAGTTCCTGTGGCGAGAAAGACCTTCTGAAAAATTTAAAATTCCATCCAGATCCGCTTTTTTCAAGCAACTTGTCCCGAAAAATTCAGAAATTATATCCAACCCTTTTTTTCCGAGAAGACCCCAAAAAAAATCTGGAACTTTTTTGTGAATCGCGTGATTATCACCCGCTGAACGCGTTAGGGGTTGACGCGGACTTAATATTACTATAACCAATTGTCTCCGCTAACAGAATATTTCGATTTAAATAGTGTGGCCGAGCTAGCAATTGTATGAAACCAGTATGGCAGTACCCTCTAAGCACTCTTGCTATCACGAGTTGCTATTTAGGTCTTGTTTGGCAGAGTTTCAGAACACAGCTTCATCTTAGATCTAAACTTGTAGGCTAAAATAAAATGAATTAAATTTATATTTTTAGTCTAAAATGTAAATAGGCATGATCTCTACTGTTTGTAAGGAATGCTGCTCTTAGCATTTCTTGCTTATTGACACAGATCTGCATGGAATTATTGACACATATCTGCATGGAATTTCTCTATACAATAATTTGCAGTTTTGATTTTCGTCTATTTTGAGTGTTTGTGTTGAGGAGTTGCAGATTGGTGAGCTGGGTTCAAGGAAGACGGACGTGCTGCACACACACAGTGGCGCAAAGCTGCGTATACTTTCCCTCTGTACTCTCTAAGATAAAGCAACGAGACATTCGGGGACGGATCTAGGGAGACCCCTGAAAATACGAAGGAACGCTAAAAAGAATCATGCCTTTAATAAGCCAAACTTGTTGATTAAATTTATTTGGATTTCGATGGTTTAGAATTTTTAAGACTTTGGAACTATTTATATTGTTATTTTAGCAAATTTCTAATATATGTGTTGAATTTATGATGTTACAAAATTATTATACAAGACTATAGAGTTTCATGTGTAAAATATGCACTCTATAAATTTTTTTTTCTAGTTCTGCACCAGATATATTCGCAGCCCATAGGCTCACATGGTCATTGAGTAATTATCCACGTCACAGTAAGAAGGGAAATTGCAATGCACCTAGGGTTCACAAAAGTGACAAAACCATCAAAATCACGGTTTTCGATCGTATCGAGCCGGTCTAACTTAAAAATTCAAAATAAAAACGACATAACCCGATCGATAATTGGTGAAAATAGCTCAATTTTTGATAAAAAAAATGCTCTAAAATCGGCTTTTAAAACATTCCACTGGTTGGTCGATTTCTAGTTTTCAAAACAGTCAATTTTTATTTTTAATTTTTTATTTCTTAATTCTTCTATTTTTGATGATTTTCGAGTGATTTTCGACTTGATATTCCCGATTTTTGAATGATTTTTTCAAAATCGATATTGTGAATCCTAAATGTACCAGCACATGAGAGCTGAGAAATGCGAATGGATGTCTCTAAAATTGGTACAGGGCTCGTAGACGAATCCCGTCGACAGATTGGTAATTAGAGATGGAGAACGTTTACATTTAACTGTTCCGTGATAGTTCTGTCAGAACTCAGAATTTAACTGTACTTATTACACCAATCAATCACTGCATAAAAAAACTGGTCGTTTCATCTTATTGCGAAATTGGCTATATCCTGTTTCAGAATTTCGTCTAGTCTTTGCCGAAATGACCAATTTCCCAGGATATACTACCATGTACTGTACGACAGCAACAGCAAAAGTACACACCACCCAATGCCAGTAGATATAACTATACAAGTGAGCTCGTAGGAATCACAAAATGGTCAGCACCATCTCCATCAGCTTTCCGCAAGCCATCATTCTTTAGAACCTGGGACAGATCTAGAAAAAAACATTTGTACCATCAAGATCATTATAAATTTATAACACTAATTTATAACTTATAGTAAAAAATCATAACTTTATATACTAAATAAACCATATGTGTTAATTTAAAGAACATCGGTATCACATGACCATAATCCATATAGTATAGATCTGTCCCTACTTGGAAACACAGGCAACGCCTCATCAAATGAAACGGTGCAACCAACAACATTAAAACAGCGACGCGAAAACGATTAAACGAAAACGAAAGAGCATGTCGTTCTCGATCGATCGCACAAACTCGAAACGATCTTTACTTGGAAAGCAACAACTGTTCATGTACATGCATCGACTGATCGACCTATTGCGATGAAAAGCGAGTAGCGATCAACATCAAGATGCCAAAAGGGAAATACGAAATAATCCCTTGGTTGATCACGTCATATTCATACAGAAATTAATCAATCGATTGATATTTTTCAGCTTTCACAAGCAACTCTCTAGCAATAATTGGCGGCACATTAACACAATCCGCCCAAACGAATTTGGAGCTCCCACTTGTGGAGTTGTGGTAACATTGCATTGGAGATTATTGCCCTTCTTTTTTTTCCGGCTTCACGTCCAAATCAAACATGATCTGAAATTTTGAAGGTTTTTAGACAGATTTCTTTATCCCATTGGAGTGGTAGTAAACTGTAAAAATAAGTGATTTAAATGAGCTCACCAACCAAACTCTTTAGTTACTTACTTTTTTGGACTCGTCTATCTACATTTTTTTTTGGGGCCATTTCCAACTTTTCCCTCACCAAATAGCACGAGCAGCGGAGCATGCACGGCCCGGAATATTCTACGCGCAGGCTGCGATGGCCCGAGCCGCGGCGGCGTACTCCCCGACGCCGCGGAGCTCGTCAAGGGTCGGGGTGAGGTCGCGCGAGCGCACCTCCATCCTGAGCCCGTGCTTCATGAACAGCGTGAGCGACATCTTCTGCTCCACGCGGTGGCCCGGCGCGACGGCCAGGCGGTGGCGGAGGAGCACGCTCCCGGCGATGTTCTTCATCTGCAGGTACGCGAGGTCCTTGCCGAGGCATATCCGTGGGCCGGCGTTGAACGCCACGAACCTGTACGAGTCGTGCGGCTCGAACTTTGTGCCGTCGGCCGACAGCCACCGCTCCGGCCGGAACTCGAGGCAGTCCTCCCCCCACACCGTCTTCATGCGCCCAGCGGAATAAATGGAGTACGTCACCGACGACCCGGCCGGCACGAACGTGCCGTCCGGGAGGAAGTCGTCGGCGACGACGTGCTTGGAGTCCTCGGGCACGGAAGGGTACAGGCGGAGGGTCTCCGAGAGCGCTGCTTTGAGGTAGACGAGGCGGTCCAGCTCCTCGAAGTTGAGCGGGGCGGCGAGCCACAATGCCGGGTCGTCAGCGCCGCGGGACGCGGCCAGGACGGCGCAGAGCTCGCGCACGATCTTGCGCTCCACGGCGGGGTGGGTGGAGACCAGCCAGAAGAACCAGGAGAGCGCCACCGAGGAGGTGTCGCGCCCGGCGAGGATGAAGTTGAGCGCCACGTGCTGCAGCGACTCGTCTGAGTAGGTCCCCTTGCGCATGAAGCGCGACAGGAGGTCGTCGTGCGGCGTGGCCGACCCGTCGCTCTTGCCGTTGCTGGTGAGCTCGAGCTTGCGCGCCTTGATGACGGCGGAGAGGTAGCGGTCGACGTGCTCGACGCTGCGCGCCAGCGTGGTCTCCATGCCGAGCCCCAGCCACTTCTTGCACCGCCACACGCACTCCGGGAAGATGAACCGGTTCAGCGTGGCCTCCGTGGCGCGGTCGAACGAGGAGGAGAAGGCGTTCTCGGGCAGGCCCCGCGCGAGAGTCTCGGGGTCCTTGCCGAACGCGAGGCCGCAGATGTTGTCGAAGGTGAGGCGGAGGAGGAGGTCCTGGAGGTCGACTTGCGTGCCTGCGGCGGTCGCGTCGGACAGGATGGGCAGCAGTCGGTGGTGGATGGAGCGCGAGGCCCAGCGCGACATGGCGGTGCGGAGCGTGCGCGTCGTGAACTCGAGCGCGGCCGTCTTGCGCTGCGCCACCCACGTGTCCCCGTCGGAGTTGAAGATGCCGTCGCCGAGAAGGTCCCGGAACACGCCGTGCCAGAAGGGGCCCTTGGGGTAGTTGTCGAAGCGGACCTTGAGGACGTGCTCCAGGTTCCTGGGGTCGCACGTCACGGTGACCAGCCCGCCGCGGCGTGCCAGGCCCGGCACGGCGAAAATGCACGTCTGGTAGGTGCCGCGGGTGCGGCGCAGGTTGCCCGCGATCCACTCGTGCATGTCCTCCGCGTGCTGCACGAGCCCCGGCAGGCTGCCGACAAGCGGCCACACTCGCGGCCCGCTGAGCCCGCGCGACATCCGCCAGAACCACGCCATGTACGCCGACACGGCCGCCACAACCACCGCCCACGCCGCCGGCTCCATCGCCAAGCAAAGCTAGCTGAGCTAAGCTTGGTCGGATCCAACAAGCTAAGCGGCTGCTGGCGATCGAGCGCAATAAGTGAGAGCTCACATGAGCCGGGCGCGGCAGTAAGGATGCAGCAAGTGCAGCTAGTCGTGCAATGTGATCGATCGAGAGAGCGAGGCTATATAGAACCGGGCCGAGGCAGCAAGCCAATGGATGGCAATTAATTTGCCACTCTTGCTACGACTTGAAACGCCACTCACTCACTCCAGCTGTCACTACTACAGAAGGGACAATCACAAGCGGTTTGAAACCGTTTTTAGAAGCGGTTTTAGAACCGCTTGTAAGCAACCGCGAGTGATACTTCCGTTAGTATCACAAGCGGTTTTATAACCGCTTGTAGAAGTCACTTCAAAAGGCAAATAATATTGTGAGGACTGGGATTCGAACTCATGACCTCCTCACCCCTTCTCGTGACCCACGTCTCGCCCATCTAACCAACCCACCCACGCGTTCTCTCGATAGAGTAGGGCATGCATTCCTTTTATTATTTGGCTGGGCTTTAGAAGCGGTTGGGGACACGAACCCTTCTAGAGCCGACTCTAGAAGGGGTTCGTGTCTCAACCGCTTTAGAGCTAGGGCTCTAGAAGGGTTCGTGTCCCGAACGCTTTAGAGTTTCTAGAAGGGTTCGTGACACGAACCGCTTCTAGAGCTCAGGGCTTTAGAAGGGGTTCGTGTCACGAACCCCTTCTAAAGCTTTAGAAGGGGTTTGGGACATAAACCGCTTCTAGAGCTATGGCTTTAGAAGGGGTTCGTGTTTAGAACCGCTTCTAGAGACCCCCTTCGGTCCGTTGCCCATGAACCGCTTGTGGTGCAGAGAGCACAAGCGGTGCGCAATTAACCGCTTATAATAGGCCGTTTGTGAAGGTCGTTTCTGTAGTAGTGTGTAAGTGCATGCTAGCAGTAGCAGCTGCTCCTTAGGCTATTCCTAGTGCATGGTAACATACTCATTTAATACATGCTACATAAATATTTTTGATGATGTGGTAAAAGAGTTAAGAGGGAAGAAAAGAAAACTGTATCTTGAGGAAGATACCACTTAGGCACGAAATCATAGACATTGAAACTTGAATAATTTAAGTGGCCCACAATTCGTACTCTCATACACATCTAACATTTAATTATCTTGTGAGGACTAAGAAACAATCCATAATACCATGCATTGGGGTAGTTGTATCTTCTATAATATCATATGACATAGCAACTTTGAATATTATGACAAGATATAATGCACTGTGAATAGCCTTAGCAGCATCTCTCTTGGTTTAGCTTGTTCCCATCCCATCGATGTGTGGGAATGGAGGTATAGTAGTAGGAGTGTATGAAGCCCTTGTTTGATAGAGTTTCAAATCTCAACTTTACTTGAGATCTAAAACTTATAAGTTAAAATAAAGTGAATTAAGTTTATATTTTTAGTCTAAAATGTAAACAAGATGACTCATCTAACCACTTTTAATGTATCAACAGTTCTAACTCAATAGATTTGGTGGAGTTAGGAATACTCAGCTCCACTAGATCCACAGATTTAGTAAAACTGGAGCTATACCAAATACACCCCAAGGCTCAATGGTGATGGACTGATAGATGGACTGGTCAGTAGTGTAGGTCATCCACCTGCAGGGTCTCCCTCGCTTTCGTTCTAGGGACGAACGACGCCCGGTCGACCATAAATTGCCGTCAGTTGCCGTTGGGCGGGCGAACGGGCCGCTCCGAACCAACGGCGCGGCCACTGCTAGCGCGCCGCGGCCGGCCTCACCTAATTGTGGCGGAAGCTATTCAATTCGTGTGCGACTGGGCGGGCGCACATTGAATTCGCGCAACCATGGTAGACCGAGCGTTTCAAGTCCACCGAGGAGTACACTCCTCCAGTTAACTAACCATGGCCAGTGATGCTGAGAGCGTGAGATGAGGACGGAGTAGTGATTAGTAAGTAACTATAAGTACTACGGACGGAGTACTACCACATGTACCTAGGTAAACCTTGATTAGTTCTACACGTACAGGAAGGAGTATATGCAAAGCCACGGGCTTTCGACAGTAGCTAGAGGAAAAACGTGCGCATGCAAGGACGTAGAATGATTTTGGTGAATGCCGTACGTAGAATGATTTTGGTGAATGCCGTACGTACTTGGCTGCGGCGAGCTACCTGAATGGGACGTGCGAGGATATGTCAAGCAAGTAGATAGGCGGGGAAGTGAAATTGGCCAACTGTTCTTGGATGGCCTCGCCTCGACGCCTCCACACCAGGGTTCATAATATCGTCAATAATTGCTCGAATACCGTGATCATCGACCTTGTTGAGCTGGTACGATATATAATACCGGTTGGTAAACCGGTTAAATTAAAAAAAATCAAAAAATTAAAAAAACTTATGTGACGTAAATATCACGATAATCGGTGAATATCGCTCACAATACCGTTTTTGGACCGATTTTTCTAATTTTTAAAAATCTCGATACGTTCGATTATCGCAATATCGTGAACCTTGCTGGGCACCTTTGGAATTTGGACAGTAAGGTGGTTTTGACAAGGTAGGGCATGCATGCATGGAGTGTCAGAGAATGGAGAAGGAGCTAGCGCCAGCAAACAGAGGTCACCCGGGTTTGTGATGGTTTGGGAAATTTAGGTCACCCAACCTCACCCAAGTAGAGTAGCTTAATTATCTAGAAGACCGGCCTGCAGGTGTGGTTTTGAGACGACTCCTTTGAGCCTGCCTGCTTCTTTTTCTGTGCTGCTACCTGTACATCGTCAGACGTTAATGTTGTCTAAACCCCGAAATGATCTAAACCATGAAACTCCATTGTGCTAAATTACTATCCTATAATTCCAAGGACGTACTGCTCGACCGATCTCTTGGCAAGACAATTACTTCTTTCACGTGTCCCTGTCTGGAGCGGTCTTCGGGATAGTAGGAATTAGAAGCAGAAAGAGCATCTTCAATAGTACTACTTCAGCTAGCTATAAAAGTGCTATCTTAACATTTTATTTAGGTGGAAAGAAAAAAAATGATGAGAGAGATATAGATCGACTACTAATATATAGTCAGGTTATAACTGATTCTAAGGCACTTATTATCTATTACATGTGGGCTAATATTTAATTTTATAGACAATGCTATAACTAATTTATTGGAGAGGTTGTCTATATACTATCTATAGATGATATGGACATTTCTTATAACTAGTACCATTGGAGATGCTTTAAGGGCATGTGCAATGGTGCCACTTTAGCTAGCTATAAGGGTGCCATCTCAGCATTTTGCTTAGGTGAAAGAGAGAAAATGAGGAGAGAGATATAGACCAGCTACTAATGTATAGTCAGGCTATAACTGATTACAAGACACTTATTATCTATTACATGTGAGTCAATATTTAATTTTATAGATAATGCTATAGCTAATCTATTGAAGATGTTGTTGATATGCTATCTATAGATGATATGGACATTTTTTATAGCTAGTACCATTGCACATGCTCTAAGAAACAACCATTTAATTCGTACACTGGTTTTCATCGAAATTAACCGTGAACGATGGGATCACTTTGGCATGCAAATGGCCCAATCAGCGGCATAACCGTACCAAGATGAAGAGCAAAACTACTTAATCAGTAATGTACCACCCCGGAACAATGTACTAGCGTGGTAGGTGAGAATAAATGACCAATTTATACCGCTTGTCAAGGGTGTTGTCCCGGCTAGTATAGTTTGGCTAAGGGATGTACTGGAACGGGAATGTAGCTATAGTAATTCAACAACACTGTCAGGAAGGTTTACATGATCCTTATTCAGTGTTGATTCGTTCACAATTAATGAAGAGAAATAGAACCTTGTAGTACCATAGGGGAGAAGATATCACTTTTCTAGCCTCCGTGATCTATTTTTTTTTTGCAAAACTAGCATTCTCTCGAGTAAAATTGCAAATCTATCACTCTTTCTCATCATAAAAAGTGTGATAGGCGATACCTGTCACCTACTGTGCTCAAAGAGTGCTTTAGCCAGTGAGCACAACTGTCAGACGCCAGACACGAGAGCATCGACAGCGGGCACAGGAGTAGTAGCATGCCACGGTCGGATCGCGCGGGAGACACGTCTCCCGCGATAAGGGAGCCGTGGCCATTGTGTCCAACAGGAAGAGGCTAGATTTACAATTTAGCTGGAGAGAATGCTAATTTTATTTTTAAAAAAAAGGATCACAAGAGCTTAAAAAAATGATCACTTCACAAGTGGTCAGGGCAGAGCGCCAACATGAGTAATTTACCTGTCAAACATGAGATCGGCCGACCAATCGGTGGTTTTCCCATGGGTGCTCTCCCCTGCTCCCACGTGCCTTAGCATAGCAGCCGCGGTGGTCGATCGATCTCGCAAAGGAAGCGAGAGAGCAGACGAGGCACGGTGTCGCCGCCTTTCGGCAAGACGACGGCCCGGTCGTGCAGCGCGCGGCAACTGGCAACCGGTGAGAATCCGGGCCGGCCGTGCGCATGGAAGGAACTAAACTAACACGGGCCACGCGCTGGGGGGACGGAAACTACTGGGCCGCGAACTGTTTGGTCCTGATTTCTTCTCCGCGAATCCGGCCTACTCACGCGGGTAGCCAAGCGAGCTGGAGACTTCTCTTCGCCAGGTCACCGCCGCGGTGGCGCTTGCTTCCTAGCCTCGCAGCAGAGCCGCCTCCACCTCGGTTCCCCGACCGGCCGGTGGTGGTTCTCCTACTTCTTGTTACCTTGTATCTCGAATCCTTCCTCCTTCTAGAACCTTCCAGGCCTCTCCTTGGCTCCTGACTGCCCCTTCCCCTTCTATTTCTTCTCCAAGTCCAGTCCAAATTCTCTCAATCCTCCCCATATCCCTATTCTAATCCTTCAATTCCTAGTTGATTCTTAACGCCATCCTCGCTTGGTGACTAGGAGTCTAGGAGCGTGCGCCGTGGGCCTCCCGAACCTGGCCCTTTCGGCCGCCGCTGCCCGACGACCTGCTCTCTCTGGCTGCTGACCTCGCTTCTCCGCCCAATCGCGTTTCTCGCCCTTGTCTCCCCCGGCCGCCAGCAGCTGAGTTTGCCTCTTTCCAGTGGAGGTCAATACTCCTGCTTCTTTCCAGTGGATTTCAAGCAATTGAATGCAGCAACCATTAAAAATAAATTTCCAACGCCGGTGATTGAAGATCTGTTAGATGAGTTACATGGAGCAACAATCTTTTCAAAGCTGGATTTAAGATCTGGCTATCATTAGATAAGAATGAAGGAGGAAAACATCCCAAAAACGGCTTTCAGGACCCATTTAGGCCATCATGAATATGCCGTTATGCCATTCGGGTTATGTAATGCCCCTGCTACGTTCCAAGCCTTGACTAATCAAGTCTTTGTGAATTAATTGAGAAAATATGTGCTAGTTTTTTTTTATGATATATTGGTTTACAGCAAAAATCTGGTTGATCATTTAGAACATTTGAGAGCTGTGCTGCAAGTGTTAAAGGATAATCTATTGGTAGCAAAAAAGAGTAAGTGTACTATTGCTGTAAACTCCATTGAGTATCTAGGGGCATATTATTTGTCCGGATGGTGTTTCCACAGACCCAAGAAAAGTTGCTGATGTTGTAAATTGGCCAAGGCCAAACAACCTCACAAAATGGAGAGGGTTTTTGGGATTGATTGGATATTACAGGAGATTTATTAAGGGTTATAGCCAAATCTGCCGGCCCTTATTTGATATGCTGAAGAAAAACCAGTTCAGTTGGGGGCAAGAGCGGACAATGGCATTTGAAGAGTTAAAGAAAACCATGACTCAACGTCCTGTGTTGGCATTGCTGAATTTCAATGAGCCTTTTTATTTGGAAACTGATGCAAGCGGTACTGGTCTTGGGGCAGTACTAATGCAATCTGGAAGACCCATAGCTTATTATAGCAAGGCTTTGGGAGTGAGGGCTTTGAGTAAATCAATTTACGATAAAGAAGCAATGGCCATATTAGAGTCACTTAAAAGATGAAGGCATTATTTGTTGGGAAATTCAGAACAGATCAGCAGTCTCTCAAATATATTACCACATAGAGGTTGGTTGATGGCATCCAACATAAATTGATGTTGTCGCCGGCGGCGGCAAGAGCGGCTTCGCTTATCCGATAAATCTGGGTTTTAGATGGGTGGGAGTGGGACTCATGCGAGTCAGAGCCACGGGTACGAGCGTGCAGCTTTGTAGGTGGAACTTCAGAAGCTGTTTGCCTTGGACTCTGTTTGGGAAGTTATAGCTTTTTTAAAAAGCTATTTTTTGATTTTCTGAGTTGAAAAGTAAGTGTAGCTTTTTATAATAGATTTTTTAACACATGGCTAATTTCTAAGCTACAAAAGTAGATTCAACCTAGTTTTCAACTTTTGGCTTTCAACTTTTATATATGACTTCTAGATTATGTCAAAAGCCGCTTAAAAGTTGAACTGTTTGGAGAGTTTGCTAGTTTTTTAAAAGCTAAAGCTAACTTTAAAACCCCAAACAAAGCCTTGCCTCTTGCCTCTCATAAGGCTTCAAAAGAGGTTCATGGGTACTTACATTCCTATCTGCGTACAGAAGATACATTACATACAGAGATTGATGAGGAGAGATACAGTCATACAGAGATTGATGATACATCATAAGTTAATTACTTCATCAAAAGCAAAGTTTTTGATGACATCATTCAACAAGACAACAGCAACTACCGTAT
The DNA here is from genome assembly GCA_036346375.1 of Guadua angustifolia. Lineage (NCBI taxonomy): Eukaryota > Viridiplantae > Streptophyta > Magnoliopsida > Poales > Poaceae > Guadua > Guadua angustifolia. The sequence goes on along the minus strand of CM070507.1, from coordinate 12,153,713 downwards.
ACGTTTCTGATAGCATCATTCAGTGATTTTAGAAGAATGACTGGTATGGGGAAAAGAAAAGAACCATCGACCATGCTTGAATGCAGAAAGTAGACTTGTTAGTTCAGAATGCTTTGAGAAGCAAAGAGAACTGATTGAGAAGATATATACACATTGCTCACTCTTGAATGGCTTGGGCTGCTTCAATCAAATGAACGTAAAATTACAACAATAAATCAATATACAAGTAATTCTTAAATGAATTGGTGAGGACAGAGCAGACCATTGTTGATCTCCATAAGAAAAAAAGACAAGATGTTTAAAAAAGCGCTCTGGGCAGTGTGAAGTGCCTCTTTACATAATACTAGCCATGTGCCTATGCGTAGCAACAGAAACTCAATTCGTAATAAAAAGCTTATTTACAAAGAACACTAACAGTGGCAAAGGTGGGTAATTAAAGAGCAGTGATCAAGGTGGGTAATTAAAGAGCAGTGGCAAAGGTGGATAATTTTGATGAAGTGATGCGGGAAGAAACTCTTACTTTATATAGTAGAGATAACTCTACATGGTGGCAGTACTCTTGTTGCCAGAGGCATGGTCTGTCCTCAACATTATAATTTCACTACTATTTGTTCGTGATGGTTTGTCATGACCTAAGCTATGTACGACCGAGAAGGGATCCATGAAAACACCGAAGAATGCAATCAGTGGATCTGCACGTGCGTTGTCCACAGATAGCTTCAGGTATCGGGCTTCAACAGCTGGGAATTGCAGCAGCCTCTTGTATCCAATTGTCGTGCCTTCAAGAATTGTTTGCCATAATTCATCTGCTAGGATGTCCACATGAAACTCGATTACACGCTGTCCCATCTGGATAGGCTCCTGGAGCTGGAGAACGTTGAAGGAAGTAGACTGCCTGAGGTCGAAGAGCATTTCCCAGCTTGTCTGCCCTTCCTGTGGGGCCCAGTAGGAGTATATGCCATCTTGTAGCACATTGGAGGGTGCAAACTGCAGATTGTCCAGACCACCGCGCACACTGCTTGCTGTGACAGTGGCATTGGCAACAATGTTCTGAGAGAAAATTATCCGCCGCATCTCAGTGAATTCCTGAAGGACTCGCATGTCTTCATCAGAGATAAGGCCAGATGAATTGGGAGGAGCGTTCAATATGAGAAGACAGTTTCTACCAACTGATTTGTAGTATATGTCAAGCAGAGTTATAGCGTCTTTCGGTTTCTCTGAGGCATGCCAGAACCACCCTGGCCTGATGGAAACATCACATTCTGCAGGAACCCAATCTTGCCCAATAGGATCCCCACTACGTGAGTACCTGGCAGTAAATATCATATGGCATGTCAATACCATAGAGTCTAAAAAGGTATATATTAATTACAGATTATTTCCTGCTAAACATTTTCATAAAATCATCATTCATTGCTATACATAAGTAAATGAATCAACAATTAAAGCACCATCCAACTTCTGGTCTGCAAAGGGGGATTTGACTTTCGAGTTTCAACATGAATAAAGAACTTCGCCTTTTGTATTATCCAAGTTTGTAAGAATTCTTATAGCTTATTTCATTCTGAACAGTGCAACACCTAAACCTCATAACGCTGAATTTACTGAATTTTGCTCTACTATAGGACTACATAAGAAATTTAACTTTTACAGACTTTGCAGTAGATACTTTTTGGCACACGCACCCATCTCCAAATTATGCTGAATAATAACACTCTTTTCAAGTGATTTCAACTGCCTGATGCCATGAATGATCCTTATCTTCGAAGAGAAGAAAACTATAGTGTTTATTTCGATCAAATATTATCATTAGCTGCTTTTTTAGAGGTTATCATTAGATACTTTGGGAGGACAATAGTTGCTCAACATAAGTTATCATGGCAATAGTTGGAGGTACTAGTACTATTGCAGAACTGTACTGGGAAGGAAAGATTATAGTTCTGGTCCCATGCACGGTATAGTTAACTTTGCAGTGTGTTCTAAGTAAGGAGTAAACAACTATCTCATTTCAAAGCAATATTTACATTACAGTATTGAATTTTCATTGTGTGAAAATAAACAGACAGAAACTGGGAAGCACCCTTAAGGTTAAATTAGATTTGTCTCCTACTAAATGAGAAGACCATACACACCTTATTTTATTTTATTACAAACCAGCTATTCCACAAAGTTGTCCAAGAAACCGAGATTCACTAACCAGCAGAGCTATTGAAATTCCAAGTGCAGCTTTTTGCTAAAGGTCTCATCCATGTTAGGCTCTTAACAGAGGTAAATAGCATAACCTTTGTGATTCTAGCATGGGGCTTAACGTCCAATTCGGAATATGGATTGTTCTTCCTATATTATTTTTTGACATACAAATAAATACAGTATATTGAGACAAAATTAACAATAGTCTTTGCACTTTTCCAGTTCAACAAAACTAAATTACTTACTCAGGAATGTTGTGCCCAATCGTCACGGTGCTCTTGTTGAAGGGAGACCAGCAAGTACTACCCGCAACCCCTGCTTCATCCCCTACCCATCTAGTGTCCGGTCCAGCATCTGAGAAGATAACAACCTTTCGCTGGAGCTGATGGATAAGTGCAAACCAGGCGTTAAACATATAATCCATGTCCTTGCCCTTGCCCTTTGCACCATCAAGCCAAACTTCCTCCACGTCTCCATACCTGCACATGTGAAGGCAGAATCTTTAGACTGGGGAGAATATACACTATGTTGACCACAAGACATATGGATAGAATCCAAACACTCTGCAATCAGGTAGAGAATTAGGAAAAATGTACCAAACATGGATTGTATGCGGTTCCCTTCCCAGAATTCAAAGCAAAGAACTAAATGCACAAGGATTAAATATTACAAGATGAGTTTTTTTTTTCTTTTTTTGCATCGGACACCACAATTAAGCACTGACTACTCCCAATCCAAGAATTTATCAAGGTAGAATACTATAATTTTCTGCAAAGGAACAATCAGAGAGGCTAAATTTTGAGTTCTCACTCACTCCCCAAACCACATCAAGATGGAAGCTTTCCACGATCTGCGTGTTAAGTTCAGCAGTTCACCTGTAAAACCTCTAAATGACAATATAACAAAAATAATCCTGCAATTCCAAACACACGAATTAACACACCTGGTGAGCAATTCCGTCATCTGACCGATGTAGTACTCATTGTACGAGACGGTGTCACCGTAAACCGGTTCGTGCCGGTCCCACGGCGAAAGGTACAGCCCCAGCCCGATCCCTTCAGCGCGCGCGGCGGCCGCGAGCTCGCCGACGACGTCCCCCGCCCCGCCCCGCCACGGCGAGGCGGCCACCGAGTACTCCGTCAGCGCCGACGGCCAGAGGCAGAAGCCGTCGTGATGCTTGGCCGTGAGCACGACGCGCCCGAACCCGCCCGCCGCCGCGACGCGCGCCCACTGGCCGGCGTCGAGGGCGGACGGCGCGAACACGGCGGGGTCTGCGTGGCCGGAGCCCCACTCGGAGTCCGTGAAGGTGTTGGGCCCGAAGTGGAGGAAAAGGGCCATCTCGGAGAGCTGCCACTGGATCTGCGCGTAGGAAGGGACGGGCAGAACAGGGAGAGGCGGCGGCGTCGCGGTCGCGGCGGCGATGACGCCATGGGCGAAGAGGAGGAGGCGGGCAAGCAACCCAAGAAGAATTGCTGCCATTTTCGTGAGTATAGAGTGTGCAGCGTGGCTTCAGAGTTGATTGGCTCTCGTCTTTGGTGTGGAAGAAGGTGGTATTGGCGACACGACACCAGCAGTCTCTGCTACTAACACGCAACGCAATTATTTAAGAGCAACTCAAAAGACTCTTTATCCCACTCCTTTCCTTTATTTTTTACCGATTCACAGTCAAAACACAGCTCTAAGCCTCTAACACACTCATCATCTTCCTCTCGAAATCTAATGAGTGGAGAAAGAATCGCTATATTTAACGATTCTCTCTCCGCTCGCTATCCTTCTTTCGCGCAACTGCTTCATGCCTTCGCGCGACCGCACAGACACCGGCGAGACGCAACTGCTCCGTGCGGAGATGATTCGGCGGTGAGGAAGGGAAGCAGCAGCCGCACCTAGTGCCGGCGCACAAGCTGTTCCTGCTCTCGCGCCCTGACGTCGACGACCTCGCCAAGGTCGACCTCCGCACCGACGTCCTTGCCGCGGTCAAATCTGACGATATTAGCGCGCCTCTCCTCGAAGCAGCAAGATTAATTGGTTCATTTGATTCGATGGGGCGGCGGTCGAACGGGTCGTCGGTGGGGGCAGCGGCCCGACGGCGCTGAAGGGTGGCGGCGGGGGCCGGGAGCCGGCGATGATGCAGCTGCGCGCGTCGCGGGCGGACGACGAGGTGTAGCGGTTCCGGTCGTGCTCGCTGCTCGTCGACGTCGAGGAAGGGAGGGCTGGGGTGGAGCGTGTGCTCCGGGAGCACCTCGACATCCGCAAGCAGCTCAAGGTCATCAGCCACCGCTTCCGTAGGTTCATCGTTGCCGCGCTGCTCATCGGCACCGCCAGCCAATTCGCCTCGGTTCTCCTCACCACGCGCCGCGACTCCATTGACGACCTCCTCAACACCGGCGAGCTCGCGGTGAGCCTCGATTGCTTAATTGCTCCAGATATTTAGTTCAATACTTGATCTGCTGCGTGTGTTCAATTAGTCACAATCAGAAATGGCAATCCCTGCTCAAGGAGGGAACTTTACATCATCTTATCTTAATTTAGATGGAACTAATAATTATTGATGCGATATGTTAAATTAAGCGCAATTAGAACAGTATGGTAGAATCAATGAACTGATGGAATGCTTTCCTATACGAGGGGATCAAGAATTGGGTCTAAGTAAATGGGGGAAAACAAACAGTTTGAATGCTGAATTTGACTGGATTGCGTTGCGTGCATCGTGCATGGCGCACATTGGCTTGTACATTGGGAAACTAATGGTCTGTTTGGTAGAGCTCCCTCTGATTCTGATTCTCTGTTAGAAGTGATTCTGTCGCTGAAAGTGATTCTCTAACGAATCCATAGGATAAACTCTATGGAGAAATTGACTCTTTGTTGGGAGTGAATCAGGAGAATCAGCTTTTTTCAGCTCTCAGCTCCTAATTCATTTCGGAGAATCACTTCACGGAAATCATCCTGGGAGCGATTATCAGAAAACTGCTGTTTGGCAGAGCTCCACAGATTCACTCCGCAAAAGCTGGGAGCAGAGCTCTGCCAAACAGGGCCTAAGTTTCATGACTCATTTAGATATTGTAGGTAGTGAACAATAAGAAACATGCAAGACTTTGAACTACAAATGTGTATGTATATATAAACGAGAATAATGTGGCCGTTAAGATGACCGTTAGAATATAGTCGTTAAGATGACCGTTTGAATATAGCCGTTGTGATGACCGTTAAGACATGACTTACTCAGTATAATATTTTTAATAATAACCATTACAACATGACCATTACAAGAAAATTCAAATTTAAAATTCTCAAATTCAAATATAGCCGTTCGAATTTTCCAGTTCACAGATAACCGTTACAATATAGTTGTCACAATAATTTTTAATTTTTAATTTTCTGCATTTAAATATAGATATTTGAATTTACTGGTAAAAAAACGGATGTTGTTATGACGGTTATATGGAATATGATTAGAATATAGGAGAGAGAAAATAGAGAGTGTGATACGGAGAGTGCTATTGGAGGGGGATGAGATATGGAGGGGCGTTTTTTTAAGTTCTCCAAATATGATTTTTAGAGAGTCCTTTTGGAGATGCTCTAACGTCTAAAGATTCTTCATAGCCAAAGTCTGGTTACACTTTGCCACATTTTAAGGCAAATTTGATGAAGTTAGATGTTTGTTTGATTCATAGTCACGTTTGATCAAGACTTTTTTTTGTGCTAACTAGGCTTCAGCAAAAAAAACGGGGCAATATTCTCTTTTGCTAGGCAAATTATGATTTCAATTTTGATTATAACAAACATTAGTAACCCTAATATATAAATCAAATAGACTCTAAAATTAACTGATAACTTTTTATAGTTAACCTACTATATTGTTAATGAACGGATGTTTCTTTTCTTTCACTAAAAAATTAGCAAGGTTACCTGTGCATTTGCACGGTTAGATTTTTTTAACAATTTGTAGTGTTAAATGATATAACTTATATGCTTGATAATATATTAACGTATTTTGTAGGCTATTTAGATTTTTAAGATATCATAAACATTAGAAATGACAATAGAAGCTTGAAGAAAAATTCAATTTAATGGATGTAATTGAAGTAAAAGCTTTGATAGACTCTTACAAAGGGGCTGGAAGGCAGATAAGAGATATCAGTTTTGTGGTGCTAATGAGATAGTTGACAATTTGTTTATCCCATGTCCATTGGTAAGATTCATTTGGAATGTGGTGAGATGTTCTTTTGGCTTGAGATGTTTACCTACTAATGTTGAGCACCTATTTGATAATTGGTTGATTCAATTCAAGCATGAATCCAAGAAGCTATTCCTATGGGAATTTCATCATTGTTGTAGACTATATGAAAAACTTGTAATATAGCGTGCTTTAGAAATGTCAAGCCTGTTAATCCTATAAAACTAATCTTTAATATAACACAGTGGCTCAACATTGGACTATTTTGCAGAAAAAGGAGGAAGACAAAGAAGCCATACTTAGGGGGGATTGCTGGAATAAGTGGTTACTGAGGTGCTCAAGGCGCACAGGGGGTGTAGACCAACTGTTGCTAGGATCGCCATCGAAATAGAAAAATATAGAGAGGAAAAGAAAAAGTTTTTGTGTTGATCGTAGAAGTACTATGACAAAGTGATCTCTATTTTGTGTTCGTGTGTTTGCTTTGGGTATGAACTTTGCTCTAGCTAACTGACTTTATAAATTAGGGTGCAACAGAGAGCTTTGTTCTGTTTTGTTTTTCGCTTTTGCTTTCATGTAGTTAACCTCTATGATTTTTGATAATAGAAATTGGGAGGGTTTATTGCCCTTCTATTAATCTAAAAAATCTTGGTTGCATCCCCTTCATTTCATTTTTCTCCTCATTCTCTTTTCCTTAAACTCAAAAAAAATTTGTTTTCAAATTTTCCCTAAGTTTTTGAATAAGAAGTATTTTTTTTACTATTTTTGAACGGAAAGTATGTTGGGTCAAAACTTTTTGAACAGAAAATTTGTTGAGTTGAAACTTTTTAAATCAAAAGTGTTTCAGTCAAAAGTTTTTGAACTGAAAGTATTTTTAGTCAAAACTTTCTGAAAGTTTCAAATCAAAATTTTTGAACTAAAGTTTTTTGAACAAAATTTTTTGAATTAAAAGTTTTCAAATCAAAAGATTGTTTAAACTATTGTTTTCAAATTTCCGTACGTAATTTTTTTGATTTGAAATTTCCCAAGTTGAAATTTTGTAGTACGTTGAAAGTTCCTAAATTGAAAATTTCTAAGTTAAAAATTTCCTGGCAAATCGGATTTTTCCAAGTTGAAAATTTCTGATTTGAAATATTCAAAGTTAAATTTTTCTAATTTGAAAATTTTATGTTAGAGAGGAGGGAAAAGGGTGAGGGAGGTGAGTAAAGGAAAAGGATAGAGGTGAATAAAGATGACATATGGTATCTTAGAATAGTGCCCTTAAATATTTTAATTTGAAAGCAATATAAACTAGTGGTACCCATTCCAAAATACAAATACAGTTGGAATGGTCTTCTATTGCATTACGCCCTTTCTAAACCTGTTTTGGCCCAGATATCCCGTGCATTTGACACGAATTCGACTCATCCTCCCTCTCAATCATGTGCGAGGCCTTCTGAGCTAAAAAAAATGTTCCCTATTTAGCCAGAAAAGCAGTCCACGCATATAACAACCCATGGTTCGTCACTTCTTTTTCAGGTCATTTATGGCTCATTAGTCACCGCCCATAGACCACAAGTAAAAATTACTAAAAAACTATCGAATATGTTTTTTTATACCAATTGAATGTCTAACATTTCGATCTGCATCACGATTCATGTATCCGCCATCTCCATCTTTGTCAAGGCTATGACGAGCTTCTTTAGCGTCGTCGTTCATCTGAGTTAGGAGTTAGGGTTCTGTTGACACCAAAAACGTGAAGAGGGTTTCTGGTTGCAACACACCGATTTAACACCGGTTCAAGTGTGCTGTGGCGTGCTAATCGATTTGACCTCGCAATCGATAAGGGAAATAGTTGTAAAATTCAATCAAGCCGATCCTCGGGACGAATCGGCTAAAAATCGGGAATCAGCCAAGAAGCCGATTAGAAAGATAACTAGACTAGTCGATTAAGACTAATCTGAGGTAAAAGGTAGATCGATTCTGAAAAGGCGATGCGCAACAAGACAGAATAAATCAAACCTGAAAAAGCCAATGACGATCAAACAATCGGCGATGCGCAACTTTATTTGATCGATGTCGACTTACAGAGGAAAGATTACAATGCTAAAAAGACTAAGAACTACGGAAAGTAAACACTGGTAGATGTGTTGATTGTTGTGGATGTCTCCCTTCAAGCAGCCTTGGTGCGCCTTATATACCCGCCAGCCGATCCGAGTCCTGATCTAACACGACAACGTGGTCCGAATCGCCAGAGTTTCCTTCCGGTCTCTAGTTTCCAATTATTATCTCGCGACGTCAGATGCTTATCCAAATTTCCCACGATTCTCTCGTACCTCATCCAAACTCATACTTTTCACGATTCTTCCGAAATTTCCAAAATGGTGCAAACATATGCCCCCATTTTTGGAAGATAACTTGTTATCTTTCAAAAATATGTATCGGCTTTTCATCGATCGGCTTTTTCACTGTTGGTTTAGGGAACTGTGTCAATAACTGTCGCGCCGTCAAATCTTAGTGCGGTTTAATGATAGGTGTCGCCTCAAATTCGCTTCCCGTCACTTTTTACTTTTCACCGTGATATATATATGCGGACCCCTTTGGTCACTTTCACGCTTTTCGCTCTCGATCCTCTCGCAATCGGCTTCCTTCGATCTTTTTGCTCTGGTGATCAACCTCCCTACTCCTTCAGTCGGCTTGAATGGATCCTTCAAAGGTACTCATTCCGATCCCCGAAAGTAATAATCAGATACTTAGGACCCAGTAGGGAACTTCGACGCCGATACGGTGATAAACGAGAAATCCCGAGACTCCCTTATCGCCCAAGGTTACAACGTGAAGGGATGGGGCAAAGTTTTAGAGCTTACGACGGCGCCAAGGGATGGAGAAGTTGGTATATTAGAGTATCGGCTCAAAAAGAGCAGAGTGGGAGCAGATGGGCATAGCCGAATGCCTTCCCTTAAGTCTAGCTTGTCTGAAGCCAATGAGCCCTTGGTATTACGGGCAAGGCTATTTTTGGTCCAATACTTTCAATGCTTTCCTTTTCCAGATCTGGTCCCGCGGCCCAACCCTTTTGGATGTTTGTGAATTATGTCGCTTAATACGATGGAGACCAACTATCTACTTACAAAGGAAGACCCTCATGACAGCCGATCCAAACAAAAGGTAAAGGGTGGTCAAAGTACATACAAAGACAATAATAAAGTAAATGGGCTTGTATCGGACGAGGAGCACACACCTTCCTCAACCTCTAGCTCGAACGGTTTTTTTTCATGCAAGCGTCGCTTGGGCCAACCTGTGTACCAGCTTAGTAGCAGAGCAACTTGTAGAGGGTCATTGCCTTGCTCTCGGGAAGATGTTTCGCTAGCTTTACCAAATGATGTTTGTCATTAGAAGTCGATTTTTTCTCGGATTTGCCGAGTTCATTGTCGGCAATATTGGAGGTCCATTGTGGTTCATTCAACTGTGGTTATACAATCTTTTCAGCCGACAACTTATCTCAGAGCCACTTGAAGACTCGGCTTTTCCTCGAGAAGATTACCCTGAAAACACTACTCCGCAATTCAGAGCGAGCCGATCTTGTGGTGAGAGGCTTATAATGTGTTCAAGCGGTGATACCAGGATTACCCCGGCTGGTCTGAAAAAATATCTCTCTTTCTTCCTTGGTCTAGACAATGCAATTTTCACTCAACAGGATTTCTTCTCCTATACTGACACAACCAATTTTCAATGGCCTTCTTTCTTACACCTAGATGCCGATAGTTCTGAGATGCCGGATCTGACGTTGATGCTCTATCGGCTTTTCATCTCTCCTTGCACTCTTCATGTTGGTTTGAATTCCAGAAACAGAACTTTCCAACCTTCATATGAATTCTACCATCCTTCCATCTATGCTCGCCAACTTGGCTTCGCCAAGTGATTCCTCTTTACCTCTTCGGATCGGCTTCAACCCCGAGCTAAAGTGAGGAATTTACTATCGGCTAACGTTGTCCTCGAAATCGCCGATCAACTTCAACTTTCCAACCTCGCCGCACTTTTTCTTAAATTTCGCTTGCTAGCTGTTTCACTACATGGTGGTCACGATGTCAAGCTCTCTACTTGGACCGTGATCCACGGCGATTATAGAAAGATTTTTGCCCGACTATCATGAGCCATCCGTAGTCTCCAAAGAGAGAAGGAAGCAACAACGATAGCTCGAGTGATAGAGTTCCTTGGGTTATACCGATTCATCTCAGAGTCGAGAGGTATCGGCTTTTCTAAGTAGCTCTTATCGCTTTCGATCTCTTTATTATTGATATGCTAACCTTCTCGCTACCGGTTTCGCACCACCGCTACGAGTGGGAAGGCCGCCGTCCCGCTTGAGGGTGGGTCGAAGGGCAAAAGACCGCACCAATCGGTTGGTTTAACTGGCTATACCTCTGGCAATCTTGGGGTCCAGAGTCCATCGTTGTCGGATCTTACGAAAGGTCGTCCTTCGAGTAAGCATTTTGAGCCGATAACTGCAAGTTCTTCAAGCTTTCGATTTAGTTTCCTTAAATGCTGACATGGTTTATTTTTCCAGAAAAACCTAAATCGACGAAGGCTCCGGCCCGTCGACAGAAGCGTGCGGAACAGAGTGCTGAAAGCTCTCACAACACATCGGCTTTAGAGGTGAAACATCCTCATACGCCTAAAAGCACCTTATGCTTCATGATACTAACCTTGCTTCAAATCCTTTCACCGACCAGATCACTGTGGTCGGTATCTTGACCAATCTTCAGGACACCCCAGCTGCCGATCATTCTGCGCCTTCTCCACCATCGCCTCCTGCCGCATCGCCGCTTCAATCGCCTCCCGTTGCGCCAGTCCTGCCGGCTCTTCCATCGGCTGAGGTTGTGCCAGATGACTTGTCCAACCTTCTCGGCTTCACGCTAGACGAACTGGTGGACCCAGAGGTGATGGCAAGAGACGACTACTCGCCGACATCCGGCAGATTATTGATGAGTCGCCGAAGCATCGGCCTCCGTAGTTAAATCCGCGCCGAATATGCAAGAGAAGTTAAATCGGCTTTTATTGCAATCGCCACCGGAGGTCGAGATCCTGCCAACACCCACTTATTCGTGACGCGATGGTCGTTGTCGAGGCCTAGCCGCCCCCAAGGTCATGGAAGCACTCCTTAACGCTTGTCATCCGGATGAGAGGAAAGCAGAGGTTGATGCACCAATGCTAGGATTGCCCGACGACAAGCGCAGAAGCCGATCAACGCCTTCGATCGATGGTCGCCAAGCCAAGGCCAACAAGAAGAAATATGATGAAGCCGCAGCAATCACTTATGGTCGCCAAATCTTCGCCGTGGTGGAATTGGCTAAAAAGCAACTTGAGGAAGAATTAGCCAAAGTGAATCATCGGTTGCCGATAGTCTCAAGAATCGTGAATGCAACGACTCCGTCTTTAAAAGACCGTAAGAACGTTTTAGTCAAGCTGCTATGCGAAGGTCAAGGATCACGGCCAAAGTCATTCCAAGATCTTGTAATGCCAAAGCCGATGAAGCCCTTGTCTACGGCATTACAGAGACCTTAGCCAAAGCTGCCGTGGCGTTATCTGGGCTGGGTGCTAGAATTCCGGGATCTGGGCTGTGAACCGTGATCGGACGATGCTTTGATGTAGCCTGTCTCAAACAACTCCTTTTTTGTTATCACTTTTTGTTATGTTTTGTAACACTTTTAATCGGCTGTTTAACCGATTATTTTATCCTGTTTTAATCGGCTTTTTAACCGATTTATTTCTAACCTCTTTGTATTGTACTTCTAATCATGCGCCGATCCAAACGCTAGGATAGTACCGCTTTAGATACTTTCCATTAATCGCTTTTGGTAACACCAATCCTTCAAGTGTCTCGAGTATATACGCTGTTTCCACCAAAGAAGTCGATTATTTTATACGGTCCTTCCTGTAGGCGACCATTTACCGAATCGATTATCCTTAGAACCAATCGGCAATATCGTTTTCCAAACCAAATCGGTTTCATCAAGGTCTTGTGACAACTTTCTTATTATATGCTCTTGCAACTCTCTTTATTCTTCTTAAGCCGATTTAAAGTAACCAAATTTTAATTTCGCTAAGTCATCCAAGTTGCATAGTATCAATTCCTTGTATTCGCTTACCGATAGATTATTCTCGCCGCCACCGTGATCGACTCAATGTTTATTTCTATGGGCAACACGGCTTCTTGGCCATATACCAACTGATACGGCGATAATTTAGTTGATCCGTGGAACGCTAGCCGATAAGCCCACAGAGATTCCGATAATGTGGAGTGCCAAGTTCGAGGCTTCTCATCAATTTTTCTTTTAATTAGTTTGATCAAAGTTTTGTTGGACGACTCGGCTTGTCCGTTAGCCTGAGCGTAATACGGCGATGAGTTGAGCAATTTGATGCCTAGGCCTTCTGCGAAATTCTTGAAATCGTTAGACATAAACACAGTTCCTTGATCGGTTGTGATGGTCTGAGGGATACCGAATCGATGGATAATGTGTTCATTCACAAAGCCGATAGCTTCTACACTGGTGACCTTTTTGAGCGGAACGGCCTCGACCCACTTCGAAAAGTAGTCTGTTGCTGCGAGGATAAACTTATGGCCTTTGCTTGATGCCGGGAATATTTGACCGATTATATCTATACCCCATCCCCTAAACGGCCATGGCTTGATAATCGGATGTAGAGCCGATGCTGGTGCTAATTGCACATTTCCAAACTTTTGGCAAGTTTGACACCCTTTGTAATACTTAAAACAATCCTCCAACATCGTCGGCCAAAAATACCCAGTTCGTCTTAGGATCCACTTCATTTTATGAGCCGATTGATGTGCGTATAAATTCTTCGTGAACCTCACCCATGGCTACCTTTTGCTTCTTCATCGCCTAACACCGCAGTATAATCCTTCTAAGGTTCGATAGTATAATTCTCCTTCTAGCTCGACATACTTTAGTGCTTTCTGGCGAACCTTACGTGTAGTAGGCTTGGATGGATCTAATAGGTAAGTTTTTATTTCTGTCCTCCAATCGGTGACGTTAACGCATAGCACTGCTTTGTCAACCAAGTCGAACGTTTCGTGTCGGCTGTATTCCCTATAGCCTGACGCTGCTTGAGCTAACGTATTGGCTTTGTCATTCATTTCTCTAGGCACATGGCTAATACGAAATGATGTAAAGGAGTCTATAACTTCGAGGCAATGCTCCAGATATTTTGACAACACCTCATCGTTACATCTAAATTCTCCTTTAATTTGTTGTACTACCAGCAATGAATCACCATAGGCCTCCACATTACTTACTCCGATACTTTCCAACAATTGAAGTCCCTTAAGTAATGCTTCATACTCGGCTTGGTTATTAGAGCATCGGCCATTGAGCCGATATGCGAATTCAGTACTATACCCCTTTGGCGAAATCAACACAACGCCTATTCCGCTCCCTTCTTGGCGCATCGATCCACAAAATATAGCCGCCAAGGAGCTACGCCAACTATCCCCGCCATGGTATCGCGTCTGTAATGAAATCGCTACGGCTTGACCTTTAATGTTTTAGCCGATGCATATTGCAGATCGAACTCGGTTAAGGCAAATGCCCATTTCCCAAGTCATCCTCTCAAAATTGGCGCAGACAGGATATATTTGATGATATCGGTTTTGCATATTATTACACAAGTCGATGCCAATATGTAATGCCTTAATTTGGTGCAAAGTAAATATAATGATAAACATAGTTTTTCTATATAAGGATACCGATTTCGCTTCAAAAGTCGCCTACCGAGATAGAATATCACGCGCTCTTTGCCATCGACTTCTTGCACTAATATGGCCCCGATAGTTTTTTTTCAAATTTACACATATAACTTGAAGGAATTCTTCAGGAAAGTGCGGCCAGATCGTGGTGATGCCAAGTATTTTTTGATGTCATCAAAAGCTTTTTGCTGATCGGCTCCCCACACGAAATTCTCATTGCCTTTTAACTTTAGTAATGGCGTGAAGGCTTGAATTCTACCAGACAGATTTGAAATAAATCGTCTTAAATAATTGATTTGGCCGATCAGTTTTTGTAACTCGTTTTGCACGCTACGCTTAGTATCTACTATGGCCTTAACCTCTTCTGGTTGACCTCAATCCCCCTTTGATGCACCATGAAACCGAGGAACTGACCAGCCGATACACCGAACGCACATTTCAAGGGGTTCATCTTTAATCCATGAACCCTTGTGTTTTTGAATACTCTTTCTAAATCGCCAAGTGTCGATGACCATCTTTAGATTTTACTACCACATCGCCGATGTATATTTCAACAATGTGGCCGATTAGATCGTGAAAGATTAAGTTCATGGCGCTGCTGATAAGTGGTGCTGATTCTTCAGCCGAATGTCATCATCGCCATTCATACAACCCTATCGCGCCAGGCACCAAGGCCGCTTTTGGGGATGTCGGCTTCGCCATGAGTATTTGGTTATATCCAAAGATTTCCATCAAGAAAACCGATAATTTTGTTACCCGAGGCAAAGATCGATAAGCATGTCGGCTATGGGCATTGGATATTCATCCTTCGGCGTGGCTTTGTTCAAGTCTTTGAAATCGACACATACTCGAAGCTTACCGTTCTTTTTAATGACAGGAACAATGTTGGACACCCATTCAGCATATCGGCAAGGTCTTATGAAATTGGCCTCTAATAACCTTTCAATTTCTTCTTTTATCATATCATACAATTCTGGGTTAAAACGCCGAGGTGGTTGCTTGTATGGCCGATAACCTGGCTTGATAGGCAGCCGATGTTCAACTAATTGTCGGCTTAATCCAGGCATTTCATAGTACTCCCAAGCAAAACAGTCCCTGTATTCTCTAAGTATCTTGACCAACTTATTTTTGTATTCTAGATTTAAGTTTGCACTTACAAAAGTTGGCCTTCTTCGATCACCTTCTCCTATGTCGATTTCTTCAAGCATATCGGCAGAAGTAAAGCCTTGGCCCAATTTTTCGCTTTGGAAATCTTCAATGGCTTCGCAGGAATTCATCCCATGCCGATAACTCCTCGCCTTATTCTGCAATGTTTGGATCATTTCTGACCCCATCTTCTCAAGATCTCAGTCGCCCGATCAAAGGTGCCTGGCTTGAACTGATCGGCGTAAAGCCTGTCTTCCCAATGCTGATGAAATCACAATCGTCTAGTGCCTTACCTGATATGCATTCCGCTTCTTCGTGTGGCCAGTTTGCGTCGGAGCTGGCCATGGCAATATGAGCCGATGTATCGGCTGAGACAACTTCGACTTCATCTCCGTTCCACTGGACAAGCGATTGGTGCATTGTTGAGGGTATACAGCAGTTCGCGTGTATCCAATCTCGTCCGAGAAGCACACTGTAATTTCCTTTTGCTTCAATTACAAAGAACGCGGTCGGCAAAGTTTTGCTGCCGACGGTTAGTTCTGTAACCATCACCCCTTTTGCCTCAGTGGGATCACCGGTGAAGTCATTTAGCACCATGTTTGTCTTGATCAAGTCTTCGTCGGTTTTTCCCAACTTCTTACAAGTAGAGAACGGCATTAAGTTCACAGTGGCCCCTCCATCTACAAGCATCCTGGATATCGGCTTTCCGTTGATAAAGCCTTTTAAGTATAACGGCTTCAAATGCCAATGAGAATCTTGTGGCTTCTAACATCAAGGCCCCGTGCGCCTAGGCATAATTGTGCGAATGTATCTTTAGCCGATTCAGTCTTGATTATGAATTCGGCTGGTAGAGTGAACACCATATTGATGTCCATGGGAGTACCATCTCGAATTATTGGTGACATCAAATCGTCTGAGGAGTCTGACTCGTTGTCGGCTTGTTCTTTTTTCCTCCACTCTTTTGTGACTAGCTTCACAGGCCGTAATTCATTAAAGGCTTGGTCTCTCTGTTTCTCTTCTTCAGCTTCTCTCATTTCTTGCGTCTTCAGTCGTTGGAGCCGCTCTGCTATGCGATCGGCTAAGTCCTACCGGGCACCATCTAGGCTTAGGTTCGATCGGCTTATGGATTTTACCAACCAAGTTCTCGCAGTTTTTCATTATTTTGGCTCAGTGCGCCCAACCTCTCTTTCATAGGCCTCTTATGCCCTGTTCGTTTTGATCCGGCGTTGGCCTAAATAGGCGCTCATTCACCGATCGCCTTGGCCTGTTTTGTGGATAATGCTCCATGGGGCATGTCCTTGGGGATGGTAGCGCCATGCCCCTTTCCCAGCAAAACTGCCAAAAGGGACATCTTTCATGAGCTCTTTCTGCGTAGTTTGGTCGATACGGATTATTTGGCCGAAACACATTGTTTGGCCGATACGGCTCGTTTGGTTGGCGAGACTGTTGTTTCTGTCGGTGATTCATTCTTTCATATTTCTCAAGCAACTGTGAGAAAGTTGGCCTAGGTTTGAATGCCTTTTTTCTGGGCGGAGATCTTTCGGCTTTGTACCATCGTCCAACTTGTAGTTCTCCTTTTGGTTTTATAGTTCTTGAATTCTTCCCATCTTGATCGGCTTCAATCTGAAGTGAGCCGATTGTTATCTTCAGTGTTTCCCCTTGCGAGCTTGATTCTATATTAACTTGTCGCGTTGCTGAGGGTCTTTCATCGGCAATTTGTTTTCCCTTCGAGTTAATCGAACCATGTTGATCGAAAGGGTTGACGCCAACTTCCATTGCCGGTTCTTCGCAAACTTAAGCCGACCGTCTTCTATGGCCGATCAGATTCTTTGTCGAAAGATATTATCATTAGCGTTATGAGAAAATGAATGATGCCACTTACAGTATCGCCGCTTCTTGATTTCGCTTTGAAGGTATAGTGTGCCCTTCGTAGTCGACGCTTTTTCTTGTAATAACATGTCAAATATGCTACGCACTTGGATACATCAAAAGCGTATTTTACTTCCGACTTACTCCTAGTCGGCTTAAGCCATGAACAGACAAGTGGTTTTTTAGAACCTTTTATCCATTCGGCTATATTTATATCTGCTTCGTCTTCAGAAGTTTCGCTTGAACTATACTCGACCATGTTCACTTTAGCTTTATCTTTGCCATTGTTTAACCTGAGTTTATCTTTAAATTCTTTATTCAAATGTCGGCTTTCTTGTGCCGATACTCGGTGAAGTAGGTGACTTAAGTCAGTAAATTCTTGTCCCATGAAGTTTTTCTTTGCGGAGGAATCAACCCTTGAACGCTAAATCAGCTAGTCGATTGTTCGCAATACTACATGAAGCATCGATTCAAGACTTCCCTAAATCTCCGATGTATTGAAGTTTATTCTCCAAATTTTTGTCGGACAGCACTCAAATCCAAAATTCTCAGTTCTAAACTGCCAGAGAAAAAGTATTCATGGAATCGGCCCTCCAAATCGTTCCAAAAGTGGACCGAATTTGGAGGCAGATTCGTAAACCAAGTGAAAGCAGTCCCTGACAAAGATAAAGGAAAAAGTCTAATTTTTAAACCATCAGATTGAGCTGCTTCACCGCATTGGGCGATAAATCGTCCAACGTGTTCTAAGGTGGTGACCGAATCATCCCCTGAAAATTTCGCAAAGTCGGGAATCCTGAAGTTGTGAGGGTATGGCATCCGGTCAATGTAATCTGGGTACGGTTTTCTATAGCCGATCGTTTTTCCTTTGGGCTGTAAGCCAAATTGATCTCTCAAGACCATGGAAATCTGATCAGCCCAGTTGACGTTATTCGTCGATGTAACACCATGGTTTTGCCAATTGGGATGAGTAGCATCCTGCCCCCCGAGTGCAAACTCGGGTGGTCGGCTTAATCTAGCCGATGGGTATTGTTGTTGCCAAGGTTCATACCCATCGGCTCTTGCAGTCAGCGCTTCGGGCAATGGAATGAAAGGCTCCGTGTAGGTAACTACTTTGTATGGAGCTGGATTTCTAAGTTGGGTTGGTCCTTGAGGTTTATAACTATTATTCACTTGATACCGGAAGCCGATTGGGCGTGGGAAGTTCCCGATGCTGATGGATCTAATTTTGCAACGTCAGTGTATGCATGGTAGTGAGTGACTGGGTTTGGACGAGAGTTTGGTGGTGCCAACACTGTGGGCTGGGTCGGCATTGATGAGGGTGTAGGTGCCGACGTTTTGACGGTGTTGACATTTGGTGTTACGGAATAGACCGCACGTCGGGAGTGGTCGCAATGGATCCAACAATCCCCGACGCTGCCAACTCTTGTGCGATCGTCTTCATCATTTTCTATCATCGGCTTTAACGTTGTAACCAAAGCGATGATTGATTGATCAACGCGTGATGCACAGATTGCTCAATCATGACAGATAATTCGGCTTGAACGGGCATGTATCGGCTTACCGGAGTCGATGCGATGCCAGCTTCGCCAAGTGGGTTCAACGTTGGAAGCGCCGTTTTCGGTAACCTCGTCGGGTTTTCGATAGCAACAAGATCAATTCTTCCAATGCGGCTTTCCGATCTTCGATTTCTTTCTTGCCGCTCGAGTTAAATCGTCCAAAGTGGGGACGATTATGGCGCCGACGTTCACGCTTACCAGATTAGATTTGCCTGCAGTCATCTTGTCGATTGTGGTCCCACCGGGCGTGCCAAAAATGTGTTGACACCAAAAACGTGAAGAGGGTTTCTAGTTGCAACACATCGGATGAACACCGGGTTCAAGTGTGCGCGAGCGTGCCAATCGATTTGACCCTGCAATCGATAAGGGAAATAGTTGTAAAATTCAATCAAGCCGATCCTCGGGACGAATCGGCTAAAAATCGGGAATCAGCCAAGAAGCCGATTAGAAAGATAACTAGACTAGTCGATTAAGACTAATCTGAGGTAAAAGGTAGATCGATTCTGAAAAGGCGATGCGCAACAAGACAGAATAAATCAAACCTGAAAAAGCCAATGACGATCAAACAATCGGCGATGCGCAACTTTATTTGATCGATGTCGACTTACAGAGAAAAGATTACAATGCTAAAAAGACTAAGAACTACGGAAAGTAAACACTGGTAGATGTGTTGATTGTTGTGGATGTCTCCTTCAAGTAGACCTTGGTGCGCTTATATACCCGCCACCGATCCGAAGTCCCGATCTAACACGACAACGTGGTCCGAATCGCTTCAGAGTTTCCTTCCCGGTCTCTAGTTTCCAATTATTATCTGCACGTCAGATGCTTATCCAAATTTCCCACGATTCTCTCGTACCTCATCCAAACTCATGCTTTTCTGCCGATTCTTCTGGAAATTTCCAAAACTGGTGCAAACAGGTTCACTAGGACCTAGATTTAGAAGGAGATTGGGGCAACCATCGGTAGGTGGCAACAGCAACAAGGCGACAGGGGCGTCACCAACCACAGTCTTGGGAGAGGCGATAGGCGGTGGAAGTTGGTGGGGATGATAAAATCAAGAGAATATTAGATGACGGTGATGGATCCGACAACGGTAGCTACCAAAAATAGGGAAGAAGGGTGGGTCGGGGTAGGGGCAATGAAGGCCGACAGCGACGATGGTGGGAGAGGAGGTGGTGAGTAGCAACGATGGTGGGAGATGTGGAAGCAGGCGGCAGCGCCGACGGGGGAGAAGGAGGGGCAAAAGGGCCTCGCCGGTGAAGACGATGCTAACGAGGTGGCGGGGCAGCAGCACATCGGTGGTGGCGGAGGTGCAGTCAGGAGGCGGTGATGACGGGGTGATGTGGAGTCGGCTAGGATTAGAGTAGCTGGTTTAATATAAAAGGTGAGAGGATCGTGGACCATTGGATCTATATTCAGGGCCTGTTTGGTAGAGCTCCAGATTCCAGCTTCACCTGAGATCTGAAACTTATAGACTAAAATAAAGTGAATTAAGTTTATATTTTTAGTCTAAAATGTAAACAAGATGATCCATCTAAACACTCTTAATGTACTCATAGCTCCAGCTTCATGAATCTGGTGAAGATAAAATTTTCAGCTTCACCAGATTCTCAGAATCTGAAGAAATTGAATCCCTGCCAAACAGACTCTCAATTTGATCAAACAGTTAAAAAATGAATAATTTTGTAGAATAAAATTAGGTTTTTTAATGATACGTAAAAGGGGTCGAGAGATCCAAAATAACCACCACCACTAGCCCACCAGAGTTCACCACCACACCGCGCAGCCCCAGCTTATTTTGCCCGCCGTTGGTTCCGGACAGCACCGCATTTCCATGCGGCAGCCACGTCTCCCGCGCATGCCCGCCGTTCCGCGATATATAAAGCCAGGTGAAGCTCCGCCGATCACGTAAACGCCCATTGCTAATTCCACCCCTGCCCCGGCCGACGCTGTCGCCGCCCACCCCGCCGAGCCAAAAGCTTCGGCTCTTTGCTCGTCCCGACCGCGAAATAACTAACATTTTTCGCCGCAGGTGCATGCACGCGTGCGTCCGTGTAGCGCCGTGAGGCTTACGCAGCATAAATGTACGCGCCCCGCCCCCGCGCGATGCGCGTCCCAAGGCGGCCTAAGCAAACGCCGTTGTCTCCCGCCCCGGCGAGCTTTCCACGCCGAGTCTCCCCGTTAATAATAATCGACGAGGCAGCAGCCCGTACCGGACTCCGGAGTGACTGATTTGCCGGGCGCTCTCTGTCCCGCGCGATGGATCTCCGGCGGAAGAGCAGCATCAAGTCGTACGGGTCGAACAAGTCGTCGCGGTCCGGCTCGTTCGACTTCGACCAGGACATGGACCGCGACGGCGACTGCCGGGAGGTCGTCGTCAAGATCGATGGTGACGGCCAAGCCTCATTTGCCCTCCACTCGGCCGGCGGCATTGCCAACTTATCCGGGCACGGCTCCAACTACAGCTCGACCGTGAACACGACGCGAGCTGCGGGCGCGGCGGGCGTGGTTCCGGGGTCCGGGTCGGGGTCGAGCGCGTCGACCTCGCCATGCGCCGGGAAAGACGTGGGTCGCGACGGCGAGTCGTTCAGCTTCAAGAACAAGCCGCCGCAGTCACCTGCGTCGCCGGCGCTGAGCGCTGGTGGGGAGAGCAGTGACGACCCACCGAGCCGCCTCATTGGCAGCTTCCTACGCAAGCAGGCAGCAGCCGGCGGCGAGTTGTCGCTCGACCCGGAACTGGAGATGGAGGAGCTGAGGAGGCCACCGCGCCCGCCCGCGTCCATCTCCGCCTCCCGGGAGCTGCGCGTCTCATTCCAAGATCCGCACAAGCGGTTCTCCCCGTCGTCGTCGTCGGCCTCCTCTTCCTCCTCCTCCGACGTCGACAATCGAAACCAGGCTACCAACGCAGGGAACAACGATGAGGTGATACGCTGCACGTCGATATCTACCGGGGCAGGCCTATTGCCGCGAAGCAAGACGCGCTCCCGGCTAATGGATCCCCCGCCGTCGGCAGGTGGCCCCGCCGCCGAGGCGGAGCGCTGCGAGCGCAAGTCTTTTGTCAACAAGGGGCCGCCCAAGTCCGGGCAGCTCCGGTCGGGCCTTATCGGCAAGTCGGGGCTTATTGGAATGTCAGGTCCCGTCGGCAAGTCAGGCGCCTTCGACGACGAGGACGACGACCCATTCATGGACGAGGGCCTCACCTCGGACTTCAAGCGCGAGACGGTCGACTGCCTCATCGTCCTGGAATGGGTTGGCCTGGTGGTCATCGTGGCGGCGTTGGTTTGCAGCCTCACAATACATAGCCTCTCCAACAAGAAGATATCGGGGCTCCATCTCTGGAAGTGGGAGCTCCTCGTGTTCGTTCTCATCTGCGGCCGCCTCGTCTCCGGCTGGGTCATCCGCATCGCCGTCTTCTTCATCGAGCGCAACTTCTTGCTCCGGAAGAAGGTGCTCTACTTTGTTTACGGCGTGCGCCGAGCCGTGCGCAACGTGCTCTGGCTAGGCCTCGCGCTCGTCTCCTGGCACCTGCTGTTCGACAAGGACGCCAAGCGGGAGACGCAAGAGCTGGTTCTGCAATACGTCACCAAGGTGCTGTGCTGCCTCCTCGTCGCCACGGTGATCCGCCTCATCAAGACGCTGCTGCTCAAGGTGCTCGCCTCGTCCTTCCACGTTTCGACCTACTTCGACAGGATCCAGGACGCGCTCTTCAACCAGTATGTCATCGAGACCCTCTCTGGGCCGCCGTTGGTCGACGAAAGCCGCATGCTTGCCGAGGTGCAGAGGCTGCAGAGCGCCGGGGCAGCCATCCCGAATGAGCTCAAAGCAACGGCGATGCCGACGAAGTCTGGGCCTGTGCCGAAGAGCGGACGCCTCACGACGGCGGCGTCTAGGCGAGGAGGGGTCAGCAAGCAGCTGCAGAGGCAGAAAACCGAGAGGCATTTCGATGAAGGGATCACGATCGACCAGCTTCACAGGCTCAGCCAGAAGAACATCTCAGCGTGGAGTATGAAGAGGTTGATGAAGATTGTTCGGTATGGAGCGCTGACAACGATGGACGAGCAGATCAAGCACGCGACCGGCGAGGAGGACGAGCTGGCGACACAGATACACAGCGAGTACGAAGCCAAGGTTGCTGCCAAGAGGATTTTCCACAATGTCGCCAAACCTGGATCCAAGTGATTTTTTCACACTTGTTCTGAATTTCATATTTAAATGTTCTTTGAAATTTCACAGCAATATGCTGATCCAATTCTGAATTATGAACGTGTTGCAGGCACATATACTTGTCAGATTTGATGCGTTTCATGAGGCAGGAGGAAGCTCTCAAAGCAATGGATCTTTTTGAAGGAGCGCAGGAGCACAACAGGGTCAGCAAGAGGTCACTCAAGAACTGGGTGGTAATGATCCTGACACGGCTCCTTCTCTATCTAGGAAAGAAATTGTGCCATGCTTAATCGTCGTCTCCTATCACTGTCATGTGGGTTCTGTAGGTAAACGCATTCAGAGAGCGCAAAGCTCTTGCCCTAACGCTCAATGACACGAAAACTGCAGTGAACAAGCTCCACCAGATGGCCAATGTTGTTGTTGGGCTTATTGTGTTTGCACTCTGGCTTCTCATTCTAGGGATAGCGACGACACGCTTCTTTGTCTTCCTCAGCTCGCAGCTTCTTGTGGCAGTTTTCATGTTTGGCAACACCCTTAAGACAATCTTCGAGGCGATCGTGTTCTTGTTTGTGATGCATCCTTTTGATGTTGGCGATCGTTGTGAAGTAGATGGAATGCAGGTTAAATTTCTTCTTTTTGCTCTATCTACATTGAAGGATTGCTTCACACTAATTGTCTTGGTTCCAAACTGTTCAAATTTCAGGTGGTCGTCGAGGAAATGAACATCATGACAACAATCTTCCTCCGATATGACAACCTCAAAGTTTACTATCCCAACAGTCAGCTCGCCATCTTACCCATTATGAATTACTACAGGAGTCCTGATATGGGAGATGCAATTGACTTTTCTGTTCATGTCGCTACATCAATGGAAAAACTGGCCCTCATGAAGGAAAGACTACTGCAGTACGTACCATTGCTCTCACCTCAGTTTTTTATGTCAAAAGTCCCTTCGTCCTGAGCAATCTAACCATGTAGAAGAATGTCTATATATTTATCTACTCTGACAATTTGACTGTGCATGCTAGGCTTATCAATCTTGTCATTTCAATTTTCAGTTACCTTGACAACAAGAAAGAACATTGGTATCCTGGTTCCATGGTCGTCCTCCGTGACGTGGATGACACGAACAGACTAAAAGTATCCATATGGTGCCGTCACACGATCAACTTTCACGACATGGGGATGAGGTTCGAGAGGAGGGAACTAGTGCTCCAAGAGATGATCAAGATCTTGAAAGATCTTGACATAGAATACCGGATGTTGCCACTAGACATCAATGTTCGGAATGCGCCTACTATCCAGTCTACAAGGATGCCGACAACATGGACGATGTATTCTTGAGACCTTTTGCCATGCCTGACAGGTCCTGATTGTGAAGTTGCCAGATAGTAATTTTTGGGAATGTGGTGAAGTACTGAAGCGTTCCTTGTTCCTTCTATGTAAAGGGACTAGTCCTTTGAGTGGTTTGAACTGTGACAGCTTGCTAACGAGAAGCAAGAAGTGTGTTACTGTCCCTGCAGCCATCACTTGTGCTGTCCTGTAGTTTTGGTGTTCTGGTTCGTACTTTGGTGCTTCTGATGAGAGGTTAACATATTGCTACGTAATAATTTTGATGATATGACATGTCAAAAAGTTGAATGCCTGAATTTTTTTTTTCTGCAAATACCAGTATATCCTAAGTTTGCCTGGAATTTACGTTCCCCTGGATAAGCTTGGTCAGGTATTGCCCAGGAATTTACATTCCCCTGAATAAAAAAAAACTGAATAAGTTTGAATTGTCATTTGCATTTACTAAAGGGGATGCGCATATTGTCAAAACCTGCTGAATGCCAACAGTTCTGCAGAAAGAGACTTGACAGCAAAACCAACACACAACACAACAAGAAACACAGACGTCAAACTAGATGATCCGATTAATCTTCACAAATCGCTGTGTAAGCCTCGATGTTAATGTCAGCTACTGGTCCTTGGACTTGGACATGTCGATCAGCCGCCTGGCGCGCACGCGCACCTGCAGCCGCACGAACACCTTCATGCACCGAATGGCGACGTCCGCCTGCTTGCGCACGTACGAACCCCGCGCGAACGCCTGCATCTTCACCAGGCTCCTCAAGGCGCGAAACGCCCGCCTGGCCTGAAACGGACAAGCTTCTGAATATCATTGGAGAGCACCCTAAAGTTTTTAAGTGGACAAGAGCAGAGCGGCTAGGTAACGTGCGTACCAGGTGGCCGCGGAAGCGTGCCTGGATGGTGGCGGCCGCAGCTTGCTCTCTGGAGAATCCATGGTCGCAAGCCCGGTCGAGCTCTTCTTCCTCCTCCACATTCACGGCCGGCACGGCAGTAACTGTTTTAAGCCTCGGTTCGACGACCCTGGCGTCAGCAGCCACGGCCGTCAGGCCGCACGGGGGACACCGGGCGACGAAGACAAGGTTCATCCCGCGGATCCACCGGCGCGACGTGGGCATCTTGGCTTCTTGAGCTGCCTAGCGTTTGCGCTGTGGCTAAACCTGGCGCCGAAGAAGGCCCTATTGGCCTCGTACTCACCACCGCCATCATGGCGTTGCTGGGCTTGCTCTCGACGCCGCGTGCGGAGGCAGCAAAGGAGGTTGCTTCTGGCTATGCCCATGCGGTTGTCAGCTGATGACAGAGATGGAGGCAATGCAGTTTTTGGGCCGAAGAACGTGGCGGGATGAAATGGAGCGATGAGCTGTGCTCCATGACAAATTGTCAATCCTGATTTTTTTTGTCGTGCAGAGCTTAGCATGAAACAAAATTTGACAGAATCATATCTTATCATTATACTCATCACTTTCCGCAGACACCGATTTGTACAGATTTTTCAGGTACGCAACACACAAGGCCCGGCTAACATAATAGAATAGTTGCAGATACCACACATAGGGTGTGTTTGGTATAGTTTCAGCTCTATCAAATTTATGGACATGGGTATTCTTAACTCCACCAGATCCGTGGAGTTGAAGCTATTGGTACATTAAAAGTGTTTAGATAAGTCATCTAGTTTACATTTTAGACTAAAATATAAACTTAATTCAATTTATTTTAGCTAACAAGTTTCAGATCTTAAGTGAAGTTAGGATCTGAAGCTCTGCTAAACAGGGCCCTAGTCAACACCAAGCAACCCAGTGGCTGAGTCAAGCGACTAGGAGAAGCAGCACAGTGAAAGCGGGGAAGTGGTGGTGTCGTCGACCATGATTAATTTGACAACAATATTTATTGTGATGAATAATTTATTTGTGAAAGAAGAAGATATTGTGTGGGTTTGTTGTTTATTTATAAGAGCCTAAGAGGAGATGTAGCGTAGGTAATAGAAGATGCAACGCAGGCATGCGATATGCATGTTGCAGCGCAAGGATGCGGGATAGACACACACTACAGGTTGGGGAGAATTCGCACAGGTAGCGCGTAACCCGAGTAGCAGAATGTGAGATTGCAGGTACAGGGGCAATACGCGAGGGAGGCAGGTGCAGGCACAACATATGAGAGATGTAGGTGTAGCAAGACGAGATACGTAGAGGTCTACGCAGATGGACGACGTAATATAGCGGTCAGCGGATTGTGCAGACTAGTGTGTCATGCGAGAGCGGCAGATGGGTCACATGTATACATGTGTGAGTTTTGAGTTGTTTGTGCATGTATTGGACCATGTGCGTGTTGGGCTAGTAAATATGCATACATTTATTTGATTAGGGATAAGAAGTTAGGGTTAAGAGGAGAATAAATAGGAGGGGGTACCTCTTGGCTTTAGGTGCTGCACAAAAAAGAAATCGGAAAAGCAGCCGGTGGCACAGAAGAAAAACAGAGGTACGGGGTGACGAATACTTATACCAGGGGTACCCCACAGCAAGGTATACATCTATTTCAAGATCGTCTCTCTCTCAGTCGCGCGGACATGGCGGCAAGATTGGCAGCAATGGAGAGTGCTGGAGAGGGTATTACCAAAGTCCCCGTCCCTCACAGATGGGATTATCACTGAATATTGGCTGGAACACCAGATGATCCGTCTTGGGCCCAGCTCTAGACCTCGTGGGCCCACAAAGGACCCTCGACCTCGTTCAGGCCCGCCAGGGGCGGTCCGACCTGGCCTCAGGTCGGACGCTTCCTGCAGCTCTAACACAGCCCGGACGCCTCGCAGTTCAGGACTTGGCCTTAAGTCGGATCCTAAACGACCTCCAACTCAACAACCTCCGCCACGTCGCTGGTCAACCTCAAGCTGGTCACCTGCCCCGCGGACGCGACGGCCACGATGGGGCAGGTGGCTCCTTCCCAAGGTAGGAGGCTGCCTTAGTCAAGCGCCCATCTCTTCACCCCGTCATGCACAGTGGAGAGACGCGCTCCCTCCCGAGGCGGTGCAAGAGCGCAGCATAGACGACGCCAAGATCTCGACAAAGATAGAGAGGCAAGTGCGCCTTCCCGACGAAATGCCGCTTGCTGTGTCTACCAACCCAGGCGTGGGGTGAGTAGGACCGTCAATCACCGATCGCCAGATCAAGACCGGACTCGGCGTAGCATACCCCTACCCTTTTTTTCTCCAAACTCCCGTGTAACCTGCCCCCTTCGCCTATATAAAGAGGGGCAGGGCCCCAGGGAAGGGCAACACGTATTGGCACTCGACTAGCATTGGGCTTTCGACTCACATTCGATTCGCAGTCGATTCAGTCGGACCCGATTGGTCAAACATACAGACGAACACCCCCGAGCTCCCTCACTCGGCTGAGTGCTAAGGGCCTGTCCTTAGCCCTCGCTTGTAATCCCTTGTGGTCCACTACACCCCGAGCAATAAAAACCACCACTACGAACTGACGTAGGAATATTCGGTCCGAACCAGTATACATCTTGGACTCCCGCAGTCTAACCATTCAAGGAAAGGGAACTCGCGGCCCCTATACTTACAAATTTACTTGCCGGTTGTATGAAACACCGACAGGTGGGGCTACAGGGACGACCTATAGTGTTGTACACAGGACTACTACAGTCGGTTCCAGGGTTCACAATATTGATGTCACGATAATCAACCATATAAAGATTTTCGAAAATAAAAAAAATCAGGTCGAAAATCGGTAGAAATCGAAGGGTTTCGAAATCAAACTTTTTGAAGAAAAAATTTTAAAAAATTGATTTTCATGGATAATTGCTCGATATGCCTCGATAATTGACCAAAATTTTGTGAGCAATTTTGTGAACCTGACTTCTTCTGTGATCAATTTTGTGAGTAATTTTCGCTTGATATTCATCGAAAATTGAGTTATTGTCAACGATTATCGTGATATCTACATCACATAAATTTTTCTGATTTTTTTTTTGAATTTAACCGGTTTACCGATTGGCATTACATACCGTACCAGCTCCATATAGTCGATAATCACGATACTCATGTGATTATTGACGATATTGCCGACCTTAGTCTGTACTACAAGAGCGAGTATAGCCGTCGCTACAAGACGCCACGTGCGATTTAGGCCTGGGAATGGTTTGGATTGAAATGGATTAAATGGCTTGGGTTTCAATTTGGTTTCACTTTGGATATGTGTAAATGGGTTGAGAAAGCTAACGTGTTGGTTTGGTTTGGGTTTGCAGGAAAAACGGGTTGGTTTGGTTTGGTTTGGGTCAAAACAATTCGGGTTTGAATGGGTTCGACCCATGGGTTGTTTGGGCAGAACATTCCCATTCCCCATTCGCTTCAGGCAAGGTCCGTGAGACCGCGAGGAGCTAGAATTCCTTCTCAATCGCCACTGCCGCCCTAGATCTCCGTCGCCGACGGCCGCAGCGCTCGATCTCCGTCGTTGATGGCCTGATCTCCTCCTCCGCCGCGTCCCCATCTGTCAGACACCCGCAAATCTCAGAAGAAATAGTGGAGAAAACCCAGACGAACTCAGAAACAAGGAAACTAATCTAAGAAACTCTAGATATGCGAATATCCATTCTGTTTTATTCTTCCAATCGTTCCCCGTACATTAATTTCACCGAGATGAAATCGTTCCAGGGTTTTAATCCCTAAACCCTATACTGATATATTAACTTCACCGAGATGAAATTGGTGCGGTAAACAAAACGGACTCAGTAAAATAAAAGACAACAAACAAGAGTATTTAAGCCCCTTTAAGCCTTAGTTTGTTTAGGCTTGAGCTTGAGCTTATTTGGCTTCTACACCTCTATAAGCACAAGCCAAAACAAACAATATTTTTCCACCAGACGGAGAGAAGAAGTTTCACATTTAATTTACACTACGCGAGAAGTAAGGAAAACGATGCTTCCGGGTTGTTGGAGCTTCTAAAATCCCACTTCCCCAGACTTTACAACTTAATTATTATTTACTAAAATTGCCATCCTCATCCAACTCCAAAGACTTTTTTCCAAATTTCACAGCCTTCTTCCAACTCCACCAAATAATTTCAAGTCCAAATTTAAACAAACTCAGCCTAAGTGTAGTCGCTGAACCGGTAGCTTCTGTGCCGATTAAACACTGTGCTTCTTCTACCTCGGACATACCCTAACACCCTCGTCAGGCAAGAATGGGAGCCGGTGGTGGTGCCCAAGAAGGCCCTCAACGCCGCCAAGAAGGACGAAGAGGCCGTCAAAGCCGCCCACTCCAGCCGTCAATGCCACCCAGCCGCTCCGGCATCGACAACAACATCGTCAAGAAGAGTACGCATCCCACCAAACCTGACCTTTCAAATCGTTATCTCAAAGTAGATGTTTTTTTGTTGATACGGTGGTAGATTTGGTCGTGTAATAAGTTGCCTGGCCTCTGGCAAGTATGCGTCCGGTAGTTCATGTCGAAATGATGCTTGGTTTCTTAGCAGTTAGGCGAGCGATGTTGCTGCTGTGATGTTCTTGGATTCAATCTCCTTGTTTTTAAGCAGAACTGGTAATCCATTCATGGTGCAAACTGCAGAGAGGTTTTGGGGGCCAAGAGATATCCGGCATAGAAAGACTCACCATATTTGTGTCAATGATTTATTTCCTACTCTCTTTTTTTTGGGTAAATTGGACATAGGATTCCATACTATTTTCTTACACCTGTTGAATTGCTGACAACACTATGTCTAGCACTTTCACACTCTTGTGATTGTCCCTAAGATAATTTCCAAGAATAGTTTGTCTATACATCTCACAAATTACAATCATTTAGGCCTTGGAGCAGTATGTAATACTGCAAAAGGTTGAAGCAGGTTCCATTGTTGCTGTTTTGGCCTCGGCACAGTTGGATTTGCAGAGTTAAATTTGTTGGCACATGCTTATATACCTTAGTCTGGAAAGAGGGCTTTCAGCCTACATCTGAACTTTCTTTTTTAGGTTGCTAAGGGGGCGAAATTAGCTGGTGCATTTCGGATTATTGGAATTGATATTGATAGTCTTAGCATACAAGACTTGTGTACGATTTCCCTCCTGTTAGAAAAAGGGGTTAATTGGATATATGCCACTGTAGGAACCGCTTATTCGAGATTTGCCATCGTTTCTTTACTTTTTCGAACGATGCCATTATAAAACCGTGCTTATTCGAAATATGCCACCGCTCGCGACACGTGTTCCGTCCGGTCAAACCGAGCGCAATTCGGACGATTTTGCCCCTCCGCATCAAAGTCTTGTTAGAATTTTGTAGAAATCTCCAAAGAAGATCTGAAGCTAAGATTTTTACCTTGGTGACCCGAGATCCTCATCTACCTTTGGTAAAAATATAAAAAATTAAAACTTACATTTGAAACTTTTGGAAATTCAAAAATAGAAAACAAATAAAGTTCAAAATAGGAAAATAGCAATGTCAGAATTTTTAAAATTTAAATATAAAAGATAAAATTTTCAAAACTTTATATAAGATTAATAATACTATTTCAGATCTTGATAAAAATTTTCATAAAATATTAATACCATTTTAGCCTTAAATTAAATATAGAAATTCGAAATGCGGAGGGCAAAATCGTCCGAATGGGCTGAGTTGTGCGCTCGGTTTGACCGGACGGGATACGTGTCACGAGCGGTGGCATATTTTGAATAAGCACGGTTTCATAATGGCATCGTTCGAAAAAGCAAAGGAACGATGGCAAATCTCGAATAAGCGGTTCCTACAGTGGCATATATCCAATTAACCCTAGAAAAAAAGGTGGACTTGTGATTGACATTTACTGCCATACATGTGGTGCTTAGAAATTTATCCTGGAACGTCTTTTTTGGCATGCTGTTTGGCATTGCAGTTTGCAGGATGTAGCTGTTGGACAGTGGTTTCCTAGTTCTGATGTATGGCATTCTTTCCCTTGTGCAGACTGAGAAGGCTTTCTTGAAGCAGCCAAAGGTCTTCCTCCGGTGAAGGCTCTGCTCTACCTCTTATGCTTGCTGCTCTTGAAATACAGCACATGTATCTTTAACAAAAGTATGTCTGATTTCAGCTCAAAGAAATGCTTGAAGCTTTGGTTTGTGGAAAAGATTGGCTAACCAAAGTTCCAGCCAGCGAAGGTATAATTGTTATTGTTCTATAGATGCTCTATATATCACAAATGTATACAAACTAACTTGTATTTTCTTATGCAGGTGAAACCGGATCATGATCATAGCCATGAAGCTCAAAATTGTAACTAAAAACAGTCACGGTACTAAATCAATTCCCTGAAACTCTTTATTTAATGCCAACTGTTGGATCAAGGACCCTGGAAGTGGGTGTTTGGGTTCTTACTGCCATTTGCTGGTAGTGGACTAGTGGTAGCCAAGTTTGTATAAAGTAATTTTGTCCTTTACCTAGATTTACTGTCATTGTTGATGATCTTGAAATATAGAATGCCATCACCATTTCGTTGATGGAAGCAGGTGGCAACTTCACTTGACCACACATAATTGAAACTGACACCAATACACAACTGAATTTGAGGCTTCACCGCTTCAACAAATATTAGATAAAACCAACAAACTTGATCGTTACGTTCTTTCAAATTAGATAGTTCTGTTGATTGTGAGTTCGAGTTGATTAATTTCCTTGTCCTAATTCTGTTGGCATGCAGAAAATTGTACTACATCTAGTTATCAACTGTTTGGGATTCATGTCTTCTTTATGCAATGATGTTTTTTCATGCTTATCTAATTATGCATTGAATGTATTTTGTCACCATAAATACTTTAATTTGTTACCTCTTTAGGTAGTTAGCCCGATAAGGAGAGAGTTTGTTTCTCTATCACTCTACACGCATCATGCATGGCATATATGCATGTGTGTTAATTAGTCCCAATCATTAACCCTTAGTCGCTCATGCTGCTATATGCAGCCAATACGAACAATTTTGCTGTCACATTACAATTTATTTTCAGTCATAGTTTGGTGGGTTCGGTCCGGGCCCTCCTTTTGAATTGTCTTGGCATATGAGTTCACCCATCTGTAATGTTAACAAGCATTTTATATGGTATACTTTAGAACTTTTGAGGTTCTTTTATTAATGGGACAGGATAATTTTAATTGCTTTCAAGTCTCCCTCTGACAGGCCAAAGTATTCCTTGCTATTATTTTCAGGAGAGGAGGCAAAAAAGTTAGCTGGGGAATCACAGCATATTACAACACTTACAGCCCCTGGATTCCCCGGAAGCAGCCGAAGCCACCTGTCATCCTAGGCATTTTTGCGAAAAAGCCCCTCTGTTTCTCCTAATTACGGATAGGTCCTCCGCGATTTTTTGTGAGGGGGAGATTTTTATTTTTTTTTCGCGTTTGGGTCCCTCGTGCGGTATTTTACGGAAAAAACCTCCCGTTAAATTCAAATCGCAAATAAGCCCTTTTCTAATTTTTCAGGATAGCGGACAGATCCAAAAACGTAACAAATAGATCCTTGCTCCTTATGTCTAGGTCCTTCCTCCGTTTTTTCTCGAATTTTTTTTTTCGTCACTAGAAATATGTGTGCAACTCTGTCTCTAGACTTTTTCCCCGGCTCGATTTTCTAGCTCGATCTCTGGTATTTTTTTAAACATGTATTATTACACGGTGAACGCGTAGAGTGTTAGGCTCGACAAAAGGAGGTTGTCGTCTCTGATAATTTTTCACCGTTTTTCCTCTAGACTATTTTCTCGCCTCGGTTTTTCATCTCGGTCTCCAATATTTTCCAAGTAATTTGCCGAAATAAATATGTGTGCAGCTCTGTCTCTAGACTTTTTCTCCGGCTCGATTTTCCAGCTCGATCTCTGGTATTTTTTTAAACATGTATTATTACACGATGAACGCGTAGAGTGTTTGGCTCGACAAAAGGAGGTTATCGTCTCTGATAATTTTTCGCCGTTTTTCCTCTAGAGTATTTTCTCACCTCGGTTTTCCAAATTTCGGTCTCCAATATTTTCCAAGTAATTCAACGAAGAGATATTTCTCTGAGATCACGAAGCGAGTCCTTTCACGGTTATTTTGCAAAAATACTCGTAATTCCATAAATTCAAGACGGCACCGTTCTTTCGACACAATAGATTGGAATTACATATTTTTTGTAGAAAAATTTAGGTCAGATTTTTTCGCCGGCACGACATCGCGCGTTTTCACATCCACACAGTACGGCGTGTAATAGCACGCTACCATATCTAGTATTTAGATGAAGCCAATCGAGTTAGCCTGCAATGGAAAGACATGAGTCAGACTAATGTTCTTTTGGGTGGAGAATTCGTTTTGTATTTTTATTGTGGAATTAACCTAAAGAGTATAACAATATGCTATATCTATTTCTTGTACTTGTTATGTGTAACTTCAATTGCTGAACCTATTCCAACATTAATGCTGTTGACTATTTTATGTTTTTTTTTCCGACCCAGCTTCTCAGATTTTTGTATTTTACGATTTTTGACAACCGAAAGATCAAGGATACTGACTAGAGAGGGGTGAATAGACGGTTTTAAAAACTCTTTGATTATCTAACGAATTAACGCTTATGTCAAAACCTAAATAATATACGGAAGTGTAATTCTAAGGCTTTAACAATTAAAGCTTAAATTAATTAGGCCCACTAAGTGCACTAATAAACTAAGTCTCTAACTACGATTTGCAATCCTAAAATGCAAGCAATCAATCAATTTAATTCTATGAATATAAATTGCTTGAATGTAAATGAGCATAAGAAAGCAAACCACAATGAGACATGATACTTTTTACCATGTTGTTCGAAGATTTTCCGGTCTCCCCTAACCCACGTTAAGGTTAGCCTAAATACATTGGACTGACTCTACAAATTGAGCACCCACCTCGAATCTACTAGTAGTAGCTCTTTCTCTCTCCAGATAGGTGAGCTCTAACTTTCGCAACTCGTTGGGCCTTTTCACAATCTTTTTTGAGAAGGCCACCGACCGTGACGCCTCCTGGTCATCTAGGTGTCAGCAAACACCAAGAGTAATAGGCCAAACCTTCTAGCTTGAACATCACTAAATGCAACACATGCATAATGATGACCACCGAGTGCAATACATGCACAAGACTCTCCTCCAACTGCAACATATGCACAAGTAGCGCTCAACCTACTTCTAAATGCAACACATACAAATTAGAATCGCTTTTAGCTTACGAACCAAATTAGAGAGTGCAACACATGCACAACTCAACCATAAAGAGCAATAACATCTCCAAAATCACAACAAGCACAAATGCCAGCCCCTAAAGCTCATTTCATAGCCTCCTAAAAGGAAACTAGCCGTTGGAGGGCAAAATGGGCAAAACTCAGCAAAACCGGTACTACCGTCCATGTAGGGCCGGTAGTGCCGGCCTCAAGGCCAACATTCGGATTTAGCACCGAAACTATATGTTGCACAGCAAACCCAGTACAACCGCTCATGTAGAAGCTGTATTACCAGTCGTGCAGTAGTACCAGCTGAGGGCTCGATAGTGCCAACTTCAGAAGAGTACCAAGAAACACACACTCTGAAAAATGACTACCGGCTACTAGACATTGGTACTATCGACCATCGGTAGCACTGCCCTACAACCCCGGTAGTGCCAAATTTGTAGCACATGCAATACTCACACTTCTGGAAAATAACCACTGCTCTCAGAAGTCAGTACTACCAGCCTCCAACAGTACTGGCACTCAGCCAGCGGTACTACCAAACTTGCAGCAGTATCGGCCACATCACTGCGGTAGTGTTGACTTCAGAGAGAAACCAAATTTCACATAGAATTCTTTCTAATTCAATCAAGACTCAATAATATCAATTCTTTGAGCCAAGTGGTGATCAACATATGATCACACCAATTTGCAAATTAAGTTTAACTTATTTGCAAAATACATTTGCAAATAATAAACCAAGAGTGTACAAGATCAATTATTGAGTCATGTAATGATCAACACATGATCATGACACTTTGCAAAATACATTTGCAAATATCAACACATACTCCGGGACCAATCTCATAAACCTTCAGCTTATATGCAAAACATATTTGCAAATAATAAATCCATTTAATTAAAATCAAATTTTGAGCCATGAGTCGTTATGTTCACAACATTTTGCAAAACACATTTGTAAATGCTTATCTCATGCTCCAAGATAAGAAGCATAAACATTAATATTTTGCAAGAACTCATTTTGCAAACACAAGCAATAAACTTGATTAATCTTGTGATGATCAATACATGATCTCTAGCGATTTGGAAAACACATTTGCAAACCCTATTAGTCACAAGCTAAGAAAATCAATGCATAAACTTTCATTATTTGCAACACATGTAAATACTTAGCTCCATACAAAGAACAATCGTTAAACTGAATGCATGAGTTATCTCCTTTTGCAACACTTGCAAATCAATAGCTCAATACAAAATCCAAAGCAATTAAGAAGCAAGCATGAGCTTTTCTTATTTGCAACACATGCAAATATGAGCATCGTGCAAAAACCAACTTAAAAGAGTGAGCTAGAGCGAACTGGATTGAATTCATCAACACATGATGAAACTTAAGCTAATTGACTTAACCCTTCTTAATAGTACGACAACTTAATTAGCAATCCGATCTCTCATCCAAAATTGAGACTGATAAAAGATTACAAACACATTCTTAGCCCTACCTAGTAATATCTTTGCCTCTAGCATATCTACTTGGAACTTTTATGATTTCAATCATCTTAATTCTAAATCGGGATCTCGTCTTGTTCATCAACACATGATGAACTCTGTTGCTCTTCTCTTCGAGATCTCCTCCTGATATTCATCAACACATGATGATGTCTTTTGTCCTGATTCTCGACTTGATGGCTATCAACACATTATACAATCCAAATCTTCATCACCGTTAGACTCAACCTACTTTCTCAACTTATAGAAAAGGTTAGTCCAACAAACATAGATATCTCAATCATCAACGCACTCCATTAACATATAATGGGTACCTCCAAGATCCTTTAATCTAATCCTTTGATGATTGACCACAACCCAAATCAATTGATTGAAAGATTTGATTTGTCTTGAGTATGTTAGTGCAACTAACGCTTCATATACTCAAAAACTTACGTTTGTCCTTTAATCAACGAAGCACACCCATCAACACATGATAGAGAGCTTTATGATTAGACGACAATCGAATACAATTTAAATTGAATTTAAATTTTCACGAGTATATATCGACTACACAAGCTTCATATACTTAAAGAGATGGTTTCAAAGTAATGATCCAATATATGTGTAATGTATGGAAAGGGATCAATACTATTGGGATCATCAAATATAAAATAAACTCTATTAAATGTGTGCATATAAATAATTGACTTCAAATCAATATGCATATATTCAATTTAAGATTGCTTTGGAGTTTATCCTATATTACCATGAGTATATTATAACTACACAAGTTAAAAATATACTCAAGCATTTGTTTCAAAATCTTGATCTTTTATATGTAGCAAGATGAAATAGATCAATACTATTGATACTTCAAGGTAAAACATCAACTCCCCCTAAATGTATACATTTATGTATATATGGAATTGGAAACAAAATGTACATCTTGAGGTTGAAACTATGGTGGAGTTCACCTTCTAACTTGAATCCAAAGTATGCTATAGAAATAATAGAGTTGTAGTCGATGCATACCTTTGGGGTTTCCATTTTTCATCCAAATATGACCAATAAGAATAAAACTCAATAATAGAGTTAGTCTCACAATGATTAGATTTGTCATTAAATAATAATTAAACATTAAATACTAAAACCAATCACTGAAACCAAAAGGAGCTTGAACTTACAACAACCCAGCTTCAATTAGTCTAAAAAAGAACTACCTTTGTTGGGTGTCACATGGGTTGAAATGGTTTGGCAAACTGGGTTGAAACCATACTAGGTAATGGTTTGGATTGGTTTGGGTTGAAATTTCACATGGATTGGATTAGGTTGGGTTGTGAGCGATGATAAATGGGTTGGATTGATTTGGGCAAGTGGAGTTAGCTAATATGGGTTGGTCTGAAAGTAGAGCAAAGCATCCAAGCAAGACAAGAAAGGAGAGGAGAGAGAAAAGAAAAGGGAAGGTTAAAAAAGAAAGAAGAGAGAGAAAAAATTAAGGAAAATTTTGAAAGATTATTTTAGGGTTGTGTTTTCATATAAAGTGATCCTTGTGCTTATTCTTTAATGAAAATTGGTGAGTATGGATTCCTACCTACCAATTCTTGTTTACATATAATTGTTTCCTTGTTTGCTTACTTATTCAATCTAGTTGTCTTTCATGGTCTTAGATTATTTATCTTAGATTGATTCTTCAAGTTTGGTCATTATTTTAGTAATTTCTAGAATTAATAAAAACAAGAAAAAAATAGTTTTAGGTGTTAGTTTGTAACGATTCATCTCCCTCTTAGTGTGTCTTGATCCTTCAACCTCCATCGTGGGCACTCCATCCGTGCCAGCGCACTCCCAATACTCTTCTACACCATCGGGGTTGACGATGTCTGACTACACGGAGATTCTTTGAAAGAGGAAGTGGAAGGCTGAGAAGGGGGTAGTCTACCCTAATAGTTCTTGCAAGGATGCACCTGTGGCCCCGGAGTTTCCCCGGACAAATTGTGACTTCGGTCTTCCATCGTGGATCATGCAATCCAGGCATATAGACACCGTCGGCTGCACTTTCTACAGGTGCAACGAGCTCATCATAAGTTAATGATAAACATGTACATTTCGTAATGTATGTTGTGTTCCCCTGAACTCTTAACTCTATCCACACATGATCTCAACTGGTCATTGCATGTACCCTAATATTTGTATGTACGTTTTCTCTTGTTTTTGCAACTACAGGAGCACGATATCTAAATTTACAAAAAAAAGACACCAAGGGAGCCGAATACATGAACAGTTCTTCCTTTTCAGCTTGTTACCCGAATACATGAACAGTTCTTTCTTTTCAGCTTGTTACCGATGTCGTCAATCTTTTCATTTTTCATTTCTCACTTGCTCTGCCGTATCGAAGTGACATCATGCTACAACAATTCCACCGTTAATCGACAAAACCGCTACGAAATTTTTTCCATGATTTTTTTCGAATGTTAGTGATGTCTTCCTCTAATGCATTGTACATCAATATTTTCATACAAATTACTATTTCAAAAACAAACACTCTATCTCTATTTTAAATGGAACAACAATAAAATTTGTATAAATAATATGTCAACAATTATGGGCATAAAAAATTGTACAAATAACTTGCAAGAAAAATTGACAAAACTACATACCCCTAGTTCATTTGAAGATAGAGTACTGTAACCAAATAAACTGGTGGTAAGACCTGTCCTACAAGCGATAGATAGCTAGTAGTGTTAGGCCCTGTTTGGAAGCAATGTATTTTCATAGTTTCTAGGTAATACCATAATTTCTAAGAATATCATGGTATTTTATACCATGAGTTGTTTGGTTATCATGCCAAAAGCTTTGTATTAAAAACCATGGTTTGGTAGATACCATAGTATTTTTCGAGTATTTGAAACTCCACTCTAACCCAAAGTTTTCATATTTTTAGCTAGCTTCTTGTCTATTTCCACTCAAATACCATGGTTTGTGATGTTGCATCCAAACAGTTGGTAGTTCCAAGAAATACCATGGTTTTAAAAGAGTTAGGTAAAATCATGGTATTCATGACAAAATAATTGCAAATCATAGTATACTAAAATTATAGTTTTGAAATACATTGCTTCCAAACAGGGTCTTATTTTTTGTTTTGGCTCTGTAAATATTATTAAAAAAATATATCATTTTAAAAAATCTGAAATAAGCAGCAGTGCAGCACGCGTACCCTACCCGGACACCCCTCCCGAGTCCCGACCCTGGATTGAGCTGCGATTTCCCCCAGTAACGCAGCCCAAGCTCACGCCGCGCCGCCCCACCGGCAACCTCACGGGCGACGCGATGCCGAAGAAGATGGGCGTCAACTCCAAGGCGGAGGCAGCCCGCGAGCGCCGGTCCGCCGAGGAGTCCGACCGCCGCGAGCGCGTGGAGCGCGCCAAGGAGGAGCAGTACTGGCGCGAGGCCGAGGGCCCCAAGTCCGCGCAGCGCGCCGCCGGGAGGAGGACGCCGAGAAGCGCGCCGAGACTGCCGCGCGCAAGGCCGAGAACCGCCGCATCGCCGAGGAGGAGGCTGCCTCCGCCTCGGCCCCGTCCAAGACCGCCGCCCGCAAGGCCGCCCGCGTCGGCGCCCCGGCGCCCAAGGTCACCGAGGCCGACCTCGCGTGCCGCCGCGAGGAGGAGCGGCTCCGCCTCGACCGCGAGGCCGAGGTAGCCAAGAAGCGCGCGGCGCGCACGGCCGAGGAGGAGGAGTACGAGCGCGTCGTCCTCGTCGCCAACACCAACAGGGAAGACTCCATCATAGAGGCAAGGTCCGTCGACGAGGCCATCACGCGGATGTCGCTCGTTGACTCGGAGGGGGCCCTGCCCGCCGACAAGCACCCCGAGCGTCGCCTCAAAGCATCCTTCAAGGTATAATTTGACCAAAAGTTGGGATTTTTAACTGAAATTCTTCCTAAATATGTGAACTTTTGTTGAATTATAGTACAACTATAAATAAAATAGAGTTATGTGCTACTGTACTATAATTGTGGAACATTATGCTTGCCGATAGGATATGACTTGTAAGAATATGCAAGGTTTAGATAACTTGTAGTAACTGGTCTACGCTCTCGTACAATTGACAATTATTTACATCTATATAGCTTGCTTGTGCTTTTTTTAAATATTCTCATGAATATTTTTGAATTAAATTTGAATAATTTCTGTGGAGATAAGAGGGATTAGTTGATATCTGATTGACTAATTTATAGAACTAGCAGGCTTTGTGAACACAGAGTGTAGTAGTATGGTACTTACTGGTTGTAGACCTTTAGTTTGCACTGTCAATCATAAGTCATATCTGATGAAAGTGACACACTAGGTTTGAGATATGTTTACATAAAGATGTAACAAAATAATGAACTAAGTCCATGGCTATCTGGCTATGCCATGTGTTCCACATCCCCTCTACTGTATTGTTCCCATGGTTTGGTGTATGTATGTGTTTTAATTATGAAATGAAGCATTGCAATCCAATTGCGTGATTTAACATGGTATCGCAGTAAGTGAAATATAATGATAATCGATGGTGAATGGTCTGATAACAAAGTGATGTACCCTTAACTTTAGACTTACTATAATCTTATGTTTGATGTAGTTCAGAGACAATTTAACACAACTGTCAGTAGATTAGATTATTGATTAATTATTTCACTTACTAGGGTGTTGAGTTCTATGTAATCATATTGAATTCACAAAATGAAATGTTGGTTGTGAAGTTGTCCTACATCAAAAGGCATTTTGTTCTACTGTTGAATTTTTTGAAGGCATCACTGTAACATTTGGTTCTTAAACGCATTTGGAATAATCTCTATGTCAGGCATTTGAGGAGGCAGAACTCCCTAAGTTAAAGGAAGAAAAGCCAGGCCTAACACTGAATCAGTACAAAGACATGATATGGAAGTTATGGAAGAAGTCTCCAGACAACCCTCTTAACCAGGTTTGCTTGCATAAAGATATTTACTATCGCATGTCCCTGCCAACAGACTACTAAGCAGTTAAAGATATTCACGCCCTAGGTTACATTTGGTCTATATGAATCTTAGAGCTGCAGCATAAAGGCATTTATTTTAAATTGTATCACCTAAAAATGTTGTCCATAAAAAATTTTTGGTGGTGATTTATCCCATCACATCTACAGAAGAATAGAAGCAAGCCTTGAGACATTCACAACTCTGGAAAACATCACATCTAAATAATATCCTTCATTGGCAACTACTTTTTTTGAGCGATAATTTTGGATATTTGTTGTAGACTTGTAGTTTGATGTAGGAAAGCAGAAGTGTTTAGCGTGTGATAGTATGTACTGTTTAGAATAGTGTATTGTCAGATCTCTGATAAATATTTCTGTGCAGGCTGTTGATTGAGTGATATGCTTTCCTACTGTATCATATACTTTCCAAAGGCAAGTTTTCGTGGCTTAAATGGGCATATTTTACTACTGCCGATTTTCTTGAACAAAAATATTATATATTCTTACTTCTGCAGACCTCCAACTGGGACTGAACTGCATCGGTATCTTGTTCTTGAACTGAATGGCTTGCAGATCTTGAACCAGAGATTCCAGTTTGTCAGCTAATAATTAACAATTGCTGCAGTGTATACTGTGAGAGATCCTTTGATTAGATTGTACTTAAATATGATTGGGGAATGTTAGTAAATCGAATTTTCAATTTTGTGCTAATGATATCGTGGCTGTGCCATTGAGTTAAATTCTTCTCTCTCGTGGGGGCGCTTTCATTTGATCGTTACGTTTCAAAGATGCAAGGGAGAAAAATGATTCAGTTTCTTTTTGGGAAAATCTACAATATAAAAGCATGTTGTTAGTATATTACACGTACGTGTATCAATGTTTATGATCGCTCGGTACAACAGCATTAGGAAACATCTCAATACATAATGCAACATCTGTGTTATCATTTTCTCGTTACAACAGTATTAAGTAACGTTGGAGCCGAATCAAATCAAATCGACAATGTTCTCTGCAGCATGAACAAAAACGCAGAGCACCTAAGTACATTTTATTACATTACCAAGATGTTATACACTCGAAACGTTTTTTTTAACATTATTGCCTACTTGTCATTGGCACCTCCAATAACTAGCAATATTAACGGACCAAGAGTCCAAGATATCAGGAGGCAGCAGCATATAAGATGTTAATATATTACTGCAGGAAGTCCATCTTAACGTCAGTGACGTCGAGTTGCAATATCTCAGCTCTGCAACATAACATGGCTCCAATACTGCAATAGCAAGTGAAGTGCAAAGAAGCCTATTAGGACTATAACTGTACAGCAAGGTCGTGGATTCAATTTGAAATCATCTTTCTATAGAAAGATGAATAAAGTTTGTGGATGAGAAAAGGATGAAGTTTGTGGATGTGCTGAATATGCGTTACATGATTTTGGAGGGGAGTAAATGTACAAAGAAGGATACCTTGGGTGCGTGCGACCAAGATCGCCGTGCACAAACTCCTTAATGTATGTTCCAGCCTGTAAACACACCACGGTTGATTAAACGGGAAAGAGAATACAACAGAACATAAATGTAATAGTTGATGCACTCCTCCAAGCGATATTCACATAAGCATCCAATAAACGCAACATTTTCTCACCCGTTCCAACAATATGTAACCAGAATATACAGTGACAGATAACATAACAAAGTTGGCGACATAGTTACAATGCTTACCTGAGTGCATAGATGCAATAAGTAATAGTTTAAGCTACCTGCAACTTTCTCAATCTCCATCCTGATTGACAAGACGAATTGCTTTTCCTCAGATTTTGAAATATAAAACAATGGATTATATAAAGCCAGAATCAGTCTCACCAATGTATAATCCGTTTCCGCTCTAATGGGCTTCTACGATGAAGGACTCTTATCGGAGTCTTCTGTACAATTTCCTACAGAGCAGGCAATAGAATATACCATTATGTATGCTACATAGAGAATGCTGACTTAGTTTGCAAATAGCAGCATATCAATACCAAAGAAAATCGGTAAGCTTAGCTATATCAACCAATTTCTCCCAAATATACTTAGGGCAAAGAAGCAGCCTTTGGAAATGCATGCATTCACTGAGAACGAGAACATCTGTCTTGGCACTGCAAAGAAACAAGTCTGGGCAAACTACTTCTCACATCACCAGAAGCTAACTGACAAACATGTAACCATGAAGATCAGAGAAAATTCCTATGTAAGACATGTATGCTTGAGAAGATCTTCTGCAAAAGTTTAATGCATACGCAAGGTCATGACTGCAAGGAGCGCTGACAGTTTAAAAGTTATACAAGGATACAAAAAAGAATCAACAAATGATGTGAGTCTGTGATTGTCTACACACGCTTTTCTTTACTGTAGAGACCAGGCTTATTCTGCAATCTGAACTACCT
Source organism: Guadua angustifolia (assembly GCA_036346375.1). Taxonomy (NCBI): domain Eukaryota; kingdom Viridiplantae; phylum Streptophyta; class Magnoliopsida; order Poales; family Poaceae; genus Guadua; species Guadua angustifolia. The sequence goes on along the minus strand of CM070507.1, from coordinate 12,110,446 downwards.
GTGTTCTGGTAGTAACTTAATCAGATCTCAGTAATCCAGAGTGTATAGCAACACATTGTCCATGTTAAAACCTAACTTATCCAACAAATCAATCAAATAACAACATCAATCAGCATTGATAGGTTCCTAGTGGTTAGCAAATCTGGCATACCATATCTTTCATAAGAGAAATATTATGCAGGTCATCATCCATCAATGGGCGAGAAGTCCATATGAGGGCAGCATACTGCTTCTGCACACAGAAAGCACAATTAAGCCTTGATACTCAACAAAGGACTATCAACAAGGCAATGTATAGCTTCAGGCAATAATCCAATTTGCAACAAAGCTATTTATTGCTTCAGGCAATAATGTAATGTGATAGACAAAATGAAAATAAGAACAAAATTTAACAGTATCATTTCGGCAAAATGAAATTGTCCTCAATTGGATAGAGTACCTGCTTCTCTGCTTCTCCTTCACGCATCATGGTCCATATTGCACTGCCTACCAACTTGAGATTTCTAACTCTGACCTACAAAATGCTGAGACATAAGCACATCATACGCAATGCAAGTGCAATTTCATTTTCATAATCTTTAGAATGTTGATTCACTGTCAGTTTCAGCAGTTACATATTTCTTTTCAGAACTGTTAATCTTCTCTTCAATTTGTTGAACTTCAACTGAAGATGGAATAGCTCGCATATTCAGGACTTCAACTAGAAATGGACGACCAGATCCAAGCATCCGTACCTGCACATATGATACATTCAGCATTAGCAGATACCAGTAGCCACAATTTCCACAGTTTTAAACTATAACATTACATCAATGTCTTCTCTTCCAGCAGCATGGAACTTGTAGCCATCACCTCTGCATATGGCACGAACATTCTCCCCAATTATTTCCTACAGAATTGTATGTTGATGTTCAGCTGCACTGCCTTGGGTTGAGAGAGAGGGAGGGGAATGTGTTTTACCTCAACTGATGCTTCTCCCATCCGTTCATCATCAATTATCCAACATGACTGACTGACATTCCTTGAAAGCTGACAATGAGGAATAGTATCATGAGGGAGACAGAACCTATGCGAATATCACAGCATCAAGTTCAATGCAAGTGCAAACATGCAAACACACTTGTAGTTTGTTTATGCGCATTGAGTAAAGGGAAACACATACTATGTGGCATATTGCATAATTAATATGGAGGTGCAAACGGCACCATTCTTTTAATTATGTTCTGAATTTTTTTTACATGCAACAAAATTATTGTTGTATTTTTTTTCATAATAACTAAGAGTTGGGCATTTGTACTACATCAACAAGTTTAGCCCGTGATTTATACAGAACTACATAATTATCAGAGTCATTCTTCAAGAAAGCAGCAGCTCAAAAAAAAATCATAAGTATCCAGTTAGAGGATTAGAAATAAAGAAAGTGTATTATACTATTATCGACCTTCTGTTAATGTTAATGAATTACACAAGTTACATTATTCAACAAGAAAAAAAAAAAAATTTTGACAAATTCCTTTTTTTTAAAAAAAGTGATAATTACCAGGTTAATTGAGCATACCTTTAAGTATCTTCCACCAATATATATGGGTGATCTTATGCAAGATATCAAAAGTTGGCAAGGTTTTAACACCTGCATGATGAATCAAATAAGTTGGTTCAAAAATTTGTAAAACATGGAGAACTCCTTTAACAAATCAGCATGATAATAAAAGATTGGGCACCTTTTCAGGTGGAAATTGGAGTAAACTGCAGAGCTCTTGATCTTGAATGCCATCAAGGGTCTTCTGAATGTTTGAATCTGATTCTATCTGCTTATCGTCGTCTGTTGAGTTCTTTTTGCGAGGCTCACTAAAAGTATCAGTTCCATCTCTTGACTCTGTTAACACACCAGGTAAATCATCATACAGGTAACAAATCTGATGCATCCAAAAGCATGAATGAACAAGCAAGTTAAGGACAATGTTAAGCAATTTGATCTATTTTTTTAGTGAGGTCCATAGTCAACAGTCAATACCTGTTTTTCGTTTACGACCACGGTCATTTGGCAATAAACACTGAAGCTTTTGTGAAGCATCACCATGAGTATATGTTAAGCGAATTCGAAATGAATTGCTACCGTGTTTAACATTCTGCACAAAATTAGTCCACCATGTTGAGATAATTAGACAAGTAATTGTTGGCTTTAGGAGATATTATTATCACTTTGTCAGCACTCCAGAAAATAATATACAATAACAAAAGCACTTCACCATTTTTTTCTCGAGTGATGGTACTATCAACAACCTCAAGGCCTCCTTCACTGACATGGTTTCTTGAGAACATATTTTTTCCTTGAACCAACTCTCACTGCCATACTTTTGTTTCATATATAGCCTATAAAGTAAAAGCCAACACATTATCAACACATTTCTTTTTTATATGATTAATGTACTGCTATCTTCATGAACTATCAATCAACAATGGTGCAGGAAAATCTGAGTTAAATATTCTTAAGTAGATATGGTTACCTAATAACACGTTCATTAGCCACTATAACTGGTGGCAGAGCAATTTCTAGAGAAAACTCATCGATTTGGTAATTCTCTCTTTCAACAAACTGAGATACCATCAAAGTGATGTTATCAATAGGAGAAACACCATGGGATGGTTCTCTACCTTCATCTTCATGGCAGGTGGGCAGCAATACTCCAAAACAAATAGAACAGTATGCTTCATCTGTCGATAAACATGAACAAGACCCACTTTGTATGGAATCATCATACTCTTCTAGAAACAAATGCAAAATTGATGTCGTAAGGGATGCACATGAGCAGGTATAGCTAAAGGCTCCAAACAGGCGCAGGATGCACCGCACACAGACCTGCAATAACAAGCATAAGTTACCTCAAATGTCGCCTTTTTTCTCCAGTTGTCAATATAAGCAATTAAGCAGAAACACATCGGGTGCACAATACATTTCGGATTTGAAAAAACACAAGACAACTAAATTATGTGCACAATCAGCCTCCCAAAGCATGCTTCCTAGTCGTCAAGCAACAAAGTGTTTCTCACTACTTCACTTTCTCCGAAACAAATAGCCAGAGCTTTCTTTTACCATTTCCAATTGGTGTTGGGGAAAAAATCACAATTAATATCAAACGAGGTCACATCACTGACAAAATCTTCATTTCTTCTTCATGAAATCCAGAAACTAATGTGCCAATGAATCACAAAGAGGTCCTAGATATGATAAATCCAAGAGAAGACACAATTTTCTCAATCCAGTCCTCACCCACCCTACAATCCTACAAGTAACCTAAAGCTTCCTACGAAAGCATAGTTGCTGAAACATGGGAGCCCATTAATAGGGAATGCTCACTGAGGACAGGGAAATAATTATTTCCAACTAACAAAATGCCGAAGAGACGCGGAAGAACACTAACATCAAGCATACGAATGATAGTTCATTCTAAGCTCGCTAGCTCAGTTTTTCTCACGCATTCTGGAATAATCAGCTTGATGTGAGAGGTTGAGAGCATCTAGCAGCCACCGCTCGGATCCGCGCCTGGTCTCAGGACGAATCTGAGGTTCCAAAGAGTTCGTGCATATGTGAAACCGAATTGGGGAAAATAGATCCTGGATAGGACTGGGGAGGGAGGAACCGAACCCCGACGGAGAGGAGGTGGTGGACGGCGTGGAGTGGCGGGAAGGAGGCCGCCGCGGCCCGTTTGAGGATGCTCCAGGCCTCCGCATCCACCTCCGCCGCCGCGCCTGTGGCCGTCATGGCGTCCGTCGTGGTTCGTTAAACCCTAGCTAATCCCCCTTGTGCAGATTAGTAGTACCACGGTTTTTCTGTGGGAGCCCGAATTTACCGAACCAACCATGCTGGGATAACCGAGTAAGTATATTTGGTTTATGACTAATTTTATCGCGACTAATCTTAAGCAAAGTGTAGTATGGCAATAAAGTATGATCAACAAAATGCTAACTGCAACTTTGGAAAAGTTTCAAGAAAATGAGGTTATGACACGTGAGCTACATGCTAAGAAACTATGGCAAATCATGATTTGTGACATGAAACCAAACAATTACCAAAGAAACTACGACGCGTTTAAGATTAAATGTGATGGCCCTAAATTTCAACATATAACTATAAAACTGGATATTTTACCGCTTTCAAATATTATTATTGTCTATTTTATCCCTGGAAGCATATGGTTTTAATTGATGTGGTATCTATATAACGATCATTTACCCATGTGGCAATGGAGCCTACCCATCAACCTTCCCCACCTCTTCACCCTCTCAACTTCTTTTCGTTCCTCATATTCTCTCCCATCCCCATCCCCATCCCCATCCCCACCCCAGTAAATGCAATCCCTATGGTACCTCCACCCCACTTCTACTCCTTCTCATCTTTGTTAGAAATGAGGCTCATGTGGCCCATTTATATCTAATGCCAAAGTTACAAAGAGTAGTACCATATTACTAGTTGAGAGAGGAGAATACCAACTTAAAAGAAAGAACTCCCATCATGCCTTGTAATGAGGCATATGGAGGGTGAAGAGCATGGCTAAAGTCACACGCAAGTGTGCACGTGCGTATTTCGCGAATTACCGTGTATTTCCGCGTGTTTTTCCCACGTGACTTGTGGATTAAATTCCTGCCACGTTTAAAATCTTTTAATTTTTGGTTTCTCTCCATTATTAGTGAATTAATAGGGTAATGGCGTCGGTTTCTAGTAAAAACAGTCATTTTGACCGTTTGAATGGCCAATGTAAACATCCAATTAATTCTGCGGTTACTAGCGTTTAATGGTGTTGCGTTACTGGTGCGAGACTATAAAATCTGGAGACGTCTAGACAGATGTGGTTTTTTTTACTCTTGCGCTCGCGTTCATCCACCGTGATCTGTGTTGAGTCTTCGTGCTGCGCTCATTCCTCACCGACCTTCCTCTCGGCGTGCACCACGAGGCAAGGAGAGTGAGATCTCCGAACTATTGCCGCTGCAAGAACCTGCATGGGGACGGTAATAAGGTTTCTGGGCAGCGCAACTGCGCGACCGCTCGAGCTCTTCATCTTATTATTGGACGTAGGACGCGATCTATGACGTCGGCTACTTCATCTACGGCCGGTCGCTACTGCGCTGCTTCCTTTTCGTCATCAAGCTCATCGTAAGAATTCTCCTCATGCACATTTCTATATCTACTTTTAAGAAATATGTGGTATCTTCTGTCTAGCCTGTTGTGCTTGATTATTTTAGGATTATGTTTCATATTCAAATATGAAATTAAAATAATACCTAGATACCTAACACTCCTCGCCGCCAACATCACAAGTGGATGGGGTGTTGGCCGGAGACAAGGAAGAACCTAAAGAACATGCAACCATTGCTTGTGCAATAAGCTTCCGCTCTCCCTCGCCAAGGTACATTGCTGTGACTGTCATCCTTAGCATGTGTCGCCACCACTATCCCTGAGGTGAGCCACCATCGGCCCAAGATGTAGTGTCTTTGTCGCTTCCCGATTTTCACCGTCACCAGCCAGATATATTATGCCACCAATGGCTACAAGCTCCACCGCCGACATCGTCCTCAGTCGTCGCGAGCTTGCCATCTTGTAGTTGTCATCAAAGGAGAAGAGGTAGAGGTTGTCACTGATGCACCGCTAGATCTAACACACGAAAGGTGTGGTGGCAACACTAGTAGGGAGGGGGGAAAAGTATGCAGTGGTGAAGAGGTGAGGTTTGTAGGTGGCAGGGGAATGCAGCTGGTGCGAGCCCTCGAGACCTCAAAGATGGTAGGAACAAGGTGAGGAGACCCAACAAGAGGTGGCCGCATTTTAGCGATATGGTAAGAGCGTGTGGGGAAGCCTGAGACGGCCGAAGCTGGGGAAGGAGGCCGAGAGCAGTGGCCAGATTTGGGGGAGGAGGTTCGAGCTTTGTCATCTCCCTCGCCTCTCTTTGATAGTCACCGGGAGAGACGGCCATGGCCGTTGGGAGAGAGAAAAGAGGAAGACGAGGGTATAGGCGGCTGACGGGCAAGCCCCTACAATATCTTTTAGGTTTATTTGGTGGCCATGCTAACAGAGCTTCCATGTCACTCATCCAAACAAGCTTATATGTCAAAACCGTTTCCACGATAGCGTCAAGTACACGCCGTAGCAGCTGAAACAATCTTCAATCGGTCTCAGGGGAGTAAAATATTCAATAGTGATGCTTGAGGGGGGTTGTTTAAAACATTCAAATTTCCAGTTAAAGGTTAACACCTAGACTTTCGTAGGAGTTAAGAGTGATCAAATGGACTTGTTCCTTACAGGATAGACACGCCAAGGGCTGGCCTCGCTTAACGGGGTCCGCGTGTACGCTTCCAAAGCCTTATTTTAGTGCTTCCATGTAAGAAAAACCTGTTTAACGGTGTGTGTACTCAAATTGCTCGTTGCTGATAACACGGGATGCAATTGCATATTTGCAATCATGATCACTGGTACAAACTGTGTTTATACTCGCAAATGTTGTCTGGAACAAACTCGCCAAACGCCAGAAAAATCAATAATCAATACATACAGGAATCTCGGATAACACAAAGCACGGCGATATGCGAAACTTGTCGACGTGCACAAAAATCTCTCTAAACTATCTCCCAATTGCCACAGCAGTACACCACTACCTATTAGGCCATTCCCAGTAGGAGTTTCAACTGAGTTTTATTCTAATCAAATGACATGACACATCATTATGTTTGGTGACATGGCAAGATAATTATGAAAAGAGAGATAGAGATAGTTTCATAGGAGGTGAGAGAGTTTCATCTAGATGAAACCTAAGATATACGGTTACCTAGATAAAAACTGATGTGTCACTCTTAAAAACTGGAAAATAAAATTATGCACTGCAAATGGCCTTACGCAGCATCAGTACAAAGGCATCGCCGAAGCACGCACACGTACGTACGTAGTACGCCGCCAGATTGTTTCTCTCTACGGCCGCAGCGCCGCGAGCTGCTGCACGTTGATCGGGTGGACGAAAAGGCCGGGGTCGCTGAAGAGCCCGTCCGCGGCGACGTGCGACGCGGCGTCGGTCGCATGGTAGTCGTCCCAGAAGAGGTAGCTGCCGCGGTTCTGGCACAGCGGCGCCGAGTAGTTGCACCCGCCGGCGCCGAACGGCCCCAACCCGCAGCACGCCGTACGTGTCCAGGACCGTGAAGTCTGCAGAGTTAACACCAGAATTGCGAAAACGCCCACTACACGAGATCGGCGAAGATGTGCCTGTAACCGGTGATCTAAGAAGAAACACGGGCGGGTGTTGGTTAATTACTCATGCCGGGCGTGACGGTGCCGTTGAGGACGTATTCGGCCATGCCGATCGAGTCGCCGAGGGAGTAGTTCATGCCGGGCAGCTCGAGGTTGAGGCCGTGCAGCATCGAGGCCACCATAGGGTACAGCTGCCTGGAGAGGCTGTTCGCCGTGCCGAAGCAGCCGAGCCTGTCGACGTCGTTGTTATTGCACGCTACCACCCTCTGCGACGGGCAGCACCCCACCAGCGACGGGCTCACGACGCTGAACTTTCTCGCCCCAGCTCCATACAACCCCTGCCGTTGCGGTTAGCGGGCAGCATATCGGTGTACTCGAACAGGTCGTTGCTGCCGACGCTGATGAAGATGAGGGATCTGGAGATGAGATCGGCCGTTCCGTTCCCCATCTCCCGGACAATCGACGAGAAGATCTGGACTTGGGCACTCATGGTGACCACTTGACCACACTGCACAAAGAAAACCAAGCCAGTGATACGTACATATCGACCAGTTAAGCACGGGTTAGTGTTTAGTATTAAACGCAAACAAAGTCAAGTGATCAGTGTACGTACCACTTGGCTGCCCGTTTTATCCAGCAGTCCTGACCCTCCTGATGCGAAGTTCATGCCGCTCTTCATCTGTGGAACGATGCTCTCATACGGCAGGGAGAGGGAAGCTGGTGGGCTCTCGGTGAAGCCAAGATGTTGAGCTGTTCGCCGAAACATATATATGGCAGCAAATTGGTCACTGACGTTGTCCTGGCCTCTTGCTTAACGATTAACGAACAAACAACCGAAATTTAGGGTTTTTTCTCCCCCAAACCTCGCATCAATGGGTTAGCAATATCGAATTACGTTCCGTGAAATGATTCCGTGATATAGGTTGTTCGGAAAGAGGAGTCCTCACTAGCCACTCGTCACTGGCGGCGTTTTGGAGCAGAATGAAATGCGATGCGATCGATAAGTTAGCTAAACCATGAATTGCGGCGAGTTGGACTGGATCTGGCGGCGGCTGGGGCAAACAAGAGTTTGGGGTGGCATGTCCTGCACGGCCCAGTGCCAGGATCAGGGTCAAGCCTGGGTTGGTGGTGTTCACTCAAGGCCGGCGGAGTGGCTTAAGCATGCAAGCCAGCTGGCCGGTTAGGCCGACCATGGGCATAACCTCGGCCAGCTTGGATGTGGCCAGGCTTCGCAGTGGCTCGGTCCAACCTATATTTTGCTTATTCCCAGTAGTGAGGTCCCTCTCAAAGGAAAACAGATAAGAAAGGAAAAGGTTGGTGGGGGTTGCCTACATTTCAATAGTTTAGGGAATATGGAGCAAGCTATCTTCGATTTAAGGTTAGCAACGAGCAATTTAAAGTCAGTGGTATCATTCTGGTGATAACGTAAATTTTCTTGTGCTCAACCATGGCGTTGAACTCCTCTCTCTCAAAAAAAACCGTAACTTTTGCAATTGCAGCGACTTTTGTAAGAAAGATTTGTACGTTAACATTCGGCTGAAAATATAGATATTTTCACTTGTTCAATTATATTACCTTGATATAAACTTACTAGGTAAGGACTGCACGCTATGTTGCGCCTTTTTTTCCTGGCATAAGTCCTCTTCGTAAATTTTCAGAAGTCTGAGGGCCATCATGAAAATCGTCCAGGACCTCTCTGTAAATTTCTGGAACCCTAGGTTCTTTCTAGGAAACTAACGGTGCATGTTTCTTTTTGTAAATTTCCGAAACCCCGAGGGTCTTCATGTAAAATCGCTGGAACAACACCTCTCCATAATTTCGCGAACTCTGAGCGCTTTTTCTTACGAAAAAGAAATATTAGGTGGATTTTCGCAAAGAAGATGATGTGGATGGGCTCGAGTGGCCGGCATTCCACGTGTTTTAAGAGTGTAAATATTTTCTTACCACCCAGAATAATAAAAAAGTATATCTGCGTCTCATACACGTACCGACATACGTACCTATCTGGTCCGCCAAGTTGTATCCATTGTTGAACCGTCTGGTCGCCGACTGGTAGGGGTAGTCGACGCCGAAGTACGGGTAGTTGGCTTTGCAATCGACTCTGCAATCCGTCAGGAAGTCGTTGTTGCCGACGTCGACGAGTCCCCGAACACGAAAATGGCCAGCACGAGGAGCTCCGCGGGACTGCGGCGCCTCGCAGCGTGAGCTCGAACAAGCACAGGGCAACGAGCGTGAATGCCCCACCGCGGTTGGCCATTCGAGCCCCTTCGTGTTTCCTGCACTTGACCTGCCTCTGGCTTGTTCAGTGCTACACGGCTACTCATAAAAAGGCGCTATCAACGTGTATATAATATATGTAGGCATGTGCCCGGAAGACCATGACAGGATTTGCCTAAGCAATGAACTGTGCCGAGCCTGTAGATGAACTATGTCACCATCTTTGAATCCCTCGCCGCACTACAATGCAAAGGATATGCTCTTTGTACCGTAATGTACAAACGATTGCCTCGCAGCCTTGTGTTTCTCGACCATGCTGATTATTAAAATGCCCGCAGAAGTGCAATTTTTCAACAACAACTTGCCATTGGTGGGGATGATTACATGTACATGCAGCCGGCCATTGGTCAATGGTCACCGGAGGAGAAACATCACCTAGATGCGTTTTATTGTTTATGTCTTTTTATAATTTTAAAGATATCTTTTAAATACCATAATAGTGTCTAATGATGCCTCTACGTGCAGCATCGCTACGACAGAAGAGGCATTTACTAAAATGTGTTTACTTTCTATATAAGATTTTTTGTAAATGCACTATATTGCGTTTCTATACTCTATACTCTAGCATCTTCTAGAGAATGAGGATATATTATCAAAATATTTTAGAACCAATCCTCGAACTTCAAACCTTGGGTATAAACAAGTAGCCCAGCTAGCTATCTTAACCTCACATCGTAACTTTTTTATACTTATATTGTAATTGTTACGATTAGTACAACATATCTTAAACATCTAAAAATATCTATATATAACAAAAAATACCTAAAATAACTTCTCTACAACATAAGATCGATTTAATAAGTATCTAAAAATGCCTTTAAATGATTTTTGTTTAGACAAATTAAAAATGCCTCTACGATTCACATTCCAAGTCATTTATCCAAAATATTTTAAAATAATATCTCTACATTTAAGGTACATTCTAAAATACCAAAAGGTGTGTTTACGATATATGTTATGATAATTTATAGAGATATAAAAAATATCCATAGAAAAGTATATCTGCGTGATGTTTTTGTTGCAGCGGGTTCACGTGAGGGGTACACGCAAAACTGGGACGCGACGTTCGGACGTGATCGCGCGCAAGATGTCATTATTGTGAAGCGTTGAATAAATCAGCGCAGAACAGAAAAAAGGGTCGGTCCGGCTGGCCGCTCGCTACGTCGAGCCATGCGGAATTATGGATACACCTAGAGGCCGATTCCTGTTTAGTAGCTTAGCTTGTGAAATACTGATGTGACTGCTTCCGGCAGGAATTTTGCTTGACGTCTTGGGCATAAACAATTTAGTTGTGAATCTTGCACCCATATTTAACGGTTCGTCGTAGCGGGCGGGGCAAAACTGCGTCGCGTATATTCAATCTCGAGCATATATATATATTTTCCGGGGACTGCATTTGGAATGAGACCTTTCCTTCCAGAAGCCAAATCCTCATCTTTTGCAATCGTCTGTTCCGTAACAGCAAACGCCAGTGTTGGTGCTGCTGTTGGAAGGCGTTTCTACTTGGGAGAATGTGAGTTTGGATGTAGACATCTCACTATGTAGAGATCAGGAGATATAATATTATATTATCTAAAACAAACTTTAGAGAATGTGAGTGGATGATTTTATTTTAGAAAAATATAGAATGGGATGGTAGGGGTGGGCATTTTTAAACCGAATATTTTGGTTTTCGGTTTGCGGTTTGGTTTTTATTCTGATACTATTCGGTTTACGGTCGGTTTTTTAGGTTTAGAAATCGAAAATTGTTTAACTGAATAATATCCACGGAGCCACCGAGTCACCGACGCACGCACCGCACGTCTTCAGACTTTCCCCAACTTCCCAATCTAAATTTGCGACTCATCATTTCGGCAATCACCACAGCAACCCTAGTACCCTACTTGGCTACGGCGATTTGGCAAATTAGCAGCGCCGGCGCACCGCCACCTACAATACGCAACGGTGATGTTAAACTGTTAATAACAGTCTGGATTTTTCAGTTGTAGATTTTTTTAGGAGTTGTAGATTATTACTCTGTTGCAGGGTTAACAAAATGGATGAAAATTGATTGTATCGAGCTGATTCGAAATCCTAAACCGATCGGTAAATTGGTCAAATTTGAAAAATTCAAAAAATTATGTCACATAAACCGGTCGAAAATCGGTGAAAATCGAACGATTTTTTATGAAAATCGACCAAAATAAATAAAAAAATTGGCCACAAGAAAAGTGCAATTCGTCAGTTGATGAAAATCAATGGAAATAAATAAAAAAATCAACCGATTTTCGAGAAAACCATTGATTTTTGATTTTTTTTGAATTTTTCACAAACCGTTTGATTTTGCAACCCTTCGGGTTTTGGTGATTTTCGTTCTTTTCGCGATAAATCGATACCAGCGGGCCTTGATTTTTCTAGCGCAAAACGATTTTGTTAACCCTGCTCCATTGGCGCTTAGGCATAGAGATGGAAAAAAAGCTCGTTAATGGGGGCTCGTTGGCAAATTGCTCCAATTAAACTCGTTTATTAAGTAAACATTGAAATGAGTCAATTTCGAATGAAATTAGATTTTTCTTTAGCTCGATTCTAAAAGTAATTACAAATAATAAATAAAATAATATTAAATTAAACTATACCAATTCTGAAAAAAAAAATCGATAAAACGAGACCTATCGTCACCTACTCGGCGCTTCGAAGCTGCTCCAACGGGCCGTCGAGGGCTGGGCTGCGGGCCGACACACGGCATGGGTCGTCTTGGGCCCGCGGTGGTGACGCAAAGTCCGCCGCTCTGGGATCCGATGGCGCGTCCACCAGAAAACTTTGTACGCGCTTTCAAAAAAATATGGAACTCTTTTTTGATTGGGCTGAAAGCTCCACAACGAATATGGGTCATGGGTCTCACCTAGCGCGTGAGGCTACCGTGATTCCGTGAATTAGACTATGAGATAGGTTAACCTACAGTTTCGTGAACTCTTAAATGTTATAGCCTTTTAATTTTTTTTTAAGAACCAACTCTCATGCAATTTTTTTTACAAATATAGCCTTTTGGTCCATAAATCCTACGAACAGAGAGTACGTAAAAACTACAAAGCAACAAATGATGATTCCTACAGACAGTGTACCGTTCCGTTGCTGCCGCGCCACCATAGAGCAGAAAATCGAATGACGTGCCACCACACTGTGAAAAAATCACAATTCCCGCACCGTGTAAACTGCGCCTCCACTCAATGAAAAATGTAAATACCGTGCTCAGAGTCAACAAGCATGCCGTGGCAATTCAAATTGGAAAAAATACCATCTTACAGAACCGTGGCACTGTAGTAAAACCGTGCTATAGTACCATAGGATTCCCTCTGTGGTATTGTAGCACGAAGGAGACTGTTTTCATATTTTTTTAAGAACGAGCTGTTTTTTTTAAAAAAAAAAGGGAATAAAGGGTCAAATATGCTAGCAGTTCTAGTTGGCGAGTTAAACTGTTATATATGTTAACCTATAGCTTTGTGTGATAAGTTATTTTAAAATCTATATTTTCTAAAATAGAAACTACAACATGTAGTTTTTTTTAATAATTTGTATGAAAACATACTCCCTCTAGATACAAATAGTTATCATTCTGGACTAGGGATGGCAACGGGGAAAATCTCCGCGGGGAGCGTCCTCCCATTCCCGATCCCCGATAAGCAAACTTTTCACATCCCCGTCCCCGTACCCATACACGGGGCTTAATTCCCGCCCATCCCAGATCCCCGACAGGTTTGCGAAGTCCTAACGGAGACTAATCAATGAAAATACTATATAAAAGATCACATGCTATATGAATTAATCACTAAAGTAATGGTGCATATGTGATTGAAGTGTGAGTGAATCACTAGAGTAATTCATATTTAGCATGTTTATTAATAATGACCTCATGTATATTATTTTTTTCTTTTGAGAATGATAATTTAATCCCACCTATAATAAAAAGCCTTATACGCGCAAGAATCGGCAGCCAACCAGAGCGCCACATGTCGCCGCGTCGTTTTGTGAAAAAACCCCTCCATTCTTCCAAATTACGGATAGGTCCTTCGTGATTTTTTGTGAGACGAGAATATTTTTTTTTCTTCGCGTTTAGGTCCCTGGCGCGATATTTTACGGAAAAACCTCCCGTTAATTTCAAATCGCGAACAAGCCATTTTCTAATTTTTCAAGATAGCGAATAGGTCCAAAAAAATAACAACCAGATCCCTACTTCTTACGTTCAGGTCCTTTCTCCATTTTCTCAGGAAAAATGTTTTCGTCACCAAAAAAAACCGGAAAAAATTTTTTCGCCACCCAAAAACCCGGAAAAAATGTTTTCGTCACAAAAAAAACGCAGATTCGTCGAAGGTTTATAGCAACTTATGTATTTGCCAACGGTCATAAGCATGAGTTTTTAAAAAATGTGGATTCGTCCGAAGATTTATAGCGACCCGTGGATTCGCCGGCGGGTCCTAACGACCCATTTTTTTTAACAAGTGCAACAAAAAAACCCGGAAAAAATGTTTCCGTTACCCAAAAAAACCGAAAAAAATGTTTTCGTCACGAAAAAAACATAGATTCATCGAAGGTTTATAGCAACTTATGGATTTGCCAACGGGTCATAACCGCGGATTTTTTTTAAAAAAATGTAGATTCGTCCGAAGATTTATAGCGACCCATAGATTAGCCGGCGTGTCCTGACAACCTATTTTTTTTAACAAGCGCAACCAAAAAAACCGGAAAAATGTTTTCGTCACACAAAAAACCCGGAAAAAATGTTTTCGTCACAAAAAACACACACAGATTCATCGAAAATTTTTCGCCCTTTTCCCTCTAGGTTATTTTTCACCGACGGGTGGTTTTGCGAACATGTATTATTGCTCAGTGAACACGTAGAGTATTAGGCTCGACAAAAGAAGGTTATCATCTCTAATATTTTTTTCCTTTTTTCTCTAGACTATTTTTGACCGGTGGGTGGTTTTGCGAAAATAAAAAATTATTATTTTCCCGAGCGCATGCTATCAAAATTCAACCGGCGCAGCGTAGCGCGCTTATCTACCTAGTTATTGATAACGCGGGGACGGGGGACGGTGGAACGTCCCGTCCATGATCCCGACGGGGCAATATTTTCCCGATAAGCCTCATGAGAGATTTCCGTCCCGAATCCCCTAATAGGGGAATTCTCTGCGGGGAAACCCGGATCGGGGCCCATTGCCATTCCTATTCTGGACATCGACATTGTTTCCAAAAACACAGCTTTAATCACTAATTTGTATTATAATATATTTATAAAACCCAATAAAATTATAATATTATAAAATACTTTTCGAGATAAATCTACACATATGATTTTCATATATCTAGTTTAAATATTTAAAAATATTGATAGTCAAAATTTTAAAATTTGCTTACTTCTATGTCAAAAAATAACTATTTATAACCCGAGAGAGTAATATAGTTTTGTTAAATTTACTGTTTGTTTTAAGACGACCTTTGCCTTTTATTTGGGGTCGGGATGCGACACGAACCCCTCCCTAGGCTGCCAGGTGGGCTCCCCGCTGTCCCCACCGAACAGTGCCCCGGCTCTTCCTCCCGAAGCTTCGCCTGCCGCGAAGTCCCGACCACTGGTAACCATCGGCCACCTCCATCTCCGTCCTCCTCATCCCCGTCCGGTGCGGCGGCGGCGGCGGCGGCGATGCCGTGCTGCGGAACCAGCGATCCCTACGCGGGCATCAGGGCCCTCTCCCAATCCCAGCGTCACGGTTTGCGCCCTCCTCGATTGCTGTTTGTGTCGGTTGGGCTGTGGTTTTTGATGGGGGTTCCAGGGTCTGACCGGGGGCTGCGGTTTGCGCGCAGGGAGGAAGACGTGGCGGGGCGTCAAAGTCGTCGTGCTGCTGCTGCACGTGCTGTTCATCGGCGCCGTCTTCCTGCTCGATCCGACCCTCCAGAGGCGAATCCACGAGGCCAAGTGGTATGACGCCCCCTGAAATTTCTCCGAAATGTTTCCGTTTATTCAGATTATAGGTTTTGCGATGTTTTTTGGAGTCGATTTGCTTCTAGTTCTGGGCTCTGGGTGGCAATTAGTGCTCTTCCCGGCTACCAAATCGCCGTGTAATTGCTCTGTATCACCTCGCGAAATAATCACTTTTCTACCAGGGACATTTTTTTGGGTGCAAATTTAGCCACCTTCCGAACGGAATTACAAAAATAGCTTCATCCTGACTGCGGAGACGTAGGCGACAATTGTCGGGAGTCATGTGAAATTACTGGTGATGCAGTGGCTTTGGGGTCATGCAAAAAAATTTGAGGTGAAGTGGTTTAGGGACCTAGGGTGCATGTTTCGACTCGTGATGCAGGCCATGTGGCGGAAGTCATGTGAAATTACTGGTCTGGGCTGAGAGCCCCGAAAGCATGCTGTGTTTGTGCCAAGCGCCCGAATATACCCTCGTTGTAGTGGCGTAGCTAAGATTTTAGGTAAGGTTGGTCCAACTTAAAAAAAAAATAGCAAGGCAACATATTACATAAAATGTATCAAAAGCACAATAGTACGAAAATAGTAATAAGGTTTTGCAATAGTTTAGAGAATATTACGTTTCTACTTCTTCTTTATGTCAGGCTTACGCCTTCTAATGGCCATGAAAGTCTCAATTATATCATCTTGTCGTGGGCTATAGGGCAGAGGGCTAAACAATACTTAGCGGGCCGGAGCATTGGTTGTGCCATAGCCCAACCGTGCCAACCATTGGCTCCGCCCCTGCCTCGTTGTTGCCTGATATGTTCGAAGAATACTAGAACTGAGTTGCTGTTAGTGCTGTCCAGTTTATTTCGAATTTCTGATTTCATGGTAATTCGTTATGCTATCATTGTGCTATTTATCTGTTCATATGTTCAGTAGATGTTGTCTACAAGGATTTATTTATTTTGTTTTTTTTTGGGGGGGGGGGGGGCATCTCTCTTTAGTCTTATTCTACAGTCCACTTTTGATGGCAGGTACATGATTTTATATGGAGTGCTGGTTTTGCTTACTTTGGTGCAATACTTGTATACAGCTAATTCGTCTCCAGGGTAATTGGTCCCTGTCAATGTTGTTTTTGTCCTATAGGAAGGGCACTGTGCATTGGAACAGGGACACGTTTTAAATTGCATTTGTTTTGGTTCATATGCTGCTAGGTATGTGGCTGATATGTTGAGAGTTGGCTCAGGGATGAATGCAACCTTCATTAATACAGTGACTCTCTCAAAGTAATGTCGTAAGTTCTGTTGTGTTGCCATATGATCAGATATGTGTATTTGAAGCTGGAGACTGAAGGTGGTACAGATTTATTTTATGCTAAATTAAATTTCTTTGTTATGATTAAGAAAAGACTGGCCAGTTCAAAAAATGGAAGCTTAAATTCTGCCATGAGTCGCAGCAAAATAGAGCAACAAAACCCACAATCAAGTGCATCTTCATCTTTTGTGCCAATGATGGATCTATATCCTCCTGGGACATCCAGCAGGTACACTTGTTTGGCTTTGGAACTGATAAAGTTATTTCTTCTTTCTGAACTGTAGTTTTCAATATATTTCTTTCATGCAATTTCTGTCTGTAATATGGTTGTATGTCTCCATTTTATTATAGGGATTTGACTTGCTCTTACTGTCGGCTCATTCAGGTAATATTTAATTTTCTAAATTTCTAGAGCTAGTATGATGATCTCTATAGCCAAGGCAGGGATAAAAAAAATGGTGTTATACTGGCTTGGACTGGTATTTCCATCCAGCCGGAAATAGGCTATTCCGTACTAGTTTTAATGAAATCGCGATGTTAATGCCTATAGCTGACCAACAAACACAATGCTTTGAGAAATATATATATATATATATATATATATATATATATGAAAGATAATTGACTTTATGGTATATAAATCATTTGAAAGCATCTAAACTTTGTATTCTGTCTGAGATGTGCTTATTTTAATGATTGGTTGATATCAAGCCTTATGGTACGTCCAATATGCTCGATGAATAGATTAAGCCATGTGCCTATTGCTCTTGTTTTCGTATGTACCTAGTTGAACTTGAGAGCATTAACGTTTGACTGGACCAGTTATGGGTAGTAATGTGTCGGTATTACCATTATATTAATCTGCCATCTAATATCCTTTCTCATCGCACCCAGTGAGTCACTTGTGTTTTGTTTGAGGTGGTTATCTTATTCATCGTGCCCAATTCACTTATTCCAAACCACGAGAAGAGTTTCTATAGCTTGATGCTTCATTAGCATTTACAAATTCAAAATCTATTCAGCAAATAGATAGATGCTGTTTTTTTTTAATATGGGAAAAGGAACTAATGCAGCATTACTGGTTTAGGATAATGCTGAAACTTTAATTTGCTCATTTGCTCTTCTCAAATATCTCTGTCATTCATATGCATTAGCCATCATAATATCCTTAATTAGCACACATTTCTTTCTTGCTAGCCATCTAAAGCTCATTTTGCTATTGACTACATTTCACAGCCTCCACGCACCAAGCACTGTCATGATTGTGATAAATGTGTTCTCCAATTCGATCATCACTGTGCTTGGCTTGGAACGTGCATTGGCAAAAGGAATCATTGCCGATTTTGGTGAGTTTTGGGCTTACATATTGTGCGGCTTATTTGAACGCATTTGCATGTCAGATGAAATATACTTGTTTAGTGTTCTTGTTTTGTTTATGCCATAATGTGCAGATAGATTTCTATAGAAACCCTATATGTTCTTCAGTCACCACACGGTCATTCTTTTCCTGTTTCTGTACTCCCTAGTCCCTACGGTTGTACAATAAATACAGAAGCCTCCCATGCAGAAGTTAGGTCATAATGGAGGGTATGCCTTTTAACTAATAACCAATCATGCCCTCAAGACTTTCTTTATCTTAGTTCTTATCAAGGATTTGCTTGGCTGCAATTGGAATTTTGTACCAATTCATTCCCACCCTTTCCCCTAGTATTGATGTAGTGGGAACTGGCAGGACTCTTCTTGTTGCCAATAAATTGCTTCAACTTATACCTCCTATCCACCATAATCCAGACGTCTGGTGCTTATTAGCATGCTATATGAATGTGCTCTCGAGGAGGGTAGCGGTCATGCTGATTGCCGAGTCTTTAACTTATCACACATGTAGCTTTTTAGTGCTACCTTGATGCCAATATCGTTCTCCTTTGGGTCCTGGACTCCTGACTGTTTTGTAACGGAAGCAAGAAATGATAATCCAACTGTTGTTTGATCAAAGCGGGTGAGGAAAAATAATGAGAAGACAACAAATGGTTCTTGAACTTAATAAGTTGGCCTATACTATGGGTGGGTAGTGGTAGGTACATCCATGTAATGGGAATGTTACAACTATGGTAAGTATGCTTCAGCGTATGTTCTCTCTTTCTCTCTTCTATTTTCTCTGTACCATCTATTGGCAGGTGTAAAATGGTTCAATCCCAAGTATATTTTTCCCTTCTGAATCTCAACTGCATCTCTCCTACATTTCTTTATTTTTTTCAAAGAATAGTGTCCTGTAAAGATGTATTCTAAAAAAGTGCTGTAAGACGCTTCTGATGCATTGGAATATACATATGTAAACTTATAGTGTTCTATTTTATGACTCATTGAAAGTCTATCCAGCTATTGTCATTGCATATTTGACATTTTCTAGGTGGTACATATTCGAACAATCAATCTTAGCTGTTTGGACTGTTGCTCTCTACATTCAGTTCATACATTTGGATATCAACAAGTCCTGGTATGTTGTTCTTAACCCTTTTGTATCTAGTTTGCCAACTCATAAGACTTTTTCGTCGGATTTTGGTCTTCAGTGTCCTTTGCCAGGCATCTTATCTGAGCATCTTATTTGATTTTTATGGACAGGTGGAAGGGTTTTATCGGTTCGATACTGTTGGTAGCATTGATATTAATACTCATAGTCTTGCTGCTCTTGTTGATGTTTCATACGTAAGACTTTTTTTTCCCTTTATATGCCTTACAATAATTGAGTTCTTATAGCCATCTCAGTGCGGAACACAATAGTTGAAAAGAAAAATAATAACAATAGCTATCGACCTTAATTTGTCTTCAATCCATATTTTGATAAATTGATGAAGGTATACATTGCCAACTTAAGCTTGGTAAGAATTACCACTCTAAAACTTACACCAAAATTGTTGAAGAGCTGAATATTGAAACGAGCTGAATATCTTATGTGTTTCAAAGGCACAAATCAACATTGATCCTTTGGATCCTTTGGTACAACACTTGCTGATCATTGTATTCAGGAGCTTGTGTATATATCTGCAGTTACCTTGCTCTTACGAACCAAACAACATATGAAATTGCCAGAAGGAAGCGAATTTCTTACCTAAGGTATAGATGGCTGAAGACTAGTCCTTTTGCTTCGTATATTTGCTTGTCCGTACAGCACCAGTGACGGATCATTTGGAACTGCGCCATTTTCAGGGGAGTTCCTAGCAAGGTTCATCCATTCAGCAAAGGTATTTGCAGAAACCTCTATGATCTCTGTCTCTCTAGACAGAGAGGATATGTTCTGGAAGCAGTGCCCCCACTGGAGGAACTAGAAGCCAGAGCTCGACCGTACACATGCCAAGATGTAATCTGCTGCCGGTGCTGTTAATATGCTCTATATGTGGAAATCATCAGGAAGTAACACTACTACGTTTACACATCACAATCGGTTCTTTTTATCATCGCAATCGGTTACGGTGGCGACACTAAGCGGTTAAAGCGAGAGATGAGGTGCTATTATTACGATCGGTTCTTCGATAGAGATGAACTCATCATCTCTATCGGTTCTTCGAAGAAGCGATAGAGTATCGCTTCTTTCAAGAACCGATAGAGATGATGAGTTCATCTCTATCATTTTCTTTCGAAGAACCGATAGAGATGATTAGTTCATCTCTATCATTTTCTTGTAGGAACCGATAGAGATGTAAACATTATCTCTATCATTTCTTACAAAAAACCGATAGAGATGACAATGTCATCTCTATCATTTTCTTGTGAGAACCGATAGAGATGAAGGGGTGTGCTACTTTCCAATTGACCCTCCAATCAGCACATATTTCACACAAATATATATATGCACATATCACAAACATACTGACATGTATATCACATTCACATTCATAGAAAATGAATACAACTCATTCACGTAAAATGAATACTTTAATTGTTACAACAAATACATATCACATTAGGAAAATGAATACTTTGTTACAAGCGACACATGCTTAACCATCATGTACACATGTAATCCCATTGATTTGTAATATTGTTCACATATAGCCTAGTACGAGCTTTGGGATCTCTAAACCGTCCAGTCCTCCACCATACATTCCATCCGATTACCAACAGCATAAGTGGTTCCTTATCTTGTTGAGTAGTGCGGTCTATACTCTTGAGGGATATTGAGAGTCCGCAAAATAGAAAGCGAGTGTTTTAATTTAAGTTTTGAAATTTCTATGTGAAAGGCTACTTGTATTATTATGCATGTACATATATACACGGGGAAAGCAGTCGAGAGGCTAATCAAGATCGACATGTGATGCATGACGTACAAAGCCATTGATGTAAATGATGGCACATTGATCTTTGTGAAGAAAGAAAAGAAATTAAGAGACGAAGAAAATATGTCGAAATCTAAATCTTATATAGGGAACGCATACTTGTACCTTGAAGCGCACATACTCGGCTTGGAGCCCTTTTTTAGATCGTGTTTCCCTCCTTCTCTGACGTGGTCGGAGAAACCCCTATATACATTGGAGAGACGTTAAGTACAAAATAATGAATGTACGTAGTTAAATACGTAAAGTGTTACATAAGAGTAGTGCACTTTGCTCCAAAGGAGGCTTGATCGCGAGGCCATCGGTCTCTTCTCAATGGAATTAAAAGTGTAGACCACGTTGTTACTCGGAATGATCACGAGTAGGACCCAATGGTTGCTTATTAAATGGTATCTGGCGAAGGAAATAAGTTCACATACGGTTGAAGTGCGTACAAGTAATTGAAGGGTGTAGTAGTACTTACTCCTCGTAGTGCAGGAATAGAATGAAGTCCTTCTTGGCCTCGACTTTCAACGCACCCTTGATGTGGCCAAGCAAGCCATTGCGGTTGAAGCCTAGCCATCGTTGCGGACACCATTTGTGAGTCAGCGAACCCAATTAGTTGTCGATTAAATCACGACTCATTGCCTCATTGCCACCTTTCGTATTGAATATTCTGAAGCATAATGCAAAATCCTATGGAAGTTCTAAGGTCATGCTACGTGGTGCGATACTCAAAGTGTCGAGATCGCACGGTGGAAACGTCGATGGAGATCATTTGGTAGAGACGGAACAGATCCTCAAACCGACCGAAATGTCCCGTCGTCCTCACGGTGGAAATGTCCCTTTTTGTACCTAACATTGAAGTCGACTCGACGCTCGTTCCCTTTCACTTTGTCAATGTACCATCCATGGGCCGCCGAGTCCACAAGCCTAAAGTATTCAATTTCGCAGAGCGAAGGGCTTTCCATGTTCATCGCCTTAAAATTATAGGGTTTCTCTGTGGCTGTCTTGGCTCTCCTTCTGGGCGAAGGAGTCTCGGCGGGGTTGGAGGCTTTTCTGCACTGAGAGGCACGTGGTGCGTGTGAGCCTTGGCTTTTAGCGGAGGCCTCGGTGGATTCTGTGGCTGTCTTGGCTCTCCTTCTGGTCGAAGGAGTCTCCGGCGGGGTTTGAGGCTTTTCCTGTGCACGAGAGGCAGCGTAGTCTGTGTGAGCCTTGGCTTTTAGCGGAGGCCTCCGGTGGTTCTGTGGGCTGTCGTGGTAGCCCTTTTATGCACCACTCGATTAAGATTGCGGGACTCGTCCTGATCGTGGGAGGAGGCGCAGTGCAGTCTGAACCTACAAAGCACGCGTATGAACAACTTGTTGCAATACTCTTTGGAATGGTGCTGAAGCGAGGTTTTTACCTTGACGATCTGACGCTGCTCGTGGGCCATTTGATGAACGACATGTGCGCTTGCGAGAGTGGTGATCTCTTCGTTGGGGGAACTCGAGCACATGTGATAAGAAGGCCGTGGGCGTAGTCCACGGACCCTCATGTAGCCCTTCCCAAAGGTGACCATGCATTGTGTCGGTCTCGTTGCATGGAAATGCAACCCGCGTCAGACCTCAGCAGAAATCCGTCTTCGTCGTGAGTTGGCACGCCGTGGCGCTGCAAGAGGTGCGCAACTTAAGAGAAAATATTGGGGAGTTACCTCGCACCTCGAAGCCATGCAAAATTAACTATTACCTTTAGTGCGGACCCACCTTATCGTTTTAGACCCTTGTTCTGGTCGCGGCACAAGTTTCAGACGTAGGCGGGGTCATCGCTCGACTCAGGGAGAACATCGCCATCATCTCGGCCTTCAAGCGGTCCATCTCTACCCTCATCTCCGCTCACGTGCCGTCATCTCCCCTCATCTCCTCCTTGATCTCCTCCTGGCGTGTCCTTCATGCGCTCCGTGCGTGCCTCCCATGATCTTGCCCCGCACTCCTAACCTCGTCTTGAGCACGTCTTCTTCAGATATGCCCGCCCCTACGGCAAGTACAAGCCCTTATGGTCGGACTTCCCGATCGCGGAGGACAAGATGTCATTTGACCCTTGGCTAACAAAGGTCCCCGCTTTTCCTCTGGTGACCTCCTCCGCAAGGGGAGTACTGAATTAGATCTGAAATACAACAGAATGGTTGATCGCAATGTAGTAAGTTTGTTGACTTACGATGGTGGAGACGACTTCTTGATAGCGGGTTTGGTACTACCATTTGCCCGTCATGATTTCTTTGTCCTCGCTAATACCCAACACGTGCCCGCTCCTCACATATGTGGGAGTAAAACCTTGTTGTCGGAGTTCGCGCACTCCTCGGTTACTCGCGCCCATTCTGCTTTCTTCCCTTCAGAGCGCTTTGAGCGAGGGTGGTGCGGTACGTGTTACGCCTCTGGATACCAATGTTCTTCTGTCTCGGCTCCTCGCCTCGGGCGTACCCTTGATCTCGTGAACTCCTCCCAAACGCCGAGTCACGAACGGATACTTCTCGAATGGTGTAAGGCCTTTCAAAGACGTACTCACTATGCATGTAGCCCCAGAAGTGCCTCAAAGCCACACCCATTCTCTTCATGGCGTCATCACTTTGGCATTGTTTTAAATCCTCCTCTTCTATAATCCATTTGCCCTTCACCTCGCCCCACAATAGGTTCTTACGCTTTCGTGCCGACCTCCTTTCTCCAGGTCCTTACTTGTTATGGCAACCTCTCTCACCAATTGGCCGAGGAATGGCGGTATCGCCCTTGTACTTAGGAGGACCCGTGCAAACCCGTGGCATTGAGCGGAGAACTGCGGTGTTCTCCTGTGGCCCCTTTACTCGGTCCTCGGGCCTTCCTCACCTTACTCGGCCCTCGACACTTGGAAGTTGGCTCGGCTCGACACTTGGAAGTTCGCTCGCCCTCGACACTTGGAAGTTGGCTCGGCTCGACACTTGAAGTTCGCTCGGCCCCTCGGGAGCGGCTAATTCGGTTACATGCGGCGATGAGTCGATGCTCTCTAGTTGCGACATTTTCGGTTTTCTTATCGACATGGTCATATATTTGACATGAGATAAAGCAATTAGTAGCAATTATGTGAAGTTGACAATAAATCATGTAAAGCAACAGCTCATTGACAACAAACGAGAAACGAATGATCTTCAACGATGACTCCTAACCTCTAAATAGGTTTGGTCCTAATCCCATTCGAGGATATGTGGTTGGGCAAGTTCTAAGCCGTTGTACTACTCTAGAAAATTTGGCAAAGACATCTCATTGTTCTCCGGATACACGTCTC
Organism: Guadua angustifolia; assembly: GCA_036346375.1. NCBI lineage: Eukaryota > Viridiplantae > Streptophyta > Magnoliopsida > Poales > Poaceae > Guadua > Guadua angustifolia. The sequence goes on along the minus strand of CM070507.1, from coordinate 12,086,091 downwards.
GACAACAAGTCAAGAGGGGTGTATATCAGAGAACAATTGGGAGACGCCATCAAATCTACTCGTGAGTTGTACAATGACTGAACTTGCCCAAACACATATCCTACATCGCCCAAAAACGTGGACAATTCGAGGCGCTTGTTTATAAATATGCTATTCCGGCATATTTATAATTAACACTCTCGAGCGGGAGACGAGGTTACATAACCTAAACTCTAACATATCTTTGAGATAAAAAAAGTAATATGCAATTAAGATTGAAATAACTATACCTTTGGCATACTCAAAAGTTGCTACAAGCCATCTCGCATATATGAACAAGCAATCACTTGCATATGGAAAGATTATGCTATATAGAAATGTATGAATACTTTTGCGATTACTAACTTTGTAAAATACCAGGACTATCCAAGAGATACACCAAGCATAGAGAAAAATCAGAATTCAGAATCATATAAGGACAAATAAGACCATATATGTTGCAGTTGTTAAAACTAAGACAACAGTATAAGGTAATCCACATATATAGCAACAACACATATACGGCTTAACATCAGGTTTTGGTAGTTTGCAAACTGTTGGTATCAGAAGTCCACTTTTGCTAAACTAAACTCGTAATTGAAGTTTGGAAATTTGGTTTCTGGACTGTTGAAATATTTGCAGTATGAGCATATAATGAAACAATGACTTAACCCATATATAACTAAGCACACATTATCCATTATGCCAGGAACATATGATAAAATCATGACTTCAACAGAATGTGCTTTTAAGCAAAGTAATTCATGATCGATCACAAATAAGCATAGCATCTAGCATGGATAATAAACAAACTAAACAAACCAGCATACTGCTCATGGTTGATTTAGCAATTTTGCTCTCAGATTTCATAAATTGATGGGTTGCTCCAAATGAGCCCTCCAACACCAATTTCAGCAGTATATATCACAGAATATATCAATCTGAAATTAGTGAATCTACACAATTCAACCTTTGTTTTAAGAAAATTGATTCACTAGAACTTCGTTATGGACTTATGACAAACTCTCGAACAAACAAGACAAAGCATTAAAATGGTCTAACACACAGACACCGGACTAGTAACAATAAGTTCGAGAATGTACCGATGATAACAAAGCTATTCAAGCCATGTAATGAACTAATCACGGGATGACATAGCACATATCCGAAACAACAAGGCCAAGATGAAGTCTAAACACAATGATCTAAAACAAATCTTTGAACTCTGAAAGCATTCACTAGCTAGCGAGATCAATATAATCTCAACTATTTGAATCATCATTGGCGGCAAAGAGATAACAAACTAAGTGTTTCCAGATCAAGAAAAACAGCCTCTAGCTCGATGGCTAGTTCCCAAATTTCTCAATCGGTCCATCGACACAATACCAACAGAGGGATCGAGTAAAGTTCCTTACTCGTACGGATCCGAGCCCACGAAGACAATCTACCAAAGTGATTGGTGCGGGAGGAGTCGACGTGCGTGGGAAGAAGAGTCGTGGGCAGGGGAGGAGTCGGCGTGGGGGCGACTTCGGCGTGGGGAAGAGTCGACGGCGTGGGAAGAGTCGGTACGGGGAGAGTCGACGGCGTGGGCGGCGATCGGTGGGGAAGGAGTGCACGTGAGGAGGAGGAGAGGAAGGAGTGCACGGCGATTCGTGGTCGGGAGGAGGCGGCGGCGTTGGCGGTGGAGGCGAAGAAATCGTGGTGCGGGGAGCAATTGAGGTGGGGCGGAGCTAGGGCAAAAAATGGAGGAGCGCGAGTAAATTGTTCACTCTCCTCATTACTATCGGTTTTCCAAAACACCGATAGAAATACTTGTACTAAGGAAAACCACGAGGCATATTCTATCGGTTTTCAACTAAAACCGATACAATTATAGTATCTCTATCGGGTTTGTAAAAAGAAAACCGATAGAAATACTTGTACTAAGGAAAACCCTAGGAGTGATATTTCTATCGGTTCTAAATTAAAACCGATACAATCGAAGGATAATATTACTATCGGTTTATTACAAAACCGATACAAATGATTATGTATATGTGTAAGCTTTCGAATAAGAACCGATACAAATATAGGCCTTGTTTGTTTTTCGACAAACCATCTGATCTGAATTCTGAGATATATCGATCAAAGAGTGAAAAGGCCATATCTTTTGCACACATAGTTGGAATTATTTGAAAGTTTGCGAAACATACTTTGTGATACTCTGATCTTTTCTAAAAGGATTTTGGCAAAATGAGTAAGCATTGAAAAGCAAGCCCAAATTCACTTTGTAGGCATACTTTTTGGTCAAAGAGTAGAAAAGTCAAATCTTTCTCAAATAAAGTCCAAGTATTCTGAAAATTCAGAAATGATTTGATGTAGAGTGCCTTCTTTTATTCCATTAAGTAGCTACATACCACAATGCATTGACAAAATTTGTGAAAGTTTCATACGTACACATAACCTTTGCAAACACATATCAACCGATACAATGATGTACTCCTTTTATTTACAATATAACCCTTCTTGATGATCTACACGCATATAATTTACTCCATGTGTGTCGTTGTCACCGCTAAGACAGCCCCATCCGCAAACGGAGGTATTTCATCGAATTGGTCGATTCTTCTTCATCTATGACATTTTCGACACCAACGATCCGCCGCTTACCATAAAGGACGACGTGCAACCTCGGATTGGCGGGATCACGCACATAGAAGACTTGATTTGCTTGCTTAGAAAGCACGAATGGGTTATCTTTATAGGCGAAGTCTGTTGAGATCCACAAGAGTAAAACCTCTCTTGTCGACCTTCACTCCATGTGGAAGTCCCACCCACTTACATCGAACAATGGAATCGGTATATTCCGTAATCGAGCTCCCAAATTTCTTGATCACCCGTAATAAGAGTTCATTGCCATTGAGGATCCTCCTTTCAAATGATGTTCATCGGACAAAGCATCTATCTTGACACCATTGTTTTGAGCAGTACTCTTAGCATCGACTTTCGATGTAAAAGGTGTACCCATTAATATCGCACTCTGCCATGTCATACATTAAATCTAGGTCCGTCGACCAACCATTTGATAGTATCACTAACGAGACCTCTGCCTCTGTTTGAACCATGTTAGAAATCTATCGTTGTGTTCTCGCATGATGGAAAGCTCATCCATATGTGGATTCTCTTCTCGTAAAATCGACTTGTCTTTTCGATATACCCGCAACTTCGTCTTTGTCTTTGCAAGGCTGTCGAATCGCTTTGCAATACATATCAAGCTGTGGCCTCGTTAGTTTCGCCTAGCAGTTCCTTTGCGAGATAATGCGCCCTCATGGCGAGATAGAGAACACCGATTGCTTGTCTTCTCCGAGATAGTCCACGAGAACTCAATAACCTCTTGGTCCCATAACCTTCCACAATACTACCCTTAGGTTTCACCGATTCCTCACGTAGGGCTTTAATATACCCATGTACCTCTCGAACGGATACATGTAGCGTAAGAATGCGGGGCCACATATCTTAATCTCTCGACAAGGTGAACAACAAGATGGACCATGGCGTCGAAGAACGATGGTGGGAAATGCATCTCAAGTCGACATAGAGTCCGCACCACCTCACTCTGTAAGTTGTCTAGCATATCGGGGTCAATAACTGCGAGGAGATCGCATTGAAGAAATAATGAGCTTCGTGATTGCAAACTGACATCCTCGGTGAATATTTCGATAGCAACCAGGAGCATTTGGGTCATCAAGACATGGCGGTCGTGGGACTTCATGCCCAACAACTTCAAATCATCCATGGACACGGCTTCTTAATGTTTGCGGAGTAGCAGATGGAACTTTAATACCTTGGAGACATTTGCAGAGATCTTCTTTCTCCTTCTTGGGCGAGGTGTAGCATGCGAGGGATGTACGGACCTTTCCCATCCTCCTCTATCACTGCAAGCCTGGGCTTGATTCCCATGTAGGCCATGTCATAGTGAGCATTCACACCATTCTTAGTCTTTCCAGGTATGTTCAGCAGGATACCAACCAAATTATCGCAGACATTCATCTTAACGTGCATGACATCAATATAATGTCGGACATCTAACTCCTTCAAAGACGGCAAGTCCCAAAATATGGACCTCTTCTTCCAAATTGTCCTAGTACTGAGCAGATTTCTGACTCTTCCGTCTTGAAGTTCAATATCCTCCACACGTGAATATACTTGCCTTCCACTCATAGGTTGCGGGGCGAACGGACTTCCCTCTTCCCATCAAATTTGTCATCCATTTTACGGATCGATGACTTGAGGTAGAAACCTCGGTGACCCATATATACGGTTTTCTTGGAATTCGGTAGCCATAGGCTCTCGGTCTCCTCTTCACAGATAGGACACGCTTTGGCTCCTTTCAGATTTGTACCCGCCAAATTACCAAGCGCGGAAATCATTTATGGTACAAAATACCATAGCTCGAGGGTGAAATACTCTTTGTATGCATCCCACACCACGACCCCTCATTCCACAATTGTACCAAATCCTCGATCAATGGTGCAAGGTACACATCAATATCATTTCCATTTGTTTGGGTCAAGAGATTAGCAAGGACATCATGATATACTTCCGCTTCATGCACAACCAAGGAGGAGGTTGTAGATACACAATGAAGCGGCCACGTCTTTGTGGCGGTACGCTCATGTTACCAAACGGATTCATTCCATCGGTACTCAACCCAAACCTTATGTTCCTCATTTCGCACCAAACTCCTCATGTTTCCAATCGATGTTTCTCCATTGAGCCGAATCGTGAGGTGTCTCGACTTGCCATCTTCCTTTCGAGACTCATAATGCCAACACAACAATTTTGCCTCTCTCGGGATTTGCAAACAACCGCTCAAGGCGGGAATGATGGGCAAGTACCACAATACCTTGGCGGTGCACCTTTAGTGACCTCTTCACCATCGTTGCCTCGGCTCTTACGCTTCTTGTCGTTACGCTTCTCCTTTTGTTTGTACCGGCACACCTTGCATCGGACAAACGTCAGCTCCCCGATATGCGTTCACGGTACAAGATGCAATCATTAGGACATGCATGTATCCTTTCTATTTCCATTCCCATGGGACACGATGAGCTTCTTCGCTTCATAAATGCTTGTTGGCAACTCGTTTCTTCAGGAAGCACATCCGATAGAAGAACTAGAAGTGCATTGAAACTTGTATCCATCCAAGCGGTGTTTTGCCTTGATTCGAACAATGCAAGGACCGAACCCAACTTGGTGTATTCCGCTTTGCAACTTTGTGAGCAGCGGTTTGGCATAAATCTTCCATCAAGCTTTTAAACTTTTCGAACTCTCTTTCCGTGTAATTACCCTCCACATCCCGCAACATTTGCTCCAAATTCTCATCCTCAAACATATCATACTGCAACTCGTCATCCGGTTCCACCGTATCTTCGTTGCACACCGGAAGGGTACCACCTGTCTCGCCGTGATGGATCCAACACGTGTAATTCCTCACAAAGCCACGTCGAATCAGGTGGTCCTCGATTTGAGCCGAGTTGTTAAATCTTCTCAGATTGGTGCAATCAATGCAAGGACAATATATGAAGTTTACACCCCTCCTCACAATGTCCTCTTCGGCAATTTTTTTGAACTCCTTAACACCCCTCTGAAATTCAGCACTCAAACGACTTTTCTGATACATCCATTCCTTACGGTCCATCTCGTAATTAAACTTCGCACAATAAATATTGAGACACCTAGCTAGCTATTTGAAATATTGAGACATCATTTAGGTTAATATTACCTTATGTAAATAGAGGACAGGTTCCAAGATATATAAAATATGTACTCCGATCGATATCTAGATTCTTCTCCGGTTTAGTGCTTTGAATTCCTTACATAGGAGACCTACATTTTTAACATCAACAATGATATCAAATAATCTAATTATATAGCTCTTGTAGTACTTGCAAATCTTTTGACTACAACAAAACAAAACAAGGGTACCAACGATGACTCCTAATCTCTAAATAGGTTAGGTCCTAATCCCATTCGAGGATATGTGGTTAGGAAAGTTCTAAGTTGTTGTACAACTCAGAGAAAATTTGGAAGACATCTCATTGTTTCTCCATATACACGTCTCGACAACAGTCAAGAAGGGTGTGTATATGGAGAACACCGAGACGATGCATCAAATCTACTCGAGTTGTACAACATACTCAGAACTTGCCCAAACCACATATCCTCAGCTATCCAATTAAAAAACGTGGACAATTGAGGCGCTCACTTATAAATATGCCATTTTGTTCGCATATTTATAAACAAGCATCCTCGAGCAGAGACGAGGTTAAAAGCCTAAACTCTAGCATTTATCACATGATAGAAATTAACAATAATTCCATATTAACAAGAGCACTACAATAATTAAATAGATGTGTGCTTGACAAATTAATAGAGAGTGTGAAATCGATAGCATATACTCAATTCGATGCAACTTAAACTTTATTCACGATGTATCAAAATTACCTAGTGCAAAATTGAAGGGTTTAATTTAAAGGCGGATTGCTCACATTTTGAAGAAAACAACAAACGAGGGTAAAAAGAAGGAATCTCCTCAAGATAAGGCTTCAAATTTGCCCTCTTAACACCTATCCTTGAGGACTTCAAATTTTATCATCCAAGTATTGCTTCCAAGCCACGAATATGAGCTTTTTTTTCTTGGCGGCGGAGAAATCTCCTGGAACAACAACGAGATCTTGTTTCGAGTGGTATATATAACCTAGCGAGGCACATCACAATCGGTTCTCAACTAAACAAATGATAGTGATTTCCACGTTTATCACTATCGGTTCTTTCCATAAAGCGATAGTGATGATCGCGTGAACATCACTATCGTTTCTTTCTTGGGCCGATAGTGATGTATACCCACATCACTATCACTTTATAAAAAGAACCGATAGTGATGTATACGTGATCATTACTATCGCTTATTTTCTTGGGCCGATAGAGATGACGGTCCATATCACTATCGCTTGTTAGTTGAGAACCGATTGAGATATGTCGAGTCCATATCACAATCACTATAATCTCGAGAACCGATAGTGATTATTACTAACACCCCGTCAAAGTTATCTATCACAATCGTTGTTTCCTGAAAACTTAAGAACCGACACAGATAAAGCGATAGTAATGTGCCGTTCTGTAGTAGTGTAATGCATATAATAATATGATAGAGTTACTTGTGGCTCATTATTCATGTACAATTCATGTACAGTTTATGCTCCTTTTTGTCTCCTAGAGGATGCGTCTGGGTTAACCGATGCCATTAGCTTGACTGAGTATGATTGAATATACATTTGTAGCTTCAGAAGAGATGAGTACTCCATCACACATTAAATTCCGAGGTAGAACCCAGGGAATGTAGCAGCTTGTACTTATGTTCAGATGTACAACTGAGATCTGGTTCGTTCTGTATCCCATTGTTCGTTTTGCTCTCTTGTGCCATCCTCGTGATGCTTGACAGTAGTCAGTAGTCACTATGCGTGGATATCAGCTGATGTGAAGATTGATAGCCACTAAAACCACAACCACAAGAACAGAAGATTTGACTGCCGATCCAGAGTATGTTGAAGTGTTAATTCAACATTGCTTATAAAAAATATCAACGTTTGAAGATACAACACCATATATTTCGCGGAGATAAAGGTACAACATTACGATTATATTGCGTTATGTATCCCGTTGGTTGACAAATTTTGCATGTTTTTACTGGAAATCCGCAGGCTTGAAGAACTGCACATGCAAGCCTTTGTCCACGAGACCCCACAAATTCCCAACTATGAGCACGAAGCTCAAACCCATGCCAAGGCTTCCCAGAGCCCAGTTGACGTACCACATCGCGGTGCCTTTCCCGGGCTTCTTGATCGCCACCCACATGAAGCACGGGTACGCCAGCGTGACCGGCAGAGAGATCCCTCCGAGGAGGCCGGCGAGCTCCGATAGGAACGGGAGCGCGACGGCGATGAGGAGGTTGACCGCGGCGAAGAAGGCGCGGGAGCCCACGCGCAGCCACCACGGGCACGGCCGGTTCTTCTTGTGCACGTACCCGGCCTCCATGCTGTCGAACACCGGCATGGCGTATATCTGGGACGTGGTCAGGCAGTTGATGATCACCAGTAGCGTGGCGACACCCACCACCAGCCGGGACACGTCGCGGCTGTGGAACTTGTAGAGGGCAGACAGGATGCCATTGGCAGGTATCTGCATGCATCGAACGGACGGTATTACAAACGGCCCAGTTGCTCAAAATTATTCTCAAGGGTGGGTGAGATGTAGCAAGAGCATATGCGCGCATCGCTAGCGATAAGATAATGCTAAAGGTGAGAAAAATTTCTTAGCACCGATGACAACGAATAGAGAAGTGGATACTAAGCCTAGATTGTATGGCATCGCGCGAAACAATCTTTGGAAACTAGTGCTAAGGTCAAAAAAGGTGAATGTTTTGTGGATAAATATTTACTTTAGCACCTACAGGTGGTCCTAACAATCTATTATATATTAAAAGCTATTGGAGAGTTATTAAAAAAAAGAGAAATATGCTAGAAATGATAAAAAAAAAACATCTAACCCTTAATCTGATGGGCGCTCATGGAGAGTTGTTAAGGAAAAAAAGAGAAATATGATAGCAATTCCTACAAAAAAAAGCAAAACAACTAGCCCTTAACCTAGTGGATCATAATTAAGTTGAACTATAGTAGCTATTGGATGTTATTATTTAAAGAAAAAATATCTAATCATCTATCTAGTAAACCTGGGTTATAATAACTTGGATTAAAAACAAAGAGTTCATGCCAAGTACAATAAAAAATAATAAAAATTCAAAATTAAAAATAAAAAAATTAGCAATTTGATTTTCCCTACTATATATTAAAAGCTCATGGTGAGCCGCTAAGAAAAGGATAAATATGCTAGAAATTCTCACAAAAAGCAAAACATCTAGCCCTTAATCTGGTAGACCCTAATTACAATCGCCATTGGACCTTTCTAACAAAAAAGATTAATCTCGTGGACCCTAACCAAGTGGAACTATAGTAACCATTGAATGTTATTATTTAAAGATAAAGTATCTAACCGTATGTCTAGCTATGCATATCCGAATTACAATGATTTAGATTAAAAGAAAGAGTATAGGCCAAGTATAATAAAATATATAACATAAATTAGGAATAAAAAATAAAAATAAATTAACAATTTGATTGTTGTATGAACTCCAAATTAAAACATGTGCATAACTAAAATTTAGAACAAAAATTAGAATATCAAATATAACCTAAAATTAATATTCAAAATTAACTAAAAAATAACAATAAAATTAATGGCTTAGATTAGAAGAAAAGAGTCCATAGCAAGTACAATAAAAATAACAAAAATTTGGAATAAAAAATAAAAAGAAATCAATCATTTAACTTTTATACAAACTCCAAATTAAAACCTATATATAGCTGAAATTAGAATAAAAATTAGCAGTTGAATTTGTATACAAACTCTAACCTAAATTTGATATGCGAAATTAAATAAAAATTACCATAAATTTTGAATAAACAACAAAAGGAAACTGGACATCTAATTTTTACTCTAAATCAAAACCAAAATTTTGAAATTAAATAAAAATAGAAGAATAAAAATATAAAAATAGGTTTTTAAAATTCCATACTAAGTGAAAAGTATAAATTTAGGTTTTGTTCGTAATTAAATATTAGAAATATGCTAATTTGCGATAAAAACAAGATAAGGTAAGAAATTTGATTTGTATATATATAAATTATTAACTATTATGTAATACAAGTCGATGAAAGGTTTTTACAGATGCAAAGAAAATATAGAATAAGCTAAAATTCTCAAAAAAAGAGAGAAAACTTTCTAACTCTATATTTGGTGGACCTTGAGAGAATGAAGAGATTAAGAGAGTGATACATCGTCATGTGTTCACTTGGCTATATCAGTATAAGTAATGTGATGCACTAAAATAAGTACTGAACGAAAGAGACAAATATTGTAATAATAAAATTAAGAGATGATATTATAAATGAAAAATGTTATGTTATCCCACGCTTATGTTTTGCTATGTAAGCATTTGAAAAAGAAAATTTTGATTACATGCGACAAGTATAGCGAAATCGAGTGAGTTTTGCAACTATCTATTTTTCAAAAAATAAAATCACATGTGTATTGATAAGTTATTTAAACATACTTTAGGAATGATGCACATGCAAGTACATGTGCCATCTTACTAGTTAAAATAAAAATAGCTAACAATTGTATTGTGAAAAGAGATATGATGTGTTTACCTTAGCACCCTACTTTCGAAATGCTAAGAGATGTATAGGCTCTGAAGTACCTGGTTGCCATAAGCCCAGAAGCCACCGATAGCTACCGGGTACAAGCAGAACGCGACTATGACGTAGGCAGCCTTGACGCCCTTCCACATGGGCACATGAGAAGGATGTTTCTGTGTTGATGGCATTGTGGCCTGCAAAGAGCACGCTCAGTGACCTTTCTTCATCATTTCAATGGACAGATGCCATAGATCGGTGCAATCTATCCATCCACTGTAGAAGCAACTTCCAAAAAGCAAAATTTCTGAACTTGACCTGAATCTCTAGTACAAGATTGTGCCCCCTGAATGCGAAAGCAACGATGCCGAGGCCATTCAGGATCCCAATTGCGCCGTCCACATCGTTTGTGGCCTTGACCGGGTCGTAGGACACGCCGGCCACCCTCCCCTTGGCCACGGACACGACCCATAGCATGGTGCAGTACCCGACCGCTGCGGCCGCCGCGACCAGCGACACGCCGGCGATGGAGTTGAGGTTGGGAAGCTGGGACAGCACCACGGTCAGGCAGACGAATACGAGGTACCACTCCACGGTGGTTAGCGGCCGAGCCAGGCACACCGGCCCGCAAGCGATGTTGAAGAGGATCTTCAGGCTGCCACCGCCGACGATGATGAGTGCCGTGCAGTTGCCCGCCGACAGGTACATCGTCGGGAGAAAGGCCAGTATCTTCCCCCATTTTTCACCTGGAAATGAGCCCGGGCGTGGCAAGGCATGAGCATAGAACGTACAGAAAGAGACGTCGTTTCATCACGCGTGACGAGTAGCGCGGGAGTTGAGGGTGGTACGCACCAAAAACGGTCGTGGCGAGGTGCATGTATCGGTTGTACCGGGTGCCACCTGCGACGGGCTCGTGGAGCTTGACAAGCAACCACAGCGTGTAGAGCTGCCACACGAATGCCACGGTCAGGCAAACGATCGCCCACGTCCTGCAAAGATCAAATTAACAACACAGAGCTAAATTAATCATGGGACAATGAAACATGCATGTATGCACATGCTCGATCGAATAGTAGTACGTACTAGCTAGCACGGCGCGGCACAGCGTACGTACCATCCGAGGAAGGCGAAGGCGGCGGGGAGCACGAGCGCCTGGAAGCCGATGCCGGAGCTGAGGCTGTGGAACGCGGCGTAGTAGGCGTTGCCGCTCCGGGACTCGGTGATGGGCAGCCAGGCGTCGCGCGGGTCTGCGAGCCGCGTGATGTGGCCGACTTCCTCCAGGCAACCCCTCACGCTCGCCACCGCCTTCTTGACGGGGCTCGCGACCGGCGTCATCGCGCGCAGCGGCGACCGACTTACTGCCGGGGAGTGTATCTGCGATGGCGGGTTCGACACCGGCGGTGGCGTCGGCGGGGCTGAGCGCACCTCGCTGGTCACCTCCTTGGACATGGCCGCGCTTCGGTGCTAGCTAGCTGTACGTGCCCGCCTAATGCTCGTGCCTATATACGGCTACCCCGTGACTCTGCGAGGTGGCAGGCTTGGTTAATTGGTTGATTCCGGCGAGGCCTAACGGCGCTCGAGATTTGTAGGTGGTATTTCACGGGGTTGGTGAATGTTGTCGTGCAGCTTAGGTGTGTGGACAGCGGACTCGTGAGAGGCTGAATGAGAGCTAGCCATGCAGCGGTGCACGGAATTTGACTCGAAGGCAACACGATCGTACGAAATGTGCTGGTCATAAATTACTAGCTTGGATATCTCTCGTCATAAACACATGCCGGTATCAGCATGCCGGCGTTGGGTACTTGAGTTGGTCGGTCTTTCGGAGGATCTGCATGCCGGTCTGGCCCGGCCGCGTCGACTGTGCAAGGTGAGGCGTACTGGCACGGAGAAGTACGTTTATGCAGACGTACTCCATGCATCGTGACTGCCCTGCTAATTACCTGTGGCAATTGGAGTGACGCGCGCTAACGATGCCAGGTTTAGGCAGTGCTACTGCATGCTAAGTGACAGTCTAGGTTATGGACCGGGGGTTACGGAGGAAGCTAGGAAGCTGCAGGTGATGGCTTTGAAAGTTACTTTGGTTTTAGCAAACTAAAGGTAAGCCTTTTTAAAGCGGTAGCGATGGATGCAACCGGCGACAGAGATCGCACTGCGACCGCAAGTTGAGATCCGGTGGTCATCTCAGCAATCCAATCTAATAATAAGCGGATCGAATTTACTGGTACAGCATATATGTTATAGTGATTTCGCTATTGCTACAGTATATATACGGCCATCTAATTTGCATCCAGCTGTCGGAAGTGTAGCTGCATTTGGTCACAGGAACAGCGTCCGTTGCAACCTTACCTTGCCGTGTTTCTCGTGGAGCGTATGAACCGTTTCTGGTTTGTTGGTGTTGCGTTACTTGCCGGCTTGCGGGTGCGTTTCTCATCTCAGATTACCACAAGCTAGCGAGCGACTGGCAGGCAGGCAGTCTATTACTCTATTCCAAGCACATTGACCATTCCACGGGCACACCAAATGTAACAGGGCGCAAACCAAAAGAGCTGGCAATTGGGCCGTGCGGGCTGGTACGGCCTGACAGAAAATCTATCCCGGGGGAGGGGGGTCGGCATGTCACTGTACAGTGGGCCATGCCATGTCTGAAAATCAGCTCTGGTAAGAGGCACAACATAGCAGCTCAGGTCGTTGGCTGGCCTGACACAAAAAAAAAAGCCTGTTTTAGCTATAAATCCATTAAAAATAATAACTAGCCTTACATCAACAACCTATTGAGTTGAGTAATTTTGATTGGAGGAAAGAGGAGAAATATTAAGTGGATGGAAAGGTAAGTTGCTGTCGGTTGGAGGGCGGTTGGTGTTGATTAATTCTGTGTTGTCTAGTTTGCCTTTGTTTATGATGCCTTTTTTTGAGGTTCCAAAGGGGATTATGAAAAAGATTGACTATTTTCGGTCTCGTTACATCGGCAAAATGATCATCACAAAAGAAATATCGACTTGATCGATGGGACATCCTTGCTAGAAAAAACAAGGTGGATTAGGGATCCTTAACCTTGACATTCAAAATAAAAGCTTACTAAGTAAGTGGCTGTTTAAGTTATGCAATGAGCAAGGGATGTGGCGGCAATTACTGAGAAACAAATATTTAAAAGGTAAGACTTTAAGTCAGGTTGAAAAGAAACCAGGTGAATCCCATTTTTGGAGCAGTCTAATGGGAGTAAAATCTCAATTTCTAAGTTTGGGCTCCTATATCATAAACGATGGGACCCAAGTAAGGTTTTGGGAAGATATTTGGTTGGGGAATTCATCCCTTAAATCTCAATTCCCTTCATTGTTTAATATTGTTCGTAAGAAGCATGTAACTGTGGCTGAAGTCCTTGGTTGGCCCTTTCTAAATGTGTCTTTTAGACGATCCTTAGTTGGGAATAATTTTGAATGGGGAGTCTTGTGGCGAAATTGATGAATGTAACCTACAGGGAGGCAGGTGAAACTTTATTGGCATCTTCATCATATGTTCTCGGTAAAATCCGATAAAAGGTCATTCAAGCAAAGAATCTAGCAAGTTGGGTTAGCATGGTGTAATAGGTCGTATCGAGCCTAGAAATTAGGTCCGATAGATGGTATGGCACAAAAAAATCCATTTTAGGTATAGAATAAGCCATTAGATGTTATTTGGGTGGCGCAATTGGATCGATCAAGATCTCTTGTTAGATGGGTCGGGATTTTTGGGGACAAAAAATACAAGGAATGCATCCATAGAGATCAAGGCTTAAACACCAAAATCTTTCCCGGTATATCATTAGCCCATTAGGCCATACATGGGCCAAAAGGGTTGGAATCGACTCAACACATAATCTAGTCGCCAATTGGAGCTAGACTAGCACATTTGCGGTATAGTAGGCCTCGTGGCTAGAATTGGCCTGTTTGAAAATAAGGTCTCTTGATGAAGCGATGTTCGGCACGACACGATACCTTGGACCATGCTTGGGCCGGTCTGGCATGAAAAAACCTATTTCAGCTATAAGACTGGTCTATTAAACATAATAACGAGCCCTATATCATCAGCCCATATGCCTTTCTCATTTTCTTAATATGCACGCTAGCGAGGTTGACCCCTTTTCTACGTCATGTTGTCGTCTTGATCGACGCCATCTATTATTGTCCATGTCACATCCCTCTTATGCGCCGCGTCATTGTCTCCACCAACACCGTCTTCAATAAACTAGCTGTAATCCCACGGAATTAATACATAATCTTTATATTTGAAATCTGATTGAAGATGGTTTTATACTTGCAGAGTTGTATTTGTTGTAGAAATCTAATTACTATAAATTGTTCTGTTGTACACCTTTAACAACTTAGCAGATATTAATCACTCCAAATAAATATCTTTTTCTTTTCTCTCGATTAACAAAATAATTTCTAGAAATGTCGACCTTTTCTGATTAAGAGTATGATAATTTTAGCCTTCGAAATAAAGTAGACGCCTACAATGTAATCCGTTGTTTTAGATATTTTTAGATGTGCGGACCATGGTCCATGGACCTCGAAAGGTGCATTGATTGTGGCGAGGTGTGTAAATACTTTGAAGTAACCACCGTACCAAAAAAAGACCGTCCAAAGCCAGCGACAACCCACTAATGAATAGTGATCGATTCCAACTTTTTGGTTACTGATAAACTGAAGCTGCTACGAGTTTGTGATTCTTTCGCCTAGTTCACAGGCCGTAGGTTTGTTTCAAAGGTTTTCCCGTTTTATATTTCATACATGCACGTTATACATATCAGCAATTAATCCCACACGATAAATTCTCCTGCATGGAACAGAACGAGCGCGAAACGCCCACTAATAATAATACTACTAATAATAAGGAAACTGAAGCCGTGCCTGTCAAATCAAATCGTTGGGAGTCATCTGATTCGACGACGGTGGAAACAGAATCGATCGTCGATATTGTGACCGATCACCATCATCACATTGCCGCCTCACCGCCTCTTGCGGCAACTTACGCATCAACTGTTGTGGCGTGGCGACACGGCGTAATTGCGCGCGATACGTACGTACGTACCTGACGCCTGATGGTGTCCGCATCAACGCACGCATGGTTGGGCACGCATGGTTGGACACCATGCATGCAGCCGATCGATGCGTGTCTCCTCGTTGGCGAGGCACAATTAATTGGGCGAGCCAAACTTCAACACCTAGGTACAGCGATTTCTATGTAGGCTCACCGACGACAAATCTCGGGCGCGATCCAACGGTTAGCACAGAAAACATTCCACGGCACTACACTACTTCAGCGTTTTCGTCGCGAGGATTTGCGTAGGATATATTGTGGAAACGTCAAGTCCTCAAATCTAATTAGAAGGAAAGATTAGACCTTGGAGGTTGCTCAGAAAAAAAGAGTATGGAGGTCTTGGTGTTCCTGATTTAAGAAATTTGAATTTGTGTTTGTTAGCTTCTTGGGTTTCTAGATATTATTTGAGATATGACAGTCTTTGGCGGCGGATTGTTGATGCTAAGTACAAAACTAATGATCCTAATTTGTTTTGTTGTCCTGATGTTAAAGCTTCTCCCTTTTGGAAGGGCGTGCTTTGGGCAGCTAGAGCCGCTAAAATGGGGTATATGCGGAAAATTGGTGATGGTAGAAGCGTGAGATTCTGGGAGGATCATTGGTTTGGAACGTCTAGTCTAGCTATTCAATTCTGGCCTCTTTATGTGCTTTCGATGCAGAAAAACATTTCGGTTCACGAGGCCTGGGATGGTGTGAATTTAAAGCTTTCTTTTAAAAGAAGGGTTTCTCATAGGTTAATGAACTTGTGGCATGAGTTAGTAAGTGTGGCCGAATCCATTGTTTTCAGTACTGACTGTGATTCCATCATTTGGCAGTTTAACTCGAAAGGAGTTTATACGGTTCAATCTCTTTATGCTGTTATTAGTTTTAGAGGTGTTCAGCCAATTTATATTCCTGCTGTGTGGAAGATTGACGTTCGACCTCGTATTCATGTGTTTCTATGGTTATTGGCTAATAACAGGTTGATGACTAGAGATAACCTTAGTAAAAGGCAAAGTTTGGATGATGTTACTTGCTTATTTTGCACTGATGTTGAAACCATATCCCACTTATTCTTCTCTTGTTGTGTTAGTAAAGCAGTTTGGCTTGAAGTGGCTGATGTGTTGAATTTAAACATAGGTGAATCTTTTGAAAATGTGGCCAGGTGGTGGATTAGTCAGAGAAAACATGCGGTGGTGAATTTTTGTTCCTCTGCTGTGCTTTGGACTTTGTGGAAACTGAGAAATGCTTTGTGTTTTCAGGGAGAGATTTGGAAAGACATCAGAGTAGTGCTGGCTCAGTTGGCGAGGAGGTTAAGAAGTTGGAGTCGATCTGTCAAGGAAGAGAAAAAAAGCAAGTAGAAGGCTTGGCAAAAAAGCTAGAAGAGAGAGTCGTTGGGTGATACGGCTCTTTGGAATCGAGGAATATTGCAAGAAACTCAGATCAGCAAAGATAGCAAATTCTGGTGGAGTTCTGTTTGCATGTGGCAATAGTAATGTCCGATGCTCTAAAAGGAAGATAGTCGACGTAGTAACATTCACTACTACAAAACAGCACATAGGTGACGCCCTATTTGTGGTGGTTTTGGAACAATCACAAATACATGTATCGATGGCGGTTCTATATGGAAATTGGCGGGAGGACCATTTGTGGCGGTTTCATCAAAAAACCGCCACAGATAATACTTAATCTGTGACGGTTTTAAATAAAAACCGCCACTGATACTATTTGTGGCGGTTGGTAGATGGAACCGTCACAGATAATACATTTTCTGTGGCGGGTTGGTTTTAGAACCGCCACTAATAATGCTTTCTATAAATATCCCCTGTTGCCCCTGTCGCTGGTCATCTTCCTCCCGAGAACAAAACTCAGCTTTTTGATTTCAGATTTTGTTTGGCCAAGATCTTGTGCTTCCACTTCCTAGAATTGTTCCAAGGTGTGTAAAATATGTCTCCTCTCTTCATTTGTAGTGTAAAATTGCCATTAAAAGGTTTATTCTAGCTTAATTAAGGTTTAGGTGCAAGGTCTACATTTAGTTTATTTTTATTTAGCTAGCAATTTGTAGATGATGAATTTATTACCTTCTCAGTATTAGATTAAGTTCTCTACCTTATTTAGATGATGAATTTTTGTCAAGCATATGTCAAATATATGTATTTATGATTATTGGATATTAATGATAAATAAATTATAGTTAATATGATAGATGGGTGATCATGAAGTTAATTGACTTGCATTTTGAGATGAGGAATTTATTACGTTGTTCTTAGAAGGATATGTATAAAAATTACGTAGTTAATATTTTTTCTTAGTTACCATGATTTTTTTCGTTAGCGCATGCATATACATCTTGCTCCATTAGTGCGTATTGTTAGTGAATTTTATGAAGCATATAAACGCAATTTATGTAATTAAGATTGTTGGATGTGAATGATAAATAAATTTTAGTTAATATGGTAGTTGGGTGATCATGAAATTTGGAGATGAGGAATTTTTATGTTGATCTTCCGGAGGATATATATAATTTTTGGTTACGTATGAGTATATATTAAAATTAATTAATTAAGTTTGCAATATTTACTTAGTATTAATGTTGTCCCGTTAGTGCATATTGTTGAATATTGAATAACAATTTATTTAATTAAGATTTTTGGATATTAATAAATTGCTTAAATATATGAACTGTAGATGGACCGGAGATGGATGTACGCTATGAACCGCTGCACCAAGAATATATCGACGTGTATCTGTTTTTCTAAGGCGTAGAGGAGAACGACTTGCAAAAGAAGACGGAGTACATACACCGTCCATGCATTGATTGCAAGAATGAGAAGATGTTTTCGAACAAAAACCATATCCATTTGCACTTGATCCGGAGGGTTTTGTACCGCTATACAAGTTGGACAAGGCACGGTGAAGAGATCATACTTGAACGTGATAACGCCGACGCATTTAATGAGCCGCAATGTGGCGGTGACATCGATTATGGATCCGATGAGGATAGGTTGGTCGTCGATGACGACATTAACTGCTCAAATGTTGCGCGATGCGTAAGAGAACTACACTAGTCGAGAGAGTTTAATCAATTCACGGGTTTGATAGAGGATTCGGAGAAACCTTTGTTCCCGGGTGTAAGGAGGAATACACAAAGTTGCACACGGTGCTCGCCATCGAAATTGAAGGCAGCCAATGGTTGGTCCGATAAGAGTTTCACGGCGTTGTTACATCTCTTAGCGGACATATCGCTCAAGGAAACGTGTTGCCTAAAACCACGATCTAGCTAAGAAGGTTGTATGTCCCTTGGGATTGGAAGTAGAAAGAATACATGCTTGTCCAAACGATCAGATACTCTATCGCAAAGACTATGCGACATTCATGTATGTCCGTGTGCAAAGCGTCGCGATACAAGCGTAAGGGCGATGACAAATGGGTTATCGAGGTGAAGAAAGGAGCTCCGCAAAAGTGGTGTGGTATTTGCTCGTAATACCTCGCTTGAAGCGCTTATTTGGAAACAAAAACACGCCAAATTGATGCGATGGCACTCGAAGACCGTAAGAGGGATGGAAAATCGAGACACCTACCGATTTCGCCAATGGAGAACCATCGATAGACTCTTCAGGGAGAACTTCGGAAATGAACTGAGGAATGTAAGGTTTGGCTTGAGTACGGATGGAATGAATCCTTTCGGTAACATGAGCAAAGATTTATAGCACTTGGCCCGTGACTCTGGTATATACAACCTTCCACCTCGTTGTGTATGAAGCGAAAGTACATTATGATGTCCCTGCTTATCCAAGGGCCGAGACAACCTGGCAACGATATTGATGTATACCTACAACCATTGGTGGAAGATCTTGTGATATTGTGGAACGAAGGTGTATGTGTATGGGACGAGTACAAACGAGAGTACTTCACTTCACGCCGCATTGTTGTTTCGCACCATCATTGATTTTCCTGCGCTTGGTAACCCGTCCTACCGCATTATAAAGGAGCGAAAGCATGCCCCGTGCATGGATGAAACCGCTAGTGTGTGGCTCAACAACTCGAGGAAAATAGTGTACATGCGCCACCGGAGGTTCCTTCGCAGAACATCCGTATCGCAATATGAAGAAACAATTCGACGGACAAAGGAGAACGGTTTAGCTCCAAGGCGTCTTCGTGGGGAAGAGGTGTATGATATGGTTAGGGATCTTAATGTTGTACTCGGAAAGGAGTATCGGTAATACATCGCGGTCCCATATCGAGAAAACCACGTGGAAGAAGAGATCCATCTTTTGGGACTTACCCTATTGGAAGGACTTGGAAGTTCGACATCGCATCGACGCCATGCATGTAGAGAAGAATGTATGTGACAAAGCGTGGTTGGTCTTTTACTGAATATTCCTAGCAAAACAAAGGATGGATGAAGGCACGAAGGGATCCGAAGACATGAAGATCGAGCCGAGCTACATCCTCAAGACACCGGAAAGGCCGGCTTTACCTTCCCCGACTTGCTACACTTTGAGTAAGAAAGAGAAAATGTAACTCGCAAGTGCTCGCATGGTGTGAAAGTTCCGGCCGGTTACTCGCAAACATCAAGAAACCGTATCGATGAAAGATTTGAAGTTAATCGGCATGAAGTCTCATGATTGTCATGTGATGATGACACAAATGCTCCCCTGTTGTAATTAGAGGTATTTTGCTCGACAAGGTCCGAGAGGCAATCACGAGGTTGTGTTCCTTCTTCAACACGATTTCACGAAGGTCATCGATCCCGCTGGACTTTATGAACTTCAGTGATGTGGTAAAGACTCGTGCCACCGGAGATGTATTTTCCCCATCATTTTTGATATCATGGTTCATCTCATTGTTCACCTTGTCAATGAGATAAATATTTGCGCCCCAGATTCCTCGCATCGATGTACCCATTTGAAAGGTATATGGGTGTTCAAGAAATATGTACGAATCGATCTCGTACGGAAGGCTCCATTGTAGAAGGTTATGCAACCGAGGAGGTTATTGAGTTTCGTGGTCGATTACATGGAGGAGGTCGAACCAGTAGGAGTGCTCAGATCTCGCCATAAGGGTAGGCTAGGTGGGAAAGGTGTAATAGGAAAGAAATCTACAAATTCTTACGATAATATTTTGTTCGAACAAGCCCATTTCACAAGATTACAATGATCGGTTGAGGTGTGCCCAGATATGAACATACACAAGGGTAAGCTAAGGAGGAAAACCGAGGAAAGTCGAGCTTTGGATAACAAAAGAGCACAATCGCTTGTTCACCATTGGTTCAGTGGAGCACATGTCCGTGAAGAAACGAAAGTGTTACATTGAGGTGGTTGGCAAAAGGGCCTTCAGGTACAATCACGACATGGCAAGGATATGACATCAATGGATATACATTTTACACGAGAGCACAGGATAGCAAGAGCACTTACCAAAACAGTGGTGTCTGTATAGACGCCTACGACAACACAGGCAGTACGAAGAGCATCTACTACGGGTTCATAGAGGAGATTTGGGAGCTGGACTACTGCATTTTCAAGATCCCGGTGTTTCGATGTCATTGGGTACGACTCCCGAATGGTGTCAAGGTGGACAAGTACGGCTTTACTACTGTGGACATCGAACATGTCGGATACAGAGACGAACCATTCGTACTTGCGAATCAAGTAGCACAAGTATTCTACATAATTGACCCGACAGATAAGAAGCGCCATGTAGTTCGCAAGGAAAAGAAGGATCGTTGGAGTTGAGAATGTCGTGGATGAGGAAGAGTACAACCAGTTTGATGAGTTGCCTTTCGCAGCGATAAAGATCGTAATCTGAGGAAGAAACCATCAAGAAGTTACCTATCATCGCGATGATCACAACGAAGGCCAAATTGTGAAAGAAAATAATTAGCTAGGAGTAATGGCAACATGTCGCCATTTATATGGAGTAATGGAAATGTGATGTAAGAAATGTACATTTCTGTGGATTTAATATAACTAGCATAATAATTCGTGCTAACGCTTCTGATTTATATTTAGTAATACAATTAAAATAAGCAAAAGGTGTTATATGTTTTGATAATCAAGTGTAGTAAGATGTGATTATGATAGAAGCACAAAAGAAAGATACAGAGAGTTATTATATTATTGATTACATAAACAGATACATAAAGTAACAGCCGTGCTATGGGTGCGCGCTTTGTGTTCGCTTTGTGTTCCATATGTGCGCTTTGTGTTCACCTTCTCATGCAAGAAAAGTCTCCAACCTCTGCAAATCAATGCCATACCCAAAGTAAGTCACTCCTCCTTCCGGTTAAAGATAAAATAAACCACCACCTGATTAACCAAATCTATACTACCCAATTAATCTTTCCAACCGATGTTTTCTCCAATTGTGGAAATAGTTGTATTATATGGAAGTTCCTAACCAAAGATGTTCTTGAGTAATCTGCACAATGAACTGTAACACAATCTTGAGAACATGGATTCCTATGACCATATGAACAACTATCGCCAATGTGTAGAAAATTCTACAACAAACATTCAAGCACGAACATTCCAAATGTAATATGCATGAATAGTTTATTTATCCAAAATCAACTGTTGGAAGCACAAATCCAAATCCACATCGCAAGAGGAAAAAACCCAAAATGGTCACTCAAAGATTCCTACTGTTTGAAAAAGATCAAGAACCAGATTGAATGCTAATACAAGTCATAACAAGAGGAGCTGGGGCCACAAAGGAGAACATTGATTCCTATGACCATAGGAACATGCTCCAATGTCAAGAAAAGGAGAGCATGGATTCCTATGACCATAGGAACATGCTCCAATGCCAATGCGTAGAAAATTCTACAAAGAACCGATGTCAAAGAAAGATGCCATGATTGTTCCTTCTTTATTATGGAAATTACTCGAGAAAACTCGCACCGCTTGATGATATAAGGTAGCCGAGGCCTTGCTACAAAGGATAATAGTGTTAAAACATCCAATCTGCTCACGTAATGTATGAACATATCCGTAACTCAAAACCCTCAACGGCCATACTTAATCGGCTTGATGAAAATAAACCATCGGATTAAAATTGAAAGGCCATGGAACAAATAAAACAAATGCGTGCAAAGCAGATCAAGTAGCTTCCAGACAAGCCTTAGAATCTTTACCCCGCAGATCAATCCATATATTCACTGTCTTCATAGTAGTAAATTGGTTTTCTAACTAAATTAGAAAAGATAGAACTAAAAGATGTACCACTAAGTATTGACAAACCGCAACCGCTTCTTCTATCCGTATGTACCACTAAGCTCCAAATATGGCTTGACCAAATCTGCTCAATATACGACACCACCGCACCAAAGTTAGGTTCTTATTCGCTTCGATGCAAGCGACTTCAAGCCTGCCCCTTCTATGCAATGCAGGCCCTTCTCCATATAGTTGCTTCGGTCAAAGTTGGTCACAAGATTTTTGCCACGAATCTCAATGGCAGCAATATCATAAGTCACGCTTCTTCCTCGCTTCTAGTCCAAACAAGAGAAATTTCATCAAGAAATTGAAATGAGTTATTATTATTTTTTCAAAAAAAAGGAAAGGGCGATCAGATGTGCAAGATCTTGAAAGTTCCTGTAAATGTCTCTAGTTCCATCATTGTTCTCATGCGTAACAACATAAATTGCCACCATTGCTCTATTTAGTACAAAAATGAATATACCCATGATATACCTTCTCAAGTATGTCACACATTCCTCTCGAGACATGTCCCTTATGTCCTCCTGCCTTTTCAGATTCAAACCCGAAAGAATATTGAAATAAGATCATCGTGTACTTAATATATATTATCAGAAGCAAATGAAAAAAACTTGCCGAAAAGTTCAGCTTTGTATTTTGGCTCCAATATTTAAGAGCAAGAACATCATATGCCCTGGCAGTTTTTTCCTCAAGGTCGAACTCCTCGCATAGTAGGAAATTCGATAGAAAAAACAATCAAACCCTAAACATCGAAACTAAGACACAAGGACGTAACTCGAACAAATAATGCTTACCTAAATAAATCAAGCACCATCAAGGCCAAGATAGGAACATCATTGCAAGAAAACATTAGTAACCACTCGTAGTAACTAAATACATATCAATGTTATATAGATAAAGCATGAGATAGGTTAAACCACCTTAAGTCCAGACAATCAAATGCTCGCCTAATTTTGAAACAATTCAAAGAAAGGTCTTTAGCGATAATACAATATTCAATCTTGGTTAAGAAGATCCTCCTAGGCATAGGTTTAAAACTGAGCAGCATCGGGCAATTTAGCCAGGAAAAAACATGATCGGTACGGGTCGGTCGGTCCGTCCGGTTCGGACAATGGTCTAGCAAATCGTGAATTGGTCGGTCAGGCGTTCTAACGCCTTGGCCCGGTTTTAAAACTATGCTCCCCGGTCTTAGGGACACAACTCCAAATTTTGATGATAGTAAATACACATTAATAATGCATAATACTTTCTTCGTGGTCGTATAAAAGATATGGACAAATTCAAAAGTATCTCCGCATGCTTTGACCGCAATATGATAACACAACTCGTTAAAGGCATCCTAAATATAAGCTTCACTAAGAACAAAACAACTTGAAATTTAATCATGGACGCAATTCATGGAACAATTACCATGGGAATCTCAATGATAACCTATTCATGATTTGGATGTGTAACATCCTATAATATATTGCTTATGAAATAGTTTCTCTTCAGTTGTTACTATTGGAAATTCCATAATGTATGGATGTATACTTCAAAAGTTCAAATATGATGTGAGTGCTTACCTTGTTTAAGTAGTTCACCGCACTAAACAAAGATATAATAACAACAACAATAAAGAACCGTGTCGGATGTAGATAAATTGGTTCATTCCACTAAATGAGAGCTTTAAGGCAATAGCCATCGCTTTGACATCGATAACTTGCCCAAATATAGCACTTCATCGAGAAAATACTAAATCAACTTGATTCAACATATCAATTTTAGTACGATGTAACGCAAACATACCGTAAGAGACCCCATTAATGAATAGATTGCAATATATGCAAGCATTTTCCTTTGTTCATCCGATGAATAACCCGTAAAATTAGAACAAGTGCAAGAGCTACACCAAGCAAGAATAGACAATGAAACTGCCAAGACAAATTATACTTACATGTCAAAATGGATTTTGACAACATAAGTAGTATTAGTACGTTAGCTAGAAAATATAACCACAAGCGTAAAGGATGCTTTTGCAACAAGGAAAGAGTTACACATTCCTTAGATACTTTCTTGGTGGTGTAACATCGATCTCTTTCATGAAAGTACTCTCTTGGATATTTGTATATTAATATAGTGTTCATGAACATAGAAAGTATAAATTCGGTAAAACGCAAAAAAGGCACAAAGAATGTCTTTTCCACAAAAACAAGCAATAAAAGTGAAAATTTTCAATTAGAAACTGATTCCTGCAAGAAGCATTTTTTTAAAAAACCTAGGTAGTAGCCCTGCCATTCATTAAAAGAAGGCAAAGAGTTAAGAACGAAGCAAGCAACACAGGAACCAGCCCTGGAGCACAAAATGGGCAGCTACACCAACTGAAATGACAAATAGAACAACCATTGAAGGACTTTGAGATGAGAGCTACCTGATTCAGTTGCTAGATGCCATATTTCGTTAACTGCATCAATCCTTCTTTCCTTTGGGGCATGCAGAACAATAACAACTGAACCGACCACACATAGTATGCAACCAACAACACCAAACATATGCAACCTCGCATTCAAAATGAAGTGTGCTAGCACTGCACTGCATGAATAAAAGAGTTTCAAGGAAACATCGTACTGACAGTTCATCAGAAGAATTATTAGATAGAAAAAAAGGTTTGTGTAAAACCTAAATATGCTTATTTGAACAAGCACAACATCAAGTTAGCATAACCAACCATAAACATTAGAGTTCTTCCTCTCAACAAGAACACACAATAGAAACTTTTCCTGGCCTGGAAACTTATCAATCATCTTTGCATTTAGTCGATCCACATACTCATTTTTTGTTGAAAGAATGGCACGCATGCTCATATAAGATGCCACCCTTGCATTTTTCTCAAGTGATGGGAATACATCTTGAATGAGTTTGTTTATTGAATCTTATGAGATCGTATCCTAGTTAACCAGCAATACTACCAGTCTTTGTGGTCTACATCTATCTCAAAATTGATATCTGCAATCACTAAATCACAAAACCTAACACACCCAAAAGGCAACCTTTCCTCATCAACTCACAAAATAAAAAAAAACTTTCATCATCACTGTCATCTAAAACAAATTTCGCACCATAATATATCAATAACCATATAGTAAAGCAACGATAGGAACCAAACACAGGAGGCCGGTGGCGAAAGGCATCGATGTACTTGGTGATCGAGAACAAGTGCGTGACGCCGTCGTCGATCCAAAGAACTTATCCTACAATCGGGACCACAAGAGGAGGAGAAGGAGGAGGATTCAGTTTCTACAACCACATAAAACAACGAATCGAACCCAAAAAAAAACCGCAGAAACTTGCAAATATCTAGGCCGCAGCGAGAAGAAAAAACACCAGCTCGGATCGATCGATGCCGGCGACGCGAATAACTCACCGGCACTTTCTTTTGGGTGACGACGCAGACGGAGTCCTTGCCGCGCACGCCGATCAACGTCACCCCGCCGACTTGACCGCTTTGAACGCAGACTCAAGCGCAACACCAAGCGACGAATCGTGCCCCCGGAACCAGATCTAAGCTACTGACGGCTAGGGTTTTGGGGATTGCACGCACCGACTTGGTAGAGGCGGCCCTCGGGAGAAGATGGTGATATGGACGGGCTTCGCACGATTAGGCGGTGGACGGGCACGACGGCTGCGGTTGGGGGCTTCGCAAGGTTATGGGCGGAGGGAACAAACCAATGACGCACGAATGGGGAAGGTACGGGGTAAGCGTGATTGGGGGCCGGGGCTACTGCGCGATCGGTATGGGTGGAGGGGAACGAGCATGCGATTTTTTAGATTAGATTAGTTAGAAGATTAGGGGATAGATAGGTGGACGAACCAAATGATTTGGACCATCAGATTTGATGAAGTGGTCTGATAAAACATCTTAACGCTTGATTTTGAGGAAAGGGGTTTTTTGGGTGCACATATTTGGGTGCAGATATTACCTATCATCGCGATGATCACAACGAAGGCCAAATTGTGAAAGAAAATAATTAGCTAGGAGTAATGGCAACATGTCGCCATTTATATGGAGTAATGGAAATGTGATGTAAGAAATGTACATTTTCGTGGATTTAATATAATTAGTACGTTTTGGGTTAAACCATTTCTCCCATTTTGTACTTCCAACTTTGTTTGTAGACAAACATATATACACACATTATCGCAATGCAAGTCAAAGTATAGTATGCCTCAGAACAAGAACATGTAGTAGATTCTATACACATTGGTCATGCAAGTGCAAACCATGCAGCAAGAACATGCAGACATGTTACTTGAGTGATATGCATTCCATACTATATATTCGCTAATGTACATGAAAGTTCCCAAATTAGGTTCATCATTTCCATTTAAAAAGAAAACAAAAAACATAACCAAAACTCTGCTTGATCATTGCACAAAAGTGAAGCTTGTATGCAAGAATGGACATCTAAATCTCATAATTTTACTCCAACCATGGGAGCCAACTGACATACATAGCAGAGAGGCTAATGGAATACAGACAAGCATTTACAGGCCTTCAAAATACCATGTGAAATTCAAGGAAAAGATTGACATAGTCTCTATGTTTAAGCAGGGCTACAACTTATCCTGGGGATAACTGAGATAATATATTCTCAAAAGAACAGCAATGCCAACGCCTGTATCCTGGTGAAAGTCTCAGATCTGGTGAAAGTGCAGACTGTGGCGGTTAAGAACAATAACCGCCACAGATAATATTATATGTGGCGTTAATAAAAATAATCGTCACAGATAATTATTATCTGTGACGGTTATTTTATTAACGCCACAGATAATGTTTATCTGTGATTGTTATTGTTCTTAACCGCCATGTATACACCATCTACATATACCCCGCGCATCCGCTACGCACTTCAAAATTTCCCTCGCCTCCTGTGCCCTAGCTCATGATTAGCTCTGGCCGATCGGCCGTCTGTCTGCCGGCCGCCTCCAAGCGACCGGCCGGCCCCACGCTTTTCCCCACCGGCACTGCCCTGCGTTCCCCACCGGCGCCGCCACTCTAAGCGCCCGGCGTCCTGCCGCTTTCCCCCGGCGTCGTCCCTGCCCTCCCCACCGGCGCCGCCACTCTAAGCACCATCCCGCACTAGCGCCGCTTCTTCAACGCCTCCACAGGCGCCGCCCTTCAACCCTACCGGTCAGCCCTTCTTCTTCACGTTGCATCATTGTGTAGTTGTGGAAGAATTTGTTAAAGAATCAATGGTTTAATTAGTGATGGATCAAAGTATGTTGATTGATTAATGTTAAGTGTATGTGCGTGATTGATTGTTGAATTCCCAATCTAATATGGAGAAATGTATATATGGATCTATGTATTATTATTATTTTGTTATCCGTGTGCTTGATTATCGATTGGAATTTGGTAATATGTCTTTGCTTCTGTTGTAAGTTTTCTCAAATCGCATTTGATTTTTTTGGTGGAGGGAGAGGTATTGCTCGGTGATGATTTGGGTATAGTGATGAAAGAACAATTAATCTTATGATTTAGGCCTTGAATTGTAGAATTATATGCTGAGAAGTATTGATTCACTCAATATCTAGATTATATTTGGCTGTTTGCAAGAGCCTGACTGTTATTATCTATATCGTCAGTAGTCTTATTCTTGCTAGTCTCTAAATTGTGCTTACTGATAGCATATTAATTCAGTTTTATCCGGCATTCTGCCTCATAAGTTGTGAACTTGTGATATTCGATGTATAGCTAAATTCACATTGATATTTGTTTTTGTATCATTGCTATTGTGCTACCGGACTGCTTACCGCCTTGCTTAAACTGATTGATATATATGCTGTCTGATTTCTTTGGAACTATCTATTAGATTCGGTTGGCGTTTGTTTAAAACTGCTGATCTGAATATACTCTGCTTTGAAGATAATCTAGTAACATTGAGATAAAACTGTCAATCCTTATTGTGCATATTAAGGTGGTAAGAATTCAAGGCCTAATTCACTAAATTAATTTGTTAGCCGATTCGTGATTGAAGTGAAGATTCTTATCTTCATTTAAACCCTAAAATCTGAGAGCAACTATTCATATTATCTCTATAGCGCCATGGTAGACATGATTCATTTTATAGATGACATAGTGCTGACTTTCTGTAACCTGTCACCATATGTGTCATTTCGGATAATAATGAATTATGTTATTTTGCTCATATTGTTATATGGAATAATTAATAAAAACTTGCTCTTATTATCGCCGGTTAATGGTATTAGTTCAACTATCGAGGTATTTTCGCTCATGGTGATGCTAGTATGAATTTGTGGATAAGTGTGAGTGATGATAGCAAGTATTAGGGTACACATGTTCAAATGTGTTTAAACAGAATGAGCTAGAGATATTTAGCTTACGTTTTCATTTATCGCCATCCTTTGCTCTTGTGCTTAATGCATGTAACCCTATTCTTAGATCATGCAACCCTATTCTTAGATCATGCTTTAGTCTTTTAATATGAGTAAGTCCTTCATCATTTTGCAATAGTACAAACTTTAAATTCACATGAAGCTCTTAATTTTCGATGGCACTTCGCTAACTATTTCCATGAATGCATTATACTATCGCCGCTATTTTTGTCCATCTTGTGAATGAATGAATGGCTTCACTTACAATGAATGAACTTAGCTTTATATTTGTGTCCTTCAAAGTATCATGATGCTAGCATCGAGTTATGTAATGTTTTTCATGTCGTTAATTGGAATAATCAATAGAATGTTAATCGGTTCTTCGCTTTGTTGCCTTTGGGTTTGAGATTGGTGCGCTCTATGATGAACTTGGTTACTTGATATTGGCCACATTTCGTGAATGCAAAGGGGGCCAGGTTCTTTTGGCTTGGGGACCTTGCTTGTGGGGCTTCTGCTCAATGATGATTTAGGGACCTGAAATAGACTATTTGTGACAACAAAACTTGACAGCTTTATTACAGCTTGATTGATTAGTTCAATTGTCATCTTTCTCAGATATGCTAGTTTAGACACCTTGTGCTTCTCGTTGTTTATCATCTCCTTGCAATTTGCTCCAAGAACTTTGCTCTGTTAATATATCTTGGTATTGATTTTTCTCGTCTGTGCATACAAAATATACAATTGATTTGCTTTAAACTGTCAAGTAGTAAAATTGCAATAAAGGTAAGGTTGTCACAAATCAGTCTATTGCTCGTTCCCCATGGCGAGGAGGACCTTTAGGCAACCCGACATCTGAGAACACTTTAAAATTAAAACAACTTGAGCTAGATGCTACTTGATTTGTTAATGATCATGCCATTGTTGATATCTCTGTTTGTGTGCTAAATGTGTTTTGATTTTAATTGGGATTGTGTGGATGAGTGCTTTAATATCATGTTGGAGAGGAAGAACATCCACTCTTAATAACACCACTAGATTTAAAATAAAATAATATTATTTAAAAAATTCCCAAGAAAGGTAAGCAAAAATCATAAATTTCTTCCTCGATCATGCCATTGTTAGTACATCGCTTAGTACATGGACTCGAAATGAGCCATGGACAGCACTTTAAGGATCTAATATAGTCCTCGCTAGTACATCTTCTATCTTACTCCTCGGTTAGTACATATTTTCCTCGGTGTGCTAATTCAATATGATACACTTAGTTATTCTATCGTTAGTACATATTTTCTTTCCCTCTCAAATATCTCCTTTCTATTGAGTAGTTCTAATGGAGCCCAAATCGAGCCTATAATGGAGGAGAGCCCGACTGTACCTTACCCTCCACCCAACCACCGAAGTTCCCGAGGCCTCCACCGCTGTTCCCGGGGCCTCCACCGCTGTTCCCGAGGCCTCCACTTATGTTGCAACACGCCGAGGACGAGGGAAGACTAAGAAGCCTGA
This sequence comes from Guadua angustifolia, assembly GCA_036346375.1. Taxonomy (NCBI): domain Eukaryota; kingdom Viridiplantae; phylum Streptophyta; class Magnoliopsida; order Poales; family Poaceae; genus Guadua; species Guadua angustifolia. The sequence goes on along the minus strand of CM070507.1, from coordinate 12,055,634 downwards.
AGGCCGGTACACCATCACGGAGGTCTCAGACATCGGGTCCCCTATTGCATCAAAAAGGCAAAGAGAAAATACAGTCAACATGCGGGTACATCGTAGGGAGAAAGTGCCAATCACCTATTCGGATTGGCATAAAGTGCCCTAAGCCACCAAAGCGGATCTGTGGATGAGCTCAAAGGAACCTTCGATTCCCGAAGGAGTCGAAGAACTCGTAAGGCCGCGATGCATTGATGACCATGGATGCGCGGAGAAACTTCAAGGCGAGGTGAACGTAAATTATGTGAAGCAAAAACGGTCACCGTCGGAGACTACCCAAGATTACTGACCATCTTGGGATGAGTTCGTGGCGATGAAGCAATCAAGCAAAGAAGGAAGTCTAGTGAGGACCACATTAGCATCGCAAGAAGGAATACTCACCCCACGACTTGGCACGAGTGGGTACACGGTAAAATTGCTCAATGGGACAGTGTGAATTACAAGTGATCCAACAGATCGGCACAAGTCCCTTGGTCGGACTATCAGATCGAGTGAAGCACTACGTGCTAGCGAGGGCGGATCTCTTGTTCATCGAGTTTATCATTCAAGAGGCGAAGACGGCGAGGGCGCAAAGAGTTCATCGATTTACGCCGATCCACCCAAGGATCCTTCCACCCAAACAGGAGAAAGACGAGCTATCGCCGCCCTCGAAACAAAGAGCACCCGGCCGAACACGAGGCGTCGGGGTCAAGGTTCCATGGAAGATGGGATTCTCGAGCACGAAGACTCTTATAGGAGTCGGAAGAGAGCTAAAGAAGAGCGGATGAGCAGAAATGGAAAGTATGAAGGAAAGGGTTCTGCGAGAATTACAACCCACCATTCACGAACAAGTTCAACGACAAGTACAAGAAGCCTTGAGCGGGACGTAGGCCAAAACGCCTCTCCGGCCCTACTGTGTCGTCCCAAAGAGCTATGGTCCACGCCATTGCCACAAGCGGACAAAACCATTATCCTGTGGACGACATACATGACCCCACACCGTCACTCAACGTGTCTGTGATGAACATCTTTCTACAGTGCCATAGGTAGCTTATCCGTGCCAACAAGGGGTGTCTGCACAATGCCCCGATAGCGCCGAGTTATGCAAAGGTCCGTGGACACGGTAGTTGCACAGCTTTGTCGATATCGCTAGAAAAACCCGCCAATGACGAGATAACAACTCGGGAGGTGCCGCCCACTCATTCATCCATGGCGCAAGCGTGACATCATCTTGGACCATGCAAGTGGCACCTCTCCCGACATCATCTTGGATCATGCATCGCCACCTCTCTGCAGGTGTAATCCACAAGATCGTCACCAAAGACCGAGAGTGAAATGGTGAAGAAGCAAGATGAGGTAGAAAAGAATCCATTGAGGGCCCCATAAATATGGCCCTGTTAGTACTCCAACGCAGAAACTCAGAACACCGGTACTTCAAAGGACAAACCTACAACCCCGATCCCAAAAATGGCACATTAGACAAGCCAGATCGCCTAGATCGGGGAAGCCAGACCGAGTATGATGTCGTCCGTGAAAAAGTAAGGGCAAGGGAAGTCTCGATGAACAAGAAAATCAACCAAGATTGAAATTCGAGGTTGGGAAGCCCTTAGTCACCGATTCGGTTAAACAGTCTAACACCCATGATGCAAATGACTACATACATGGTACATGGAGCGATCCAACCAAGACGATTCTCAAGGTGATCACCGCAGTTGTTCCGTGAGGAACATTTTCACCACGAGGGCTATGGCTACTTCTTAATAGAATTCGATAACATGCACAACTTGTTCTATCATGACGCCTCGACATATGTTTTTGAGATGTTGGACAATCGTAAGTGTCTAATATATCAATCTTGGTCTACATTCACGTAATACCGATAAATGTCATGTCTAACTATTTCGTTATATAGATACGAGATTCAAGAACTACGAAGAACCAAGGGTCGTGGGATTCCTCGACCGGGAACGGTTTGCCAAGAAGAAATCGAGAGAGTACCAAAGGAGGTCGAGGAGTACGCCTATAAAGCTTTGCTTAAACTACAAGACAAGGAGTTTATACTTGTACCATACAATTTTAAGTAAGTTCCTCACTAGCGAAGTTAAATTACTCGTTGGTTTCGTTATTTACTCCGACGTAACGACTAATGGCTATGGCATCCAGATTCCATCGATTCTCGTAGTAATTCATCCGCATAAGAGCAAGATGTCGATCATGGATCCACCGGATAAACCTAAAGGCGACTATGAAGTGATGACACGCTTAATCAACGAGGCGCTCAAAAGATATTGTCAAGAGCACGAGACACCGCCCATACCGTAAAAACCCTTACAATCCGTACTAAATTTCCGAGACGCACGCAAGGAATATTCTTATATCGTATTTCATAGTAAATAGCTCCTTCGACGACATCTTAGTTCATTCGATTTTCGCAGGTCACAAGCGAAGCAAGGAACAAATCTATGTGGGTACTTCGTGTGCCAAGACATGCGGAAATCTTAAGTTGCACAATAAAAGACAATGACGTGGAGGTCGGTCATGCCGACATGACACATCAATTCGCGCCACTCGATTTCTATATGCTCTCTTAATTGCTTTTTCATACCTACAAATACCAAGTCGTCTCACGGTAGGATCGCTTCATTCTGAAATCCAAGCCGCTCGGGGCCAGCTCGCCTACTTCATCATGAAGGAAATACTCAACAAAAAGGCGGGTTTTATGACGAAGACAACAACGATCCACTCCTCCATACTCATGTCTCACATCGCGTGTCTCCAAGCTCAAGACCCATAGGCTTCTAGTTTAGAAAACTAGTTTAGGCTTTTGTTACTTCAATTCTATTTCATTACAAAGTGTAAATAACTCTTTGTACCTTTGAAATGGGAGCCCTTCTTTCCTCAATGCCACTTCTCTTGTCGCTGGTTCTGCCATCGTAGCATGTATGTTTGTCTTCTTGAGGAACACATGTACACACATGCAGTGGCACTTCTAAATATTTCATGTGTTTGCCTTACATGGTTATTTTTTCATATGAAGTTATTTCATGTGTATGTAATAGTTTGATAAACTAACCAAGTGAAAAAATTACTTGGTTTTATGTGATGAGAGACTTTGACGCTTTTGAGAAGGAACATGAGTATCACAGATTGTCAACTCGTCAACACGTATAACTTTTTGCAGAGCGAGGATGCATTATGGTCATCCGATGTTTTTAATACAATTTTTCATATAACGAGGATGGAATTAGTAAAGCCTCTCGCATCATCAATATCGATGAGGATATATATGTAGGTAAGACTATTGACCTTTTCTGCTTTGTCTCATTCTGATAGTTATGTGAATGATTTTGATTTTCTTGTTCAACACTTGAAATGGTTAGTGCTGATAGTTCTACAACCTTTTCATTGTATTGAAGGTTCCATGAGCACCTAGGAAGAAAGGTATCGATGGGTTCATCAATGTAGATTATAAGAATAAAACTCTGTCTGTTGAGGTGAGTCCCTTTCATAGGATTTTCTTTTTAATTTTTAACCTCAATGTGCATATATAACTCAGATAGTGATATAAGCTACCATAATATATTTTCTTTGGTACTTGTAAGTCTTCTGCTCCCCTGAAGATGCTGCTTCATATCACGCAGTTTGATCTTATTGACATTTTTTTCTTTCGCATCTGCAGTGATGTAAGAGGAAACAATCTGACAGGATCCATTCCAGAGAGCATAGGGAACTGCACTAGCTTTGAGATTTTGTATGTTGCTTGCTAAGATTCTATTGATACTTGTGATGCTCATAAGTTAAGAATACTATGATGCGAGCTTCTTATGTGGAACGCAGGACATTTCAGATAACCAAATCTCCGTGAAATACCTTACAACATAGGTTTCCTTCAAGTAGCCACATCGTAAGTCTTCCCGATTTCGCACATATCTTCTATGCCGACTTTATCCATATCCTTGCAACATATCTTGTTTCATTCACGGTCGATTCAGTTGACTTATCTTCTCATGCATATAGATGCTTAGTTCTAGTTTTTATGCTTAATCTTTGCATTGAATGTTTCATAGGTCACTTCAAGGAAATAGACTAACCGGGAAATTCCAAAGGTGATTGGCCTCATGCAGTGCTCTTGCTGCTCGTGAGTCAAACCGAACAAGTCTATTGTTATCGTAACCTTTTGATTGTTGTCAAAGGAAAAGCATGTCAACCGAACAAGTCTATTGTTATTAGAACCTTTTGATTGTTGTACCCGTCCGAAAGAAAAGGTTATCTTTCTGGAAATCATGGTGTAGCTATTTGCGATTTTTTCGATTTTTCCTACATTCCTACATAGTGATTGATTAGTCCTTTATCTAGGTTGCTGGAGATGTTTTGTTAGTGCAAAGGGGAAACTGCAAATTCACTACATAAGCTAAGGTTGCCGAAGCTGCTGGTGCTTTTGCTATTATAATCATCAATCATCTCCACGGTATGCCTGATATATGAAATTCCTTGTAAAATTCTACATACAATTGTTTCCGCTTATGACCTATGCTGTAGTACTATATATGCAATTAACAAATGAAGATGTTAGGATACAGGGAATGGGCTCAACAAAGTAATTTGTCTTACCATGTATATACTAAATTTCACCACTTAACTTTTTTGTTTACCCTTATAATCGTACTGTATGTTGATTCATGTTTGGTTTAGTTGGTATTTATGCCAAATGGTGTTGTGGTCAGCATATATATTTGGTAATTCATCTTCTGGCATTTCCAATAACAGAGGGCATGGCTAGCACTGCCTGAGGCTAGCCACAAATGCCAATTTTTTATTTTCCTGTGTCGGACAATCAGTGACGGTTCTAGTCAAAAACCGTCACTGATACTAGTACTATCGGTGACGGTTTTTGGCTAGAACCGTCACTGATATCCATGATATCAGTGACGGTTCTAGCCAAAAACCGTCACCGATAGTACTAATATCAGTGGCGGTTTTTGGCTCAAACCGTCACTGATATCATGGGTATCAGTGACGGTTCTAGCCAAAAACCGTCATAAATAATGTTATCTGTAGCGGTTCTAGAACCGTCACTGATAATCTTGGATTATCAGTGGCACTAAATATGTGGCGGTTCGAAAACCGTCACTGATGGCAGTTTCGAACCGCCACTGATTACCTTTTTCAAGGTAGTGATTTGTGCTTGTGGATGTCGTTCTATATTTGGTTCCAGATAGCTAGTTTGTGGCTGTTTTTTTTTGTTCTGGTTAGTTTGGTTAATGGCGGACGCGCCTCGAATACGTAATATTACTGCTGGTGAACGTTTTATTTCGGTAATAAAACGGGGAAACCTTTTCTCTAAAAAAAAAAGATTAGACCTTGGTGTCAAGAAGATGAGAAGATCTCTGGTCTGCACGCTCTATATATCTCCGTTCTTCTCCCCACGTGCCTAGGTATGCGTATGTGCATCTAAGCCTAGAGGGTTTAAATCGTAGATTTGGTGCTGATGTTCACTGCTTCTACGGTATATGTGCGTTTAGTAGAAAAGCCGATTTTATAGTACATACGCGTTCAGTAGAAAAGCGTATGTCCGCACTCTATGAGGCTTTAAGTGTGTCCGATAAATTTTTAGCATGTATAGAGGACGCAAGACGTGTATCTGCATGGATGGTATGAATGTAGTGTGTGTTGAGCAGAGTCCAAAACTTGAAGTCGGTTCGAGATTTGAAACCAGCCGATAAACCGATCCAATTCAAATTCAGATAAAAAAATTCAGGAAATTTTAAAAAATTATCAAAAAGTGTTAAAATTTTTTTGTGAGGTTCTGAGACAATGCTAATCATTCTGTAAAATTTTCAGATGATTAACAGATAATATTTTTAAATTTTTTTGACAAAGCTACTATCTTTGTATATGCTCTTCCGTTTTTTATTTTCTAGGGGCAATAAATTAAGTCTAATATTTCTTAAAATTTCTGTGTGAGGTCCTGAAGATATTATAATGATTCTTTAAAATATTAAAATGATTATCAAACCTATATACTTTTTAAAAAATTCTAACGTTGCTACTGTCTTTGTATATGCTCTTCCATTTTTGTTTTTCTAGGGGCATTAAATGAAGTATAATATTTTTGTAAATTTTAATAATGGATACTACAGCACTATTTATAATACCATCAAAATTTGAAAGTATTATCAAGCTTGTAAATTTTTATTAAAATCCAACAATGTCTCTATTCCTTTTCATTAATTGTTGTTTTTTATTTTCTAAAAGTATTAAATTAATTAAAAATTTTGAAATTTATTTGAGATGTTTTATAGATTAATTGGGATTTATTAATATTTTTATTCATTTTTTCCATTTTCATTGAATTTTTACTAATTTCTTTTGAGTGTGCCGAAAATCGAATAAAACCGATCGAAAATTGATGAAAATGGTCAAAAATCGGTGAGGAAAGTGGTGCCATTTAGTTCGCTGATTTTCAATGAAAAACTGATTGATTTTTTTCGCCACTTTTTGACCGCTAGTTTAAAAAAAATTGACTTTGAAACCGTTCGTTTTCTACCGAGTTTTTATCGATTTTGCTGATTTTTGACCAGTGGAAAATCGGTCGAAAATCAAAATTCGATATTGTGAACCTTGGTGTTGAGTGTGTTCATGTGCCTTGTACTCTCAAACAATACCCAATAACGTATCGACGCAAAAAAAAAAAAAAAAGGTACTAGCCAACTCAATTCCCTTCGCTTGAGTCGTTATCAAATGGAAAATTTGAAACTACTACGAAGTGTGATGCATATTGTCTCCCCCATTACAAAAAAGTTATTCACAAAGTTGCTAACAGCAACTATTCCTAGTCTACACCATCCACGTCCATAAAAGGTCCGATTCGAATGATAAAAATAACCAAAGTAGTGTATCTTTAAAGAAAACTTCGTCCAATTAAAGGGCAAAGTTAAAAGTTGTGACTTGTGAGGCTCCAGGTGTCGACAAAACTATGTTCACGTCCTTTTTTGGTCGCATGCATTATGGGACAAAAAATAGCTGTACAATTATTACAGCTCTTGAATACTCCAAGGGTTGGCACAGGTCTCGCAGTGTTGGTTGCACACCAACCCTAAACGAGGTGTGGACTAATCAGAATAGGGGGAGGAATTTGCATAACGAAGTTAATCAGCTCATCACTCGTCAGCAGGTGGATTGGGTAGCTAGGCTAAGGCACGCATTGCAGAACACTTGCGCGGCAAAAGGCAAATTAAAGTGAAAGAAGGCAAGCAAAAGAGTCATGAGAAAATGGAGGAAATGATGGAGGATTTTTTTAATAAAAAGTAAAAGGGAAATTTTGATAATTACTCCTATAAGTCACTTGCTTTTTTAATTTGCCCTCTATATGTCATTTTTGTTTAATTTGATCCTCCCCCTCTATAAGTTATGTTACCGAAAAAATACCCCCTAGGACATGCTTAAATACTATTTCTTGTGGTTCTCATTATCATTTGCACTTGTTTCAATAACTTGACTACTTATATAAGTTATTTCAATACTTACTTCGATGATCTGATTAATTTGGTTATTTGTAATACACAATTTTAGTACTGAAAACATTGCTTATAAAATCATGTATTGCAAACATCAAAACAACTTAAAATCATTGACTTAAGTATTGGAATCATTAAAACAAGCATCGATGTCACTGGAATAAGTGATAAAATAATGAAAACGACAATAATAGTGTTAACATTCAGCCTACGAGGTATTTATACAACAACTAAACTTATAGGGGCAAAGTAAACTAAAATAACACACGAAGGGGCAAATTGAAACAATAGTAGACTTATGCGGGTGTATGGATTTTTCTCAAAGTAAAATTTGATGGGATTCAGTTTGATTCATTTCACACGGTAGATTCTAAAGCACAAACATCGCACTAGCTCGGCCGCGCTTTAATTTGTACCTCAAGATAGAAAAAAGAAAAGAAAGAAAACACGAGGTGGGTAGGCGTAGTACGAAGCACTAGTATCCATACATATCCTACCACAGCTAACACTAAACTGTACCACAAATGCAAAATATATTCACTAATTGATATCTTAAGGTTGTTTGGAAAGTTTAAAATCTCGGCCCACCCATCCATATATGGATCGGGATTTTAACTAACAAGGCGATTCTACGCCTGGGAATGAAGGGTAATTGAGTTTGAGTCGTGCAGACAGACGGTGCTACTAGCCCATGAGCAAGCAGTTAACCGGCGTCCGGGGCGGTTCCACAGCGCCGTCGTCGTCCCTAGCATTTGGGCTTGGAAGTCGCGTTAGCGGCGTGGCAGCCCACATGCAGATGCGGGTTGTGCGGAACGAACGGTAGCCCAGATGCCCAATGGCCCTGCGCGGCTGGCACGAGCCCGAACCGGCAAGCCTTGTGCGGGAAGGCACCCCGTCCGTCTCGCTTCGCCCGTGAGCCGCGCCTGCCAAAACTGCAACCGGAACGCTATCGCTCGCCGCCGCGCATCGCCGCATCCCGCAGAGAGGCGCAGACTCCCAGAGCATCCTCCGAGCGCGGGGAGCAAATTAGTAGCAGTGATGGTAATGGATGGGCCTACATGGAAACAAGCTTGGTTTGAAGAGGGACTTACAGAACAAGTTTAAGAAAAGGCCCAGGTATCACCCGAGTTAAGGTTTACCTCCCTTCCTCCTTTTTCTTGTCCCTTCGCCTCCATCGAGAGAACTTGTGTGTAGCAGTAGCACTGAGCAGTAAACATGATACGTTGGTCACGGCCACTAATGGATATTCTTTGCTTTCCTTGGAATCACACTAAAGCAACAAACTCATGAACTTGCTCCTGGCATAAGGTAGCTTAGCCATGAGTTTCTTTCGGCAGTACTTCAGTGCACCATCCTCTTAATACAAGTTATAGAAATCTTAAATCTACCATTTATCCATACTTTAATTTTTATGTAGCTTTCAAATAATGATACGTAGAGGCACATTCGTTTTTAGGTTTCACTCGAATTGAAAGGATGTAACTTGGGCTATGTAAGGTTTTACCGAACCGAAAAACATGCTAGAAAAACCAAACCGAACAGGTCAACTTGGTTTGACCCGTTTATGGTATTGGGTGCGGTATGGAGAAACCTGATTTTTTTTTGTGATACGGTTTTTTCAGTAAAACATGTGAGAAACCCCATTTAAACTAAAATACCTAAAAATAAAAAATAAACATATAATTAGATAAAGTAATGTTCAATTGTGTATAAAGCACCGTTCCACATAGAAATAATATTTATAGATTTGTCAAAGTTATGCTCAAATGTGTGTAATAATTTTTACTGATGTATAATTAGATAAAGTAATGGTCAAAGGTATGTACTCCCTCCAGCCATAAATAGTTATCGTTTTGGATATAGGTGCAATCAAACTTTTAAGATTTTCAAGGTCAATATCTTTCTAAATATTTAAATTGAATACGTGAAAAATCATATATGTAGATTTATCTCGAAAAGCACTTTCATAATATTGTAATTTCATTGGTTTTATAAATATATTATAATAGAAATTAGTGATCAAAGTTGTGTTTTGGAGACAGTGTTGATGTCCAAAACGACAATTATTTATGACCCGAAGGAGTATTAGAAATCATATTGACGTCGAAAACAACAAGTAAAAAAAATTCATATTACTTTGGTAAATATGGTATTTAACGATACAAACCGGAACTATATTTGATATATCTGGTATTGCATTTAATTACCGTATTTTAAGAAAACTATGTTTACCGAGTGGTATTTTCTAAATATATCGTAAACACAACATAGATGTAACTCCTAAATATATCGTAAACATAGCATAGCTGTAAGATTTTTACTGATATAAGGGAGAAGAAGAAGGGAGAGTATAGTTGTGTCTTCATAAAAAGACAACCATATAGACAACATAAATCTCCATTTTATGAGTTATTATCCATAGGAAACAAAGTTTTCATACTATAGTTAAAGATTGTAAGATCTTATATGCAAACTTAGGATATCATCCTAGTAGAAGTTTGTAATCTATTTAGATTTTATTAGAAAAAAGAGAGATATCATATACTTTTTTTTAAAAAAAAAAAGCAATCCATCTAATCTTTAATCTGATGGACTATAATTAGAATCAAACTATAGCAACCGTTGGATGTTATAACTTAAAAATATATTTGTTTTGTAATTGTAAAACTAAAAGGATGATCCTTTCTGGAAAATGTGCGATGGGGAAAAAAGCCGACCAACATACGCACGCTGACTTCACCGTGACTCGAGGACGCGTGATAGCGTGGAGTCTAATGACACAACACAGGCTAGGCGAGTGCCGGTAGCCAGGTGCCTCTCCATAATGTTGTGGATAATCTCTACTATCTTGCATGATGAGCATTTACGTTACATAGTTGCCGCCTTGCCGCTGGCTACCCTTGTGCAAGTCCGGCCGTTTTCTTTCTTCCTTTTTCCCCCTCTAACTTACAACTGCTTTTTTTTCAACAGGACTTTCAGGGTTTGTTATATAGATTCTGTAAATCAAACCATACAAAATTCCCACAAGATTTAAACTATTCTCTCTGTCCCTCACGTTGTGCTCTGCATTTGCTAAGGCAAATTTGAATGGATGGGTGATCTGTGATCCGGAGAAGCCGAGCAGGATCCGACCGGCTAGGCCGATGCAGTTGCCGCTGCTAATGTTTAGTAGCATCTGTGATGCTGAGGTGTTGAGTTCGAAGGACAGTGTCAATGTTTTGCAATTTTGTTGGGTTGGTCTAACCGTGCTTATTGAACATTGTCAGATTAGTTTTCAGTCTTGATGCCTGCTTGTGGAGCAACCTGTAAGGCAGTATGTACCAAGATATCGCTTGGGTCTCGATTTTCAAAGTTTCAAGTGTCCCAAACGCTCCCAATTAGGGTTCACCCTACCGATTGAAGAACCAAAAATGGCCAGGTCAGCGATACCGGTTTTCATCAATTTTTGAGTGAAAATCGCTAGAAATCGCATGAACAAGTCGATTCGAACAGACAACAAAATTGGAGGCAGAAGCAGTGAAAAATCACCCGTTTTGTAATGATTTTTGATCGATTTGTACCGATTATCGACGCCAAAATGTCAAAAATTGATAGCGTGAAGGAAAAACCGTAACATTTACGAAAATTGGAAAAATGCCAAAAAATTAAGAAATTTGTAAAAACACAGCAAAGGCCAAAAAAATCAGAATAAATATTATAAATACATAAAAATATGAAAAAATAGGAGAAAATGAATAGCACAATGATGGTAAAATATGAAAAAAATCGGCATGACCTTTTTATATTTTAGATAATCTGAAATTGTAAAGTAGACATTTAACAATAATATCTCAATAAACAACATTTTATATCAATACCATTCACAAATGAATCTAATAAGTTCACATCTCAATGTATGTGGCAAAAGACATTTGAAATCAACATTTTTCACCGAAAATGAATGTTTGCACTTGGCAAAGTTTCGTCATCCTTCCATTGTCACAAAAATGTCTTGTTAGACCTACATGAACGCTATGTTAGTAAAAAATAGAGTTGCAATGAAATAAAATATACAAATGAAACATTACCTCCGGGGTTATGGGTAGTATTGTTGTGTACATTTGGTTGGTCATATTGTACTCCTCAGTGGACATCATTAGCAATCCTCGTGTAGCTAGCAACTCTATCTTGTATTCATGCCACTTTGCCCATCCATATGCTAGTTGTTTCTCACTGTTGGTACAACATGGCATAAAAGTTGGGGTCTTACCACTTATAGACCCATCGGATGGGAGGTTGTGCACGAGCATCCAAGATGACGTAGTCATAGCCCGTCATACGAGTCATAACTCTCTTGCGTCTCCGTGACGTAGTACGAGTTAGAGCTATCATATGGTGCATCATGGCTATGTCGATGGCCCTTTACTACAATAGTTATTATATGTGATTGAGGAGCGCTATGGTCTTTGTCTTGTGTGGCATGAGTGTATTGGGACTCCCCTATAAATTCTATAAGACGCTATTCTTCTGAGTGGGATGTGAGAGGGATGGAGGCATTGTCACTGGACTCACCGTTATCGCGATCCGTCTTGAAACTACTATCATTGGACTCTTGATACGGCAGACATCGACGGTCTCCGGAGTGCTATCAGTGAGTCATCACTCCCAACATCTATGGTACACTTTTCTTTGGAGGGTGCTCTCTTTTTTGTGCTACCCCTTGTTGCCTTTGCTGGGTGCTTCCTCTTCCCAATTTGATCACCCGTTGTCCTATCTACCCATTTGGGGATTCTTGCAGCCTCAATATTATTTCGCAATATAATAGGATCAATCGGGTCTATCACAAGGTGTAATGGTATGGGATTTCACTCTCTTTGTTCTGCTCATCAAGTAAGAGATCAGCATTGGATCTCCTTTCTCCATCCACTATTGGATTGGATATTCAGCGTGGCAAAGTGTAAGCTCCATAAGATGCTGGAATGGATCATCTGCATCTATGCACTTTTGATTTTCTTCAATTTGAATTCAAAGTCAAAGATTGTAGTTAACGTATACCAACTATGGAGCTTCTTGTAGGATAGATGGTTGCGAACTTTAGTGTGGATAAACACAAACATACTCTAATTGCGCTCGCATCTGCTATAAGAAGCACAATGCGAAACAAGCCGCATGGTAAACTTTTGGAGCGTTGGAGTGTTTGAACCGAATACACCCCACCAATGTACTGCAAATTAATAAAGAGAGCAGTAAGTGTCGACAATAGTGGCCTCACGTTTAAGATGGTATAAGAAAATTACCAGGGAAAGTTCTGGCCTTGTGTGCCACCTTCTTAGCTAGTGCACTTGTGTACATTCTAAACTTCCTTCTATAATCTTTACCTCAAGAATATCTTGAGCAGCACTATCAGTATCATTAGCCAGTGCTTGAAACGCATCTTGTAGATTAGGCAAGAAGGTGTTGGTCTATCGCACGCGTAGTGCGTCCGGGGGTTTAAGGCGGTAGCTGATTAAGTTGAAGTACAAGATATTTTATTCCATTTTTTAAAGTATTACTGGCATTCATATAAATATCTCTTGTTAGGTTGACCATTCTTCGGTCCATGATGTCTATGTAATTGTTCGACGTACCTGGATCAATATGGAACAAGCTATCGTACTCTTGCCGTATGATGTTGTACCATAGTATCACCTCGCTAAACATAGCCACCCTATCTTGATCAGCGAAATGCAAGAATGCGTACAACGGTTCCATGGATGTAACAACCGGGCAAAGGTTGTCTCACCAGTCCAAGCTTGAGAGGCAGGAATGTTCGAACCTCCCTTCTGGGGCATCAACAAAGCGCCATGACGAAATTCTTTCAAAGCCATCCATTGCAAGAACTTATCCTTACAACGAAGGAAATTGTCCAAAAACATGTAGTTTGTTTCAAAGCACGTAGCATATTACTTGACCAACTCACCACTGATTTGCTTCTTCATTATAGCGTGAAGTTTCGAATGGTTGTATAGCCATCGAGAGATTTTTCTTGCACTCTCAATGACAAAGGTATAGTCGGGAACTCTCTAATTTGCATGAGCATCAAATTAATCGTGTGGGCCACAAGCCTGCCACACGATGTTGCGGTGCTCCTGTGTGATGAGTCTATATGCCTTCCTATAGTTAGCACCGTTGTCCGTGACAATCTGTACAACATTCTTTGGACCCACCCCATCGACCACTGAGGTAATTTTCTGCATTACATAATCCTCCATTACATGATGCATACTTTCAACATATTTAAGGAGAAATGCAATGAAAGCAATTACCTTGCGTAGGTATGAGGCATCTTGAGTTTGGCCTGTTGCATCAATGGATTTGTGAAAGAACATTGTGCCATTGCAGTATATAATGAAGTTAATGATGTTTATGTGTGTCGGCCCAGTCCAAGAATTACACATTATTATTACACCGTACATAGACCATTCCTTCTTAAACTTCGTCATCTTCTGCCATATGTCTGCTTCGTTATAATCTAAATTTTTCCCATCTATATCTCTCCCACTCAGAGATGGGACAACCTCTCCTACAAATGAAGACAATAGATGAAAATGCAAGACATTAATCGGCGTACAAATGGATGAAAATTTGAAAACTCATTTATCCCATTTTTGAGTTTCCCTCCCAGTGCTAACAAAGTATGGATTGTCTGCTTTCCTCCCCGCGATACCAACCATGTGGAAGAATTTGGTCCAAGCCAAGCCAATCACCTGCTTCACATTCCTTCTCTTTTGTATCCACTTTCCAATGTCAATCCTTATTTGCACAGGGCCACGGGTCGTCCTAAGGATGTATTCCCCCACGACCGGTCTTTCCCGTTGTGAGGAATTCTGAAATATTCTCGACAACACACCACTGCTCCCTCCTCTAGCCCCTCTAGTGGTGCCACTACCACCACCGTGCTCATACCTGCCACCTGCCCGATTGATAAATTCTGCCTTCACCCTGGAGGCAGTCATGGCATGTTGCAGTTGGTCATCCTCATCAATCACCTGTGCACTTTAAATATGCACCTCTCCTCGCTGCAGCTGCTGCTTCCTTTCTGAACATCTCGTCCCTCTTTCATTTATTCTTATCCTTCATCTTACCTAGGTCGCGCTGAAAGTATTCGTGAAACTACTTAGCAACTTGACTACAATGGACGACATTTTTACCATGCTCTGCCAAGTGGTGCTTTAATTGAGTTGCACTGTCTCCTTTCTTCTCTTAGTGACAATACTTGTATCGAAATTCGGTCCCCGTCTTATCGTCGTGCTCCCACACAACAATGTCCCGGTCTGCCATCTGCTAATGTAGAACAACAAGAGGTCAGGGCTCCAATTAAACCTTGTCGTATGTTTCAAAACATCATACTTACATTTTTTACTACCAAATAAAGTTGCTGAATCACTTTGAGCAAGTAATTACAATACACAAATTTTTTCTAAGGCTAATTGGTGCATGCATGCAATTAAATGCAACATTATGCACACATATATAGCTACACCAAAATTGAAACACACGATACTATCAAGAATCACACTAACCCTAACCATCAATCACACTAATCCTAACCCTAAATCGTACTAACTTTAACCCTCAATCGCACTAACCCATCACATGAACCCTAACCCTAACTTTCAATGTACTAACTTACAATATTCACAAAATATCATAGTCTAAAGCACACATTGATATCGAAAATCGCTAATACATACCGAAAATCACTCGATTTTGGGAATAATCGTTGAGTGCCAAATCTGTCCGAAGCCGACGTCAGCTGCGAGCACATGTGGAGTGAATCCAAGAAGCGCAATAATGCTATTCAAACCGATCTCATCCAGCTAAAAGGGAGCTAGGGTTGATTAATGGGCCGGACTAGGCTAATGGGCCTAGCACTATGGGCTGAGGCCCATTATTTTTTGCCTTTTTCTTTTGTTACATTTGGTTTTTGGCTAAAAAAGTGTTAAAATTTTGGTGTTTTCAATACATTTCATCCTAGATGTTACAAACTATTAATACTAATTTTAGCGAGATTGAATAATTTTTTCCTTCAAATTTCATGAATTTTTTGAATTTGAATTTCAAACTCATCAGTTCTTCGCTTAGCTTTTGACATCGCACGATAATAATTGACAATTTTCCAAACCCTGCTCCCAATGACAAAATCTTATGCTAGGAAACATGATCCAACATCGGACCTATCACTGACTGTTCACAGAAGATGTTCTAAAGGCGCACACTGACACACGTACCAGATACCACTACCCCAGCGGAAAACGAACATCCTGACGTTTCATGCTCCTGTGACTCTCCTCATCATCATGCATCGTGCAGAGAACATACCATACCACAGACATGGATGCGCCATTGTACAATACAGAATCGAGTGCTGAACAAGAGAAGGAGCCTTAGCTCGTTTGGTCGGGAGCCAGATGAGCTAACAATCGGTCACGGGTTTGATCCTAACGAGGTCATGATCGACTCGTGGGCCTTATGAATAAATAAGTTTAGAATAAGTATATACATACGTGTACGTTCTCTAATTAGTTAGAGAGTGGCCTCTACATTATTTCTCTACGTGTGTAAGATGCACACACACATGTGTGTAGCAGTGTGGTGTGTGTGAGTGTGTGTTGTGTATGTCTTTGTTAAAAAAAGAATCAAGTGCCTCATTGTCGTTGCTACACACGTGTGTGTGTGTGAGTGTGTGTTGTGTATGTCTTTGTTAAAAAAAAGAATCAAGTGCCGCATTGTCGTTGCGGCGCTCACGAACAGACAAGCCAAACTGAGAGGTAACAGAACAAAAACGTTAAATGTAACAACCGATGTAACGCACGGGGCAGTCAATGTGATAGAAGCTGTAGAACGCATGTCTCTAAACTCCCCCTCACGCCTTAGAGAGTGTTTGGATTAGAGGCATTTTGCTGAAATATTTCAAAATCTAGTTTAAATTTAAACTAAATCTTAAAACCCCGTAAAAAATGACCACTCATTTAAACATATCCTTAGTTCTCTAGCGGCCTGCCCGCCTATGATCACACGACCGCGCGCCGAGGCCCCGGCAACACGCATACCTTCCCCGCGCGTTCACAGGCCCCAACCCTGGCTTCAAAAACCCGTCTCCGTTTCACCACTCGGCACGGCAAAATCACACGCCATTCGAGCCAAAACACGATGGCCGGCTACCGCCGCACCATCTCGTTCTCGGCCCCTAAGCCCGCAGTGGCCGCCTTGGCGAGCGCGAATGATAAGCTGGCCGCGTACCGTATCCGCTCGTCCAGCCTCTTGTGCCGCTTCCACCCGCTGGTGCTACACCTCGACGACGACGTCGCCGCGCTGCGCCTGGTGATCGGCCAGTTGTCTTCCGCTTGGGCGCCATCAGCATTGTCCATCTCGGCGACGCGCACGGCAGCTTCCGCGAGGCGCTGGTCACGCTCACCGCGCTCGAGGCGGAGACGCGCCCGCGCTGCGGCGAGGTGACCCCGCGCGGCTGGCGTCCGCGGCGCGCGCACAGCGCCGCGCCGGGCGCGACCTCCCCGCCTCGTCGCCGCCACGCGCGCCATGTCTAGCAAGGCTCCCACGCCGCTGCCTGAGGACCTCCCAGCCGACACTGTGGCCCTCACTTCCGCGGTTGCCGACGCGACCGTCGCCGTGGCTTCCGCCTCCGTGGCCGTCTTCTCCAGCTTGTCCTCCCTCTCCAACGCCACCGCCGCCCGTGTCGAGGTCGCCTCCACGCCCTGCTAGATCGCCACCCCCGCAAGATTCACCACCGTATCGGACGGAACAAGGATCAGCCACCACCGCATATGGTGGGTGGCCGACCTCGTGCGTTGGATGTCGCGTGCGAAGCGGCGGTCCGCCGAGAAACGGAACAGCGGTGACTGCGACGAGTCGTCTACCGTGCAACTCCGATCGGAATCCAGCATGAAGCCAGAGGAGAGGGCGCGGAAGGCGGCACTCGAGCGGCACGAGAACTTGGAACGGTGCATCGCCAACGCCGACAGCAGCGGCGAAAAGGTGTTCAAAGCTTTGGTCAACACTAGAGTCTCCTTGCTTAACATTCTGAGTCCAACCTTCTGATGTCCGAACATCTCGAATTCAAATTTGAGGATAGTTTTATTCTAGCTTGCATGTTTGGACAGAATTTGTATATAGTAGCTAGTGTCCTTCAGGATGCAGTCTGTTCGTTCGTCTGCAGCTTTCAAGAGCTTCGGAACCGGGTGTTCAAAATCACAGAATCTGCATTTTTTTAGTCCGGGTTCTTGGCAACAACCCATGGAATCCAAATGTAGCAAATTGTTTCACAAAAGTATACGTCGTCTACACTATCCATCCAGAGAACCTTCTAGCTTGAGGGAATATTTTGGCTTGCTCCTCCTGTACATTTGAATTAATTTTCCATGGATCCAGCCACCGTGCCTTGAAGAAAACCCTGACCAAGCGTTAAGTAATGTTATTTTGGTCCAAATGGTGAAGCCTTTCCCCAAAGGTGTCAGCTAGCTGAACCCAACCACACGAGATTGGTAACTGTTCTATACCAGAAACTCTCTGAATTTTATGATCGTTCATCGCTCTGTAGTACTACATTTGGATACTGTAACATCAGTAGTACTAAAACACTGTTATCCAACAGTGCCCCGTGTTGCCCTGTTCGCCTAAAGATTACCGTACGTCGTGTCGTTGGCTTGTCATCGTGTTCGTCAGTTCGAGGCCACAAGAATATTCTTTTACAAGCTCGGAGACGCTGTGAGCAACTCACGTGCTTGCTGGTCGGGTCCAGCTTGTGTAATCTCTTCTCGTTGCCGAGGACATGCTAACGGGTTATGGCTATGTTGGTATGGTCGTAGTTCTTTTGAGAAGCAATTTTCTATCGAGTTGTATGATTTAAGAGTTGTTTGACTAGTTCCACTAAAATAAGTGACAGAGATTCTTTCTTTATATAAAACTTTACTTGAAATGCAATTATATTTGTTATATAACTCTATTATTTATATATTGAAATACAATTGTATTTGTTATATAACTCTAGCATTTATATATGACTAGCCATGTACTCGTGCGTTGCAACAGAAACTTAATTTACGATAAAAAATTTATTTGCAAAGAGCACTAACAGTGGCAAAGGTGGGTAATTAAAGAGCTGTGGCAAAAGTGGGTAATTTTGATGAAGTGACGCGGGAAGAAAATCTTGCTTTTATATAGTAGAGATTAATCTGCATTCACCAAAATAAGTGACGGAGATCCTTCTCTTTTTCTTTCGGTTAATATGAGAATTTAGAATTTAGGATTATTGTGCAGATCACTCATACATAACAAATACAATTCTATTCCAATCATTAGAAGTAGAGTTGTATATCAAAGAAAGGATCTCTGCCACTTATTTTAAAAATGTAAGACATTAATCGGCATACAAATGGATGAAAATTTGAAAACTCATTTATCCCATTTATGAGTTTCCCTCGCAGTGCTAACAAAGTATGGATTGTCTGTTTTCCTACCCACGATACCAACCGTGTGGAAGAATTTGGTCTAAGCCAAGCCAATCGCCTGCTTCACATTCCTTCTCTTTTGTATCCACTTCCCAGTGTCAATTCTTGTTTGCACAGGGCCACGAGTCGTACTAAGGATGTAATCCCCCACGACCGGTCTTTCCCTTTGTGAGGAATTCTGAAATATTCTCGGCAACACACCACCACTCCCTCCTCTAGACCCTCTAGTGGTGCCACTACCACCACCGTGCTCATACCTGCCACCTGTCCGACTGATAAATTCTGCCTTCGCCCTGGAGGCAGTCATGGCATGTTGCAATTGATCATCCTGATTAATCACCTGTGTACTCTGAATATGTACTTCTCGCTGCAACTGATGCTTCCTTTATGAGCATCTCGTCTCTCTTTCATTTCTTCTTATCCTTCGTCCTGCCTAGGTCACGCTAAAAGTACTCGCGAACCTACTTAGAAACTTGACTACAATGGATGACATTTTTACCGCACTCTGCCAAGTGGTGCTTCAGTCGAGTTGGACTGTCTCCTTTCTTATTTTAGTGACAATACTTGTATCAAAATTCGATCCCCATCTTATCATCGTGCTCCTAGACAACAATGTCCTAGTCTGCCATCTGCTAATGTAGAACAACACGAGGTCAGAGCTTCAACTAAACCTTGTCGTATGTTTCAAAACATCACACTTACATTTTTTACTGCCAAATAAAGTTACTGAACCACTTTGAGCAAGTAATCACAATACACAAATTTTTTCTACGGCTAATTGGTGCATGCATGCAATTAAATGCAACATCATGCACACACAATATAGCTACACCAAAATTGAAACACATGATATTATCATGAATCACACTAACCCTAACCATCAATCACACTAATCCAAACCCTCATTCACACTAACCCATCACACGAACCCTAACCCTAACTTTCAATGTACTAACATACTATGCCTTACTGCAATCAATCAATCAAATCACAATTCACAACATATCATAGTCTAAAGCACACACTGATATCGAAAATCGCTAATATATACCGAAAATTGCTCGGTTTTATGGATAATCATTGAGTACCAGCAACCTGTCAATTATCACCGCAGGCCATTGATTTTCGTTGGCTTATCATCGAGTTCTGTGTTGACGACGTCTAGATCTGTCCGAAGCCGACGTCAGCTATAAGCGCACGTGGAGTGAATGCAAGAAGCGCAATAATGCTATTCGAACTGATCTCATCCAGCTAAAAGGGAGCTAGGGTTGATTAATGGGTTGGACTGGGCTAATGGGCCTAGCACTGTGGGCTGAGGCCCATTATTTTTTTGCCTTTTTTTTATTACATTTGGTTTTTGGCTCAAAAAGTGTTAAAATTTTGGTATATTCAATAAATTTCATCCTAGATGTCACAAACTATTAATACTAATTTTAGCGAGATTGTGAATAATTTTTTTTTCAAATTTCATGATTTTTTTAATTTGAATTTCAAACTTGTCAATTCTTCACTCGGCTTTTGACATCGCACGGTAATAATTGACAATTTTCCAAACCTTGCTCCCAATGACAAAATCTCATGCTCGGAAATATGATCCAACATCGGACCTGTCACTGACTATTCACAGAAGTTGTTTTAAAGGCACACACTGACACACGTACCAGATACCACTACCCCGACGAAAAACGAACATCCTGACGTTTCATGCTCCTGTGACTCTCCTCATCATCATGCACCGTGCAGAGAACATATACCGTACCACAGACATGGATGTGCCATTGTACGATACAGAATCTAGTGCCGTACGAGAGGAGGAGCCTGTTAGTGATATGCCCTAGAGGCGATCATGTGAGATGATTGTATCATACGTCTATGTTCATGTACTTATCAGTTCTATGAATAAATGTCACTCCTTTGTTTATTGAGTATGACTTAATTATGAAACACATTGGTTATATGATATTATTCTAAACAATCCTGGTCACATATCATTATGTGGGACAATAGTGATCGACCAGACATGTATTGATTGATGGTAATGTTTCACATACCATAGATATGGAGATATCAAATCAATAGTGTGGGCACATGTTAGAGAACATGGGGTTGGATAGACCGCTCGAGACACTGATGAGATTGTTATCTTTGAAGTGCCATCGAGTGTAGTCTCGAGTGGTATACCTATACGATCCTTTGACCGAGATTCTTATTGATTCTCGGCATGTGTAATGTATACTTTGGGGCTATCAAAGCGCTTCTCCGTGCGAGAGTTATAAAGGTAGCTACGAGTATGCCATGAAACATGAAGTGAGATATAAGAGATCAAGATGGAATTTGCCCTCCTTGATAAGCGGAGATATCTCGGGCCCCTCGGTGTGGATGGATAAGGAAAAGTGCATGGCCATGCCAAAGTGATTAAAGTGTTAATCACGAATTATATCCATTACATTGACGAGTGAATGGGTCGAGCTATCACAAGGATGGCACGATCTTGCCTTGAGCTTGACCGGTATCGCGTGGCAAAAGGATTGGTATACTGAGTTTATCAAGGTTCACCGATACGATCATTCTGCATTCGGGGACAACATGTCCTGCTAGGAACCATTGTTGTCCGATGGTCGGAAAAGAGGTTTCGGGGCCATGGCCGTTATGCATGAACCTAACGGGTCACACACTTAACGGTTGGATCATGTCGATGGATTGGATCCATTAGTAGGTTTACACGATTTGGATTCTCTGGCGTCTTAATGGATTTCTACTGTAGAAGATCTATTAGTATGAGTCCTAGTGGGCTTCTATTGTAGAAGGCCCGTTAGTGCACTCTATATAAAGGCGTGGGGTGTGCAGAGAGGTTCTCCCCACCACAAACCCTAGCCGTCGCTGCATCCTACCGCCCTAAACCCTAGCGCGCGTGGGTGCTAGCACACCAGCAGCGTGATCCTACTGGACGTGTGAATACCGTAGGCGTCGTTGCATCTACCTCGGCTGATTGGCGAGATCGTCTACTTCCTCTACAGCGTTGCGTGCGCGATCGCGAGGAGGAGACGATCAACTCCGGCATCTACTGTACTTTGGAGTACGCGGGGACGCTTCACCCACTCTTCTTCCGCTGCTAACGTGCTCCAAGGGTAATGATCCATGATCCACTACTCGCATGTATCCTGGTTGAATACGTAGAAAATTTTGTTTTCGGCTAGCGTAGCCTACGCGTTTGCCTTCAGAGCCTTAGCTCGCTTGGTCGGAAGCCAGATGAGCTAACAATCGGTCATGAGTTCGATCCTCATGAAGTCATGATCGACTCGTGGGCCTTATCAATAAATAAGTTTAGAATAAGTATGTACATATGTGTACGTTCTCTAATTAGTTAGAGATTATGGTGGCCTCTACATTATTTCCCTGCGTGCGTAATATGCACACACACACATATGTATAGCGGTGTGGTGTGTGTGAGTGTGTGTTGTGTATGTCTTTGTTAAAAAAAGAATCAAGTGCCGCATTGTTGTTGCGGCGCCCACGAACAAGCCAAATTGAGAGGCAAGAACGAAAACATTAAACGTAACGATTGCAATGCACAGGGCAGTCAATGTAACATAAGCCGCAGAACACATGTCTTTGAACTCCCCCTCGTGCCTTAGAGAGTGTTTGGATTAGAGACATTTTGCTGAAATATTTCAAAATCTAGTTCAAATTTAAATTAAATCTTAAAGCCTCATAAAAAAATTATCACTCATCTGAAGGTATCCTTTGTTCTGTAGCGGCCTGCCCGCCTACGATCACACGACCGCCGAGGCCCCGGCAACACGCATACCTTCCCCGCGCATTCCCAGGCCCCAACCCCGTTTTATTTCTTATATTTTTACGTGGTTCTTTCATGCAACTTAAGCTTTACTTCTCCTCTTTCTACTTGCCATATTTCTATTGGATCTAGGACATATAAGAAATTGAGGAACTCATCTAGAATTTACCCCAAACCAACAAGATCCATTAAAAATTATTTTTACTTAAGTTGTGCTTGCAACATTGCATTTTTGAGATAAAATCACTATTTTTGGTGTAGTTTGAACCTTCTGCATTAAAGGTTGAGATTTTAGGCTTTGTTCATATATATTCTAAAATTTATTTTATTTCTTATATGTTTGCTTGGTTCTTTCTTGTAACTTGGGTTTTGCTTCCCCTCCTTCTATTTTCCATGTTTCTATCGGATCTAGGACGTATAAGGGTTGAGGAACTCATCTAAAATTTGCCCCAACCCAGTAAGATCTATTAGAACTTATTCTTGCTTAAGTTGTGTTTGCAACATTGCATTCTTGAGATAAAATTGTTGTTTTTGGTGCAGTTTAAACCTTTTGCATGAAATATTGAGATCTTGGGCTTTGTTCTGAAATTTCTTTTGGAATCATGATCCTTATCTTGCTATGTTTCAAGTTTCATCAATTTTGGATAAGTAGATCTAGAGTTATTGATGTTTCTTGATAGTCAAGTTTCTAAAATTCTTGTTTTTGTGAACGATGATGTTGAGTAAAATAGGTCTCTCATTTGGGTTTTGTTTTGAAGTTTCTTTTGGCCCCGAGGAACTTATCTTGCTATATTTCAAACTTCATCAATTCATCAATTATGGATGAATAGATCTAGAGATATTAATATTTCTTGATGATCAATTTTGATATTTCTTCTCATTCGAATTGCTGAAATTCTTGCTTTATTCATCCTGTTGTTAGTATTCTTGAATCTAGTGTTTGCTTCATAGCACTAGTATTTTTGAAGAGATTTTTGAGAGAAAAATTTAATTTGGCTCCTATTCACCCCCTCTAGTCGTCGATTTCTGTCCTTCACATTCGCATCAGGAGAACTTCTCACTGACATCGACCATTCCACACGTTTAGATGGTTGGGACTGATGAGACGTCTCTCTAAGGACACCAACCGCAACCCCTTGACCCAATGTAAGGAAGACGTCATATGACAGAGAAAGAAAGATTGCAAAACATTGCACACTTACAATCTTAGACATCTTATTGTAATTGAATATAAGAACACAGGAGTAGAGTTATTATTCCCTACGCTTATTTTTATAAGATGTATTTTGACTTTGTACAAGGATTAAGGTTGCATTGAAATTAAGAAAAAAGTATGAGAGAAAATGACTTAGATGCCCCCCATTTAATTATCTTGGAAGATGAAAGATATATTTTATGTGAGTGGTAATGAATAAATGCATATGGTTGAGAGATAATAAATAGAGGTATAGAAGGAAAGGTCTCATTAAATCTATATGCAAGTTTTATATTTGTAGTTAAGATCATTCAAAAGATAAGTCATATAAAATTGAACGGAGGGAATATTCTTTTCCTCTCATATAAGTTGCACAAATCTTAAAGCAAGCAATGGTAATAATTATACTTTAATATTTGTACAATTGTTAAAAAGAAAAGTATAGAAGCACATCTCTTCCAGAGAAGGTCCAAATCTGTCTTAAAACTTCTGTCTTCTTTGTGTGATCCTTGGTGCTGAATTTCCGGCATTTATTTCATAAGATCGACATATGCCTTCTTCGGTTTGTTCGTGCACTGACGATGGCCAAATATCATGTGCATTTGCGATGCTTGTGTGGGATCGATCATTTGACAGACATGTGAGTCGTCATGTGATAGACTGGACCCAACAATTCTGGCAAAAGAGATATGCAGTTTCCTAGGATCGGCGGCGCACATACGTCTCAGTGGCAAAGCCACGTCCGTATCTTCAAACGAACAAAAGCATACACAACGTCGCAATCTCGACCAGGTCGACGCAATACATTCATCTTGAGGTTTCAGTACATTTTCAAACCTGATTTTGATATCTCGACGTACAAAACAGGCCGCTAAACCTTGACCGGCACCGCTGGAGCTAGTCTGACTCGTCGCTTGTAGGGCGACCTTCTCGACACGCAGCGCGAAGCATCAGGCACCTATCGGTTCAGAAATATATGTCATATTTTGATTTTATATAAGAATTAAAGTTAAATTCGACATTTCTACTATTATCGAAGGAAAATATTGCACACGTAGAAAAAAATATTTTACACATGGGACGAAAATATTACAGCGTCCGAAAAAATCGAACATCCGATCACAAGTCATTCTGCATTAATATTTGTAAATAAAATCATCTAAATTATATATCTTATATTTTTTGAACGGAGGGAGGACATCATGCTTAGCTCGACCAGCCAGGCTCGTCCCCTGTACAAGTACAGATCAAAAAGGTCGCAGAGACGCGGTTTTTCTTTGTTTAAGCCGGAACGAAGCTACGGTAAGATCGAGACGCGTGGAGTCGCCCTGGCAATTGGCAATATGAAACGGCAGCGCGCAGGGTTTGGCTGGACGTGGACTCGTTTGTTCCATGCGCAGGGCCTTGGCTTTTCTCGCGGCGCCGTGCCGTGCCGTGCCGTGTCGGCCGGTTCGTTGGACGCATGATGCAACAGCTGCATGCCTCGTGTCTAACCTGTGCCAGGATGGGATGGGTCGGGCTCCCGCAGCCCCTGCTGCTGCTGCTTCTTTGAGAGGATGCAGTCCTACTAGTGTCTAGTGCAGCAGTGCTGATAGATCTAGATGCTAGATTGCTAGGTTTTTTCTAGGAAGTAAATATTGCCGTAGTCGTGAGCATGCCTGTTCGTATATGGGCTGCAGGTTGCGCTGCTTTTCGGCCCAATCATTTTTCTGCCCGAACTGACTGAATCCAACTTCTATTCTGTCCAGAGCCTAACTTGGACCAGTACGTGTGGTACTTCTACTAACCCGAGCCCAATGCATTTTTTTGGGGCTCCAAACCATTACATTATATTTCTCTCCAAAGAAAAAATAAGCTGATCTTGGTTCTTCAGTACACCGGTGTGGTGGATGGGTCTAACACAATGCGAACTGAGTTGGTGTAAGGGGAAACGAGAATTAAGGCTTCAGAGAGAGCCAAACAAAAAAATGAACGTCGATTCCCTCTACTGAAAGATGTCCCATCATACAAACTTTCGAGTCTATTCTCACACTCCTATATAACCCCGGAGGCACCTAAGGGCATCCGCAATGGTTAAAGACAGTTGCTCTCTATAGTAAGATCTATATCGTCTATATACCATACTATAGTAAGTCCTTGCAATGGTGAATCTATATAGATGTCTATAGCTATTTTTAATTAATAGAGTGCTCTCTCTCTCTTTCTTCATTTAATTAATAGACAATCTACAGGTCTGTAGATAGCAGCGCTCTCTCTCTTCATTTAATTGCTTGCCACATAGGATACATGCTGATATGAACTTCTTATAGATAGCTGACTAGGCACCATTACGGATGCCCTAATACGTAAGACCAAACTCTATGTACAGAGCACTTAATCGTATAGCTACCAGCCTGCAATTTCATGGTCTGCTGTAGCAGTACCAGTAATGCACGTCGTATAGATATAGGTAGATATTTATAAGAGAAGCGGTTGACAGATACTTTAATATCGTTCAGGGGATCCAATGCTCCAATGCTTCTGCAAAATCATTTAGTACATGTACATCATCAACAATGCCAATGGTTACCCTGATGATTCACTGGGACAACAAAACCAGTAGGGCTACACCTCAAGAAACACAGATTCATGCGTCCTTGATTAGAAACGATAACGAAATAGAACGGTGGTTACTTGTTGCACTATCTTTTGCACATATCAATAACCCACTACCGGTGCAGTTCCTTTTATCACTGCTCTTGCACGGCCATCGTCCTCCTGCCGTAGGGATTGCAGTGCATGCTCTAATGGCTTTACAGTTCTGTCCTCTTGATGATTGTGAAGGCTCCTGGTACATCATTTCTGCTCTGGCCCAAATTATTCTCTTTAGATCCTTGCTTTGGTTTCAGCCTTTCAGAGAATCTTTGAAAGGCTGGTCAGCCACCAACCACACCAGGAATGCATGATGACTGGTGAGGATGAGAACATAAGATGAGACGAAACAACATGGACTCATATGCAATTTCAGGGCGTTTTAATTAGATGGTATATCTTGGCTTGTGGATACGGTGTGTATAGGAAATTTGTTGAGTTGGTCGCATTTGACGTTCTAACCGATGAGACAAGAGAACTTAAATAGTGCAAAACCGCAAATGTACCTGGAGCTATTCAGGATTCTTGCATGGGATGCGACGGTCCTGTGTATATTTTTCAGTACAGCCATCTGTATTTGCTTGCGAGAAATTTGTGTGCTGAGGTGGCGGCGTGTGCTCT
This sequence comes from Guadua angustifolia, assembly GCA_036346375.1. Classification (NCBI taxonomy): domain Eukaryota; kingdom Viridiplantae; phylum Streptophyta; class Magnoliopsida; order Poales; family Poaceae; genus Guadua; species Guadua angustifolia. Next base: position 12,028,376 of record CM070507.1, on the reverse strand, counting down.
TGTACACAGTGTATGTTAGAGAGAACCCAATAATAGGTAGCATAATTCTTAATCTCTTTTACGAAAGTTCTTTTTTTTTAACGAAAAGGCAGGAGCTCTGCCAAATGCATTAAGAGAGGAAAGAACACCGATCAGTTTACGAGAAGGGGAAGAAGAACAAAAGTTCTTAATCTTTTCAGCATGTCCTATTTGTAGTAACAGTCCCTGTACATGCCATTGCCGAGTGTGCTGGTTGCGAGTGTCTCATGTTTGTCTGGTGCTTCCATCGTCGATTGGTGCGGGACTATGGGGGCGAACCCTTTCTTTTGGAGTGCGAGGTGGATCATGTCTCTCATGCTTGCTTAAAGACCAAACTTATGATGTTGGAGGATGACTACTCCTCATGAACAGGAACAAAAGAACAGCAAATCTAGAGCTACATTTCCATGTTTTCTTCCTTCAGGCAAATATTGATCAATTGATCGATCATTCATTGTACCAACACACAACAGATGTTTGCCTTTGTCTCATTCTCTCTCTGAAAGATCAGCACTTTGTCTTTTCTCTCGTATCATTGGCATTTTAAAATGTGGCCATGTCTATTCCAATCTAAAGAAGTAAAGAACACAAAGACTACTTCATGCAGGAGTGCATAGCTTCCCATGTGAACAGACTGGAGTCTCTACACTAGAATCTGTGAACGCCAAACAATTCAAGGTTTGAGCTGCCTGCATGAATGGCTCCAGGGACACGGAAATGTTCTATTTTGACACCACTTTTACACTGTCCGAAAAGACAAAACTAAAAAAAATGGAAGGGGAAAAAGAAGACAGCAAAAAGAACTAAAGCGAGGTAACCCGTGGTAAAAGCTGGCATGAGATACAACAGAGATGGGTCATGACTCATGAGAGCATGTGGCCTGCACGAGCAGAAACTTTAATTCAGAGCAAATTTGACCAACTATGGTTTGCTAATGTTATGCTATGAGTATGAATATTTATCGAGGTAAGCATAAAGTTGTCTTGAGTCCTGATGGATCATACGAGGACCATCAGAGATGAATTATGATGGTGCTGTCGACAAGGCAGATTCTTCCTTGTATGGATAAGAATGATCGATTCCATTTGGATACTGTAATGTGTCACAGTGTCAATGGCATTTTTGTCTCTGTATGTTGCTTGATGGCTCAAAATGATCGCTCACAAACTTGTGAGTTGCCAGACACTATGTAGAAGCAAGCATGCGCGCATGAACTGCTCTTTCTTTTCATGGTTGATTCATTGTTAAAAACATAGACATGATGTGGGAGTGTTCCTTGTATCAATCTTGATTAGAACAAACACATGACCGTATTTTCTAGGTTGATGCTCCGTACTGGAATTAACATACTCTCCATTTGCCATGCACTAACCAGCAACGTTGTTTTCATTAAGGATAGACTTTATTCGAAAAGAAAACATCGCATTAAGCAAGACTTAACTTCTTGCCATGAAGGAAAAATGGCTACAATTTGCACAGATAGTGACTAGTGAAGCGAATGGTTAAATCCGTGCAGTTAAACAATGGTCCAGATCTTCTGGAATACTGTAGCAAAACAATGTGCCGATGTTCTAATGTAGCAAACACCATAGCTTAGCACTGTTGGATAATCTGAACCGTTCGTTGTATCGATCCAACAGTCTAGATGGATGGGGACTTGCAGTCCCTCGAAGCTGCACTTGAACCCCTTCCAGTTTTGTATCCCACTTGAATTTCAGACTCTGTTACAAGGGCCATTTGGATCGACAGTTTGCATAGGTCCCATGTGTTTTCAAATTGGCGATCTAAAATCCCTACATCATCACACTACGATCATGGTAAAGTCTTCAGCCACATGATAGAAAACTCATGCCTCGATAGAGTAATCATGTGTTGATGTGATTAGGTGGTTCATGGGGCCTCTAAATTTTGCGAGTGGGTGTAATAATTGAATGTCACTGCACCTAACAGATTTAGATAGGACTCGTCAGCATTTTTCCAGAACATGACGAGTTAAGCGTTATAATTACCGTTTAGGTCAGAGAAGGACGATCTTCGTGGGTGATATTGTCAACTAGAGAAACATGGCTTCCAAAACTCTTAAATATTCAGGCCCTTTTACAATTGAATTCTCACTTAGGAGCGGGATCTACAAGTTGTTTTAGTCCATATTGTGCTCCCCCACCAATGCAAATAATGGCACTATTTTGCGTACTATGCTAGTATTAGAGTTTTTACAATGCTTGGGAGGTACCACAGATCTCACCAAATTACCTTTAAACTCTTATACCTCTTTTTTTTTTGAAACAGCAGAGCTGTGAATTATATTAGATAGAGGAGAGAAGTACAAATTACAGAGCACAGGATTCTGCGCTAGACAAAGAAACTAGAAGACATGAGGGGAGGGATGAGTAAGAAAAACAAAAACATAAGGAAGAAAGGAGAAGAGAAGGGAGAGGTGGAGAGAGAGAGAGAAAAGGATCAAGTCTGACGATCCAAAGAGGTTTTTAGTTGAACTGCTCGTGCGACCACCCAAAGCGCCTCCTCTTTGGACCGAAAATTTCCTCGCTTGTATTGTAGATATTTCTGAACACTCTGCCATTTCGTTCTTTCCACCATTTCCAACAAGTTAGGGTGATCAGAGTTCTAATCCCTTTACGAAGGCTAGGGCAGCGATTTACTTGTTGAAGGCACCAGTCTTGGAAGGTGTCGGCTCGTTCCCAATTGATAGGCCGTAGCGATGGCAGTCTTGCCCATGTAGCCAAAGCTTCCCACAACCACTGAATTTGTGTGCACTCTATGAAGAGGTGAAACACGTTTTCGAGATTCCGATGGCACATTGGGCAGAAGTACTGGTTTGGCCACCCCCTACTTTGTAGACGCTGAGCCGTCCATAATCGGTTGTGATGAGTAAGCCATAGGAAGATCTTGCAACGTAGTGGAGCCCACGCATTCCAGACTGTGGGGTGGAAGGGTGCAAAGGTGCTTGCTGTGAACTATATGCGATATGCCGATGAGGCTGTGTAGGCGCCGGAGGCCGATTGGGTCCATGTTATGACGTCAGAGGCTTGAGAGTGCAGCTGTACATGTTGGATTTTGACCCATAGCTAGACATATTGGAGGATCAAATGTGGAGCTAGGTTGTGTCGAATATCTCGGATCCGCTTGTCGTTCGAAGAGCGTCATAGAACGAGCGAGACTTTCGCCTTGAGTGCTTGTAGAGATCCGGCGCTTAATTGCGATGGCGCCATACCTTGGAGCCATCGGTCCGTCCGAAAGGTCGCTATCTCGGTGCGTTCCTATAGTGATCTTTGGTGACCGCTGAGAATAGGTGATGATCAACTCGATCGCATGGTGTGGGCATTCCGATCCACGGCCTATTCGGATCCATCCACCTGAGCCATAGCCATCGAAGACGGAGTGCCCTGGCAAATCTGTCTAGGTCGAGAACACCTAATCCTCCCCCCCCCCAAATTGTATGGGCGGCAAACCGTTAACCAGCGAACTTTGCAGTTTCCTCCATGTATTTCCCCATGTCCAGCCCATAAGAATCTCCTCCGCAACTTGTCGATGTCTGAAAAGAACTTTTTAGGAGCCCTGATTGCTGCGAGAAAATATATTGGGATAGAGGTAAGGACCGCCTTAACCAATACTAGGCGCCCCCCCATGGTGAGGTGGTTTGTCTGCCAAGACGCCAGTCGTCGCGTGACTTTATCACTGATTGGCTGAAGGTCGGTGCGTCGTAGGCGTCCGAGAGTGAGTGGCATACCTAGATATTTTAAAGGAAAATCTGAGATGTTCCCGTGGAAAGGCTGCAAGATTTTGGTGTCTTTTACTTCTACTTCTTAGTACTTCTACTTCTTAAATTTTTGATGTCTTCTGATATTAACTCAATGTATATTTTGGTGTCTTCTAAGAACGATAAAAAATATCATGCTAACATATCCTCTTGCCAACACGTAGAACCACTCAACTCTATCGCATGGACACTAGGATTAAGAACTTCTTTACTCGCTTCTCGCGTTATGTCGCTGTATTTCTGACATTGTTGATGATTTGGTGCCTTTTTCCATTTCTTTGAGTCAAGAACCGGCTAAAATGGACAAAACAAAGGTGATCCTACGAGAACCCGTTGCCTTTTCCTTAGCTTGGACTAACGTGGGTTTCTTGTCTCAGTCGTGTACAATTAGTTGATCGTGGATGAGTGACTTGCGCCCTTTCTGTCACTCTCCAACTCCACAGTGGGAGCCATGCTGAGCTGCCCAACATGATGGATTCTTTCAGTGAACCAAAGGTCCAAAAGTAGAATATACATTTCACTATTTCAGCTCCTTATCTAGTGGTTAACTGTGGCATTCAGGAGCTACCGAGCTACCAGTGGTTAATTACGTGTTCTTCCTTCTTTTTTCCATCCCAAATTGTCGGCAAACGAGGTTTCTGAGCTGAATCTTTAAGAAGTCAGTGCTGAGGAGAGTGCAGGCCTGAATGGATCGCTGGAATGGCGTGCGATTGAACAGTGCAAAGTGGCACCCTTGATTGAATCCTGATGTGGAAAAAGGGCCGGAGCCTCAAATGAACAGTGGAGGTAGAATTGATGATTGAACAAGGAAACCAGAAAAGGTCATGGGATGGGGTCATCACTATCTCTACTCTAGTCCAGTAGTTGCCTGGAGCTAAAGGCATGGCAGAAGTCACTGGCCCCCACAGCGAGGCACGCCAGAGGTAAAGGAAACTGAGCAAGTGCAAGAAATGATACGACTCGGATGACCTCCGAGTAAATTCTCTCTGCAGTTTGATCTGCTATTCAGAGTTTGCGTTGAGATCTTGTCGCCATGCTTCTCTGACGTTCTTGGTAATCAGATTTTGCTGTGTGTTCCTGAAGAGATTGGAGCGGTCCATTCTGAAAGATGAAACAGTGAGACATGAATGTGGGAGTGAAGGAAGAAAGAAGTATAAACTCAGCGAAGAAAGGAATTCAGCGCTTACCTGGTCCTGTATGTTCTTTTTTTTAAAAAAATTTAGTCCCGTTATATATATTTACAAATTTAATCTCTTCTCTATCATGAAAGATATGACAGATGATACATATCATCTGCCACATCCGAGGAGTGCGGCAAGTGACCAGAGCCACGAGAGCTTGGCGGCTGCGGCAAGATCCCTTCCACGCTACTCGGCCACAACAACAAGGTGTCATGCGCTGCCGCAACTCCTTCCACGCTCGCTAGAGCGGTAATTCTCTGTCAAATTTGTAAATAAATCTCTCTTGACCGAGGATTCTTAAGAAAAAACAAAAGTGAAAGTTTGCATCGGGTGCACGGATATTTCTACATCGTTGACGTATCATTTCGTTTTCTGTATTTCCCTTAAATTTCTTGATCTATATTGTTTGTGAAAATGCACGGTAGCTCGCGATATTCTCCTACTAGACTGCTTCACTAGCACAATAGCAGCGGCATACTGGTTCCTTCATGAAACCGTGAAGGTTGCAGCTGCCTTTGGTGTTTTTCTATCCTCGTTACTCTCGTACGTATGTTTACTATTCCCGTCGTCCCTTTTTTTTTACAGGATTAATTCGTGTCTGTTGGTGTAGTAGGATTAATTCGTGTCTGTTGGTGTAGTACCTCTAGTAGCAGTATGTATAGTGAGAGCATATCTACATCAGTTTTATTCTATGTAGAAGAATAAGAAAAAATGAGAGTGAAGAGAGCTAACTATTACTTCCTCCGTTTTTTTATAAGGCGTATTTTGATCTTGCACAAGGATTAAGGTTACGTTGAAATTGAGAAAGATACGAGAGAAAATGACTTAGATGCCCCCGCTTAATTGTCTTGGAAGATGAAAGATATAGTCTGTGTGGGTAGCAATGAATAAATGCATATGGATGAGAGAAAATAAATAGGGGTATAAAAGTAAAGTTCTCATTAAATTTACATGCAAACATTATATTTGTAAACAAGACCATTCAAAAAATAGACCTTATAAAAAAACGAAGGAGGTATTTAGTAGTAGGCATTGCACGGGAGCATAGATATATTAGTTATGTACAAGGGAGAAGAGATATTTAATGCACAGTATCTTAAGTCAACTTTTAGAGATAGCTATTATATAAACTGGTTTTAGTGTTTAATTTAGATGACATAGATAAAAGATGAAATAAACAGTTGATTTTATTATTATACTTGTCATTAGCATAACATTTGATGTAGCAAGTAATGCAATTACTGCTGCAAAATATTGGCAATTCGGCGACATGACCTGTGACCTTTCCCGACCCAAATTGAATGCCCTGCGTTGGTCCAGACCTCTAGCAATGCAAGCTTAACCATTGACTATATCGACTGACTAAGCCAGCACGATAGAGTGGCAGTTCTAATTAATTTGCTTGTGTGAAAAATGAAAACACTTCACCTCCCTCGTCGGCTCGCCATCTGCTAGCCAAGAGCCAAGAGCAGAACATGCATGCTACGCGCCTCGACCAGCCGACACGCACCAGCCAGCCTAACACAGTAACACCTGGTTGATCCCAACAGGCCGAGCGGGATGAAGCCGGCGTGTTAAATGCCCGTTCTATTTTTTTTTTAAATCTAGCATTAAATGAATAAAATTATAAAAATAATCTTATTTTCGACCAGAAGCGTCGACGGTGACATATATACCGTGATAGGTGAGTGGGCCTATGATAGTTTAGTCGATCACGAGTTCACCATAGTAGCTAGTGGACCTACCGTTGTAGTCTTGCTACCGCACACCATACCTCGGTAGTGCAGTTGCCGAGCACCATGAGTACAATAGTAGTACTTGCCGAGGTAGGGCGGCTCGGTAACAGTTTAAAGCAGTGTTGCTGCACACTGGCGGAGCTGCTGCCACGATAGACCTGTTATCACCGGACCAGCTAACTTCCACGACCTACGGATATAGCAGGTGACGATTGGTAAATAGTTCATTTTTATAAATTTATTTGCGTAGAGCCCTATTTTTGAAAAAAAAGTTACGTCCACGGCTTAGAAAAAAAGAGCTAAGAACTCGAACAGGACAAATGTCCGTCAATGCGCCGCAAGGCCGGTCAGCAGACTCCGCACGCACCACCCAAAGCCGAAACCCTCTGCCGACTCGAGCCCATGACCGCACCTAACTACCCAAGTAAAGTAAGGACCAACTACCCAAGTAAGGGCCTGTTTGGTAGAGCTCCAGATTCTAGTTTCACCTGAGATCTGAAACTTATAGGCTAAAATAAAGTGAATTAAGTTTATATTTTTGGTCTATAAACAAAATGATCTATCTAAACACTCTTAATCTCTACTATTCTTAATTTGCAGTTGGTGGCAGCGGTCCATTTTTCTCCCCCCATGCGCGTGTCCCGAGCGAATCCCTCGCGATATTCCTTCCTCCTCGGAAGAAAAAAAGGAAGAAAGAAATCTGCATGGGTAGGATTTCAAAGAGAATAAATATAGTCGAATCATTTTTCAAAAAATTTCTTTCCTAATCTACACTTACCAAATATAAGCATACGGATTATCTATAAACAATATCATTCATCGTCTACTATTCTTAATTTGCAGTTGGTGGCAGCGGTCCGTTTTTCTCCCCCCATGCGCGCGTCCCGAGTGAATCCCTCGCGATATTCCTTCCTCCTCAGAAGAAAAAAAGGAAGAAAGAAATCTGCATCGGTAGGATTTCAAAGAGAATAAATATAGTCGAATCATTTTTCAAAAAATTCCTTTACTAATCTACACTTACCAAATATAAGCACACGGATTATCTATAAACAATATCATTCATCGTTATTACAAAGATTTGATTTGATTTACAGCCGCCGAAAGTTACATTTTACGGCAAGTGCTTCAACAGGAGGATTCTAGAACGAGAGAGAAGCCTTTATAAAAGGGGAGAAACTAGCGCTCAGATGTCCGATTTCTGTTCATTTCATCGGACGCCTCTTGCAACATTTTTTCTACGTTTGCAATATTTTCTGTCAATGCGTAAAATATTTTTTTTGAACGCTTGCAACATTCGTTTACTATAGCGAATTTTACTATCTGTCAAAGGAAAATGTTGCACGCGTTGTAACAAAATGTTGCACGTGAAGGAAAAAAATGTTGCAGTATGTTTGAAAAAAAATGTTGCAGTGCTACGTACAACATTTGGTTTTAATTCATACCGGAGAAGAAACCATAAAAACTTTTGTAATCGGGAGAAATAGATGTTTGATCTTGTAGCACAATTTTTTTTCATTGCTTGACTTTTATGTTTCGTTACCAATTTTATTTTTCATAGCAACGCACAGGCATTGATCTAGTATACTTATAACTTTAACTTCATGGATCTGTGGAGTAAAGGTCGCTCCCTCCCGACTGAGAAATCCGGTCCAATAGACATCCAACCTCACGTTCTCAACACTTGGCCGGTGGATTTTTGTCTCCTGCGCGAATTCCACCAGTTCCGTCCCCACGGCCGCCACGAGCCTAAGCCGAGCCGAGCCGATCCTGCAAGGACCCGGGCTGGCTCACGAGCATCGAGCCGGCTCTAATTCTACAGCAACGCTAGGCCGTTCGCCCACATTTACCTCTCCTTCCGTGTGACAGCATCATTGCGCCATCGCTCATTCACTCCTCGCGCGCGACGGACGCCAACGCCACCGAACGCCATAATGGAAGGCAAACTGGAGTGAGCACACTTGAGAGCTAGTAGCTGTGTGTGTACGTTTGTTCGTTCGGTTTGGACCGGCCGCGCGCGATGGGGTGCAAGGGGTCCAAGCTGGACGAGCAGGAGGCCGTGGCGCTGTGCCGCGGCCGCGCCGACCTGCTCGCCGCGGCCGTGCGGCACCGCTACGCGCTCGCCGATGCGCACGCCGCGCTCGCGCACTCAATCGAGTCGCTGGCCGCGCCGTTGCAACTCCTCCTGGCCTCGCCGCAGCTCACGCTGCCTTCGGCGCGCAAGGGTGGTCGCGGTCTGCCCTCCTCGTCGTCGCCTCCTCCTCCCAGCCATTCCGCTCACCTCCACTTCGCCTCGTCGTCGTCCGGATCCGAGTCGGCTTGGCCGGCGGACTCGCCTCTCCGCCGTGTCCCCGACCAGCTCCCGCACCCGCATTACGCTTATGGGTACGGGTACGCGCCCGAGCCCGCGTTCGTGTACCCAGCGCCGGCGAGCTCGCTGCAGTTCTACTACGCGCGCAGCCGCCCGCCACCGGCGTCGGTCGCCGTCGCGCAGCGCCCGCCGGGGGAGCGCCTATACTTCGGCTCGTTCGATGCGGCGGGTGGCTCTCTGCAGTATTACGCCTACGGCGGCGAACCGGCCGCGGCTGCGCCGCAGCGGGCAGCGGCCCCGGCTTCGCCTCCCAAGGAGAGCTCGTGGGACTTCTTCAACGTGTTCGAGAACTACGAGTCGTACGACAACTACTACTATGACTCCGCCACCGCGGCTGCGGCCACCGCATACACGCCGAGCCGGAGCTCGCGGGAGGTGCGGGAGGAGGAGGGCATCCCGGACCTGGAGGACGACGAGGACAGCGTGGTTGTGGCGAAGTGGCCAGCGAGTACTCGACGTCTGGGAGCGGCGGCGTCCGCAGTCGGCGCAGCTCAGCCGGTGGTGTGAGTAGCACCGCCGAGCTCGAGGAGTTGCAGAATGCTGTCGTTCATAAGGACGTAGTACGTAATGTACGACGGAGACCGGCACCAGAACCGCCGGCGCAGAGGGTCGTTGACAATGTGGATGTTTCCAGTGACATTAAGGCACAGCTTGTTCGGGCAGCGGAGGCAGCAAAGGAGCTCGCACCGTTGCTCGAGGTCGGGAGGCCGAGCTACCACCGACGCAGCTCGGTCTACCATGGTGAGCCACTACCACTTGTTCAAATAAGTTACTAGTCTGATATAACTCAGTTTATCTGTGGTGCATTTTGTGACTCTCTGTTTCATTGTTTAAATTAGCTTCATCACGGATGATGTCGGCAATCTCCATGCCGCATTTGGGGTGTAAAGGCGTGGACTTGTTGGAAATTGGAGGAGAAGGGATTCAAGGGAAGGTTTGTCTCATCGATCCCAGCGCCCCCGCCCGCGCGCCCTCCCCGCCGCCGCCTCGCGCCCTCCGTCCACCTCCTGCCACACATGTCGCTGCCTCCCGGCGCAAGACGCCCTCCCGCTGTTGGCCCTCCCGTGCCGGCCGCGCGCCCCCTCCTCCGCCGCCCGCGCCATCGCCATCCCTCCCAGCCGCAGGCTGCCTCCATGCTGCCTCCCCGCTGCCTGATCCCTCGTTTTCTTAATGGTTTATCTATAAATATGTTGAGCGAGAGAGTATCTAGTCTTTCTGTTTAGATTTGGTGTACACAGTAGTGGCTCAATCTGAGTCCACCTCAATTCTTTTGGACTTTGCCAACCCAAACATGGCTAAAAGGTTGTGCGTAGATATGGGTTAGTGATGGACCATGGTTGGAAGCATATTGAATCATAAAAGGGAAAAGGTAGTAACTTGCATGCTAGCTGCTATTCACTAGTGCAAGGATGTTCTTGAGTCATTTGATTCTTATGCTTACAGCAAGCTGCACACGTGTTATCAACTTGAGAATTCTGCGTATCTTACCTCCTGAGATGACAATCTCACATATAGAACCTGCAATTTTCATCATGTTTTTATCTGTTTCGAGATGCTTTATTATGATTTGCAATGCAGGTACATGATCCATTTCCACTCCTCTGTCATCTCATTTCTTATTCTTCCCCTTTCTCATTTTCACTTTTATTCACAACCATATCTTTCTTCACTGCCATATGTTTTTCTATCTTACTACTGCCTCAATTAAACTCCCTTTGGCTAATTTATGAGTGCAATTTATATACATGTTGTTTGTATTGACATATTAGCTATGTTCATGACTCGTATGCATCACAGGCTAAATATGGAGAGGAGATGGTTTGGACCCATGGTGAGGGCTACGACCGAGGCGGGGAGATGTTGGCGTCGTCGCCTTGTCACCGGAGCCTGCGGTGGCAAGTCGCACGGAGGTTCTCCATGTTTGATGGATTCGTCGCTTCCTCCATGACTCGAGGCTTGACGAGGGAGTTTGAACCTCGCCAAGTAGTACACGTGACTGCCCAGAGAGGCTAAGTTGGAGGAAAATTTGAGGAGACAAGAACCGATTCTTGCAGGATTACATGAGGCAACAACAAGAATATCGAGGAAGCAACAACAAGCCATGTCTGCATGGCACTCACAATTGAATGTAAGTTCATTTTCATATCGCGCACAATCTGACTTTAACGCTTTCAAATTGATTATATGCGATTATTACCTGAGATTGTATGTCTCTGCCTTTGGAAGACCTATCAACCTTCCGCCCGCCTCGATTGAGACTCCACCCATTCCTCCATTTATAACCTCACCATTCATGGTACTTGGCTTTTGTTCGATTTTTTGTATATACTTTTGTCAAATTGTTCAAACTAACCATTTGCATCCTTATATGATGTAGGGAACACGGGAAGTCAAAGTTAGAGCTCGCAGGAGGCTCGCAGGGAGGCGATGGTTCACCAATGGCACATAAACTATGATTCACCTCTGTGAATGAGTTCAATGATGTGGTTAACTTGGGTGGAGGCTCCCGCCAATGAAGTTGTTATGCTATATATGTTTTTGTGACGATTTGTGATTGCATGTGTTTGATGTGGATTGTTGCGTATGTTTTTGTGATGTTTATCCTAAAAGGCGCTAATGTTCTCGTGTTATTTGTTATTGTGGTATACTCGTTATTTGTAATATTCTGCGATATTATGAATCTGTGTTATGTATTCTATCAATGTTTTTATTGCAACTGGAACATCGACTATTGTTTCTTCCTTTGGTAAAAGCTAGTGGTTGTATGTGCTGATCTCAATGGTCACTTGAAGGCATTGAAGGATTATTTTCTTTTAGCTTAAAGGTGATTTTTCCGGTAATCAGGCACTTCTTGATCTTTGATATAGCTTTGCCTTTCTTCTTGGCTGATTATTATACTGTATTGCAGGTATTTGTCAACATTGATTTCACAATCTTTCTTGGATATAGGATCAGTCTCTAGAATATCGGACAGCATAATGAAGCTTTGCTTGCAATTCTGGAGCTTCTGCCAATATGAAACCGGTGCAAACTTGTTTGAGATTGATCACATAACTGAGGTATCAACCCACCCAACATATTCTAACAGAGCACGCTTTTAAAGTGCTAAGCTTCTATTATTTGACAATCGCTGGCTTTTTTGGATATAGGTCATTGATCTAACAACTTCCATTAATAGCTCATCTGCCTTTTTTTTTTGCGAACGGCTAATGGATCCAACTGAATCTGGCCACACGCGTTTGTTCAATCTCTTGACCATATCAAAATCACCTATAGTAGCAAATATTTGTTATTGCCACCGCTTTATTATGTCACCAAAAATACAAAGGGCCCCTACAATAACAAAAATATATATATCAAAAGCATATTAAAACAGATTTGATTCAGGCATGTGTAACATATTTTATCGCGATACAAGATCGCATTCTTGAAGTCCCATTTATCAGTACAATGCACAAGGAGATTTTTGTACTAGGTGACAAATAAGTGTGCAGCAAGAGTGTCTCATCTCAATGGCAGTTTTTCTCCCTAACTTGCAGTCTATGATGTAATAAACCATGAAATAGCATTTCTTTTTTCTCAATATGATGATCATGGTTGTCTTATCCACATTAGTCTGAACAAACTAGTCTTCTGATGCATATGGAAAGAGTTGCTCCGAAATGGTGATTAGTGTGGATTACCACTTCAAGTTGGACGCTTTGTTTCCTTTGGTGATTCCTGTCATTATGTTTGCATATATTTTAGCGGCATTCATTAATCTGGATCGGAATCTCAAGAGTCGAAAGGAAGAATTCAGGTCTTAATTAACATCTTGTGACAAAGCGGATTTGGGTCTTATGGTAATCTGGTAGGACGATGAATTCCGTGGTTATTTGTTATTGTGATATCTGCGGATATTATGAATCTGTTTTTTTTCCTTGCAATCGATTATTTTCGCTTCTACACAGGGTCAATACCAATAAAATTTGTAAACATATTTTAAATCGGTTTATCAGGCAAGCGATTTAACATATATGAACTTATTTTTAAATCGGTCTTGATAAACCGACGATAATTGGAAAACTATTTAAACGCCACTTCGTATAAACCGAAAGCCAGCGAGTTAGTGCCACGGTCCGGCCCTCACGAATCACGTTTTAAATCGTTCGTGATAAACAGAATTTAAAACATGCGTATTTCATTGGTAAGCAATTTAAAAATGTTCAAATATTTCGTTCGCCTTTTTATTCGGCGGCTAATTGCCGGGCAAATTGGACCTAAAATGTTTATTTTCGTCAGTTATGTGCTAATTTTCGTCGGTTTTTGGCCGACGAAAAAAATCGGTTTTCCTGTAGTGAAGTGTCCGTCAATGCGCAAAAATGGCCGGGACAGAGACTCCGCACGCACCACCCAAAGCCGAAACCCTCTGCCGACTCGAGCCCATGACCGCACCCAACTACCCAAGTAAAGTAAGGGCCAACTACCCAAGTAAGGGCCTGTTTGGTAGAGCTCCAGATCCTAGTTTCACCTGAGATCTGAAACTTATAGGCTAAAATAAAGTGAATTAAGTTTATATTTTTGGTCTATAAACAAAATGATCTATCTAAACACTCTTAATCTCTACTATTCTTAATTTGCAGTTGGTGGCAGCGGTCCATTTTTCTCCCCCCATGCGCGCGTCCCGAGCGAATCCCTCGCGATATTCCTTCCTCCTCGGAAGAAAAAAAGGAAGAAAGAAATCTGCATGGGTAGGATTTCAAAGAGAATAAATATAGTCGAATCATTTTTCAAAAAATTTCTTTACTAATCTACACTTACCAAATATAAGCACACGAATTATCTATAAACAATATCATTCATCGTCTACTATTCTTAATTTGGGCTGGTGGCGTGATCGTTTTCTCTCCCCATGCAGCTTCCGGCTTAATCCCACGCGATATTCCTTCCTCCTCGGAAGAAAAAAAGGAAGAAAGAAATCTGCATGGGTAGGATTTCAAAGAGAATAAATATAGTCGAATCATTTTTCAAAAATTCGCTACTAATCTACACCTACCAAATATAAGCACACGGATTATCTATAAACAATATCATTCATCGTTATTACAAAGATTTGATTTGATTCTGATATAAAGTTACATTTTACTGGCAAGTGCTTCAATAGGAGGATTCTAGAACGCGAGAGAAGCCTTTATAAAGAGGAGAAACTAAGCGCTCGGATGTCCGAATGCTCCTTTCATCTGACGCCTCTTGCATATATTTTTTTTCACGTTTGCAATATTTTCGTCAACGCGTAAAACATTTTTTTTGAACGCTTGCAACATCCGCTTACTATAAGAATTTTACTATTTGTCAAAGGACAATGTTGCACGCGTTGTAACAAAATGTTGCACGTGAAGAAAAAAAATGTTGCAAGATATGTTTGAAAAAAATGTTGCGATGCTACGCATAACATTTGGTTTTAATTCATAAGGAGGAGAAAAGCATAAAAACTTTTGTATGTCGGGAGAAATAGATGTTTGATCTTGTAGCACAATTTTCTTTCATTGCTTGACTTTTATGTTTAGCTACTGGAATTTTATTTTTCATAGCAGAACTACATGCGCGTTGATCTAGTATACTCATAACTTTAACTTCATGGATCTGTGGAGTAAAGGTCGCTCCCTCCCGACTGAGAAATCCGGTCCAATAGACATCCAACCTCACGTTCTCAACACTTGGCCGGTGGATTTTTGTCTCCTGCGCGAATTCCACCAGTTCCGTCCCCACGGCCGCCACGAGCCTAAGCCGAGCCGAGCCGAGCCGATCCTGCAAGGACCCGGGCTGGCTCACGAGCATCGACCGGCTCTAATTCTACAGCAACGCTAGGCCGTTCGCCCACATTTACCTCTCCTTCCGTGTGACAGCATCATTGCGCCATCGCTCATTCACTCCTCGCGCGCGACGGACGCCAACGCCACCGAACGCCATAATGGAAGGCAAACTGGAGTAGAGCACACTTGAGAGCTAGTAGCTGTGTGTGTACGTTTGTTCGTTCGGTTTGGACCGGCCGCGCGCGATGGGGTGCAGGGGTCCAAGCTGGACGAGCAGGAGGCCGTGGCGCTGTGCCGCGGCCGCGCCGACCTGCTCGCCGCGGCCGTGCGGCACCGCTACGCGCTCGCCGATGCGCACGCCGCGCTCGCGCACTCAATCGAGTCGCTGGCCGCGCCGTTGCAACTCCTCCTGGCCTCGCCGCAGCTCACGCTGCCTTCGGCGCGCAAGGGTGGTCGCGGTCTGCCCTCCTCGTCGTCGCCTCCTCCTCCCAGCCATTCCGCTCACCTCCACTTCGCCTCGTCGTCGTCCGGATCCGAGTCGGCTTGGCCGGCGGACTCGCCTCTCCGCCGTGTCCCCGACCAGCTCCCGCACCCGCATTACGCTTATGGGTACGGGTACGCGCCCGAGCCCGCGTTCGTGTACCCAGCGCCGGCGAGCTCGCTGCAGTTCTACTACGCGCGCAGCCGCCCGCCACCGGCGTCGGTCGCCGTCGCGCAGCGCCTCCGCCGGGGAGCGCCTATACTTCGGCTCGTTCGATGCGGCGGGTGGCTCTCTGCTGTATTACGCCTACGGCGGCGAACCGGCCGGCTGCGCCCGCAGCGGGCAGCGGCCCCGGCTTCACCTCCCAAGGAGAGCTCGTGGGACTTCTTCAACGTGTTCGAGAACTACGAGTCGTACGACAACTACTACTATGACTCCGCCACCGCGGCTGCGGCCACCGCATACACGCCGAGCCGGAGCTCGCGGGAGGTGCGGGAGGAGGAGGGCATCCCGGACCTGGAGGACGACGAGGACAGCGTGGTTGTCAAGGAAGTGGCCAGCGAGTACTCGACGTCTGGGAGCGGCGGCGTCCGCAGTCGGCGCAGCTCAGCCGGTGGTGTGAGTAGCACCGCCGAGCTCGAGGAGTTGCAGAATGCTGTCGTTCATAAGGACGTAGTACGTAATGTACGACGGAGACCGGCACCAGAACCGCCGGCGCAGAGGGTCGTTGACAATGTGGATGTTTCCAGTGACATTAAGGCACAGCTTGTTCGGGCAGCGGAGGCAGCAAAGGAGCTCGCACCGTTGCTCGAGGTCGAGAGGCCGAGCTACCACCGACGCAGCTCGGTCTACCATGGTGAGCCACTACCACTTGTTCAAATAAGTTACTAGTCTGATATAACTCAGTTTATCTGTGGTGCATTTTGTGACTCTCTGTTTCATTGTTTAAATTAGCTTCATCACGGATGATGTCGGCAATCTCCATGCCGCATTTGGGGTGTAAAGGCGTGGACTTGTTGGAAATTGGAGGAGAAGGGATTCAAGGGAAGGTGGTGGGCGCGTGGAGCCTATCCTTGACTCTAGAGAAGCTATATTTCTGGGAGAGGAAGCTGTACAGTGAGGTTAAGGTATGCTCATATTTGTTTCAGAAAGAATCCACCTTGTTTTTAGTAGAAATGATCACTGATCTTGAGCTAGGAGTGTAGTGATTCATGGAAATGTGCAATGATAGTTAAAATAGAATGCTCCAGTAGTTAAGTTTTGCTTTGGTGCCCGTAAAAATAGATGAAGGTCATGTAGATGAGATTGCAATTCTGTTTCTCAAAACAGTGTCATCTGGGTCCTACTAGACCTTCCGGTGTTGGTCCAAAGGCCCTTCTGCTTGAACCAAAAGCAACTTTAGCTGAATAATAATGGAGTCGGCATCCTACTAAGCTTGACCCTTTTTTTAGATGTCATTTTGTAATATCTAGAAAGATAAAAGACTGAAAATTGCGTTTTTCATTTATTGGTCGTGGTGCTGGAGTAGAGTGTTAACTATTTTTGTGTGTACTTTAGGAGTCTAGGTGGTCTGGGGCTCCGGGCATTATAATCAAGGGTCCATAAGATGTTACTATCCACTATGGAAAGTAACTTTCTCGGAGCCTAACGGCCAGAATCGGAAGAACTCGTCTGACTAATGCCTTAAAATATTTTCTGATCTGTTGCCATAGAGTTTATAGGTGAGCTAGTGGAACTTGAGAGAACAGACGAACATGGTTTTGAGGCATCTGGCAACGTTTTTTGAACAATTGGGATTTGGTATTGGAATGCACTGTCTATTGTCCTCCTATTTTCTACATTGATTAGAATAGCTTCCAAGTGCATTAACAAGGTCATTTGTGTCACAGTATGTGCATTCATGCTTTGTGGATTGGATGTGCCACATCATTGGAACTGTTTTTGTATCGTTGACTTTGGCAATGTGCCATATGCTTTTATTTAGTATTCAGTAGTTTATGTCCATGCATGTGCTCACCCAAGTATCCTGTTTACACGGTTGTCTTTCTCTTGCAGGCTGAGGAGAAAATGCGTTTATTTCTTGCCAAGAACTCTAAGCGACTGAAGTTCTTGGATCAAAGGGGTGCTGAGGCTCATAAGATTGATGAAACTCGAAATTTGCTGAGGAAACTGTCAACAAAGATAAAAATAGCTGTGCGTGTCATTGCCAAGGTTTCAAGAAAGATAAGCAAGATAAGGGACGAGGAATTAGGGCCCCAAATTAATACCTTGATCCAAGGGTAAGTCTCAATTTTCTTAAGGATAATCACTCTTATATTTCCATTGGGCATTCTAGTTTGTTGTTAAATCAAAATGTTCTTATCAGAAAATTGCAGTCATAAGATCTCAAATGGTACTTTGCTGTTCTGCATTGTGAACTGAATAGTGCAGTTATTGACACATTTGAATTCAATGAATTGGGGGAAGGGGGAAATCATGCATTTATATCTAGGATTGTTCAAAGTGTTGGTTAGGCTCTTGCATATTCTATGTTGAACCGCGGATACATGATCCTTAGTAAAGATTGAAGTTTCTGATTTCTATTCTAAATGGACTTTCCCGCTTAAATTCCAGCTATTTCTCATTCGGTGCTAACCCTTTCTAACAAACAGATAACCCTTTTCCAGGTTTGCGAAAATGTGGCAAGATAAGCTACACTCTTACCAAACTCAGTTTCAAGTGATATCAGCAGCCAAAAACTTGACTTCGGTTGTATCAGGTGGAAATGGCCATGATTTGGCAATGGAGCTTGAACTAGAGCTGATTAAATGGATCGTCAATTTTTCCTCTTGGGTGAACGCTCACAGGAATTTCATAAAGGCACTGAATGGCTGGCTGGTACTCTGTCTTAACTACGAGCCCGAGGAGACAGCTAATGGAGTCCCCCCTTATTCGCCTGGAAGAATAGGGGCTCCATTGGTTTTTGTTATCTGCAACAAATGGTCTCAGGCTATGGATCGGATTTCTGAGAAGGATGTGGTTAATGCCATGCAAGCTCTTGTGTCTAGTGTACGACACATGTGGGAGCAACAAAATCTTGAACAAAGTGAACAAATAATTGCAATTCGAGAAAGGGAAAAATGGATCAAGATTTTGGAAAGGAAGGCACTAGAGATAAACAGGGAAGCTGAAGAATTAAACAGGAAGCTCGCCCTAGTACCGAGCAGGCAGAGTTTTCAACGGCCTCCAACCATACAAACATATGAGGCCCATTGTATTGAAGCAAGCAACATTCATATAAATTTGAGACTGGTTCTTCAAGCTCTGGAGAACTTTGCTGCCAATTCCCTGCAAGCTTTCCAGGAGATACTGAGACGTGCTGAAGAGGCAAGGTTGTCAAGAGAGAATGTGAGGCACCGTAACTAGCTTGTGAGGTATCAGCGCACCTACTTGCTAGGTGGAAACCAGAGAACAACTGAAACGAAAAATATATGATACAGAGGTGGAAGCATGATGGCTCCTTAGGTAGTGTTTGGTTGAGTGGACAAGAATGGATGGAATATGGCGATCCTTACTCCTTAGACCAAAAAATGCTAGACGAGCTCATCCAGTTTGCTATATTAAGAGGTGAACTTGTTCAAATTCAAATTTTGCCAAAGTGTACTCAGTCAAATTCAATTTTCGGTCAAAATGTGGTCAAATTTTATTCAAAAATTCAAATTTTGGTAAAAAAAAAATCAAATTTTGTCTGAAATTTCAATTTTCAATGATATTTTGTCCGAAATTCAAATTTTATCCAAAAATTTAAATTGTGGTCAAATTTTGTCCAAAAATTTCAAACCGAAATTTAAAACCTTGATTACAATTAGCTCATCCATCCACCCAACCAAACAAAAAATTGGCTCATCCCTATCCACCCAACAAAACAGCCACCTGGATGACTTCATCCCATCTAGACTGGATGGCTATATCCCATCCAATCTCATCCAGACAATCAAACACACCCTTAGGCACCATGGCTGCCCGTGCGGATCAAGTAAATTATGGATGAGCTTTTGTGCAGAAGATGAAAGAACTAAATAAAGGCATCGTGTCGGTGAAATTTTGTCTTTAGAGAGGTTTGGACAAATTGATATTCACGGAAATGTTTCAGCACACTGACTGAAGGACCATTTTGGCTTAGGGAAGTGCTTAGACGGCAAGGTTCAAGAACACCAGAATACCAGATGCCAAAGGTTCAGCAGCAGTCTACTGTACATGTTCAACGCCTATCTAAGGTACATCTGTTACGCAAGATGCACGTACATACAATGCAAGGGTCCCCAAAAAACAAACCAGTTACATTTTGGTGATAGGGGCATGCAAAGTGACTGAAATTTAGGATCAGCTGAATGTATGTTAGGGAGACAATCTGTTGATGTATCGAATTGTATATATTCTATTATTATTATTATGTCTTATCAACCAAGGATCCGACTTGTTTAGTGCTTGTAGGATGATAGCTGTCAATTGCTCCACTAAGAGTGTTACTGTATATTAGCCCCTTGAGCATTGCTTCAATTACTTCACATACTCAAAAAAAAAATGCTTCACATACGTTTGAAACTTCCCCGTACTACAACAATGCTGAAACAACAAATGAACCGTACGTATGACAGCTGATTTGGTCGTGGTTAGATGTTTCTTCTTACTGAATTGGTACTGGTTCTAACTGTACAGGCAAATTTTACATGATCTACGATGAAAGCGCGAACTACTAGACAAGCAAGTGTAGTCCGGCGTTTAGGTTGAATCAACTCGACACGTCAAACAATCTAAGAAGTTGATATATCAGCATTTGCACAATCTTAAGTTCTGGACACACTCTTTATCGATTATGGAATTCATACGGTGAATCTAAAACTGCCTAAAAGCTGGCCCACCTGTTGTTGATTCCTCGGGACAGACGTTACCTAGACCAGAGTTTCAAAAACCGACGAAAACCATAGTTTTCAATTTTACCGCTACGGTTCAAGATTCAAAAACAGTTGGTAAACCGGTCTAATTCAAAAAATCGTTAAAAATCGCTTGAAAACCGTTAAAAACCGCTTAAAAATCGGCTTTAAGGAACATTCAATTGGTCGGTTGGTTTTCGTTGAAAACTGAACGATTTTTTGAATTTTTTTCAAATTTTTTATTTCCTAACCCTTCGATTTTTTACGGTTTTCGAGTGATTTTTTTCGATTTTCGAATTTCGGTTTTCGAATTGTTTTTTCAAACATGGTTTTTTTGAACCCTGACCTAGACCGTGCTCAATCACCGATCTTCTTGCCGCTTTTGCCGACTAGCCAAACGCAAGCCTCAGGACGTGCAAGTTTGCGGCTCAGCCAGCCGGTTCCAGGTGCCGGGCGGGCAGGGGCAAGGGCGAGACCGTGCGAGGTATTAGGGTATGTACAATGTACATGCTCAGCTATCTGTAAGACTACATTATGTAAGATTTTAGGTGATGTAGAGGAGAGAGAAGGAGGAGAAAGAAAGCTGCTATCTATTATTTAACAGATGGTCTTATAGATAACTTTCTATTTTGTGTACAATTGTACAGACAGTCTGTTAATTTGATAAGAGTTTATTATAGACAAATATATAGACAATTATTGTATAAGTTATTTTTAGTACTATCCATAGGTGATATGAAAATATATTATAGACAACATCAGATATATCATTAAGGAAATGAAGCTACTTGGTAGCTAAGAAATGGTACACCTATAGAAAAATGCAAATCCGCCACGAGGATCAAATTTTCACCATTTTTGCACCCCATAGCACAAGTCTATGCACCCACAAGGTTGCACTCCTTCGACTTGTTTCTAATTTCGCCCCTTGATATCACTATGTATTTCCCGTCGCCACGTGAGGGCATAAGTGAAACGTGGGCGGCGGATGTCTATGCCGCGGGAGGCGGTGGACGGGGCTTCTGCACGCGCGACTGCTGCCACGACGCCTCCTTTCCTCGTAAGATTGTGTCCCTCGGCCACGTTGCCACAGTGCTAACCGTGGCCGGCGGGCCCTAAAATTCCTACTTTGTACCATGGCTACCCCAGTTCGGTGTATGTCCAAGTCCAAGTTGTCCAACAGTAACTAGGCCTACTGGCCTAGGCGATGATGCAGACAAGCTTTAACATTTGTTCATATTTTGGCACACCCCTCATGCTCAACAGATTCTAACGGGACAGAGGTAAAAGTAGTACTTGCAGTGGCACGAGCACGACGATTTCATATATGACGGTTGCACCGAATGTTTGCACCTCGTAACTCTGTGCGTTAGGCTAGCCAAGGCAAGGGATCTTTGGATGGACGTATCCGGAGGTTCTCGAGCCGAGTGCCGCCGCCGTCCGCCTCCGTCGCGCGTTCGGCGTTCGCATCGCAGGTATGGACGTTTGTTCCGGCCCTCCGCAGTTCGTCTCGCTTGTAATAGGTATGCATGCAGATTGCAGAAGCAATTAGTTCAACTACTAAATACAGAAATACTAATCTACTATCCAGTCTATCCTCTGAACTCTGAAGCCTGATCCTGATGGGGTGATGGGCCTAGTCGCCTAGATGATGGGCGATGGCTGCTGTAGCTTGCTATCTTTTTTTATTCACATGTGCAGATGTGCTGAAGCGTGAAGCCTGATGGCCATGGGCCTAGATGATGTCTGGCATAGTTCTTATAGTTATATTTACTCTAGTTATTCTTCTAACAAAGCCATCACGTGACTAGATGAATGTATATAGTTTATATTCTCTGTTACCAATATGAAAAGCCATCACGTGACTTCACTAGATGAATGTACTAATGATGTAAAGTATAAGCTATATGATGCCAAATAAAATTTAGTTTAAAAAATTACTTGCTGATGCATTGCGTATTTTGTTTGTAGAGTTGTTGAATTATGAAGAGGAATGGAGACATTGCATCTCTCTTCCGAAAACATGCTAAGTATTTTGTGTGTGGTTTTTTGATCAAGTAACACTCTTGCTAAATATTGTTGGTGTTTCTTGTAAGCGTCATGGCATGCTTCGAAATGTTAGACTTGAGAATATAGAGAAAGCACTTGATTGTGGAGAACTTGAAAGTGGGAGTGGATTGAATCAAGAGAGGGGGTTGCCTAGGCCCGGTGAGACGAGGTGGGGCTCTCATTACAAAATTGTTGTCAACATTATTGCTATGTATCTCTCAATCCGTGATGTACTCATCACTCTTGGTAATGATGCTTCACAAAGAAGAGATTGGCCAAAAATACATACTATGGTTGGAGTATTTGAGTCATTTGACTTTGTTTTCAGTGCACACTTAATGCTTGTTATTCTTGGATACACAAATGATTTATCTGAGTGTCTACAAAGAAGAGAGCAAGATATTCTTAATGCTATCTCACTTGTTACCGTGGTAAAAAGTAGAATGCAACAATTGAGGTCTAATGGCTGGAATCAATTCATTCAGAGGGTCGTTTTGTTTTGCAATAAACATGGTGTCCAAGTTCCTGATATGGAGGGTAATTATGTGCCTTATGGAAGATCAGCACGGTTTGCCCAAAACCAAACAAATGATGATCACTTCAGAAGAGAAGTATATCTTGGGGTCATTGATCAAATTAGCCAAGAGCTTGATAATCGGTTTGATGAGGTTAATATGGAGTTGCTTTCTTGTATGTCGGCCTTCAACCCTACCAACTCATTTGCTTCTTTTGATGCACGTTGTACCATGGCTACCCCAGTTCGGTGTATGTCCAAGTCCAAGTTGTCCAACAGTAACTAGGCCTACTGGCCTAGGCGATGATGCAGACAAGCTTTAACATTTGTTCATATTTTGGCACACCCCTCATGCTCAACAGATTCTAACGGGACAGAGGTAAAAGTAGTACTTGCAGTGGCACGAGCACGACGATTTCATATATGACGGTTGCACCGAATGTTTGCACACTCGTAACTCTGTGCGTTAGGCTAGCCAAGGCAAGGGATCTTTGGATGGACGTATCCGGAGGTTTGTCCTTGCGCGTTTTGGCAGCGGGCGACGGTTTCTCGGCCATCTGAGCCTGTAATCGCCATGGAGTTGACATGGATCTCGGTGCAGCTGCCGCTCTTGCTGCAGTCAAACGCGACGGCCGTTGGCCGGCTTGAAGTCCCTTTCAGATTGGTGTATGTTATGTTACTGATCGCCACTGCCCCCTGCAAGGCCATGCAATCGATACATAAACGTTACTGGTGTTTCTCACTTAGATCGGCCCAGTTCTGCAAGTAAGCCTGGTGTGAAAATTCGCAATGAAGACAGGGTAATATACCATACCTGAATTTGGACGGCGCCATCTCGATAGAATTGGTTGATGAGTACAGGATGGTCCACATTGGTGAATGTTATGTTTGTGAATGAGATGGATTTTGCGTACCCTTTCCCACCCTGTCGGAAAAAAATAATCACCAATCACCACGTGTACATTTTTGCCCCGTTTGGATTCGGGAATTGTTTCCCATTCACATAGAAATTGAACTGTTTCCTGTAGAATTCAGGTGAAATCCCTTCGTTTCAAACAGACACTTATTCTCGAATGTGCATACACATATTTTAGTTACGCTATAAGAGATTTCGCCCCTAGCTTGTTTCTAAAACTATTAAATTTACGCAACTGCACGACCAAATATTATGATATAATTATCTTTGATATACAACTTTACTTCATATAACTGAAATACAATTGTATTTGCTATAACTCTAATACGTATATATAATTAACCTGCACCGTTATAAAATGACCCCATCAAAATAAGTGGCAAAAATCCTTCTCTTTTTCTTTCAATTAATGTAATAATTTTAAGGATTTTTGTCCATTTTAGAATTATTGTAGGATTTTCTTGCCTTTAAAATGAAGGATGTGCCTTGAATATTACGGGTTATTTTTATTTATATAGATACTCAATGTTTACATCTTGCACAGGTCTTTAAAAAGAAAAATTTTACAATGCATTATCTAGTTATATACAGTGAGTAATAGAAATTAGATATAGCCATTGATTTATTGAAAGTATTCATAACTCTACTATCGAAAAAAATATAAATAAATACTTGCTAATCTGATTTATTAGATCGAAAAGAATGAAAGTACATATTGAATTTAGTGCACTATAAAAGAGCTAAAAAAACGGCTTGCACGTTACCTCCCATGTCTTTATCCTGGCTCCATTCTGTGTATTGATGAAGTGGACGTTCTTTACATCAATGTACTCCACGGATGCCGCTGCTCCTTCCTTACCCAGACTCCCCACACTAGCAAGAAACAAGCCTAACCATTACACCATTTCCTCTTTGAGTGGTAAAGGAAAATGCAGGTAGAAACCTATTCGCCGATTTTTCAATCCAACTTTCTCTCTCTCTCTCTCTCTCAAATAATCTAACTTTGCAAATTATGTGATCACTAGTAGGAGGAACTTGGGCAAAGATATATGGTGCTTTTAGTTGCATTGTTACCTTACTCCGTGACCAGGCCCGCATATAATTTGGTCGACGGTGACGAAGCTGCTCCCGGAGCCTATGGAGATGCAGTCGTCGCCTGTGCCGATCGTTGATTCGGTGATCTTCACATCTTGGCAGCGGCCGATGTGGATGCCGTCGGTGTTCGGGCTGTACGCCGGCGCGGTGATTGTGAGCTGCTTCACGTTGACGTTCCTGCTCATGCCAATGGTGATGTGCATCTGCGGGCTGTCCTTGCTGCTGAAATAGCTCAGCTCCAGGTTGTTGCATTTCACTAGCATCAACGCCTGATATAGTGATACGTAATGATGAGGTTACGCGTCTAAGAATGTTAGTAGGTAGCTACAACACGAACGTAGATGATTTTGGCTATCTTTCGTTTTCATTGTCTGTACTAACCGTCGGTGCAGCTTTAATACAAGCCTGCAAAAGGAAAACAAAAGAAGATGAGTGATTCACTACTCACTAGTATATATGCCACTTAAACGGATTGTCTAAGACTGTAAGGTAAGATCGTTAGCTGCACAATTCTTGAATGGAAGTGTTTCCATACTTACGATCTCCCCTTCAAAATATATAAACAAAGATCTTCTCTCTCTTTTTTTGACAGGAAAAAAATGTTCTTATAGAGAAGCATGCATCACGAATCCGAAAAGAGAAAAGTGCCTCTTTTTTTTGCAAGAGTTTAGTGGGCTCACGTCGTCACTGCATTTCCTGACCCACCAACTCTGGCCCTTGCCGTCGAGCATGCCATTGCCGGTCACCGTGAGCCCGTCCACCCCGTTGAACTTCAGCCAATAGCCCCTCCTCCCTCCGGTCCATTCGTTCTCCGGCGGCGCCGTAACCGTGCCCATCACCTACACCAAGTAAAGCAATAGCTAAACAACATTGTTGGCGGAGCACGTACGGAAAAGAACGGTAAAAGGCAGATTATTCTGCTTGCTCCGTGCTTTCCCTGACTAACCAACCTGAGATTCAAGGGCTGCACATGTTTTAAACCGTCGGATTAAGACACCACGGCTCAGATCTAAGATCAGATCTAAAAAAGGACCACATGAAGACTAAAAATTCTAGTACTACAATGCGATGGGCTGGCGATACCTGCACGGTAATTCTGGTGGAAGCGCAGGGCCCATTGAACCTTGTGCTGCCGACGACGAAGGACTTCCCTGCCGGCACGAGGAGCGTCGCCGACGGCCTCCCAGCGCCGCACGCCGCGGTCCATGCGACCTCGAACGCCTTCAGTTCAGAAACATCCATCGATCACGTGAGCGCGTACGCGCGTCCAGTCTTAAGTAGCACGAAGACGTCAACAATTCGAGGGCACAGCCATCAGGCACGTTACCTTGGTGTCGTCCGTGTCGCCGTCGCCTCTAGCCCCGTACTTCTCGACGTTGAACACGCTCTCCTCCCCACCGGCGGCGAGAACGCACCACGCGAGGCCGGTGAGCAGCAGGACGGCCGTGCGGATATTGCCGGTGATACCCTGCAAGATTAAGCATATCTCACGCGTGATCATTGATCACCAGTACGTGCTGGTTGTTACATCACAAGTCAAGTGGCCCATCTTGGCCAGAGGAAACGCTAAAAAAAATAATCAAGAAATGCCGAATGCCACTACTGTGAAATTACTCGTTAATGAATCCAAGCAACAGTCCAAGCGATTTTTTGGAAATTGCACTAGTACAGAGCTTGTGGAATGCTCAAGATCTCTCAAGTCATGTGATCATTACCATTTTGTGTATGTCGTTCCACTACTGCAGAATGACCGTGTTTAGAATTTGGGAAAATTTCTAGATTTTTGTAAGATTTATGCGTTCCTGATGGGCTTTAGTTGGAAGCAAATGCCGAGCTCTGTTCCTAAATTTTTTGGACAGAAAAATGAAGTGGATTGGGAGCACATATAAACCCCGACATGTAGCGAAACCGGAGGCTGCACCCCTTGTCTTGGCCTTGGAGAATGGAAGGGGTTGCGTCATTACATTGAAGCAACAGATATTCTCTTATCAAATTTCAACACTGACGAATTTAATTTGGATTTGCAGGATGGATACACTCTCGTCATATTCGCGTGGGAAAATGAGAGGGAGGGGCACGAACAAATCTAAAAATAAATGTACGAACCTTTCTCAATAAGCAAACAAAATAAATGTGCACTCGTCGAGATACGTAGTAAATAACTACAGATAGATAGGGCGAGCCTTCTGCGTCACTCTTGCATTTACGGGAGCTAGTTGGAGTGGTCCACGCAATATGCGCGATTATACTTTGATCCTGTTTGTTTAGTCTTTTTCACCGACTTAAAAGCCAAAAAGCTATAGTCTAAACAAACGAGTAGCTTTTTAAGCCAAAAACTATTGAAGAGGGACTTTTATAGCTTATTGATGGTTGATTTTAGACTAATAACACTAAAGTTAATTAAAATTAACCACCTCTATCACGTACAAAAGCATTTAGCTTTTAAGTTGTTTAAGCCAAAAAGCTGGCTTTAAGTTATAAGCCAAAAAGTCTAAGTCTAAATAAATAGGGCTTTTATAACTTTTAATTTTTAATATTTTTATTATTAAGTTTAAAGACTTTTTACTTCTAAAATGAGAGCGTCACTCTTGTAGGTCCATCACCTCTAACCTCTCTAAGGACATGTATAATAAGATCACTTCAACTTACTCTTAACATGTCTACGTCAGTTTTGTCCTATGTAGAAGAGTGAAAAAAAGGAGAAAGAGAGGAGCTGGCTCTTATTTAGCAGTAAGTATTGTAAGGGAGTATAGATAGATTAGTTATATACAAGAGAGAAAAGGTAGTTAATGCACAATATCTAGAGCCAACTTTTACATATAGCTATTGTGTACTGGCATTTATGCTTACTCTAGATGACATAGATAGGAGATAAAGTAAGCAGCTAGTTTTGTTATTATACTTGTCCTGAGGGTAAGAGGTGAATTAAATCTCAATCATTGGTTGATCAAGGTTACTTTTGCCTCGTGAAAATATTAGTAATTAGGCCATTCTCAGTGCATAGTTTTATTTTCCAGTTTCCAAAAGTGCCACATCAAATTTTGTCTAGGTAACTGTGTATCTCAGGTTTTATCTAGATGAAACTCTCTCACCTCCCATGAAACTCTCTCTATCTCTCTCTTCATAATTACCTTGCCATGTCACTAAACATGATAATGTGTCGTGTCATTTAATGAGAATGAAACTCCCACTGAGAATGGTCTTATGGTAAGTTACTTCCATAAACCATTATTATATTCCAGGTGTGTATGCTTTATTTATGTCAGAAGGCAAGCATCAACTTTTAAATTTGAACAGATCCAACCATAGTGATTGAAAAATAAAGGCAACTCATATTTAAAAACCAGGGGCATATTTCAATGATATTTTCACATTTTAAAATCAAATTTAGAATTGCACATAATTTAATACTTTATAATGGCACATCCAAAATCAGAAAAAGAAGAACTAAATGCAAATTTGTAATGTAATGGAAGAAATAATTTGAAATGGAAAACAGCTCAATGACACCATTTGGAACTTATAATCACCATTAATTAGCATCATTATAGTTTTCCTTTTATAGTATTTCGATTTAATTGATACATATTAATGCTATCTTTTGTTTCCTTTCCTATGGTATAAACATTATCTCTACTAATATAAATTTGCAGTTGGTGGCAACGGTCCATTCTTCCTAGCCCCCCTCCAGCGCGCGGTGCCATATCTCCAATAATGGTTGGTCATTATAGCTAATTATTCTTTCCTCGATTTATAATACCATATCTCTCCAAATATGGTTGATTATTATAGCAAAACCCCTGATTATTGCTGGTAATTAATAGCCGACCAATTATTTCTTTTGTACTCTATATATGCTATATAGTTTTCACAGAAGAGAATTCATTCAAGATCTCCCATGTCGTGCCGTTGCGGCGAATGAACTCGACAAACTGATCAATAAGTGACGGACCGACGTACATGGCGGTGAGAGAGTCATGGCATACCCTTGGAGATAAACAGGTTGATCTAGTGAACGCTGCGAGAGAGGAACGACGCGCACACACGCTGCGGGCAGCGCCTCGGCTGGTGTTTTCTAGTTCACCTTCATAGGCTCCAAAGATCATGGTGGTGAAGCCATTGATGGCTAGGCACGCCAGAGGCATGGAGACGCAGTAGGTAGCAAAAGCGAGAGGGTCATCTGGGAAGAGCAACGAACCGCTTGCCAGAGCGGACCATCGCCGAAGCAGAGAAGAGCACGGCGCCGATGGCGGTGGCGATCCAGAAGACGCGAAGGTGTAAAGACTGAGTGGCGGCGGCGGCCCCTTTCTCCGAGGCGACTGACCACGCGGCCATGGCATGCGCGACGAAGTGGACGGCGAGGAAGGCGGACTCCACAGCGTGCGCTGCGGGCATGGCGAGAAAAAGAGGAACGCAAGCTGGTAATATAAATTACAAAAAGGGATAAGAATGATTGATTGATTTTTGAGATTGGTAATATATATTGCTACGTATAATATATTTGATTTTAATTCATACCGGAAAAGAAACCATAAAAACTTTTGTAATCGGGAGAAATAGATGTTTGATTTTGTAGCACAATTTTCTTTTATTGCTTAACCTTTATATCTCGTTACCAATTTTATTTTTCGTAGCAACGCACGGGTATTGATCTAGTTAACCTTCATATTAGAGAATTTTTACTGTGCACTACCATGGTAGTATATAGTGATAGTAGAAATTAAATCTGACCGTTGATTTGTCGAGGGCATTCTGGTCTTTTGGCTTGGGGTTGGGGGCGCGGTGCTGAATGCCATTTTGCTCAATTACCATTATACCCCTCACATAGGATTGGGTGCTGGCTCAGAAAATTATTTACCATTATACCCCTCCACGGGTTATACTACCCATACTACACATGGTAGTATAGTCAAATCTAATCTAATCTCAACCTTTGGATCTAAAGAAATGAACGACTCATATTCATTCTTGTGTATCGTAAAAGAGCTCTCATATTAATGTCAACCGTTCGATCATACCGGATTAAATGTTTGATCAAACAAAATAAATATATTACCTCTAATTATTACCACTAAGTACTAGTTTATAAGACGATCAATTTTTCTTAGCACATAGATAGAAGGATATTAAAAATAAATATATTACCTCTAATTATTATCACTAAGTACTATATTCAATATATACATGTAGAGAATATGAAGTAAAAATGGATATTTATATAGAGTATATAGGAAACATCACACTAATTTTGTATAAAAATATGAAATACGTTTTATATTTATAAATAAGATCATTTAAAAATAATCTTATAAACTTAAATGGACAGAGTATACGTTAAGACTTCCATAGCTATTAGTGAGCTATCCTAGCCGTTATAACAATTAGTGGGCCGTCGTTATAACTATTAGTGGGCCGTCTAACGGACATGTAAGATCTTTTTTTTTCTATATTAATAAGAGGATTTCTAGTAATTTTACTTATTTTTATGATTTAAGGATTATTGTGGGATTTTCTAGCTCTCTAAGGAAAATAAAGCACTTTTAATCTCACCGGTTGTTTGTAGATATCTAGATATGTCATGCGATATTTCCCCTTTTATTGCAGCGAAAATGCTATTTTTTGTACAGGCACGTGCTACTATTTGAAATCACGGGCTTCTGCACTTATGGGAAGTTGGCTGGCAATGATGGCCCGAGGGGGTTCACCAGCTCCTCCATCTTATTCCAGAGACAAGGGTTCAGACAACTTCGGGTCTTCTCCTGGAGAATAACAACCCTATTCATGTGTTTTTGTATTTGGTTTCAATAAAGTGTCTAAGATTACAAGCATGTAATGTATCGTGCTCTCTCCCCTTATATCGCCTGATGTTCTCCTTAAACAGCATTGAAAGGGTGATAGTTGGCGCCTATAGAAAGACGTCTCATTTGTTTTGATTATCCGCACGTATAAAGTGGATATATAATCTCTGTGAAAAGTTCTCCTAGTGCGATTGTCGTGTAGTTATTGCTAGAGATAGAGAGCGAGAATGTGCAGTTATATCGATGAGATAAAGGCACATGTTTCCGTAGTAGGTTGCGGTAGACTCAACATCTTTGAACCGCGGGGGGCGCCAAGATGGTCCAGGCGTGTTCTTCCCGGTCCGGGGGTATATGTGAAGGTTATTTGACCAAACCTTGTTGCGACATCTACCATGGACGACAAGTCCTTTAAGTACGAATTATTCAATCCTCGTCAGGCGTCATGTTAATTATTGCCATGTGGAACATACATTTGCATTTCCGATTCTCATTTCTCAGCTATGAGAGACACAGATGGGTCGACGTTCTGAAACTCTGAGAGTATGTTTCACCTCAAAATGTTCTTAGAATATAATATCAAACAATGACACATTTACATAAGAGTTTCAGACTGTTTGGGCAAACCCTGCAAGCTATTAGTTTAGAGAACCCAATTTGCATATGTAATCTGATATATGTACAAGAGAACAGTAAACAACCACCCAGTTCAAGTCAGCAGCCTCAAGAAAATGAAGAAAACAACCATAAATAACTTGGAGAACATTAGCCTATAATGAAAAGTCTCAAGGAACATTCAGCACACTGATATGTCAACAATTAAACCAAAAAAAATAAGCTGAATGCTGTAAAAACATCAAATTCCAAATCTAAAAGGGGCAGCTCTGAACCAGTCGATAATTCCGACACGTTCTCGGTACAATTTTTTTTTTCATGTTTCAAGTTATGTGCAAATTTCGTGGGAAGCCAAAAAGATTAGTTACAACCATTTATTGTCAAAGAAAAATGAAGAGTAATTATAAAACCCAGCAAACTCTAACAAGCACATTACATCGAAAACTTTCAAGGGGGAAAAGGCTTTAGCATCTATTTACGGTACAAGCTAAAAGATACGAATGAATAGCCATGAAAAAAAGTCTTCTAATTTTCCCCTCAGCGTTCGTTCAGACTAATCAAACACTGTACAATTGTCTTGCTCATACTGAAGGCCTGCTTCTGCATTGACAAGACATAGAGAGCATTTGAGCTTTGAAGACCAAGTTAGAAATACACAAAGGAAAAGTCATATTTCCCAGTTCGATTCAACATGTCTTTTTCTTAACGAAAATTTTGATTCGTCATATCAAATACTTAGTGGTGCCAAATATTGTTAAAGCTAAGATTAAAAGCTGGCTTGTATTATGAGAATCAAACATGAAGATCATGTATGATGTATACCATCAAGTGTATAAAGGCTAATGTCATGTAAGTATTTCGAATTTACCTGTCTTTTCTGTAAGAAGCTCTTCCTGATTTCTATAAGTCTTCAAGAAAAAACAGGAGAAGATAAATTATGTAGCAGCTTGTGTCCACAAAAAACTTTACCACCAATCCCTTTGAAATAACAAAACCTATTGTGATAATTATCCATTTTAGGTGGCTAGTCTGAAATCATGTCCTCCAATTCAGGAATGTCTGATCCACCAAGACGACTATAATCTGAATCATTTTCATTTGATGAATCCCTTCCCAAGGGTGTATTCTCTCCATAGTCCAAATCCTTCCAGTCGAACTCCCCATCACTAGAATTATTCTCAGAAGCTTCCCCAACACGTTTACTTAGGTGTGGCTTACTATGTCCAGTTCTGCCCTTTGTCCTTGCACAAATGCAGTCCATAGGGTGCTCATGGAATTCACCTCTTCCTGGTTTAATCTCGTTGGGCTCCCCCATAAATCCCTTTTGGAACATCTGAACTTTGGATGCAAATGTATCCCAACTCATGCTGGTTCGATTGAGAAAGAGTGAGTAAAGCTTCTTAGCATTGGGCCTTATGGTCCTCTTGTGCCCGAAATATCTCCTGAAACCCACATTTTGTCATTCAATCACAGTTTCTTTAGAGGGTATTGGAAGATGTAAGCAACAATTTGGTCTTGTTGAATATACATTAAAAATTATTCAGAACAATACATTAAAAATTACCTTCGACCAGCCAACATTCTGGCCATGTTGCCATTATTGTTTGTCACAAAAACATCGCTTCCATCACACACGATAAAATCAAGGGCAGCCATGCGAGACGAAAATGACAAGAAAGGTGCCAACTCCTCCTTGCTTGCTAGAGTCTCCTTTGTGTGAAAGTTTGGGAAGAGCGCTTTCAGAGGTGCCAATGTCTCCTCTCCTCCATATACATCCCCTGATGCAACGTATAGGTGCACGTCCTTCCCAAACCCCAATGCCCTGAGCATGAGGCCAACTTCTTCTGGTGTTAGAGGGCATTTGCCATGCCGACGTTCTCTGTCAGGGTTGCTTGCCTGCACATAAATTTACAAATGTGTGACTGTAAAAATCTGAAACGATCATACTTCAACAACCATCAGAAGGAAATACTACTCTCTTACATGCAGTGTCTTCCACCTCTTACGAATTGCACCTAGTTCCCTTCTCTCAATTTCCCCACCCCCAAAGTAGCATCCGGAGAAGGCGAGCATGTCAGGCTCAAATCTGTCATATAGCTTATGTGGGTAACATGGTTCGTTTGTACTGTGTAGGCAACACAGATTTTCGAACAACAAAAATTATTACCTTAGGTGAAGTGCAATGAAGAGTCCACTTTTGGCTCTCATTCTTTGAACAAGCATCTGACCCATTTTGAGAATTTGATCTGTGAACTGTAGCGCATGATAATTGACTCTACACCTCAGCTTTTGAAGATCAGTCTCTAACCTATTGGAAACCCGGTAGTCAAATTTTGTTAGCTGAACAACCTGCATGGTTTGGAAATACAAGAAACATGTCAGAATTGAACATTTTTTAGCCAAAGTTTTGAACATAAGAAGCATGTCAGGTTGACGAACTGTAATGCTTACATGCTTTTTTAAAAGAGCAGGTAGTACTCGGTTCTCGTAGCATTTTGGAGTACACTTCCTAGGAACACGCATCTTATATGGCGATGGTGTTTTCCCATTCCTATCAGGTACTTGCCATATGATCTTTACATCATTCGAGAGTGAGGATATGAATGAATCAACATCAAATATCTCTGCAAAATCACTTCGATACAGAACAAAATATTACAAGAAGGTACTTTGCTACAACAACCAAGAGAGGGCAAAGATTGTAACCTTGCATCTTTCCAGAAGGATTTCTGATCGAGCTTTGGAATGACAAGTGTTGCATTCAGAATGCGGGCTGCAATAACAGCATCTATAATCTGAAAATAGAAAAGCAGCATAGTTCTCTCGTCATTCACGGAAAAGGATAACTCAGTAAAAAAAATGGGGAAAATCACGTTGAGAAAACTACTGATGTTGGAACAGGAAATTTTTTCATAACTTCATTTCTCCATTCATTAAGGAGCAAAGAGATGAGTTGAGCTCACACACAAGCAACTAATTCACTGAATACATGTTGCTAATTAGAGCAAGCTTGTCACCAATAACAAACTTTTATAGAGGATAGTTGTTCAGATTATTCACGAACAGAATTATCAAATCAGGATTTCCAAAGATAGAGAGAGGATAGATGACTAGTTGTGAATAGCAGCTAGTGATAACAAGAAATGAAAGAAATGCACAGATGCAGTCACGCAGGGCGTCCAAAGTTGTTGGAGTATAACAAGAAAAGACAGAAATGCACGGATGTAGTCACGCAGGGCATCAAGTTGTTGGAGTATTAACTAGCTGACGGCCGCCGTTTCAGGGAGTAGTTGTGGGTAAACTACTAACTAGTACACGCTGCACGCGTACAGTTGAAGAGAAGGAATTTGAAGCTAGAATAGTAGCTAACACTTCATCATTGCCAAACAAGGCATTAGGCCACCAAGAATACAAATAGTTTATGTATGTACTGAAATCACAGGATAATTTAATTATCGCATTGTGCAGTCAATAAAAATTTGAACATTCTGATGGTAGATTGCTCAATTGGCAGCATGTATCATCCTCTTACCCCTGTTCGCTGCTGGTTCAGGCCCCCGCTCGTCGCGATCATCAGATAGCGATTCGACTCGGTGACGGCCTTGGCATCTGCCGAGCCAAAAAAAAAAAGCTAGCTTTATTGCTACCAAACATAAACAGTGGTAATTCTAATCTTCTCCCAAGCAAAACTTTTCGTATAGGAAAAAAATCAAAATGTTGCAAGTAACGCGTACCGGCGAATTCTTTGGTCGCTTTGCTGCAGCCGAAGAAGTTGCTTGCCGCCTTCGACACCCAGAGCTCTTCCCCCAGCTTGCTACGACCACTCTGCAAACCCAGAATTAGACGAATTGACCAGTGAACTCCCCCGCCAAACGCAAGAACCGATGAACCAAACGCAGAATTATCCACTCACGGGAACATTAAAATCCACGGTGCCAACTACATTTCTACGCAGCTCGCCTGGCTTGTTCAACTGCTCAGAGAAACAAAGGGGGGAAAACAGAGAAAAAAAACCACATTAAGCCAGGAACCGGATGAAATCGGAGGTCAACCCACTTCAAGAACCGACGATTCCCGTCGTCCCAAAATCGCAGCTTTAGAGGGCGCCTACCAAGAACGGCGGGTTCGGGCGCCGGACGACACGGCCGCCGCCGCCAAGCGGCGGCGACAGGAAGCAGTGGAATGCGACGACGATGAGCAGCAGCCCGGCCGCCACGAACGCCGCCGCGGCCGGTGCCACCGAGGGTACCACCCACCGGCCGTGGTTGTGGTGGCGCCGCCGCCTCGACCCCATGCGCTCCACCTCCTCGTCCTCCCACGCACGTACGTATGCACGCAGCGCGCGCGCTCGCGGTGGCGTTGCACACCTCTGCTCCTTACCTCTTTGCCCTGCGAGCGACTCCTCAAACGCGGCGGCCTCTTCTTGGCCTTCTCTTCCCGCTTCTCCTGTCCTTTTTGATCGAGCGCGTGCCTCGGTGCGTTTGGATTTTCGGCAGAGTTGAGACGGCAAAGCAGGTAGAGAGCACGAGGTGACGACGAGACGACAGGACGCGAGACGGCGAGGGAGGGAAAATTGTAATAAAGCGAAAAGTCAGGGGCTAAAGTGCAACAAATAGTGGCCCAGTAAAAAAAAATCAAAGATCAGAGCGAATCTTAGCAGATTAGCCGTTTTTAATTTCGTTTGTCTGTTCGTTTTGGACGACAGCGGAATTAACGAATACTCCCTCCGTCTTCGTTTACAATATTTATTTCTTCCACATGGAGCAAGAAGATATAAAAAAATAACTAAATTATCTCTAATTATTATCAATAAGCAATGTATTCAAAAATAAAGTAAGGATATATATTTATTAATTATATAAGGGATATCACACTGATTTTATATTTATAGATAAAATTATTTTAAAAATAAACTTTATAAATTTGGACGGTGGAAGGAGTTATTTCTTTTGTTGTTTTTTGCCATGTGATCCCGTTTGAGCCGATCTGGCTGCTTCTGTGCATGCGTGTCTCTTAGCTAGCGAGGAACATGTCTAGCAGGCGGCGATTAGTAATAGCCGCTAAGTTCAGGGTGCCTTCCGCAGAAATACCCTTCGCTCTGCTAGCACATAGTAATGGCGAGATTACAAAGATTTAACCGTTGTGTATCCACATCACCATTCACGGGCACTAGTGTGAATTTTAATTATGGGCTCATTGAACGTGCAACCTGTTTAGTGCTTGTGCTACTACTAATTTCTTGCATTTGCTAATAAGAAGGTTTTTTTCACGGTTACAATTTATTTTTCAATTATACATGACGCGCACACACCTCACACTACACACATACCCGTGTATATATCCGCTAGAGCGGAAAAGTTAAATAAATTCTAGATTTATCCAACATCTCGTGGAATACAGGCACACCTCGATCAAACCTGGGCGGGTGGCCTGCACGGCGCGGCAGCGCTCACCTACGAGACAACGCTCAGTTGTCTGCTCCTAATTTAATTAAGCTGTGATCTGTCTTCTTTTCAAGTTGATTTTTTTTTTCTTCTTCCAGAGATGTCAAGACGCCTGCTAGGAACCCCAGTCCCGGTGTGCCGTTCGCCCAATAGGAGTGTTACAAGTAGGCATCTGCACTGCAGGACGTGCTAATTAACGTACAAGTAGCAAAAATTTTAATTCATGTCGCGTCAACAAAGGGGTGAAGTGAACAACATTTAATACTGGGGGAGAGAGAGAGATGGACATGCACGTACAGTCCATGTGATGTTTGGTTGCACTTCGGTATCAAGGGGTTATCCTGTACTGTTTTAGCTCTATCAAAATTTATAAAGTTAATGAAGTAAAATATTTTAGCTCTAAAAATTTATAGAGCTGGAGCTGTAGGTATATTAAAAATGTTTTGATGAGTCATCTTGTTTACACTTTATACTAAAAATATAAACTTAATTCACTTTATTTTAATCTAAAAACTCTAGATCTGAGAGAGAGCTGGATCTGAAACTCTGAACTACCTAACAAGCAACCGATCAGTTTTGTCCTGACTCAACTTTCCGGCCGCATGTCATGGAAAAGCTGTGCTAAAAAAGACGTCATGTTCGACATGAACAGATTCTCCATTCTCCATCATAACAACAAGAAAGAAGTTTGAAATGGATAAATATACATTATCCTAGCTAGCTTGGTAACCTTGGTTACAAGAGGTTGACATTTTGTTGGCACTGAATAAAATAAGTTGTTGGGATTCTACTGTTACCCGCGCAGCAGGTCCTAAACTCCGATCAGTTCTGTATTAATTCGCTCCTCAAATGCAAAATGTTAAGGAAATTAATCATGGGTTTTTACTGATCTCAGTAAATTAACACAATCTGGCCAGGAAAAGCGTTTCAGTTGTGTTGCACATATATATCGTCCTTCCCGTTACCAGTAGTGAGAATAATAACCCTGGAGCAAAGGTTAGTTTAGAAGTTCTGCATGTGATGGATATCGATCGTTGGCCTACTGTATAGACAGGTTTGTTACACAAGTGGGATGGAGCATATGGTGGGGCAAAAAATGATGTGTGTGATAGGTGGATTAGATGATGAAAAGTATCCATCAACCTAATCTCAACCACTGGTCCCAACCAATAAAGATCTCTTTCCTGATCATGCATATTAGCTGCTTAATTGTGCACAGTCAAATCTTAGTTCTCCATGTAGTCCCTGTGTGGTACTTTTTTTTGAAAAGTAGCTTTTGGCTGGGTTATATGACTGAATAATTAGGCTAAAGAGATTTGATGTTTGGCAGTCTGACTTATAGGTCCCCTACGGGACAGCTTCTGCTTTAAAAAAACCAGATTATTTACTGAATGGGTGGATTTTGAACATCTTCTCCTACAACCAGAAACTATCCTCTACATATAATTAGAATACAGGTGCTAGTTGATTCTCGCTAGTCCGGTCCTCTACCTCCACGCGTAGCTGGCCCGACCCGATTCTTCCACAATCAGAAGCAGCTTCTTTCATAATCTAGAATCTGCACAATCAGAAGCTATCCCAAAAATGACCTTAGTCTAGCTTTTAAATGTGAGGAGTACGGGTCGAGAATAAGGGTAAGAGGGATGGGGCTTGTAATTTTATACTCAGTGGAAGGGTGTAATTTTTTCAACTCTAGTAACAAAGTCAGAACTGCAATCCATCAAAGCTGCTGAATGCTACCCTAAATTAGCTTTTGGCCTTCAATTTCTCCTAATACAAATGGGCCGTTGGTTTTTAGTTTTTGTCTACAAAGAAACCAATTATTTGGAACAGCTTCCGGCTTTCAGAGAGAAGAAACAGAAGCTGTTTAGAACCGTGTTTGCATCTTTGTTATTTTAGCCGTTTCCCATCGTTCAAGCACTAAAAATACATTGCATAATACGGAATCAATCATGGACAAATATGTTTTGACTAGAGTTCAGCAGGACATCCCTGCACTGTCCATCTATCTATTATTGACGCGAGCTTTTTTTCTTCTTCTTCTTCTTCTAGATGAAGCAACAAAGAAATATACTAGCGCACGGATTTGGTCTCAAACACTAAAAAAGAAATCGAATATTATTCTTTTCAAAAGGAGATGCTCTAACAAGGCTACCTAGCTGGTCCCATGATTTGCAGTATCTACGACTAAACAAATTAACCCAGCCATTACATGGAGATCATGAGCTTAGCTTAACTATGCACCCAGGGGCGGATCCAATGTACTAATGTTGGCGTCAAGTGACACCAATGGATTTTGGTATAGCCAATAGAGTATCTTTGCTCAATAGGCGGTGACCTCGGCAGCAGATTGGCCTGGACCCCAACCCCAGTGCACTCACCTCCCCGCCGGCCGCCGCATGTCAGCGATGACCCGGTGACCAATTTTCCTGGATCCGCCCCTATATACACCATCCAACTCCACATGCCAGCATACGTTGTTTCAAAACCGACACTACAAATTTAAGTGACAAGACGGAGCTTTCTACCAAAAATCCTAATAATTAAAAGAACTGAAATATCAAGCGGATGATATATCAAAATGGAATTATTTTTCTTTCGCGAGGAGAAAGTGAAATGCTAACGACCATGCTGATAACAGCTTGGCTGTGCCCCATGAGTGTACGCACGTAATTAAATTAACTAGACACAGTACACAGAATTATTCTCTAGCACTTGACAATGCCCCCTTTTGAGCAGGGCCGGCCCTGAGGGGGGGGCAGGGTGGGCCGCCGCCCTGGGCCCCCAAAAAGTCGTGGGCCCCCCAGGTACTCATCTGCCTACACACTATGGCCTATGGGCTTTGCAAACGTGTGCAGACGTGAGACGTGCTGAGTGCTGAGTTAAGATCTGATCAGGAAACGAAACGTCCGGCTGCGTTGCGTTCCCCGAGCCCTCGACGCCCTCTGCGATCGTTAGCGTCGGCGTCGCAGGACCAGGACGTGATCAAGAACCGCGGCCGCCGGCCGCGCTCGACGCTGCCTAGCCTCCTCCGTATCTCGATACAGGAAACAACTCACTTATGCAGATGGGAAAGGCCCTGAATTTGAATATTTGATGCGGACAGGACTGCAGCAAGCAGCGACTGATTCATCTGGATTCAGGAGATCAACTAAGTATAAGGAGGTAATCTTGATTTTGAATATGACGCACTATTGGCTATTGCACTAACTTCTATGCGTTACTGAATCCTGAAAAACACTAAAGGAGGTAGTTTCATGCCATGGTAATGCTTTTCTCAGGATCAAGTTACTCTGCCCTCGCTACCAGCTTGCCGCGACGCCGCCCCTCTGAGTTCCAGATC
Source organism: Guadua angustifolia (assembly GCA_036346375.1). Lineage (NCBI taxonomy): Eukaryota > Viridiplantae > Streptophyta > Magnoliopsida > Poales > Poaceae > Guadua > Guadua angustifolia. Next base: position 11,988,338 of record CM070507.1, on the reverse strand, counting down.
CGCTGATCGCCCCTCCGACTCTCCGAGTTCTTGAGGTATGTGTATTCAATATTCTGTTTTCCCTTTTCAATTTCACATAATGAATAGTCTGAATGTGAATATCAATCCAAGAGCATTGTTATCCTAATATCTTCATTGCTTATCGAATCTTATTTATCGCTCGTGTGGTATTGTATCGGCTGAAAGAAGTTTTTCAAAATTGAAATTGTTGAAGAACTATTGAGATCAACAATGACTCAAGAAAGGTTAAAAGATTTGGCGATTTTATGCATCGATAAGAAGTTATTGGACGAGATTGATATCAATAGTATAATCGATGACTTTGTATCACAAAATGTCGAAGAACTTTTTAAGATGATGCCAAGTGCCAAGTAAGTGTTTATGATTACAATTTACATTTGTCATTTTATAAACTTTAAATTGCTCTATAGAAGTATTTTTGTGCATTGAATATTAACTTCTTCAATGATGTGTGCTTATAAGACTATATATATACATGCATATATATATACATAGACATATACATATACATAGACATATATATATATATATATATATGAGGAGGTGGAAGAGGCCTCCATATAAGTTTTCGCCCCGGGCCCCCAAAATGCCAGGACCGGCCCTGCTTTTGAGGTGGCTAAGGCTCCATTCTACAGTGATCTGTGATCCCTGAGCTTTTCCTCCTCCGGTAAAACTTGGTTTTGTGAATCAAAACGAAGGTGATGGAAGGCATGCAGCATTGCTATGCCCACCTGATACTCCATTGCTCTACAGAACTTGACATCCATCTTGATGGAGTTTTTTATTTTTTTATTGGATTGGATTAATATTAGAACCATCTATTTGCGCAGTTCCATGGCGATCAACGCAGAGTATAGAGGTCGGTGGGTGCTGAACTCTTGTTTAGTGACACGAGGACGAGGGATATTTGGGGAGCAACAGTTTTATAAAGTCCCTCTCCGTACGTGTACATCTGAAAACTCGATATATAGTACTACTACTGTACAAGTTTATTGGAGTGCCGATTAAACGACACCACCAACTACGTAGAAGGTCTAGTAATGCATGGGCATGGTGGCATTTTGCAGAAATGCAGATATATATTAGTCGCTACTGGCTAGTAGGGCTCACAAATATCGTCGATAATTATTTAAATATCGTGATTATCAAATGTATTGAGCTGGCTTGGCATCTAAAACCGCTCAGTAAACCGGTGAAATTCAAATATAAATTCAAAAAATTTGGAAAAAAAATACCAAAAAGTGTCAAAAATTTCTTGATGCAACGCTAATGTTACTATAAAATGGTTAGATGATTATCAAATTTGTGTATTTTTAAAAAATTCTAAAAGCGCTACTACCTTTGTATATACTGTTCTGTTTTTGATTTTCTAGGGCACTAAATAAAGTATAATATTTTTTAAAAAATAATTTGAGGTTCAGAGGCAATTATAATGATTTTATAAAATTTTAGATGATGATCAAGCCTGCAAATTTTTAAAAAATTCTAAAAGTGCTACTATCTTTGTATATGCTCTTTTGTTTTTTGTTTTTACTTTCTAGGGGCAATAAATGAAGTATAATATTTATAAAAATTTTAATATGTGATTCTTAGGAAATCTTTATAGTACCATTAAAATTTAAGAGCACAATCAAGCTTGTAAATTTTTATAAAAATCTAATGGTGTCTTTGTTCTTTTTCATTAACTGTTTTTTTTATTTTTAGAAGTACTAAATGAATTAAAAATTTCTGAAATTTCTTAGAGGTATTATGTAGACTAATTGGGATTTGTTACAATTTTATGCAATGTTCCACCAATTTGTTTTTCAATTTTTCCTATTTTTCGTGATTTTTTTCATTTTTCATTCGATTCCTGAATTTTTGTAAAAATCGCTCAATAATTGCTAAATACCAGTTGATAATCGACCATATGAAGCGATAATCAAATTTTTTGCCCGGTTTGATCATTGATTTTAAATCCATTTGACTTCGTAAACCACTCGATTTTGTAGCGATTTTCAACTGATTATCGATGAAAATCGGACACGATGGGTCTTCATTTTTCACCATAAATTGGTATTGTTAACTTTGTTCACTAGTACTACCGTAAATTCTGAATGTTTTCTCTCTCTAGAATGAGTTGCCCTAGCTTGGATATGCAGGTAGAACAATTTTTTTTAATAATATATTTTTAAAAAATTATAGAAATAATGTACCAAGATTTTTTTACAGATCTTTCCTAATGACGCCATTTGAAATAGTGACAATATATTTATCACTATTTCAAATAGTGACAGAGACATGTTACTTTCGTGACAAAGTGGTAATTTTTTAGGTTGTAATTTGCAAGGAAATGTTTACTCCTAGGCATAGGATTTGTTTGTGCAGATGCACATTGTGATTTTTGTTGATTTTGCAATCTGCCAAAATTCAAGTGTTGCCTATCGACTTGTATATAACTCATGCTGTTATTGGCGACAGTGTTTCTGTCGCTGTTTGAAATGGTAACAAGCCTCTATCGCCATATTGTCGCTATTTCAAATGGTAGAAATGTAAAAAAAAATTGTGGCATATTATTTTTATAATTTTTTTAAAAAATATTATTACAAAAACTCCCAGGTAGAACATGGCTACGGACGACCAGCGGACCAAGTACGTACGTACTCTGCAAAGCCAGAATTGTTCTTGCTCAGCAGCCGAATCGATTTGTAAAAGCCGAGCAGGCTGCCCGTGACTGTCGGGCATCCGCCGGTTACGTGCGAACGGGATAAAGCCGAGGCAACACACTGCTGCACCGACACGCTCCAAAAGATTAAAATTCGCTCGCATACTCCCATCAGATCCAGCTCCAAGGTCGAGTTCTCACTTTTGAACTGCTAGCTAAGGCTAAAAAGAACTTGATTTTGTCACCGTGTAAGGATCTGGTACATGCAAATCAACTGCGGAGCTTGAAAATTTTTATTGGTTACGTATATTTTACATGTATAATTCTATAGTCTTATATAATAAGTTCATCACATATGTTTTAAATTTATTAAAACTAAAATACAAATAATCTTAAGATATTAAAAATCTCAAACCACTAAAATCAAAACCAATTCAACCAACAAATTTTACTTCTTTCGGCGCTTTTTAAATCTTTGAAGGCACCCCTGATCCGCTCCTGTTGCGAAACCCAAGGATCGTGCTACGCACCAACCCATGCAATGTATGCCCTTGTTTCATTAGATTAGCTAGCTCCACGTATGCCATTTTTTTAAAGGCTCCCACGGCGATTCCGCAGCTAACACGTAATGGCCTACCTAAAAGGCCGTTTGATTAGTTTTGGTTTCTCATCACAAATATGAAAGCCACGCATACCAAGGCTATGCCGCATCCATATCCAACAAGTTCCATCCTACTAGTAACACTTTTGCTACTAGCATCGTCTATCTGGAGCACTGTATTTGTAGCGGGCCTAAAATGCGCCACTACTACTGTAGCAGTAGTAAATTAACTAGAGAAAGCGATACGGATATGCTTAACTAAACAAAGTAAGCTTTAATTAGGCAGCTACCTTTAAGACATGGCATTTCTTTTCCCCTGTTTTTTGTAGCATGATCTGATAAAGAAACTACTGAACCATTTCATCTCCTCGTGGCTACAGCTTTCCATCCAACTCCATTAGACTATATTTACATGCAACGAGGCGAGGTGACGCCCATAAACTGACCCTGACGGAAAGCAAGCTGCCAACCACTGTACCTACGATGCCTAATCTACAAAAGGGATTTGCAGTAGGTAGGAACGATCGAGAGCATCGCCATCAAGGTAGCACCGATCCAATCAATCATGGAGCTGGATTTAACGGCACTAAAGTGGCTTAATTTATCCCATCAGGCCATCACATGAGCAACTTCCACACACTAACCCAGGTGCAGTGGCGGTGCCACCTCCCGACGACTTGGTCAGCTGCCCGGGCTAGCTGGTCAGCAGGGGCAGACCTACCAACCATCTTCTTCCCTCCCCCACCCACCATGCAGGGATTCGACACAAACCAACACATTACACAATGGCTCATCTCTCCTCTGTAGCGGTAACAAGCGGCGGCAATTGGGGCAGCACACAAGCCGCCGGCGAGCCAGGTTTGCAGGTGAGAAGCAGAGAGCTATGCGTCGCATTGCGTCTTGTGGGAGGGTGGCAATAGGGGTGAAAACGTGTCGGATACGGGCGGATATTGCTCATTTTATATCTTAACCTATATTTTTTCCGGATTCGGAACCAGATACGGGCTAGCCGAATACGGATACGGATTCGGGTTATTCGGGATATAGATACAAGATGGATATATGACAGATTCGAGTCGGAAACAGATAAAATTATACGGATAATGCACACATATATAGAGTAATACTAGCCATGTGTCTGTGCGATGCAACGGAAACTCAATTTGCGATAAAAAATTTATTTGCATATAGCACTAACCTTATCCGAATAATAATATTCACCTATCTCGCCGCATACTTCACTGTTTACAAACTCAAGCTTAAAATTATCTTTAATTTCACAAACTTAAATAATAACATCACAACACTTGGGATCAGTAAATTTGTAACGTTATAATTCGACACCGCATCGTGCGAGATCGTATGTGGAAGGTCGCCCATTCAACCGCTAACGGATAATCTCAACACATATACAGGAGGCAAGAAGCGATGGGGTTATATAGATTTAGCAACCGATGAGATATCTATGGAATCCAGATTAAGTAATCGTCGAATAAGGAAAGCAACAAAAGGGAAAAAGACGAAAAGGGACTTAACTCCATGAATCGGAGTTCTACTTCCTTTGGAAGGGAATCAATCAATCTAATCCAAAAAGCACTGGGAGCAATCGCCGCCGATTCGAATGCCAGATCAATGGGAGAAAGGAAAGTAATAAATGAGTCATGCATATTTTTTACCTTCCACGACGAGGTGATCCATTCCAATCTATCGGGGTGGCCACTGTCCGCTTCCCACTCAGCCACGTGGATGCGCACACGTGTCGATGTGAGGGTGAAAAACGGGCGTACCACCACCAACTCCTAATTAAAATTAATAGAGATAGAGATAACAAACTTATCTAGTCGCGTCATATATAGCCATGCGCATGTTGCTGGCCGGCCGAAATCAAGTTCATATGTGATTAAATAAAAAGAAAAGATAATCTTATTTACACATGCAAGTAAATATTTAGTAGAAAGGATGTATTTGGCAACTCAAAGACACATGGTAACTCAGAAGTTGTATGCGTGCAGTATATGGAAAAAAATCGGCCGTGTAGTATTTTGAAATAGAATCGGCTAATTGAGATAAAAGTCTGATACGCTGCAAATCACGCATGCACGCATATCCAACCGAATTAAAACCTTTTCCGTTCATCAATATATAGAAGATTGGGATAATGATTTTGTGAATATGCTTGAGGGAAAGAACGGACCACCGCTACCAACTCATAATTAGAAGTAGTAAAGATATATTGAATTAAAACCATACAAGTACATGACTATAGTAACAAATTATATATCAATCAAACTCAACAAATGTTGTGGAAAGAATATACTACTTGAGGATCAATAGAATCAACTAATTGTTAATATAAATGGGCTGACATAGAAAAAATGATGAAAATGGGCTAGACCTTGCTGATATTCGAATAGAAAAAATCTGAATATCCAAATGTTAAAATCCGGATATTCAAATAGAAAAAATCCGAATATCCAGATCATGTCCGTATTTATCGGATATTGGATGTTCTGGATGCGTCTCGAATCCGGATTCAAGTATCCGGATCTAATTTCAAATTTGAAACAGTAAAATTGACGAATACTCATACCAAGGGTACCCCACAGCAAAGTATACATCTATTTCAAGATCATACTTCTCTCACCATCGGGCTTAGAATCCGAATCGGCGACGCCAGAGAAGGCCGAGAGAGTATTACCAAAGTCTCCGCCCCCACCTACCAACACGGCATTGGAGAAAACGCAGCACACTAAATATTTTTATAAATTCATACGTTGTTCAAATGAAAAAGTTGTCTACATGAAAAAGATGTGTCTCAAAATTCTCTACAACTTTCATGTAGAATATAAATTCATATGAGCAAAGGAAGACCCTGAAAATGCAGATTACCGAGAGATGTGGCGTCGGTCTGAAACTATACAGCGCACTAAATATTTTTTATAAATTCATACGTTACTCAAATGGAAAAGTTGTCTACATGAAAAGATGTGTCTCGAAATTCTCTACAACTTTCATGTAGAATATAAATTCATATGAGCAAAGGAAGACACTGAAAAATGCAGATTACCGAGAGACGTGGCGTCGGTCCGAAACTACACAGCGCACTAAATATTTTTTATAAATTCATACGTTGCTCAAATGGAAAAGTTGTCTACATGAAAAAGATGCGTCTCGAAATTCTCTACAACTTTCATGTAGAGTATAAATTTATATGAGCAAAAAGACCCTGAAAATACAAATTACATATTCGGACCGGCTTTCGAATTTGTCTTGGTTGAACCGAGCACGCCCATACACTGGTCGAACGTGTCGTGGCCCATCGTGCCAGGTTTTAGGCCCGCCCGCACGCCATTCGGCCGTGCCAGCCGGTCCATTTTTTTTCGTGCCGGGTCATGCTTCGGTCCATTTTTTTTCGTGCCGGGTCGTGCTGACCCACTAAGGCCCGGCCCAATTTTCAGGTCTAATTGGGCCGTATGGTTAGATCTGCGTGGCTTGTCCAGGCTCTTCAAAAATTTCTGGATCTCTGCCAGTGCCCAGGTGCATGCACATGTGTTAGCCTTAGCCGGCTTCATTGCAGTGCCGTGTGCTAGTACAGCTAATGCATGTCCCATCGATCACCGTAACGAAGGGAGAGAAGGAAAAAAAAAAGAGCAAAAGGTTTTAAGTGATCAGACCAAATGATATCGTCAGACAACGCTGACCTGTTGTTGGGACTTGGGATTTGGGGAACACAAGGGAGGCGAGCGACACAAGGACTGGGAGGCTGGTTAAGCTGCAGGATAGGGGCACATGAACATGGTACTAGTTGCCTTGGTCTTGGTCCACTTGGCATAGGGATCCACGTTCGCACAGTTTGTAACGCCCTGCCACGCATCTGACTTTCATCCCGGCACTTTGCTTAAAATGGCACCAACAGGTGGCTCTTCTCTATGATTGTGTTGGGAGAGGAATTCGGCTGTTTTGATGGCGATATCGATTGCGCCTTTTTTTTCTGCTGGCATATACTCACTTTGTCTGAGTTTATAAGACAAAATTTTTAAATAATTTTATCTGTAAATATAAAATATATTTTATATTTCAATATAAAATTAGAGTGATATTTCCTATATACTCTTACCTAATAAATATCTATTTTACTTCATATTCTCTACATACATGCATTAATATAGTATGTAGTGATAATAATTAGAAATAATCTAGTTATTTTTAATATCTTTTTGGTATATATGCCAAACATCTTATAAACTTGCATGAAAGGAGTACTATACTACTCGACCATTTTTTCTACGTTAAAGAACGGATATAGGGTTAAAATATTGTGATAACAATACTTTAATTACCTTAACGGATTTATATTGTAGGACATGTGAACTTATATCATATGACGGAGAGATTAGTAACCAACAGTGTTACTGTATGGCTCTACATCACTAGAGGATACGGCCGGTGGTTTTAGAGAATCTTTTGAGCTCAAATTAATCTCCAACATAACAGCTTGACCTGTGTCATCAGCTGTAATAAATCGGCCGGTCTAAATGCATTTGCTTGCTACTACGCAGGGTTAAAATTTTTGTTTTGAATCAAATTTCGGACCCCTCCGAAATCCGAAATTTCGGACGGAGTACATTCAAAATTCAAAAAGCAAAATTCAAACCGGTTTGTTTGGTACCGAAATTTCGCCTAAATTGCACTGACTGAAAATTGGTTCAAACGATGTCTAAAAATTTTGAATTTTTTTTGTAGGTTCCTGACACATTAGAGATGTTCTCATAAAAATTTCAGATGATTATCAGGTCTATGGAATTTTTAAAAATTCAAACATTGATACTATGTAGATGAAACGTTGATCGGCAAGTTTGAATAGGATGAAAAATAGTACAAACGATGTTAGAAAATTTTGAAATTTTTTGTGAAGATTCCTTACATATTTATAATATTTATGTAAAAATTTCAGATGATGATCAAATGTGAGGAGTTTTTAAAAGTACAAACATTGGTACTGTCTTGGTAAAGCGCTGAGTGGCAAGTTTCATTCGAATGAAAATTAGAACAAACGAGGTTATAAAATGTTGAAAATTTTTATGGATGTTCCTGACACATCCATAATATTCTCATAAAATTTTCATATGATTATCAGGTGTCATAAATTTTTGAAAATTCCAACAGTGCTACTATCCTGTTAAAAGGCCGATGATCAATAATAGATTTACTTTAGCAATAAGAAAGGTTTACATTTTTTAAAAATTTTACATAAGGGTGAGAAGGAAATTCTTAACATATCATAAAAATTTTGAATCATGATCACGCTCCAGTGAATTTATAAAATTCGTAGAAGTTACAGTGCCATTTATGTTCTTTCTCTGTTTGATTTTTGAAATATAATACAACAAATTAAGTTCAATGCTTACTGTATTCATAGATTTTATTGAGCAAACAACGAAAGTTGAATTTTTTTGAATATTTTATATAATGGTACTGAGGAAATTATTAATCTTTCATAAAATTTTTAGATGATGATCACACTCGAGAAAATTTATAAAAATCTAACAAGTTTACTGTCCCAATTATGTCCATTCTGTTTTTGATTTTTTAAAGATAACAAATGATGTTAAATTATTTTGAATTTTTTTATGATCCCAAACTACTAAGGATGGTAACATAAATTTTTCATATCATTATCAAGCTTTTAAATTTTTTAAAAATCGATAGTGTTTCGCTTAAATTTTAAAAAATCTCAAAAAATTATTTTTTTCATCAAATTTTCATGGAAGATCACTTTCTAGTAGGTTATTGGACCAAATCCGGTGCTCAAAATTCAAAATCCGGACTCAAACCCTGAAATTCCGGTGAAATTTATCAAATTTCCAAATTACGCAAAGATTTCAATTTTTTTTGGATTTTTGAATTTGCCCGGCTTATGTAATCTGGGGGTCCGAAATCCGAAATTTCGCCGGACAAGTGCAGATTGAGAGATTTTCCAGGGAGGCATGGAATTAAGCACGCTGAAGTTTGAACTGAACAGCAGCCACCACGGCCAGGCGGTTAGCTCAGCCACAGAGGTTGAGAGGACTGTGGACTGACAGACAGGCGGGCCCGGGTGCACCGAAACGTACGGGCACACAAATTGAGGGGTGCCGGGAGAGGCACCGTGTAAATCAGGGTAAGGAGGGGTGGGCCCGTGTGTCAGGGAGCGAGAATGTGCCGAATGGGGTTTTGTTTGGAGGGAAGATTCTGCCACGGCTGATGCTTTCTGCCTGTGCAGTGCTTGGAGCCTTCTACGCCTGGATGCATCTCTTTGTGCGCATTGGGAACTGGAGCTGCAGATCTGGGCTGGCCTAGCACCTATGAATCGACAAGGATACTAGTAAAGTTAAACATTTTGGAGTTTTGAGTATAGCAGGACAAGGAGGCGCTGCAGTGGCCACTAGCAGTAAACGGGAGGAAGAACAGTGGAGTGATCAAGGTTTTAAATATTAATGAAAATCGTGATTTTCGATCGTATATAGCCAATTCAATAAACTATACCGGTTGATAAACCAATCAAATTAAAAGAATTCAAAAAATTTGAGAAATTTTATGCGATTTAAATCGCTCGATTATCGGTGAAAATCGCTCAAAAATCAGCTGTCAAAAAATTTCACTTGGATGTTCAATTTTTGATTTTTTTTAAAAAATTGATTTAGAAACCTTTCAATTTTTCATCATTTTCAATAAAAATCAGTACCGATTGAGATTCGATTTTAACCTTGATTCGGTTTTGTTAAGTGGGAGGGATGAGAGGAGGGCAACGGGGGAAAGGGAGAGAAGAAAGCAGCGTACAGGACAGGAAGATGTGGAAAAGAAAGAAAGAAAAGGAAGATAGGAAGAGAAAAGAAGAATAAAAGGTAAGAAAAGAAAGTAAAAACGAGAAGGAAATGTGCTGGAAGATTTAGTTAGTTCGGACCAGAATCGATATCATGAGTTTTTTATCGAAAGATTTTATAATATCAGCTCAACTCAACGATTATTTTTATTCTTTTTTCCCCTTCTGTTCTGTTCTTGTACACTGCCTTTCCTACCAACTGAACATAAGGGACGACCACCCTTATCTTTCTCTAAGTCCACCCACGGTGAATCCTAAACCTTAACCCAGGTAAACTCTGACCATAAAGAAGCTTGTTTAAGCCTCGATAGAGGTGGAGATAGGTGGACGCATGAATCATGATACAAATCTAAAGGTTAGAAGTTTGACTCATATCTTAAAAAAATCATTCGATATGTTTTTAGCAATCCTATAAACTTAAATGCTTCATGATTCTTTCCTTTTCTAAGAAAATGAAGAGGTACGTATGCGCAATCACACAGGTTATTCTAGTTGTCCTGGAAACAAAACACTCATACTTTGACTCTGTTTGGGATGGCTTTAACTTCAGTTTCTTCTCTCTGAAAGTTGAAAGTTGTCTTAAATGGCTGGCTTCTCCTCAACCAGAAGCTAAAAGACAGTAGTTCATCTGTATTAGAAGAAGCTAAAAGCCAAAAAAAGGTCTGAGATAGCTTACTACGGTTTTGATAGATTAAGGTTCTAACTTTATCACTAGAGGTGAAGAAATTCACACCTTTATACCAAATATAAAATCACAAACCTCATTCATCGTGGCCTTATTCTTGACCCGTACTCCTTACAAATAAAAAGTGAGCTTACCAAACAGCGAACCTCTTTAGTCTAGCCAAAAGCTACAGTCAATCCAAACAAATCCTTTGCTTCATTGAATAGACAACGAGATCTGAAGAGTCACCGATGTTAGGTTTGGGTTCGTAGATTTGGGCGAACCAACAAACACAGCAGCGTAGCCTTGTCCATCTGGCCCGTTCCAGCCCATGCTAATCGCCCTGATAGGCTCACAACTAGCTTGATTTTCCACCAAGACAGCATCCTCTCCAAAAAAAAAATAAAGAAAGAAAGAAAAAAGGAAAAAAAGACAGCAATTAATTTTCAGGAAAAATGACTTCACATGAAAGATGCATGCAACAAACAGGACACATTGTTCCTCTGGGGGAAAAAAGAGCACACTATCAACATTTCCTTTACTGTCAGTCTGATAATCATGAGAATATACACCTTCCAGCTCTCTACAGTTACGAAGTATATGAATATACAAGCAATAATGTCACAAGACTAGGTTAAAAGGGACACTTGTAGAGGGGCTCCGTTTATAACAAAAAGTAACTTATCAGGAGTTAAGCTATCTAACTATCAATTCCCTGTACCAATTATGAATACCACTTGAAAAAGAGAGAAAAATAATAGGCTATGCACAGAGACTACCGTAACAGGACTTCAGCTATCTACACAGCACAACGTGAACTTGCATAGGAAACAAAATTGGCCAGTGTCGCATTTGAAATATACCAATCCTGCGTATGGTTAAATTGTTAATTTTTACTGCCCAGCGGCGACCTCTTATCTCATAGCCATCACCACCGCCCCAGCTGTCCACAGCAGCAACCGAGCTTACTGCTCTACGATGTTTTTTTTGCCCTTCGTGATCCCACTATGAGCTTACTGCTCTAAGATTTGTTCATAGAAGTCTAGAATTCGCATATTCCCCACTGCCGATCACAGAATCTCCAACACTTTCTTTTATGTTTGTTGCACTTCTCTCATCCGGTTCCAACTGTGGAAGCTTTATTTTGGTGGGTCGGTTGCTTTCCTTGATTTCATAAGGACCTATAGGGTCAGAGGATACATAATCTCCAAGCACCGAAATGTTTCCAGGTGACTGGTTATCTAAGAGCTCATAGGGCTTGGCAGGGAACACGTAGGGGTGAACAACTGAAGCAATGCCCTTCTGTACTGGACGAAGGCATGATGCTATCAGTATCAGATATCTACAGCAGCTAATTTTTTAAAGCTAAAAATAAGAGAACTTTTTAAAGGCAAGCCGAACTTAGAAAGATAAAATACCTCTATGCAAATAATGAAATCTTGAATACTTGATTTTAACTCCAAGCTCTGGGCTAAAGGACTTCTAAGCAGACCCAAAGCATACATTATTGATTTGAATGAAAGAAACTTAGCCAGAGGCTTTATATGTGCCAATTCGTCCTTGGTAGATGTGTACCATTCTGTTAAAAAGTACAGGGCCCAATACTGACTAAAATTCAGGACTGCAGCAAAGTAAGGGTATCTGCATCCAAAAGAGATACATAGGAGTTAATAAGAAAAATGGAGCAGAATATAAGCATAGGGAAATAATTCATTTATATTCTGGAAAAGAGTGGAAAGTGAGATTTGGATTTATTTTCTGAGGATCAAAAAGTGAAATTGGAGCATGATCTGATTTGTTTAATTTATCGTCGTGAAGATGACACAAAAACCTTACATTTCCATTCTGTTTACACAGTCAACTCTTCTGCACAAACAACTCAAAGTATGGACAATGCCCTTTTCCCGTATAAGACTAAACAAGAACAAAAGAGAGAATTATCTTACCCACATCGCAAATTGAATTCTCCATCACAATATACACCGAAAGCTTCTAGAATACACCAAAAGCTTCTAGAAAAAGAGACAAGCTAGCCGTGACTGTCTTTATAATCACCAGCATGTGCAAAGTATTTTAACTAAGTTATTCTCCACTTTCCAGATTTAACAAGTTGCAAGATGGGTGGTGGAAATACATATTGGAAGATACCAAATTTGATAATCTGGTAAAACCGCATCCCCATTCTCCAAGATTTCAATATAAAATTCACAGGAAAATGATGGTGTACGATTCCCTTCTCATGGGCATGATGCAAAAGGGGTTGCCCGGAACCTGATCCTCCTTCCCTCTTCAAGAAAGCTACTGTTTTATCTTCCCACCTACATTTAAACAAACACAGTAAACATACACAAATACAGAGAAGGAAATACGCAATATGCACCAAACAATGCATTGCCAAGACATACCAGAACACATACCACGCAAAACTACTAAGTGAAATAATACTACAATAGATAGTGTATGCCATTAGAGATCTACCAAGCTGTTAATAAACTTGTCTCAACACTGAAAGAATGACTCCATAATATCAATTCTACTTAAGTCTTAGGAGGCACTAAATGGTAAGTAGCTTAGCATTGGTGTTATCTATATGATTACATTGCTTACATCATTGGGAATTACTACATACTACATCAACTGAGGAAAGATGGTTTCTAATTCTCATATGTACAAGGCAGAAGTAGATGCAAAAATAATGTCATGCGCCATTCAGGCCACGAGATTGCATTGTTCAAAAGCATGTTTCATCCTTGTACTGTAAAAAAGAAAATTTCAAATTCAAAGTATAGCAACAACCAATAAATTAGTACTTCAACACTGCACTGTGGAAAATAGTAAACCCTTCACCAGCGCTGCACTAAATGGAAGACCACAGGCTGAGGTAACAAAGTAAGGGGTTATCACAACGTCGCTAGACACAACTTACCTAAACAAGCAGTAATATATCTACCAAAGCGGTACATAGCAAATGCTTCATAACCATCACGCCGGATGCCACAGTAACAGTGGTATGTGGATTTATCAAAGAAACATACTGTTCCAAAAGGAGAACAAGATCATTAACATGTTATTGGAATAATTTAGCACATACAGTCATTTCTTCAGAGGCCTTACTGACTCAATTGCATATCAAGGGACCATCAAGATAGCACCCAGAACAAATTTCTGTTCCTGCAAAAGTAGAGCAAAGTTCAAGACAGTAAAAAATTTGCTTCTCATACTACTGGCAGACACAACTATGTCGAAAATTGACGACAAGGAGAAGCAGCAGAAAAGCAGAAACCACTGGGTTGTTGTTAGGGGTGTAAACGGGTCGGGTACGGGCGGGTAGTAGATCATCCCATACCCTACCCTATTATTTTTTCTCCGGGTACGGGTACGGGCACGGGTAGTAAAAATTGGGTAGGGTATGGGTAACGGGTAGCATTTTCTACGAACGGGTAGAAATCGGGTTCCGGGTAGTGTGCGGACGGGTATAATACAGACAACGGTTACTTTATCGGGTTGTGTACGAAATACCTAGAATCAAAACATGCGATGAAAACAATCCAACTATCACACTAGTACATCACATAATACAATAGATAATGTCGTATAGTCTAACAAACATACATAGTCCAACAAAGAGTTCAAATAGTACATAATCAAACACATGGAGTTCAATAAACACACAAAGTCCAATACATAAAGTGAAATTCACATACATAGTTCAACACATAGTTGAATTGGAAGAGATGAACTTGGGGGCAATCCCAAAGGAATAGGAGGCAATGACAATAGTTTTGGACAACGTGAAATCACAAGCGTCTGTAGTCTAGAAAATCAGGTCATGTGCTTCTCCTCTTGTTTAGGTTGATAGCAAATAGAACATAATTGAGACATTTACCTTGTCAGAATTTTATAAAATTTCTTGAGTGTGATCATGATCTTAAATTTTTATTAGAAATTAATAATTTCATCAGTATCATTATATAAAATTTTAAAAAATTTATAACATAGTTTGGATAATTTTTCATTTCGTTCAAATTTGCCGATAAGCCTTTTAACAGGACAGTAGTACTGTTCGAATTTTTAAAACTTCATGACATTTGATCATCATCTGAAAATTTTATGACAATATTATAGATATATCAGGACCATCCACAAAAAAATTCAAAAATTTATAACCTCGTTCGTTCTAATTTTCATTCGGTTCAAACTTGCAGGTCAGCGTTTTATCAGGATAGTAACAATGTTTGAATTTTTAAAAATTTCTCAGATTTGATAATCACATGAAAATTTAATGAGAACATCTCTGATGTATCAGGAATATTCAAAAAAAAATCAAAATTTTTTGGCATCGTTTGAACTATTTTTTTGTCGATGCAATTTCGCCGAAATTTCGGAAATTAGTAGTACCCGCTGAGTACCCGAATTGTGAAAATTATCCTCCGTACCCAACCCGTACCCGCCGGGTATTGCCGATCCCGTACCCTACCCGAACCCGAACCTAACCTACCCGGGTACTACCCGTACCCGTACCCGGCGGGTAGTGTAAAATAGTTTTCCATTAGGGTAATTTTGCATCCGGGTATGGGTACGGTCGGTATTACCTGACCCATTTACACCCCTAGTTGTTGTATGCCGAGAGATGCTCAAATATCAGGTACATGGAGATCATGGAAAGCGCAAGCAGCACGAAGAAACCGGCAACCAACATGGCCCATGTGGGCGCGGTGTATCGCGCCATCGCGGGCATGAGGAGCCCAAGGTTGACCCTCATGGTTGCGGACAGCGCTTGTTCGAATCCGTATGAGAGGTACAATACACCTCTACATCGGTGGGCATATCCAGATGCACAAGGCACGTGTAGCAGCGATAAAACTCAACAATGCTGGCTGACAAATCAAAGTCCAATCAAAATCTGATCAAATTCCCCGAATCCGCACGTTAAGGTCATTATCTGCAATGCCATAAGAATTAAGAAGTGCGTGACTTCTAAACCTATCAAATGAGATCCTGTCACTAATTCGACGTAGCGATCGATTATCCGCAAAGCAACAAAATTTCCGCCAACAACAAACTGGAAAAACCTACTGTTCATTTCAACAGAATATAAACGCAGACAGCTACAAGCGAGAGATTGCTTAGACTACTTGTTCTAGCTAGGGTTCTGTTATGTGTGGGATTCCAGTAGCCTTTGTTGCGCTGGTTTCCTTCTTCTGGAGGTAGGTTCGGTTGAACTGCATCCTATTGATCTTAGATATGTAAGTTTCAAACTTTGTGGTATGGTTTCTGGTAATAGAAACCGGGCGCAATCCCTTTTTTTTACGCGACCATACGAAAAACCTAGGGCAACGAAGAGGGCGAAACCAACACCGTGATTGCAAGTTCGCAGCCAACCTACCAACGGCGGCCAAAATAACAATTCGATTCAGATCGCTTAATCTCCTCCACCTAGAAACAACAGAAAGAACGAGCGACTATGAGATCACAGGTCAGCCGGATTCGGCTCCAATGGAATACCTCGTAGGCATGGATTCGAACGAAACAGAGGGGCGCAGAAGAAATCTGACCTATCGGAGCTAGGGGTGTAATCGGCTTGGATTCGATCGGATATCGTTTTTTTTCCATATTCTAAACTATATCTTTCATCGGATTCAAAATCAGAGTTGGATAGTACCAGATACGAATACGACACAGATAATATCGGTTGCGGATTTGAATCGAATATGGAGTGGAATCGACACGATATCGAATAATTTTTGTCGGATAACGTGCGAAAAAAATACCGCATAAAGCACACATACAGAACTGATAACATGACCATGAGGTTCATAGCTCCATGATTTTATGAAAGTGACAATAAGACAAGTCGATAATATTTGGATTACATCATACAAACATACAGATAAAAAACTCAACATGACACAATCTTATATAAGAGTTTGAAAGTCAAAGTGGCTAAGTCAGGTTGGCAACATCTCAAGAGACAACAAGTGCATGACCATGGCTACTTTTCCTCAACAAGCACTTAATCATTAACAGCCGCAACCATAGTCTCATCCTACGAGACAAAAGGTAATAAGAGTGCGTGACATGTTTAATATTAATAAAAAAATTAGATCACTATCAACAAAGAACAATCCCATAGGCCATAAGTACACAATAACAACCGCGAGGCAGCATCTCAACTCTGGCTTCACCCCTTTTTTTAATTATTTGCTTGGCTTAACCATTATAATCAGTGTTATCCAGGAAGTAGTATGGAAGCATGCTTGCTATGAGCAACTAGTGGCTATTGCCCTAACAAAAATTACAGGACTACGTTAATTTAGTTGGATTTTTCACCGCAAAGTATATTAAGAGATTATAAATAAAACAAAAGCGCACGATAAGGAGTACCGAATGTTTGCTCACTCATCCCCAGATTGGTTCATAAAATTCACTGGTGTGGATCCAGAACATGACACATGACAGCCCCCAAAACACAATAGTAATTGCACCAATACATCAGTACCAACATAGCATCGAGTTATCGTAAAACAGCATCCAATCATCTAAGAGCAAGTACAATAATACACTTCAGCTTGTCTTATAGCCAAGCCAACTCAGCAAAATCATACGTGGAGGTGAGAGAAAAGGAGAGAGAGAACGATCTAGTCAACTTATCTGGCGCCGAGCTGCAGCACGAGAAAAAATGCGCCAGAGCCGATTTGGCGACAAACTTGTCGATTAGAGACGCGTTTTGTGGGCCGCTTCCTTACTTTCTCGATCCCGTGAGCCTCGCTTCCTTTCTCCCTCCCGCAACAATTTCCCCCGCACCATGGCGCGCCAAATCCTCTCCTCCTGGCGCCAAATCGATGATTTCACCTCTATACGCGCCAAATCCTCTCCTCTGAAGCTGAATCGCCTCCTTCTAGTGACGAATTAAGTTCTCCCCACAAGCTGTTCCAAGGTTCTTCCATCTGAAATAGCCCTAGCCTCAGTAAATCGGATGTCTCGCTGGTCGAAGCGAGAGGTGGCGCCGCCGCCTCAACCCATCCTAAGCTCGTCTGCGTCGCCAGGGTCCTTCGGGCCTGGATGTTTCACTGCGCCACCGGCTTCCTTGCAGGCCATGCCGGGGTCTACAGCTCCTGGCCCTTGGTGGCGTGGTCCGTCGCTGCCACCGCAAGCTGTGCCGATATCTTCCGCCGCCTGCACTTGGTGGCCTGCACCTACTAGTGGTGGTGCCACTACATCTTCTTCCCTGCAAGCAGTCCAAAAGGATGGCGTGGATTTTGATCTACAAGAATGGCAAGTAACACACCTCCAACACATCTTTGCATCTTTTCTAGATCAAATTTGTTAATAGAAAGCTGGGATCCATACCGCGAGGAAGCCCCCCTCACCCCCCCAGGCGTCCCTTGTGCTCGCCAAGATGAAGGGCCTCCTGGCTTGGCCGGCCGTGGTGAGTGGAGGAACACGCAGCTTGCTCTTCTCTCTGATCTGTGGCCTCGTAGTGGCTTGGGTTGCCTTTTTTGTTCCGTTCTGCTGAGCTCTCGAGATTAAGTGATAAGTTCTACTCCAATTTGACTACTAGTCTCAGTTCCTGCTTTAGCTACTGGTTTCTTGTTGAGATTTGCCGTTGCTGGTGATTTAGGGCGTAATGGGTCAGGGATCAGTAAGGATTTGGGTGATATGTGGTTGTCTTGCCTCTATTTGGATATGTCACCAAGATTTAGGGCTGCAGTCTGTTCTTTGACGTTTGTTAGTTCCAGATGTGGTTTTTATTGTTAGTGATTTGCTCTTTGAAGTTTGTTAGTTACAGATGTGATTTTTATTCTTAGTGATTTGCACTTAGGATTTGCTTCAATCCCTACTGAATATAGATCATAAATTAACACTACCATTAGAGCTATGTTAGGATATGTTGTTTACTTTTCTAAAATAAGTAGATGAAATGCTTCCCTGAAGAACCTGACAACCGTCCCTGCCTTATCCGTGGAAAGGTAGTGTTTTCTAGAATAAATTCCTTGATGCTTTTGCAATTGCTTCAATAGAGCCAATGGCTTGGCCAAGCTTGCAGATCAAGAGTAGCATGAATATGATCATGGCAGTATATGAATAGTGTAGAGGCACAAAACACACAGAACAATTATATAGAAAAATGACATTTGGTGAGATATGACTGCATAACTACTGGAGAGGTTATTATAGCAAAAGATATTAAAGAAGATTAGTGCAGAGAAGATATCAGGGAATAGAAAAGTGCTCAAATTGGACAATCTAGGAAATGCTCAATTCTCATTCTTGAGTAGTTGCATGAAATATTTGTTGACTAGGATTTTTTTGCTTAAGCAGGCTTATTTTAGAGTATCATTACATTGAGTACGTATAGACTTGTCAATCCTTTAAACAATTTTCATTCAGGATGGCTTTATTCTGTATTCTCCCTCTGCACTTTCACTGTAGATGATTCTGACACAAAGGTTTCTGATAAGAAACATAAACTAGTGCAGCAAAACAAAACACAAAAGGCAAAAAGAAACAAAAAGGGGCAGAAATGAGGCCATGTTTTGTTTCACCAACAGTCCTAGTTCTCTGCACCTTGTGCAACTTGGAGAAAGAAAACCATATGCTGAGAGATTTAGATAAGCATACGAAGCCACAAACCATTTGTTTAGTGAAGCTAGCTCTAACATTTATATTTGGAGGAAAAAACATTCAGTACGAACAGAAAAAAAACAGCCTGGTGCTTCCCATCTATCTGCTGCACTGGTGCTTCCTGTTGGGTTGCTTTCCATTGACACATCAATACACACACTCATGTCGAGCATTTCTACCGAGAAATGATTAAGCCATTAACTGGATAGCCCCTGGCACAGTGTTGTCAGAAGCAAATGAAAGGCAATAATCCATCATCAACCAACACATACCCAACTAAAAAAAGACTTAGTTGAGCATATTTGGGAGAAGTTTGGCAATAGGAAAAAAAAAGTAATCATGACTGCAGTAATTTTTTCATATATAAGCTATTGCATCTTATTCGTTTATAGTTTATAATACAACTCATTTACACTTCCTCAATTTTTTCAGGTGACGCCAACCACAAATATTGTTTGTTCCTTGATGGTGTGATTCTTCCTCAAGGCATTATAGTCTGATTTGGTGGTTCTCACTTGAGGCATGCTAGTTTGATTTTTGTGGTCTTTTGTCAAGGAGTGCTACTTTGATTTTGGTCCTTCTTCCTAAAGGAAGGTTGCTTACAACTCTGTTGGCATCTATGGCTCATTAGCTAATTAGTGTTAAATAAACTATAGATTTGCTTATGGTGGAATTTCTATGTAATGAGTGTAATGGCTACTTATGGTGGCAAGCCGTGTGAGGACAAGCAGAAGCTTTAGTTGCCTCAATGTTAAATAAACTGTCTTGTGTTGGTTCACATTATGTTTGATTTATTAGTATGTGTCAATTTGCCTTAATGTTATAGGCACCTGCTATTTCTTTTAGTTCTCTTTCTATTTCTACTAGCAGCATGTATGGCCACAAAGATGGTGTTTTGGGTTGATCACCACATTTCAGATGTAAATACTACAAATTAAATGCTGTTACTTTTCTAGAGCCAAGCTAACAGTCAAGCCGTTGTATGACTTGTCTCTTACAATGTCTCCTGATGATGTAAACTTGGCTAATAGACTAGCTTATTGGACTTGCTCTAAGCACAAAATATCTCGAATCGAATTAATAACGACACCACCGTCGCTTAATCAAACAGCCAATAGGTGCTAACTTTGCTGGAGCAAGCATTAAATCGCTAGCTGAACAATTTAGGATGGCGACTACCTTCTGATGCTGATGAACGGCGAGGACAGCGAGCACCGGCGGCGGCAGTGGAAAGGCGACGGCGCCCACAGAGGCGCAGAGCACGTGCACCTCCGCAGCTGCGTAGGCGTGAGCGCGGGCACCGGCGCGGCCACCGCCATGGAGCCCACGAGCCGCCTTAGCTTCCCCCCTCCCCCTCCTCCCACTTCCCCGCCGTTGCAACCTAAGCCGCAGGGCACTATCCTGGGCAACACCGGGGCGCGGCGTGGCGCCGGCCTTCAAGTTCCAACTCCCAATCAACGCTGCCCCGCTCGCCATGGTGAAAACCCTCGTCAGCCTCCGGCTCACCGTCTCCGCCGTCCCGCAGCCTTAGGCCCGTCGCCGCTCTTGCATCGCCGAGCTAGCCCATGGCCTCGGCCCGTTCCGGTTCGGCCAGCTGTGCTCCCGCGCATCGGTCGCGTGCCCTCCGAAGGTGGACGAGGACGAGGCGATGAGCATCGACAACCTCAATCGCTTCTTCGACCTCGACGTCAGCAAGTGGAACGGCTCGGGTGATAGCGCTTGCAAGCATCCTTTACCACTTCGAGTAGTAGGTACCAATCTCTAGATTTTTTTCTAAAATCAGTAGCTTTCTGTTTCTGCAAAAAAAAATATTTGGTTTTTTTCTTTATATGAGTTTATTTGGCGCTTACTGTTTTTTTTTAAGAGAAGGCAGGAGCTCTGCCAAATGCATTAAGATAGGAAAAAAACACAGCATAACAGTGTGAAGGGAGCGTTCCGAACAGAAGCAAGGAAGGGAGGGAGAGAAAGATACAATCCCCCTACAAAACACGGGGGCGCAAACAAGGAACACCTAAACAAAAATAGAAATCCCTAGGAGGCACTAGGTTATCCCGAAAGCCATCTAACGACTGCGAATGTCATGAGCGACGGCGTCGGTCACTTGTTGCACTGCTCAGAGGAATTCTCAAAAAATCCATTATTTCTCTCTTTCCAAATGTTCCATAGGCTATAAACAATGACCCCATCAAAGTTCTTCCACTTTGTGTCGTGAAATTTGTCGCCGAAAGTGCTTGTCCACCAAGTAACGTTATCCGATCGATCCGACGGCCCGCAGACATCCGAATTTTGCATGAATGTGCAGTTAGCCGCGACGCCATACTGTCGCGCGAATGAACAGAGTAACAAAAATGGTTGGAAGTTTCGGATCAGGCCGCAAAGAACATAACGGTGAAATGCGGCCACCCTCCTCGCGAGCTCTTGTCGCGGTGAGAATCTCTATCTCGCACAAAGAGCCACGCAAAAACACGCATTTTCCCGCCAAGCCCGCCAAATCATCTGTAAGAGTGCTCGCGGTGGATCCGACGAGTGCGCCTTTGTAAGCGAACTCGCGGAATACTCTGTTGGCGACCATTTCCAAGTGACGCAATCGGGCGTCGCACAGAATCGCACTTCGCCAAGAGCGAGCCAAAGCGTGAAGAACTCCCGTAGTTTGCCGCACTTGTGATCCGGCGCAAAGGCGGATCCAAGCGCGGCGATATCAACTCCTTCACCGCCCCGACCTTCTCTTGGCTAATCAGTAACATGATGGTGCTATACCACGTGGCGATCGCCCCGGCCATTTAGATTCCCAAAATTGACAGATTGCTTGTGTCCCTATAGCAATGTTGGTACTGCATTAAACAAGGCACGATCTGTTGCGTCGCACGGAAGCGCGGATCCGAACCACGGTTTGCAATGGCCTTTCGACGCAAGCCATAGCCATCGAAGCCGAATAGCACGCCCAAAACTGTCAATGTCTTTTATGCCTAATCCTCCTAGATTTTTTGGGCGGTAAACCCTTTTTCAATTAACCAGACAGTGCCCCCCACTGCAATCCTGGTCGCCTTTCCACAAGAAACTGCGACGCAGCTTGTCCAAACTTTTAATGATCCAAGCACCGAAAGGGAAGACCGTTAGATGGTATACCGCCAGCGAGGTGAGAACCGAGTTTATTAGAATCACCGACCGCCCGGACAACAACCTCCTTTCCAACTTTGCCAGACGGCCACGTGCCTTGTCAATAAGCGGCTGTAAATCCAACCTTTTAAGCCGGGTGGGGCGGAGGGGGAGGCCTAAATACCTGCACGGGAATGAGCACAACCTGGCAGGGAAATCGTGCAAAATTGTTGTCATGTCGATCCCATCACACCTGATTGGGTAGATCTCACTTTTTTGAATGTTCGTGTGAAGACCTGTGGCTCCCCCAAAAAATATAAGGATCTCATGGATAGCTTTGAGCTCCTCGCTAACTGGTCGCATAAAGATAGCGACGTCATCCGCGTAAAGAGAAACCCTTGTTGAGGCCCATCTAACCGGGATGGAGGAAATGATGGACGCCCCTAGCAATTAACCGTTGGAGAGGGTCCATTGCTAGGATAAAGAGCATGGGGGACAAATGATCGCCCTGTCTCAGCCCCCTCCTGTGCTGTGGATCGAGGGACCTGGGATGCCGTTGAGCAGAATCCTTGAAGAAGAGGAAGCTAGGATCATGGATACCCACTCCCTCCAACGCGGCCCGAAGCCGAGATGTTCAAGTAAGTCTAGGAGGAATTCCCAGCTGACCGAGTCGAAAGCCTTCGCAATGTCCAGTTTCAGGAACAAAGAGGGGATTCGTTTCTTGTGCAGTTGAGTCGCCAAATTTCGTGCGAACAGGAAATTGTCGTGAATGGCCCTTTTTTTGACAAAAGCACTCTGACAATGTGGCACCAGACTTTGAAGGAAAGGCACCAACCTGGACGCCAGAACCTTGGAAAAAATCTTTCCTATGCTATGGATTAAGACTGATGGGTCTGAAGTGCGCAATGTGCGTAGCCTCTTGTCTCTTAGGCAAGAGGACAATGTTTGCCGGATTGAGGAGCCTCCACAAGCGGCCATTCAAGCCATGTACCTGCTAGAAAACCTGCATGAGATCCACTTTTATGATGTCCCAACATTTCCTGTAAAAGAGACCTGTGAACCCATCTGGTCTTGGGGCCTTTTCGATTGGCATGGAGAAAACGACCTCCTCAACCTCATCCAGATGAAAAGGCTCTTCGAGAGCGTGCAAGTCCTGCCGGTTCACGCCAAGCGCCGCCCAGTTGAAACGGTGCATGCGTGTCCTCTTCGTACCTAACTGGAGAAAGAAATGTCTGCAGAACTCATCCTGTTTGTCGGGAAAACTCTCAAAAAGGCCTCGCTCGGAGACGATCCGCTGAATGTGGTTTTTCCTCTTTCGGGCGTTTGCCTTGATGTGGAAGAATTTTGAGTTAGCATCCTCCTTGATATACATCATCCGGACCTCTGCTCGAGGCGATTTCGCTTGATGGCGCGAGGCCCAACAACTCAGTCGGGCTTTGGCGGAACTCCTCTCGGGTGTGGAAAGAACGCGATTTTCTCTCCTGTCAAGCTGAAAAATAATCTCATGACCATATGGAACGCATGGTTATGTCCCCCAATGTAAGGCGACTCCATGCCCCGAGAGCCTTGGCGCTTCGTTGTTGCTTTGCGATATACTGCGTGTACATGCTGACACTCCGAAACCTCCTTCGTCGACCTCGACACCATCCAAGAATTCAATGAGTAAGGGCAAGCATATTTTTTTGACCATGTTGATCCTACTATTTCACTTAATTTATATTATTTTATAAATCTATGTATATATGCGTGTATTTTTAGTAAAAACTATTATATTGTGGGTATCAGTTGATAATACTATTTGATACGGGGAACTTCTTTGATAAATATGTAAATGTCAACCTTGATATCCATAAGGTAGTGCTAGACTTGAAAAAATGTTAACTTAGGTATACTCGAATATGTAAATAATTACTTAGCCAAGCTTTAGACTTGGAAGAACAAATGGTTAGTTACACTATTTGTTCATGGATGGGAATTTGAAATAATGAGAAAATGATATGTAGTATTTTATTATAAAACCAAAACTGAAAACTATGGTTTGACACGAGTGAATTATATATATACATACATATATATATATACACACACACACGTATGTATGTATACATATATGTATAGATATACATAAACTTATATATGTATATGTGTGTGTATGTATATATCTAACTATATGTATGTATGTATATGTATATGTATATGCATATGCATACATATATATGTATGTATGCATATGCATATATGTATATATATATGCATATTCATATATGTATGTATATACGTATATATATGTATATGTATAGTCATACGTATATGTATATGTATACATACGTATGCGTGTATATATATGCATGCACTTGCATAAAGATAGCGGGGAGTTCTCTCTTGGATCGGGTTAGGGACCGAAACTATAAGTGCTATTATGAGGTAGTCTTAGCTTATTAAGTTACTTCAAAGTAGCTTTGCACATTGCAAGGACGTAGTGGTATAGGCAATCCAGATAGGTTTGCTTGAAGAGGTGCTCTCATCGAGGTGTTAGGAACATCACTTGCCGATACAACGGTGAGCTTTTCTATATGGGGAAATGACGCGATAGGGTGCATAATCATCATTAGTACTGTGTGTGGGTCTGGATTTCTGCCGCTATAGTAAGTGTCAAATATCACTGGACTAGTACAGTGTTGGATCTAGGTGATGTAACGACTCTTGTCATGATCTCTTGGCTATACACTAAAGGGATTATGAAAATAGTGGCAAAAGGAGTTGGCCATATCTTATGAGTAAAGATATACACTTTTACAGAGTATAAAACTTTTCAAAAAGCCGTTCTTGGAGTTATGAGAGACTTGGTGCACTAACACTAGTTAGAATTTATGTTTTAATAAAAAGGTTGAATTGAAAAAATTGGCGGTAGCCTTGTTTCATATTTTATGCCAGATATGGCAGGAAATTGGTCGTTGATCACAATCATGGAGGGTTGTGATATGCTACTATTTTATGCCATACATATATGAAAATGGTTTTATACTCCTAGGAGTATGTACTCCCACCTTGCATATACTGCTTAAACAAAATAATTATACATTTTATCCTTTTGAGTATACTCTAATAATGATTATAAGATATTTGAAAGTGAGTTCCATGAAAAATTTCATCAAAATCCACTTTTTGTAGCATAATTTGTGTATATACTCAGTTTACGTATGAAAAAAGATATATAGCAAAAATAAAGGGCTTCAATGAAAAAATTTCAACTATGTCGTATTGGAGTATTTTAGAATTAGTATTTAAGTATACTGAAAGTGTTAAAGAAGTATATCACGTTAGTTTAAGTAGTATATTGGAAGGGGGTAAGGTATGTACTCCCAAGTGTACAAAAAAAGTTTCATATATATGTATATATATTATACATATAGTAAAATGGTTCCATATTCTTGGGAGTACATATTCCCACCTTGCATATACCGCTTAAATAAAATAATTATACCTCTTTATCCTTTTGAGCATACTCTAATAATGATTATAAAATACTCCAAATTGAGTTCCATGAAAAATTTTATCGAAGTCCACTTTTTTGTAGCATAATTTGTGTATATACTCAGTTTACGTATAAAAAAGATATATAGCAAAAATAAAGGGATTCAATGAAAATTTTTCAACCATGTCGTATTAGAGTATCTTAGAATTAGTATTTAAGTCTACTAAAAGTGTTAAAAAAATATAACATGTTGGTTTAAGTAGTATATTGAAAGTGGGAGTATGTACTCTCAAGAGTACGGAAGCCTTTTCCATACTCCTGGGAGTACATACTCCCACCTTTAATATACCACTTAAATGAACATTTTATACTCCTTTATCACTTTCAGTATACTCCAATAATAATTTTAAGATACTCCAATGTGACATGATTGAAAAATTTTCATCAGAAACCTTTATTTTTTGCTACACACACTTTTCCATATGAAAAAGGAATATATAAATAAATTATGCTATAAAGGGTGGACTTTAATGAAATTCTTCGTAGAACTCACTTTGGAGTATCTTATAATCAATATTAGAGTATACTCAAAATGATAAAAAGGTATAACAACATCATTTAAACAATATACTAGAGGTGGGATTACATACACACAGGAGTATAAAATCATTTTCCTATATATATATATATATATATATACCTATATTTTCTAAACTTGCCAAACTGCTCTTTCAAATTCTGTTTGCAATCTATTACTTGTTATTCGTGACTAATTCTTGCTTGATGAAAAAGAACCTGGTAGGATAGTCATTTCCTTGACATAGACAAGTATTTACTATACTTTGTGACACACTACAAGTCTAGATGAGTATAAATATACTCATTCTTGCTTGTTGATATTCAGTGGGCGAATAAATTGAAGCCCTCGATGACGGGGATTACAATGACGAGTTTTTTAGAGACTTATCCTTGTTAGTTACCTGTGGAGTATTTTGGATTAAAGAAATATTGTTGGACTTTTTTTATCTTTTGCTTTACATGAGACCTTCTAGTATTCCACGCTGTACAAATTATAATCCATTAATATATTTGTGTATGGATATGATGACAATATTGTAAATATGTGTACTAGCCACTGATCATGAGACTAGTACAGTATACACATAAAACCCTATGGTATTCTATGCCAGAAGGAAGGGTCTTGACACTGGAGCTGCCATGGCTTATGTCACCTCGACCGTTGTTGACCACCTAGGCGGGCCGAGCGCCTAGCTGGCTAATTACCAGGTAATCACGGTGGGGAGCCCTTGTCGAGTGCCTCAGCAAACATTGAATTATACATGCTCAATGAGTTTCACATATCTCTAGAAATTTCTAGAAAGTTCTAAGAAAGTTTCAAGACCAAGTTTCAACAAATTTTAGATTTTAAACTCGGATTTCATCAAGTTTCAATCCAGAATTTTCAAGAAGTTTCAGCAAGTTTTATCAAGTTAAGCTAAAAGTTTAAAGAAGTTTTAGCAAATTTCAATAAGTTCCATCAGAAAAACAAAAAAAGAGAGCAAAAACCCCAACATACTCACCTGCGACCGTTGCCCCGCTCTTGCCACTCACTAGCACCACCTCCTCTCTCTACTCATCCAAGGGGTAAAGACAATGCTTCAAATAATTCGTGATGCTCACAGCAGCGAAGTGGAGCCATGAGGCAACATGGGCAGAGTTAGTGTTGGACCTTGCTGTGACCTAGATAAGGAGGCAGACGAGGGTCACGGGATCTGGTGGATCCTTTCGCTGGTGATGAGGAAGATGATTGGATTTGTGTGTCCCACTTAGGGATGGCGACGGGGAAATCCTCGTGGGGAGCGATCTCCCATTCCCGATCCCCGATAACCAAAATTTCTCTGTCTCCACATACGGGGCTTAATTCCCCTCGTCCCCGATTAGCGACGGGTTTGTGGGGCCTCAACGTGATTAATCCCCGAAAATACTACATGAAAGATCACATGCTACATAAGTGAATCAATAATGGCGTATGTGTGATCGAAGTGTGAGTGAATCACTAGAGTAATTTATATTTAGCATGTTTATTAATAATAACCACACATATATTCTTTTTTCTTTTGAGAATGGTTATTTGCTCTCACCTATTAGTGATAACATAGGGACGGGACGAAGATCCCCAACGAGGACAATATTTTTCCTAATAAGTCTTCCGCGGGAGAGATTCCCCTGTCCCCGTCTTCTAATAGGGGAATTCCTCAAGGAGTAACGGGGATCGGGATCTATTGCCATCTCTAGTCCCACGTGACACAATGCCAGCTACTGCTTGCTACTTGCCGAGCTATGCGCCTGATGGAAACTCCGACCTCGACCTGCTCGCTTGAAACATCAGGGGAGCTTGTGGCCACCTGCCTCCTACCATCACCTCAACTCCTGCCTGCAGCGCCGGCCCTGAGGGGGGGCGAGAGGGGCAACCGCTCCGGGCCCCCCAAACAGTGGGGCCCCACCCCTGTACATGTACTAGTATTAGTATATTGTATATATAATAGTATAATACGTAAGTTAGTAGTACCTGGAAACGAAACTTAATATGAATATTTTTTTTTTGGATGCACCTTGAGTGTTTATTGGTAACACTTATTATTATTATTATTAATTACAAGGGCCCTCATTTTAAATCTTATTCCGAGTCATGGCTTGAAAACCAAACGGTTTCGATTTTTCAAAAAATTCAAAATCTCGCGAAACCGCATCGCGAATTTGAATTTTGAAAACCTGCTTGCCACCCTTGTACGCTCTTGTCTGCCACTAGCGACATGAGAGGAGAGAGGCAAAGGAGTGTGGAAGAATCGTGTAGATGTGGGGGCTGAATGGATCACGATGGATCATACTACTGTGAATCCGACGACTAACGGTTGTTCACGTTGGTTTTGCTCCACGTGGTACAGCATTTGATAGTTTTTCTCTTCGCTGAGAGCCGGAATCGTGTAATTGCATGTTTCATGTGTCCAACAACTCGAACAACAAATAGAACAGCACCAAAACAAAAATGATAAAATGGTCCAAGTTATTGCTTCATTTCGTGCAAACACACGTCGTTATGGTAGCACAACATGACGGACTGACTACCCAGATCATTATCATTCACAAACATAGACAGACTAAGATTACATTGTTACAAGCAAGCTGCAAGGAAATCTGCTGCACTTCTGTGCAACATCAGCCCGATATTCTGCATGTTGTTTCAGAGTAAGTTAAAATCTATCCAGGAGAATAGATTCAAGTTCAACTAGGTTGTGTCACTCCTGACTCCAGCAAGAACACCGCAGGCTCCATTTTGGCTGCACAACCATACTTGAATGTACTGTATTTCCGGTGCACGCCGGTAAGCTTGCCAGCTCCGGCCTTCTGGTGGAAGTCTACCATCATCCTAGAGCACTCGCTGAATGGAGAGCCAAATGAAGAATTAAAGAGTCACCATGCATCCATCCTCCTAAAGACAGATAGATATGTTTGTAAATACAGACAGGAAATTACTTAAGGCAAACTTACAGGAGCTGATCTCCAGTGTATCTGCTGTGTAACTCGCAGATCTTTGTCCAGTGCTGGCGGTGATTGATAGCACATTGTGCAGTGTAAACCGCAGCGGCAGCAAGAAGTGAAGGGCGGTATTTGAGCATTTGGTATTCAACAAGGCAGAGCTCGAGTATGAAAAAGGAAAGTAGCTCTAGCTGTGATTTACATCATGCATGACATTGTGTCAATCACAAAGGAAAACTTTTACAACTGGGAGATTTGATATGCAGATCATGAAAACATTAATCAGAAGGTTGTGATACTTCACCTGCTTGTCAGAATCTGCTGCCTTCAGAAACCTTCTCATAAAAACATATGGTGTTGGTACGGACATGTTGAACTGGAGTGTGTTTAGAATTAACTTTTCCTGATCAAATAGACGATTCACCTGTTAGTACACGAAAGGAACAATAGGCCATGGCTAAAATAGAAGAGGAAGAAATCATTCAAAAGGTTACTTGATCAATTATGTCATGGTGCACTGACGATGTAACTAGAAAGGATTACTAGTTTTTGAAGTGTAAAGTCTGTGGCTGCTTTAACTTCAACCACAGTGGAATTTAGTGTCAGAGGAAATGCATAGGGAACTTCATCTATGATGGAATTTTATTTAGATATGCAAGGACCAGAAGCATTGAGCATGAATTCAATGGAGAATTACAACAACCAAGCCTTTCGTTCCAAACAAATTCAATGGAGAATTACCATTTCCAGAATTTGTCCTTTCGTATAAGCCCGATCAGAAATTATCACTAGATCCTCAACAATTGGGACTGAGACTTCCTCATATTTACAAGCAAGAAGCATAGCTGTCACTCCAACTAGCTGCAATTTCTTCCTTGGCACCACTTGTTTTTCCAAGAATCTGTCTATTATGTTCACAGTAAGAAAAAGCGTCTCATCCATCAGGTCAAACTTGTAATGGACCTGTCAATAGACATAAAATATAATGTCTCAAATGCACAGTTCAAAACAGGACAAATTATAAGATAGATAGAAAAGTTCCAGGGTTTACATGTTTTTCTACCTCAATGAGCCAATCAATCAGAATCCCTCTCATCTTTTCATTTATGTCTTCTTGACTGGACATGTAATCAGGCCGCACACAACTCGTTTCCTGCGTAAAGCACCAACCATATTGGTAATACTGAAAAGTAAAGGAGCCCAATCCCGTCAGGATACACAACAGAAATAAGAGTACTGCTAGCATTTTTTTTTCAGTCATGTCAATGAGTACAAATTGCAATCAGCTGTCATAAAAACTTCATGGTTTTATCTAAATGTTTGCATATGAGGATAATGTCAGCTACAATTTCCATCGAGGAGATCACAATTTGTTATGAGCACGGTTGATTTCAGTAGTACAAGGATAATGTATTTGATCTGAAACATAATAATGGGAAGACCATAACCCAACTGTTTCTTAGAGATGTGCATCACTGTTCAAATGTTGTGTAAGCTTAACAATTGTATTAGTTGAGAGCGTGGGTGAACCGATTTGTTTAGTAGTACAAGGACAATGCATTAATGCTGGGAAGATCACAACAAAGGCCGTATCTTACAATAATCTAGTGTACCTGTCACTCGTAACATTTCGATGTGTTGCACTGGACAATTAACTAGGTGCTCCTCCTGGCATATTCAGCGCCGACTAAAATCAAATATATCAACAGTTTATATTAAAACTAGTTGTTTGAAGTGCATAAGATCGCAATTCCCCATCCATGCTAGTAACTTCCTTTTAAGGGCGGCATCTTTTCAGTTAACGCATTTCCACATTAAAACATATTGCAATTAAAATTGTTGTGTAAAGTGTACTGATGACAGGACCCCAGTCAAATTCATTTATTTTCTTTTCATGGGCGCATCTTGTTCATTTAAAAATATTGTAACTAAAGCACTTGGCAACTCTTAAGCAGATCATTTTCATACAAAATCTGGCATTTAATTTCAGATTATCTAACGGAAAAAGAAGGAAGATAAACATCATATGACAATAAGGGACATAAGATCACCTCATTTTCTTTGTAGAACATGTAAATCTCTTCAACATACTCAGTTACCGCAAGCGGATTTCCCGAGTCGGCACTGTCGATATCCATGATGGAGTCATCCTTCACAGTATCCTTGTGCTCCATTTCACCCTGCAGTACCAAATGTTACAGTAAGCTGGATCCATCCCTTTCAATAAACAGTACTAATCATCGCAGTGCATATACCATGTCAATATTGTCGACCGACTCGCACGATTCCACGTCGTCGTCAATGGTGCCACTGGAGATGGGCTTCTTCTGGGGATCACCTCCGTGTACTGCTGCATCAGTTGAGGTGGCCTGATGGTCAGGGTGTTCTTTCCTCCCCAAGGAGACGGCGAATCTCCTGAATTACCAGAATACCATCAGATTAAGGCTCCAAGAAACGTCAGAGCACAAGAACAGAGCGCGTCCTAACCTCGTGACGGGCCGGCGGTTCACCAATGCCGGCTTCTGCTCATTCATCCCCGTCTTCCTGAAAGGAAAGGAAGATAACCACACAAGGATGAAAATTTCGATTCAAGAACCGTCCTAAAGACGCAATTTTTTTACGAGATTCTCAATATTCACAGCCGAGGAGATTACTCTAACGTGGGCTTCTTGGCGATCGCGCACGGGTACGGGTGAGCCCCGACGAGATTGTTGATGTCCCTGAGCACCCTCCGGTTCCCCATATCTGCACCAATCCAAGGACAAATCAAGAGATGAGAAGGGGAATCGCGACGCCACAGACCTCTAAACCCACCCCCCAGAACCCGCGCCGCCCACCTCGGATGCTGGGCACGGGCTTCCCCACCACCGGCCTCCGGTTCTCGCCCGTCCTCTCCATCGCCGCCGACGCCGCCCACCTACACAACACAAGACGATCGTTCCGCCTCAGGATCCAATAATAATCCCCCGGCTTCCATGTATGGGAAAGCGCGATTCAAACCCGGACTCACGCACCCCGGAGGCGGAAGCTTACGGATCGATCGAGCGACCGCCCTCCCTCCCCTCCGAATCCAGGCGAAACGCGGGCCGGCGGACGGGTTACGGATGATACGAGAGAGCCGAGACGCCCATGCAGACGGGGGCGATCTGAGCAGCGTTAATAACGACGAGGACGCGAGGCGTACAGCAACGGCAACGTCTCCAATCCCTCCAACTCCTCCTCCCTCTCTCTGACTGCGTTGGGATACGAAGGCGGAGAGAGAGAATGACTGAATGAGAGAGAGAGAGAGAATGACTGAATGAGAGAGAGAGAGAGAATGACTGAATGAGAGAGAGAGAGAGATGGGGGAAAGATTTCTAGTGATTTGTTTTTTGGCTTCGTTTCGGGGGAGAAATGAGTGTAGTCACAAGAGAAAGGAGGGGGGTTGTCTGCGAGACGCGGTGCGATGCGACGGAGGAGGGGCGGAAATGGGAATTTTGAAAGCGGGGGAGGCGAACGGCCAACGGCTAGCGGGCACGCGACGGGGAGCCGTTGGATCGGACAGCTCGAAAGGACCGCCTGGCCCCGTGGTCGTAACGGTCACTGCGCGCGTGCATGTGCTTTCAAATCGACCCGTCCGGGTGCGGCGCCATCCGACCCGGACCAGTTTAGGCTTGGCTCATTCGGTTAGGTTAGGCGAGGCCACGGTGCTCGCTATCCTGCCTATGGTTAAAAGATTTGGTGAAATTTCGTGAAATCTTGATGAGATCTTAGATTTTGGTTGGGGACGAGATTCAGAGTCCTAGCCGGACAAAAAAATTAATTTTTTTAAAATTGTTACAGTAATTTCGGAAGGGATTTGGCCTAATAACCCATAAAAATGTTATCTTTTATAAAAATTTGTTCAAAAGCTAAATTTTTGATATGTTTTATAATTTTAGCAAAAACATTGTCAGATTTTTATAAATTTGTGTAAGCTTGATCATACTATAAAAAATTTATGGTGCCATCTTTAGCGGTCTAAGATCGTACAATTTTTTTTTCAAAAGAATTCAACTTCATTTATTATCTTTAAAAATCAAAAACAAAATAAACAAAACTGAGACAGTAATCTTGTCATAATTTTATAAATTTTATCGAGTATGATCATAATCTAAAATTTTTAGAAAAGGTTAAGAAATTGCCTGAGAACCCTTTTATAAATTTTTTAAAAATTATACTTTTTCTACTTAATCAATCAAATCTATGTAAGCATTGAACTTCATTTGTTATATTTCAAAAATTAAAAAAAAAGCGGTGTGATCATGAACCAAAATTTTTATGAGAGCTTAAGTATTATCTTAGCACCTTTCTGTAAAAGTGATCATGATCCAAAGAATTTTATGAGAGCTTAAATATTGCCTTAGCACCTTTCTATAAAAGTTTTAAAATTCTAAACCTTTTTTTTATTACTTAAGCAAATCTATGTATTGATCATCAAGCTTTTTATTAGGACAGTAGCACTGTTAGAATTTTTGAAAATTACTCATAATTTATCACCATCTCAAAATTTAGTAGAAATATTGATGATGCATCAGAACCATCCACAAATTTTTTAAAAGTTTTCTAATATGGTTTGGACTATTTTTCATTCAGTTTGAAGTTTGCCGATAAGGCTTTTACAAGGACAATAGCAATGTTAGAATTTTTTAAAATTTCTAAGATTTGATAATCATCTAAAAATTTTATGAAAACATTATTTATATGTCAGTACCATCCATAAAAATTTTATAACATGGTTTGTTCCATTTTTCATTCAGTTCAAATTTGTTGGTCGCCTTTTTATCAAATAGTACCATTGTTAGAATTTTTAAAATTTCTCGGCTTGATCATCATCTAAAATTTTTATAGGGACATTAGTGATGGTTTAGGACCATCCAAAAAAAAAAATTAACATCGTTTCGACCATTTTTCACTCAGTTGAATTTTATCAAGATTTTGGCAATTTTAGCCAAAATTTCAGTAATTTTGGTTGAATTCGGTTAAAAATTCTCAATTTCAAATTTACCTATTAAATTTTGACCAGATTTTGTTTCAAATTATCAGATTTTGTTGAAATTTTATATTTCACCCAACTCCGAAATGTGAACCAAAAACAAAATTTCAAAGTTTAATCCTACCATGCTGACATGTGGGCCTCAGGATTTTGGGAGGAGTTCCACAACGTTGACACGTAGAACCAGCCGTGAGGGATGGATGCCATCGCTTATGTAGCCTCTAGAGCTTTTTTTTCAAATCTAGTTTCCTTGCATACATATTTGTAAATTTAGTCTCCTCCACCATAGAAAATGCGAAGCCGACATGTGTCCCCTACTACGTAGGTGAGCACAAGCGAGGCTCGCTATCATGGTCGGGTAGCGCGGAAACTCTCTTGCCGTAGTTGTCGATGTTGCCCTTGCACTCGCACGCACTGCTGTGGCATTAGCAAGCTTCCGCCCTCGCTGAGCGCGGCAGGGAGCTTTGCACTCTCTAGATGTGGAGGGAGCATGAGTCTCCTGTCGCACCTTCCGTGGTGGGTGAGGAAGGTAAATTTGCAAATGGGTGCATAAGAGATAAGTTCGTGGGTTGTTGCCGAGGCCCAAGTGTCAGTTGGGACCAACTCCCAAAACATCAAACCACGAGAGTTTAGTGAGACTTGAGACCAATAAACTATTAGAGTCCTTGCTTGCTTTTGTCTCCATCTAAGTTTATAAGATATATTTTTCTTATCATATAGACAAAGAAAATATTGAAAATGAGTTGATTACACCTAATTATTATCACTAAACATCACATTAATTTCAAATTAAAATATGAAATACTTCTTATATTTATAAATAAGACTATGCAAAAAAATATAGAACTTATAATCTTAGATGAAGTATTAACAAGTGGAGTGGGATGCATGAGCCTACTAGCGGAGATTTTCACTACGCAGTCTACCACGGAGGTGGGATTTTTTTTTTTGAAATTAGCAACGGGCAGGAGATTGGGACCGTGGGAGCCGCGAGATCCACACTAGACTACACGCTGCTCACCACTAGCGGACGTACCACGCCCCCAACACCCCAGTCTACCACCAGTAGTAAGCTTGCACGATTCACGCACTGTCACTGTCGAATTTGATTGATTACCATGGACTGGTTGATTTGAAAACCTGACATTGTTTCGATGCGAGGAGCCACATGTATCTGACATGGCATCCGTAATGCAGGATGGTCAGAGGCTCAGAGCCCGTCCTCATGTCAACAGCTCTCGTTCAGGAAACAGTTGTGTGAATTGCCAGAAAATGAATCCTAGTTTTCGCTCAATTCTTAATTATTTCCGGTCAAAATGCCAGTTTTTGAAGATTATCGGAGTGCTAAACCTGCCGGAAGTTGGAAAAAAAAACTGGATGCTTGGTTTGGTTTCATTTTAATAAAGGTAAATTTCATAAAGCTATAAGTTATTATACAAAATATTAGAAAAAATTACAAATTTTAGGTTATATTTTACAAAACTACAGATTTTAGAAGAATTTGTATCACAAAACTGTATGTTTTAAAATTAATTATTTCTTTTAACGGTTCTGATCAGTGTGAGCCCACATGACAACCTCATGTATCCCCATTTTCCATTTCCTGTGTAATAAGGCTGCCATGTGAACTCACACAATCAGAATTATTACAAGAAATCACTAGTTTTAAAACTTATAGTTTCGTGATACAAATTCTCATAAAACGTGTAGTTTTGTGAAATATAAGCTAAAATCTATTGTTTTCTAATAGTTTGTAAAAAAAACTTGTAATATTTTGAGAATCCAAGAGAACCTACCAAATCGGCAGTCTATTCCCATTCAATGTTGAGAATATTTTACTGTACTAGCCGTATATATCAATTTTTTCTTTAGAAAATGGCCACTGTTCGGTGTAATTTGCACAAATGCCCCTAGATTAGTACGAAATCATGCAGGCACGATGCTTGTCGAAATCAACGGTTGAGATGCATGGAGATCTATTCAGATTTCCACGCTAGTGAATCGCGGGGCATTTTCTACATAGGGGCGTGGGATTCCTCGTTTCCATGCTTGGGGTGTGCTAGATTTGCGTCCCGCTATATGGCTTATATGGCTTATATATATATAGAGAGAGAGAGAATAGCTATTGTGCTTCCGTGCTCTCGAGAGGTTTTACGAAATTCGTGATAAAAATGTTCGATCCGAACCGTTCATCTTCTTCATCTTGTTGAAATGTAGCTATAGACAAAATTTCGTATTTTTTTGAATTTGTTTACTATTTATTTTGCATTTTCTAAAATCAGTCCAAAAAAGGGGAAGAAAGCTACCATAACAATTCCAGAGGAAGAAAGCTATGAATGAAAATCAAAATCACTATATATATTAGAGAAAATGCAAAACAAATAGTAAACATAGAAACCGCAAAATCGAAATTTTGTCTATAGCTACATTTCAACAAGATGAAGAATATGAAATGTTCGATCCGAAGAATTTTTGGATCAATGACATTTTCATCTTCTTCATTTTGTTGAAATGTAAGGATAGACAAAAAGCACAATATTTATTCTCTTTATATATATAGTTTTTGCATTTTGTTCATAGGGTTTCTAGAATTGTTAGAGCATTTCTTCCCCTTTTTTGAACTATTAAATCATGTTAAAAAAATTTTAAACTTTTTGAGAAAGGTTCTGAGAGCATATCTAACCTACCATAACAATTCCAAAGGAAGAAACGCTATGAACGAAAATCGAACTCACAACCTAAAGCATGCGACGCAAACTCTCTACCACTGAGCTAGAAGTGCTGCTACGAAATAAGTTTTAACAAACATATATAAGCCATATGCAGGAGACAAATCCAGCACACCCCAGGCGAGGAAATGAGGAATCCCATACCCATAGCGTGGAATTTTTGATTTCCGCACATCCCGACTGTTGATTTCAACACGTGTTGTGCCCACATGATTTCACTCTTGTCCGGGAGGCCATTTCTACAAATTACGCCAAACAGTGGCCATTTCCAAAAAAAATCGATGCATACGGCTAGCACAGTAAAATATTCCCATTTGGGAGAAACACCGAAATGATCGATCACGGTCCTCCATTCATAAACGGATGCTTGGGATGAAGTTCGATTGTACACCATACAGTTGCAGCATTTGTATCTTTACTCTAAAAAAACATTTGTATTGACACAAGCTCAAAACTACTCTAATTATTTGCTTTTCTGAAAGCAAGCAGCAAATTAAAGGCATGCTTCATACTACAAAAACTTATCATTTTGGAACTATATGGACTGGGTACTTCAAACATGAAAATCAACGTGCTTTGCAGTGCATGGGCTCCGACTGAAGGGCTCTAGACAGTTGCTTCAATTAAGTTCTCTTTCCATCCTCTGAACGGACGAATCAAAGTTGAAAAATACAGCATCTCTTCAACGATGTATCTCAAAAAAACAAGCTCACAACTACTCGGCTAAGATTAGAACAAAACGTTCAGCATCAGCTATGTCACTGCTACTAAACCTTCTTGCAGACCTGCTCCTGTAATAACCATTGCATTTGCATAGCACAGCGTCCATCAGCTTGGTCAGGGACTATCTGTACTGCTGGGGAAAGAGGATTACACTGAAACAAAAAGAGGAACATCCCATCAGTGCTCAGCAATACAGGGACAACTTCACAGAAGAAATAACTAACATTGATCTCGAGTTTCCTTCTGAGATTGTTTTTGCTCTACATCTAATGCAATTCATGCATGTTCTCTTATAATCTGTACTGATGAAATCATGTGAATGCAGATATGAGACTATACACCACTCAAGTGATATCAACTCTGTTTCTATCACTCTTACAAAAGCACTACAGGATGATTGAAAAGATTTAAAATGTTTTACATGCATTTATATGCAAAAGAAGGATAGCTATGACAAGATTAGTCAGCTAGTACAGTGCACAACACAAAAGGGCAGTTGGGCCAAAGGTGCCTGAACATTGATGTTGCAGAATTAAGAGAAGGTAAACATATACAACTAATGCTTGCATGACTGGTGCCACACATTAGATTGGGAAATGAAATGCTAATAGAAAATGTTTAGTACCTCACAAACTCCATGTGCAAAGAAATAAAAAGGCAAAAGAAGTTCTCTCTATTCAGTGGGAACTTGGTTCTTCACTTCTTTCCCATGATCACTAGGCAAAACTAAATTTCACCGGTACTTCGAAATTAGCTAACTTGAGTCATGAATGTAAATAAGATTTATTTTTATCAGAACATTAATGCAAGCCTAATTTCTACAATATCTACTTATATTATAAGCATAAGTTTGAATCATTTTCTAGAGCTGTAGGAGGAGAAAATTGTTTCTAGAACACAATGTGTAGCTTCAAATCAGTCGCAGCATGTAGATGCATACAAGCAAACAACAATTAGATCCCCAGTGTGGCAGGGGCACATCAGTTTTGGCTCTCCAAGCGCCCTAATCTTGGTAACCCCATAACTAGATCACTCTGGTTCTCCCGTAGAAGAATGCAAAACCCCAAGCAACAGCACTAGATGGTGCGAGTGGGAGGGAGGGGGAGTGCGTACCTTACCGTCGGCAGCAAGTGATCACGGGGAGGCGTCAGAGTCACCGCTGCCATCGCTGCTAGGCGTGATGATTTGCTGCTTCTTTCGGATGTGGTTTGCGACTTTGCGTTGCGGCGGCGCACGCTGGGCCAGGGCTAGGGAGGGGAGGACGTGGTGGCCAGGTGGGGAGCACGACCGGATGGCGCTTCGAGATCGTGGGATGAGGCAGCGACCGAGAGGGCGAGGGGGGAGGAGGCAACGAGCTAGCTACCGGGGAATAGGCCGACGATGTGGATCGGGAGCACACGGCGACCGGGCGGGAGCACGAGGCAGGGAAGACGTGGCGTCCCGACAGGCGAGCAGGCGAGGAGGCGACGGCGCGCGGGGCCGATGTGGGGATCGGGAGGAAGAATAAAGCACCTCGTCAAAAGGCGCCTCTCACAATTACATAGAATAAACCAACTCAAACGGCACAACAAAGCTCAATGGTACCAAACATGGGCACGTGGATTATCGCGTGAAACAGATACAAAATAACAGCTAACTGTAGCGAACAAGCTATACTGGTCTACATAAGTACATATACCTCTCGGGTTTCCTTCTCCTTGCGGTGATACCAACTAATCTAGTTTTGTAAACTGAACTTAACTAATGCACAGCGTCTTCCTATGATTCGATTAAGAGTAAGATTGCTTTCACCTGTAGAAATGCTGTACACCGCACTGTTACTCCTGCACCGGATGAGATGGATATGTATACGGATGCTCTGTAAAATTCCCAAACTGGCCTGTCTTTCCATCAATATGTCGGCTGTTAACTTGAAGCTGGAGGTTGACTCTGTCCAACTGGCTTCATGGCATTTGGAGGGGGGCCACATAGACTCAACACAACCTGGAAGATCCATCAATTTTAGGGTGAAGCTCCTTATGGGAATGTGTGTAAACAATTAAGAGATGACAGATGATTAAGATGCTAACCGGTAGGAAGATAAGCCCATGAAGAAAGCCAATCAGAACAAGTGCCAAGTACACTTGGAAGTAATACACCTGTAGTCATTTGGATTAAAAAAAAAGTGCTTCAAGCTAAATTCTAAAAAGAATACAGGTCTATGAAGTGCGGGTTCAGATGTAGTTACCACAAAAATTTCAGATTTTGCAAAGCGTAGGACAATAACTCCTACAAGTTTTGTAAAGGTGATTCCACTGAAAAATTGAGAAATGTGTCAAACCACGATAACATAAAATTATAAATATTGCAACCAGATATGGAAATATGACAAACAACAACTGGACTCCAGTAGTAAGTTTATTTGCAACATTGGGAAAATTTCTTAAGCAAATGCACATTGAAATCGAAACTGTTGAGTGCTTATAGAATTCAAGCAATCAAGTACAAGTTGTAAGCAACTTATTCAAATGATCTTCCTATTTCCTTATTGAGTTCAACATTGTCTCAACAATGTAAAAATAATGAGATGGCTAACCTAAATACAGAAGCACCCATCGTCGATAGAGCCTGCCTTGTGCGGCTTTCTCTATCTCCAATGCCCATCTGTATATCAAAAGGTCAAGGGTTTAGGCATGAGATGGAAAACAGCAAACATAAACATAGAGGACATATTCGCTGAAAAGTAGGTTTACATCAGAACTTACTACTATGGTTCTACTTTATTGGGTATGAATGGGTTGGGTGTCAGTAGAATTGGTTTACTTTTTTTTGGCTCCAGTGTCATGCAGACTGTGAATCAAATTTAATTACTTCCACCGTATACTGCTAGATAGCTAGATGCTTAGATGCAAATGGTATAATTTGAAGTGCTATGAAGAACTAATTAAAAGATTTTCAAGGTTACTGCAAGTGCACAACACAAACAATTCTGTATAAGTGGGCAGGTGTCCTAAATAGTGTGATACTTCTCCCTGCTAAATTGTTCAAATGCATAGTACATTCTTCAAGAATATAGAGCAACAAACTACCGTTAACTCTTCCCAATAATGACAGAACACAGTTAAACTAAAAGATTTAGAATTGGTATTTCCAAATGTACAATGCACCCACCATAAAGGCATGTGTGATATGAACACAGAATTCAACAGCAATTCCTATTGACATAACAAGGTTTACAATAGAAATTGCATTGAGCTGAATGCCAAGGATAGCCATCACTCCCTGCCAATAATTTGGAAGAAAATGAAAAGGAAATGTTACACTTTGATAATAAAAATAATAACAAACAATTTAACACTGAAAATTGAATTTCTATAATTATTGTATAAAATAGAGAAAACTACAATACGCAGTATCATTGATAGGGACTTCAAATTGTGCTGAACTCCCAAAGTCAAACACTAACTTCACATATACAAACACCCAGTAAACTATGTCAATAATGCCAGGCAAGGTAATGTGGAATGCCTTCATTAGATTTATGGATGTTTTTTATGCTTAGCGTAAATTTAAATGGTGCATAGACAACATGCCCACTGCTTTCACCAATAGTTGAAAAAATCCTATATATTTTAGTTAATAAGATAGTTTTTTTTTTGAGGAATTTAATAAGATAGTTGACATACCAAATCACAACATGTGCCTAGTTCACAACCACTTTTTAACTTAAACATGGCATATATGTTTTCTATACAGCTAATTAATATTAATTTGAAAATACATTTTAATCAGGAGTATCTAATCTAAGACAGGAGAGGGAAACATACCATCAAATCCAAGACTATCATAGCCAGCGCAATTAAAATGATTGCCGAAGCCCATAAACTGAAAACGACAAAGATAATGAATTATACAATCTAGCTAAATGACGCAAATGATGAGCAACAGAAAATAGTTAGAGCTAGGTTTTTTAAAGGTGTTACTGACCTGCTGCTGACTATGAAGCAAACAACAAACACAGTACCTGTTAATATTTTGCATAACAACGAACTGTGTCAGATGAAAGTACAAAAATTATGAGGTAAATAGAATTATAGATTCTTACATTTGTTATATTCAGCAGTTTATTCCAAATGAAAGAAACCTATTATGTAAAAAACTGCATGGCAGAAAGTATGTTTCCTTTTATTGTTAATGGATAGCTTAGTTTCTAAGTAATATGTTCAGAGCCTAGAGCATCAAAGCCTTGAGTTCAATTTGCATCAGGGTTTGTACATGGAGAGGAAACATGGGCCGTTAGCCTTTTCGTTCATTATTTTAGGGATAAAATATAGCATTCAAGTCTGGTATTGTGTATCAACAATTGAAACTCTGAAAGCTGATAACGAAACATTCAGATAGGAGCCTGGTACAAGTTTCTATTAGTAACTGGTCTAGTACAGAAAGAACATTGCACAAACCTGGCTGCACATTGCAAAAACCTGGCTGGCACCATGCCAGGTCCACTAAAACCGGGAACTCATCAGATTCCAGCAAAACTTACTCAGCTCGAGATCATTAAAAACAGCTCCTAACTCGACTAACTCATGTATAGAAACCTATTTGCTGAACAGTCCGTTTGCTAATACCAGTTCTAGCTGATAAAAGTATTTTACCAGCTTGCACTCAAACATTTCGTTCTTCAACGTGATGTGATGAGCCAATTCTCGTTAAAATATCAAAATAATCAGAACTGTCTAGCAGGAAATGACTATTGCATATTCGTATTAGGAGAGGGAAGGATTATAGGCGTTCTCTCTAATGCCAAGAAAAAATTTTCACATATAAAAAATGAGATTCTTGTGAGACTAACCGAGGCAAACACATATGTTCATGATAGCTGTCTTCCATATGCCCAGGTATTGCTCAAAAAATACATAGAACACTGAATATGGGAAAATTTGCATCTGCACAACCAACATATATCAAAGACTTTGTTAGAAAATATAATATAACCATGGTATGCAAGTAAAAGTTCAGAAACACTATGAAATATCTGTAGATGGTTCTCCAAGTTGTTTATATTTGAAAAATTACTTGTTATATGTCCATTAATAATTTAATATCACCCTAGTGAAAAAATGGCTGCAGGCAAAGTACCTGTAAATCTTTGGATATTTTAGAACTGAAGTCCCGAGCAGCTCTCATTGAGTTAACAAAATCACTCTAAAAGAAAAAAAAAATACTCAATACAACTTACATTTGACAATGCTGGAAAGGAAAAACGGTGATAATTATGATGGGTTGCATGCTAATTCATTACCTGTTTATTAAGGGGTGTATGGTATGTTCGGAACGCTGATGCTCGTATAGTGCCGCTTCCATAACCTAACAAAGAAACGGGGGACTGGAAATGTTATACTTCAATTGATTTAAATGCATGAATGTTTAGTGGAAATTTAATATTATACCCCAATTGATTAAAATGCACTCACACTTTATAAATTACATGCAATTTCAAAAACTCAAAGACAGCGTGATAATAAGGTACATAATTGCAATATACTACACACCACTGAGGTCCAAACTTGTAGAATAAGCTCCTTTTCCCCCCTTAGAACAATCACTTGATGGAAGCGCATCGAGAAACCATGGAAGTTTCTCTTTGAATTGAGTTGTGGATGGACGCCCATTATGCAAGTTTGAATGTAGAAAGCACTGAGACAAAAGCATAACAAGTATATTAGAAATACTTCATATTATTTATCCATTACACATAATAGGACACAACAGTTCAAATGCAACTATCTGAAATTGATCAATACGATAGATGGAATGGAGATCAAGATTCAAAGATAATATACCGTTGTACAATTATTGCATGCTCCACTTGCACTGCATGAACCTGAATCTTGATCAAGTTGACAGCACGGCGGCTGCAAAGTAGAAGTTCAAGTGTTACTTAACAAATATGCCAAGATGTGACCAGTTAATAGTTTCTCGGCTAGTACTCATAATCCTTTCTATTTCTCCCAGAGAGGCAAATGTCCACTGCTTCAGACAATAATTGGCTGGTTTTGCCAACCAATACAAACATATAGTACAGATGAGTTAAACTCCTAAAAAAATCCAGGGAAAAGTCCTGGACCTGATCATTTGGAGGGCAGTAGCTTCCATTAACAAATTTTCGACAGCATCCAAATGCTTCAGGAGACATCCATATTAGGAAGTCATCAAGCCATGAAGCAGCAGGTTTAGCAATATAACTTGTCTCAGGAGATAAAGATTGCCTTGCTATCTGCACGGTTGAGACCACCATGTCAAATGGAGCAGTGTTATCAACAAATGATGAACTGTTAGACCCAATGCTTATCAAAATTGCATCAGGTAAGTTGCAGCAGGAGCTGAAAGCCTTATTGTAAGGAAGCTCACCTTTCAAATGTGTTGTGCTACCAAATCAATCATTTTGTAATGAATATTACAGAAAAAAGAACCATATTAAAACACATAAACAACTTTATACCTCATTCAAAAGAGAGTTTGAATTGCACCGGTTGATAGAGCATATCTGATTTGTATGTTCTGATGCAGAGCTGGAAACAATGTAAAACATATTAGAAATCAAACTAATGATTATTTCAGTTATGCAATGCAACTCAAAAGAGCACAACCAAATTGCCACATTCAGAAGGTAACAGTAACAGCTCACGGAGAAAAAATGAGAAACTTGATTTAATTTTGAACTTCAGCCGTATCTGGAACAATCTAAAGACACAAGTTGTAATGGATGATAGGTAAGAAAGCCCAAAGATT
The DNA here is from genome assembly GCA_036346375.1 of Guadua angustifolia. Taxonomy (NCBI): domain Eukaryota; kingdom Viridiplantae; phylum Streptophyta; class Magnoliopsida; order Poales; family Poaceae; genus Guadua; species Guadua angustifolia. The sequence continues at coordinate 11,943,576 of CM070507.1, read as the reverse complement.
TGTCAAGAATTATTCGGCCCACTGTTTTGTTTTCCAAGATAACAATTTGCGTGTAACACAGCAGTGCTATTTTACAACTAGTTTACCTGTAATTGAAGTCCTTCACTACAAAATATAATGGTGGTCCAACTTTCATGTACTTCGTGAGGTCGTCAAAATAATCCTACAAATATTACAGTGAGCATGATCCTAAAAGAAACAGGAAGGTACCTACAGAAGCAATTAAGACTTAGCAACAGAAAAGACAACTGATAGCAAACCTGTAAATAGGAATTTCGTGGAAGAGCAATTTGCTGCTCCAATCCTGGTTGCAGTCTGGTTGACAATGCCTAATTGGGACAGGGGAAGCACTACAAGTGAGTGATAATATAACATAGTGCTTTCCAAGAACACACAGGAGAAATGCGTGTCTTTATATTAAGAGGAGGAGAAAACGGTCATAATCTCTATCACAATGAACATTGCCTACACCAAAGCCAGGATTAGGAAAAACAAGTAAGCCATTGAACATAAATGGCAGATGTCTTTCCATAATGTGGTTGTGGGATTTATTAGACTGTTTACTCACGCACTAAGAAACACAAAATTCATAGTAATTACACCATTAGAATGACTCTGATATCAGAACATCGTCTCATGTAGTAACATAAGAAGAATAGGTGCAGGTATCTCATTTGAGATTAGGCCCCCTACCACACAACAGGATCAACTATATTGAGCCTTGGTGAATGACAGACAAGGAGGTCCTGATTGCCTCAGTAATACTTTGAACATAACCCATGGGCTTTTGCAGGTTTTGGAACAGATGGGAGAATCTTCAAAGGAAACTTTATAGGAGCTGTTTGTTACTTACAACTGAGATTTCCTAGTAGAGAATCAGAAACTTGATACTTCTGATTCTAAGAATTAGATGATAATGAGACCCTGGCCCTGCCCTTGATTTCTGCCCTAATTTCTTACATCTGTCTTTCTCCACGGTGCACTGCCTTGGAATCTTAAGTGCCTCTCTGAATATCTTCACCATTATAATTTTGTATTTCTCATATGAAAATATCCATTATCATGTAAAATATACTAGTGAGATCTTAGCATGTTCCAAAAAAGTCAGTCCGCTATAAGTGCTAATAAATTGTTATTTGTGTCTAAATAAAATCCTAGTTTCCACAATGCTCATATCAATGGATAAATCATCTATTCCATCTTCCGCTTCATAGCCTTTTGCTTCTCTCCCTTAACAAAGTACTATGCAGTAGTACCTATAGTGCTCCCATCAAAAGTCATCTCATGTGACTGAAATGCACTAGCATCTTTTGAGGTAACAAGTTATATTAAGACGTGCACTGTACTGGTAAAGTACTTAGGTACAATGGTTGAGATGACAAGTAGTTCCATCTCCTACCTTGACTAAAAAGATGCATAGTTCCTTCCATGTGTTCTTATTTTTTTAACTAACAAGTTGCAAGTGAGGGTGTCTCCCAAAAGAAAAAAAAATGTAGGTGAAGGTGCATTTTGTCTCATTTAGTCATTTTGTCCAAATTTGTATTAGTCAACCACTGGACTTGCAATCATGCAACTAGACAAGAACAGACACTACTTACTGTAACAAATGAATAGCTGATTCCATATTGATGGTTACAAAGATTTCTAAGAACTACAGACGGAGCTCGAAGTTGTTGATCTCGCTTCCATCAAAGAACTTCATTAAAAAAACAAATTAAGTAGGCTTCGCTTCTATGTAGCAGACTCATATGTTCACCAGATACATATCTCTTGATAGAAACTAATACGAGGAATAGCAAAAACCATGACTCTGTGCATGCAAAACAGAAGAAAACTTACAATGCTTGCAAATGATAATCCGACAAATACAGTAATCACAATAAACTTCACTGTCCGATAGCCGAGAATTGGTCCATGAATGTCCTACATGAAAACAAAGCAACTTCATAGTTTGTCAAAGAAAATAGACGAAAATCTTGAGAACCTAATTAAAAACTGAACTTCATTGAAGATAAGAACAACATAATTTGCTCTAGCAAAAAAAAGTCCAAATATTTACCTTCATATATCGTGCAAGTAAGTGAAGCCCCTGGTGACCACCACCTTAATTTTGGAAGACATTAAAAAAGGAGACCGTTAGAGATGAGCCAAAATGTCCCAAAATTTACTGTTATAGCTTCTAGCCTTCCTTTTTGCAAAGCAAATGCAAAACTCTATTTAGCTATTTACCATCACCAGGAACTGTGCTCGATGCAAGTCGTGCACAAGGGACACAATCAATCCTGCCATCTTGAGCTCTCCTAGCATCAAATACAATAAGGGCTACAAAGGCTGTCACCTGGAGAAGGAAATCCAGAAGAACTGCCAATGCTGCACAAGAGAGTGGGTTACAAAGGTCTCGATGCAAGTCGTGCACAAGGGACACAATAATACTCCAAAACGAAGTGCCGATTAGGGATACAAGCAAGAAAATGTAGAGACCAACCAGCAAACATGGAAAACACTCTGGTCGCAGGCATTGGATTGATTGCACTGATAGCAAAAGCTAAAACTTCAGCCAAACTGGCCAATGTAATGGATGGTCCAACTTCCACCAATGCATTACTTATCCGTTCTTCCAATACCAACCCATGTGGTTGGCGTTTGACAGCATGCACAAGGATACACATGTTGTCCACACCGACCTAACCATAATCACAACTGTTAGTTTCTAGTTGCAGAGTGATCAGCACACCTTTCATCTAGTTGCAGAGTGATGAGCGCACCTATCTTTTGAACAAAGGAGAGATAAAATGAAATAGCAGTATTATTCAACTGCCAACTCTCTTCCAGAAAAAAAAGGCTTAATATCATAAATGCAGCAAGAAAAAAATGCCTAAAAAATGAAACAAAGAACTCTATAGTAGGCATAGACATCAACTGAGTTCACATATGTGGAAAAAAACATGTGTTAAAATCAATTTCATGCTATTAAACACAATGATTGTATCACGGAAAACTTTTCTTTTCAGCAGAGATTGTTCAATAATCAACATGAAGAAGTATGTTGCAACTCAATTGTGTAGAGCATAAATGCATAATAGCTTTTTGTTAATGCAGCAAATCAAGGAAATATTAGAAAATAATTCATTGGATTGAAGAACAGAAAATCAGTCACTAACTCCCTATTGTGCTAGAGAAAGAAGACTTACTGCCAACACAAGAAAAGGAATTACTTCCATTATGATTAGAGTCGACTTCACTCCAATAGCACTGAAGAATCCCATTGATCCTAAAACTGAAAGCATCACCAGGACAACCCCAGACAAGCCAAGCAGTACCTGGAATCTATCTTGTCAAGTGCTGATGAAGTCCAAATACACCATAATGCAAGACAGATTTGCGTAGTAAGTAAATCACATACTTCTGGTATCTGATGAATAAATTAGCTCTTCAAAAAGAAACTTGACACAAAACTATTATATAAGAGATCTAAAGACAAGTTTCTTATCTGAATTTTTAAGCTGGTTTTCTATGGGGGAACAGAAGGGGAGAGCCCTACTGATGTATTAAAAAAAAATGTTATATGCAACTTTACAGAATATTCCAGCTGGTTGTTGGTAGTTTTTGTCTTTCCTTTTTCTTAATTTTCTTTTAGAAAAAAGTTATCTGGCCTTCATGAGTTGTATTAATTGTGCGATACTACTGGTTAATTTACCAAAATAATTAATTTGATATACTGAATATAGAGCATAAAATTGTTTCTACAGTGTCACATTTGACATCTCCCGCTTCTAAAAGTATGCGACTTCGGACCATCAACCACATGAAAATGTGGCCGGGCCGCCAGACAGCTGCAATACTATCAAACAGGTAGATAGGCTACAACCATTGTATGTAGCTACTAAATATAAGTTCAACAAAACATGAACAAATGAGAATAATCTTTTAGATAATTCTTAAATAATGCAAGCATGAGGAACAGGTTACTACATGTATGGCAAAAGAGTTGATTGCGATTTTTTTTAAAAAAAAGTACATGCCACTGACTGTCTAAAAGACATGTGGGTCTGGAACCACTTTGTCAGTCTCACATCACAATATTTTGAAACTCAGGAGTGACATATACAATATTTTCACATCATAGGTTATCATATTCATACCTTTGATGAAACAAATACTGACAGTAAATGAGAAGGACGGTCTCCAAGTGTGAATGATATGTAGGCAAACATCACAATATAGCTTATCTGATTTCAATCAAAAGGCACAAATAAACATCATAATATATAGGCAAAATGGGATGTCTTCCACAATGAAAAGGAGTTTTGCTTATATGATAGATGTACCACTATTGTAATTGCATCAGATGTGCTCTCTTGTTTTAATTCATCTTGGATAGAGCTGTCGGATGAAAAGGACAATGTAAGGTTCTGTGCTAATACCATTGGCAGTATATCTTCCTGCAAAAGTTTTCCCAGTCAGCAGATGTACCCTAAGTAAAATATATAAATCACTAGGATACGTACCTTCTAGTAAAGTGAAAATCAAAAGCAACAAACAACTGTAGGTAAGAAACTCTAGCAAGAAAATATTATAAATATTAAAGACCATAAATCATAACAGGAAAGAGTCAGTTCCATCAACAATTTGAATCACTGTGTTTGTGCATACTAATGACATGAGCATTCAAGAAACTACCATTTACTGCAATAAAGCATTTGGAGACTTCAACATGCTAGGTGAGCTTACTCGCTATATTGAGAAAGGAGAAAAAGAACAACTCAGACAATCATGTTACTACTTAATGTCCTGAGAATATAAATCTGAGTACTCTTAATTTGGATTATCTGAGTTGTTTCCCATTGCCGTATTTTCTGAGGATGTAGAGCCATGCGTACTCAAATGTTCTCTACTGTGTGCTTCACAGGAATATGGAGCTTTGGACAGTTTACTTTACTAATGAACAAAAAAAGGTTTGGCGTTTTATTCTTTAAGAAAGGGCAGTGAGGAAGTACTGAAATATGCCATGGGAATTGCTTAAAAATAAATGTTGGAGAATTGACTTGTATAAAACAGATACAAATTAAGGGTAGACTTCTACTGTATGGACAGCTGCTTTCTGAACACATAAGCTTAGAAATTGAATGAGAAATTGAGAATTGCCAACCTTAACAAGATTAATATATGCCCTTTCCCAAGCCACAGCCTTTCCATTCTCTTGCCCTGTTGTCTCAACCTTGTTGTTCACAGGATATGTTATTACAAATGCAGAAGCCTGCCAAGCAACAGTAAGTTGACAAGGAAACGTGAGATATCAGAATAGGTTTTTTTTTTTACCAAAAAGGTGTAGTAGCATATTTACCTCAGTAAAATTGCTTTCTGGAAAACCACCTAATATTGTACTAGGATCTACAGGTGATTGGAAAGTGCTCAAACATTTCTCTTCAGAAGTGTAATGCTGCAATACAGCAGATATTGTTAAGTATTTAGATAACACCATTTACAACAAGCTAACAAACCTAATAAGTATCCCGACAATCTATGTTCAATGTGATATACTGCATGCACCATCATCAATAGTTTATAAAAGTCTATGCTGCAATAAAGAAGGTAATATAATTAAAATTACATAACTTGATATCTCCGATTTCAGTGAAATTGTAATTGAAACTACAAGAAAAACATGGACTCATAAGAAGTTTCAACTGTACAGACTTACCTGAAAACAAAACTTAGCATGTTCTATACCCAAATCATCATAGTTTTTAGGATCCAGCTGGAAATACTGCAAAATTGAAACCATCACTTTAATATTATTGTGTGGTAGTAAGCATACTGAAAAAAAGATAGGAACAGAAAAAGATTTTTGTATGTTCTAAAGACAGCAAGTTGGTTTCAACATGAAGACTAGGCACTACTAAATCATCACCTGCAAAACACTTTGAGTAGCACAGTCGGTACCGAGAGGCTTTAGGCAGATGTCAGCAAGAGATACTGTTGATCCAGAATAATTTGCACGTAGATCATCAATCTTTGCAATTAAAAAGAAACATTAGAACCACAGGGCTGGTGCAGTGCAAATTCACATTACTGTGTGGATTATACCTTTTTCTGAATCTGAAATAGCAATTTCATATTGTTGTCATTTACTATTGAAGGTGCTTCAAACCGACCAGATGCAGAAGTGGCTAATATAAGCTGCAGTTAGAACAATAATTTACTAGTTAGAATCTTCATCTTCAAATGTAAAAACAGCACAAAGAAAGCCATATATAAGAGGTCAAGATCAACAAAGGAAAAATAGTTGGTTGATATGCAGGAACTAAGTTAATATACAGTATTTAACAAATGTTCACGTAGTTCAACAAAATCAGTCACAAGAGATGAACAAACCTGCTCAATCCTATAAAATGGTGCAAGATGACTGTCAAAATATTGCTTCTCGTCAGCAGCACGACTTCCAGAACTGACCCAAAGCTGCCAAAAGAAAAGGAATTAAATCAGAAATCGTTGAAACATAAATGTATTCACAACTTTCCTGGCAAATATACACTGAAAAAATTGCGCTAAAAAAGAAGTCAATTCATCTGGTGGACCATGAATGTACTTGTTCCGATTTCTTTTACAAAAATTCATTTAATGGGGAATAATCACAAATTCTATATTTGTTCCTGTATATGCTTACAAGTTTCACCACATCACAGTTAAAGCCTTAATTTTTTACTAATACCGAATTTTTCTATTACTCAACACAAATATGACTTTCACCCCACTTCTTTTGGCAGGATTATTTTTTTCAATGTACTTTTGGGCTTTGGCAAGGTAAAAAAAAAAGTTATCTGAAAATGGCTTTTAAGAATGGAGAAAATAGAATACCACCAAAATCCGAATAGATTAAAAAAAATTGCAGCCAACAACAACATTCAGAAAAAAATAAAAATGAAATATTCTAAAATGCACACCAAAATTATTTGTGATTTCAATTTTTTTTCATTTTCTATGCTTATTTCAATGGATATTTGTGAGTTACAACAAATACATCTAGTACTTCCATCCAACTGAATGAAGCAATCAATATAAAATGTACATGGAAATTATTCCTCCTTTCCATATTTTTATTCTTCAAATATAATGAATATTTATGACTTGTAAACGGATGTCTAGTACTAAAATCAAACTGATTTAAGTAGTTAGTCATAAATACAGATACACAAAATATTACCATGGATGTTGATCTTATAAAATTTTAATTTTCTTCCATATATTATGCAAAATTGTCATCATTTCAGCAACAGTAAAAGAATGGTTGCTATGACAGGATGGTAATGCAGAGATTGATAGGGCAAAATAGTGATGATAAATTAGTACCTTTTCTGGTCGTGTTTCAACCTTGAAACGAATAAGACCAACACATAATAGGATGGGAACAAGCAAGCATGCAAATAACACAAGAAGAGGGTGTCTAGTAACAAAAACTCCATGCCTCCTGCAATACTTAGAGCAGATTAACACAATGCCTAAACACTACCACTATATAATTATCTGAATACAGCTGGAGTCAACCTAAAGAAAGTTGACATGTACGTTTGGACAATACAAGGATGGGCTGGTTGGACAGGAGAAGCAGCAGCTTCAGACACCTGGCATGAAGAGAAATTCACCAGAAAATCACATGACATTTGGGACAAATAAGAACTAAAGTACTGTCTAGAAAACAGAAACTATGGGACTGTACCAACATATTTTGTAAATTTGAAGACTAGAGAAAAATGTAGAAGGAACCAAAGACAAATACACTAATTATGCAAGCAAGCTCTGGCCCTGAAAGATAATTTGGCAGAAAATAACCTGATCGGAGTTATCAGGAACCTTGCCGTTGTTGTTTAACTGTGATTTATCTCGTGTTCTGTATAGCAAGCCCCAGAATAAAAATGTGCATAATAACACAATGTACACAATCACTAGTGAGAAGTCCAAGCATTTGGCCTGTAGATATCAAAATGAATAAGAGTTAAGGGGTAAGAAAACATCCAAAAAGGAAAAGACAAACCCTTATGACTTATAATCCAAAAGATTATTACGCTGCCAGATTTTGAACCCATAGACTGGAGTTAATGTTTTAAGTTAAAAAAAATCAGGCAGGCTTTGAAGTTGTAAGAGAAACAAGAACAGGAAAATGACTATCCTCTACATGTAAAGGTGCAGTTCAACATATAAAACACATGGCAACCAACTAATTTATTTAGCATCTAAGATCATAAAGCATATTTTATCAAGATTTAGTAAAATCACTTATTCGACAGTGTTAAATATTATTGTACTTCCCACAGGCACATGGTACATGTGTGTGCACGGACACACGGAAAATCCACACCCATTCATCTACATCAGCAGCAGCAACAGCAGCTGCAGCGGCAGCCAGAGCGAAAGGGGTAGTGGTAGCAGTAGTAGCAGTAGAAGTAGTAGTAGCAGCAGCAGTAGCAGTAGCAGCAGCAGTAGTAGCAGTAGCAGTATCACATATGTATAATGTATTTGACCCATGGTTATCATGGCGCCCCGGCGAGGCGAGTCGCCTCCAGGGCGCCTGGACGCCTAGGCGCCTAGGCGAGGATTAGGCGCCAAAAAAAATGTTCAAGTTAGCAGTAGTAGCAGTACAACATCAAACATCCACAGTGGCGTCAAATGTTCCCGGTCCAAGAGCTCTGCCCATTCCAGCGTCGGCCCATTTGGCCCATTGCGCTACAGTCTGCGCTAGCACTCCCAGCGGCCACCAGCTCCATTCAGACGCGCAGCCATTCTCGAGTCCCGACTTTCACCTTGCTGCTCCCGCTCTCCCTCGTCATTCACACTCGCCGTCCTCTCTCCATCCCAGCTGCCGCCGACTCCTCTCCTCTCTTTGCCGTCGGCGACCTCCTCCCCCTCCCCCTACGGCTGCCGATTCCTCTCCCCTCTCCTCCGCCCCCGCTTATGGCCGCTGCAAATCGAAACGGCAGCAACCAGATCTGGGACGAGACGGGACGGCGACGGCCAGATCTGCGACGACGACGGCCGGATCTTGCAGCGACGGCAGAGGAAGCGATGGTGGTGTGGCTGGAGACGCTCGAAGCCGCGCAGATCTCTTCTCTCTCCACACCAAGCCCAGCCAGGCGAGGCGACCAGCCACGGCGGTCATCCTCCGGCGATTGGATGCCTAAGCGGCGCCTAGGCGACGACTTAATAACAGTGATTTGACCCATCTGACTTGGTCTAATCAAGACCACCCGGCAGTTGCCGGACCAATAACAAGGGAAGTTCTGCCCCTCATCTATCATTAATGCAAATATTTGTTTATTTACTAGCGCAACTAGCACTGCAACAATTGTAAATTACTAAAAAGAAATAGAAAGTATGGTATATTCAACGTAAATCACTTCTGCGTTTTTTTTCATAAATGTAGATAACAAGATAGTTGCTACCTTTAGAGAACCCATTTTAACTGAACAGGAAGTTTCTGTGTTCAACTGAGGCAACAAGGATCCCATACAAACTGAAGAAGGACAATCGCCACATGAACAGCCCAAAGATGGATCTCCACAAGAATAAATTGTAGCATTTAAAGGCTTCACCCCAGATGAATCACTAAAATCAGATCGGAATGTTATCAAATAAGGTGACCCAGGCTCATTAGGATTCGCCTGATGCCCAATAAATGCCAACCACTCTGCAATAACAAGTACAGAGGACAATAATTATAAATGAGCCATAGAACATTGTAAAGAACAGATGCATCCAAATTACATACTAGTTTACTATCAGCATGACATGACCAAAGATTAAATGTATCAACTGAAAAAATGAGCTCAAATGCACATCCAGATTGAAAGATTGATAATTATTAATTAATAATACCGAAATTGAGTTTTTTGAAGAAAAAAAAGATGCAGGGAATGTAATTGCCATTATGGCATTACTTGATACTTTTTCACATGCATCAGTGCAAAACAGTTTATCCTCTTACCTTTGTAAGTTTTAGCACCCCCACCGAGAAAGTCCATTGCACGCGTGTTCAGAGAGCCAAACTTGACATCCTTGCAAGAATTAAATAACCCTTCACCATAGTTACTTGTTAGATAACAATCTATGCCATCAACAGTCATAGTGTTATTAACCTGAAAAAAAGAGAGAACAGTGTAGCTTGCTAATTTGAATAAACATATGAAAACCTATGAAGTATGAACATTCCATTTCGATATGTGTAGCAGTTTGTGCAATGTAAATGACAATAGATGACATGTACCAAAACTGTGAAAAAAGATGCCCAAGAGAAAATATCATAGAATCCTGTTGTGACGACAAAGTTAGATAAGGTAAGAAAAGATAGACCTGTTTTACTGAAGTCACATTAATGAAGAGGCTTTGGTTTGGAGAACAAGCCATTTCACAAAAGAGATTCAAGAAATTTCTCAAGCAAGCTGGGCATCCAACAAGAAATGGAATAGCCTGCAAAAGCATTGAAGTTACCAGTTAGCTGTAAGTGAACTTTTATTTGATTGAGCATAGACATTTGAGATAGAGATTGCCAATGTGATGCTAGATCATTTGGCATGCAAAAATAATCAAGTTGTTCAACTTAGAAAAGATTATTTAAAAGTATATCAGAATTGCCACAATAGAATAGTGAAGAAAATGGTCTGTGAGAGTACAATGGAATGACTCACTAATTTGCATGCAACGGGAACTGAAGAGTTCAACATGCAACCACTTAGTTGTAGTACGGCTTACTAGGAAATACAGAAGGAATAACAATAAATGCCAATAACAACGCATAATCAACAATTAGAATAAGCAATTTGTTGAAATAGGATCAAATTTGCTGGTAGATACAAGTAAAACTAGATCATGCTTAGAAATGGTCTACATCTTGAAATATAGTCTTGATCACACCCAGGTTATCAGCGATCAGTACAATAGGAATGAAGCAGAGACAATTTATAAAGTAATTCGGACCTTCTTAATACGAAAGCAGTGTGTCACTAACAAAATATTCAGCAGGTTCATGATTCGCTGGTCGCAAGTTCAGTAAAACATTGCTCGAGATAATCGATGGAGGGCTAATATGAATGCAATGGAAAAATATTTTGCCAAAGAGTTAAGTGCAATCAGTGTGTTACATGCTGTATTAACACGACTTCCCCAGGTGATCATTTGATCTCTCAAATTAAGATGTCATGCTAATGCTATCACATTGATATGCTAGTTCAAGCGCATAGTCAATATTCTTCCCCAATGGTCAGGGCTATTACCTGTTGGACTTGTTGATGTAACGTGTCAAACTGATCTACTGTACAACAGACATCACCAGTGATAGTCGGGCACAAACTTTGAATCCTCGTAGAAAACAAAGTGTCTGGCTGGAAAGGCAATGTCACCACTTGATAAACAGGCAAACCACAATGGCGTAATCATACATACTTTATGCAAAGATAAGAAGGGCAAACTATTATAGTTTCTGTATGAAAACAGCACTGGAGGGTGGCTGGGTGAGTAACATGACAATGCCTCTCCTGCTATGTTATATTCGAACTGAATAGCAATCAAGTGGCGTATTGTCACCTTAACAGCTTTGGTTGCATTCGCACAGTTCAGGACCTTCCCATCACTTCGATGTGCACAAATGCCATACATGGAACAGTACCCTTCTGCAGGTACTACCCTAAGGAAGCAAACACAGCAAAATGAGCACCAAGGGCTCCATGAATACGGAATACCACATTGAGCACCAAAGTTTTTTAAGCACATCAAATATAGTAGCCTATTCAAGATGATCTAGCAAATGCTCCTCTCAGTTGAACACATGCCACCCTAACAAATTACCTTGAAGTACCATTGGATTGCTGTGCACTTGTGGGGGGCGCAAGAAAAATAATCTGCGTCATAGGGGGGGTAAGGTTACGACAGTATGGACAAACCATGCTACTTAGACAAGGCATGAATCACATCAAAGTGCAACCAAATCAACACATACGCACACCACACTACATCTGTACAATACGCTTCCTGCGTAATCCTTTGCCCATCTAGGGGGATGACCATAATTTTATCCAGCGGCTTCAGATATATATAAAGTGAAGAAATCACTTTTGAGAGCTCAACGGTTGATGCAGATGCTGCAAAGACAACAACCTTGCAACTTCTGAAAAGTTAGCATACATTTGGAATCTTATTGGCACCTAAATGTCACGTATAGTCCCACTAGAAATGAGGAAACAACAATCAATAATACAATTAAAGTCTCATGTGAAGCCACCAAAACAGCTAGTGCAACTAAGGAGCATGACAGCATGAAGTATCTGTACGTCCATACCGAAGTTCCAACCTTGTACAAGGACTTGTACAGCAACAACCACATGACATCTAACAACCATAATTGGAACTGAGAAATTAGAATCCAACAGCTAAGCCTCTAAAACAGATAAAACAACACAGAATTGCATTGTAGCAAGAGATGCTCAAAAGAGGGACAGCAATCTGCGTCACGGCATGTCATTTGAAATCCAAAAGATTGAAGCGCATACTTTGCGACATTCGATCTCAGGGTTTGACAGGGCAAAGTTCGTATTTGAAAGGTCTGAAAATTCAGCTCAGCTAGGAAAAATAGCTATATTGTGAATGACCTTGCAGTTTCAAGCAAATCATAATCATAACTATCCGGTAACTTGGAGAGAGAAAAATAGTGGCAGCTCCACATGGTTGAGAAATTTTATAGTTCATTATACTGGTAGTAACATTGGGCAGTAGAAATCAATCTAGCTATTGATTTATAATGGGTATTTCTACCACTCTACTACTAAAAAAAGTATAAATAGATACTAATCTGATCTATTGGATTGAAAAAATAAATAAACGGTCCATATTGAATTTAATGTACCATAAAAGAGCTCTCAAATTAATCCAAAATACTTCCCAACTTTCACAGTTTTAGTTATTTTTTAAAAACATGACGGTTCTACCCAATTCTAACGGCCTGCTTAAGAGCACATTTCGAATCAAAATATGAAAAAAAATCCGAAAATTCGGGGAAGCATGGCATACTTCAATCCTGTAAAATCTAAACCCAATCTACATGGAAACAGGACACATTTTGATACAAAATACGAAACCAAAAACGAAAATCCGAACAGATAGGCAAGAACCACATACTACAATTCAATAGAGAGACACAAAATTGAACTAAAAACCATCGAACTAAACTCCAAAGAACTCGAGATGAACTAAACTGAACTAAATTTGTTCCTCGAAAGCAGAAGCAGAAGCAGAACCAAAAACAATCGCTCGGGCACCAATAAGGAAAAACCACATGGTTTCAGATCACCAATCCAAAACCACCAACCATGTAAGAAACTAGTAGTGTAAATTGGCAGGACATTGCAGCAAATTTCCTGTCTCAGATGCTTCCAAGTTCCAACCCTCCTAAAAGCAACATTCAATGGAGACTCGCACTAACGACAAATGGAAAAACCAAAGCACGCAGTAAAATTGCGCAACTAACATCCAAACGCAGCCCACTGTGAACAAAATCGCACTTCATCCATATGATCAAAACCGAAAAACTTCTGGAGTAAACAAAAAAAAATGCGCGCTGACGACGCCATGCAAAAATAGGACTAGGCCGGAGCTAAATTAGCAACCCCACACGGGGAAACGCCGCAACACTCAAAACCGAAAGCACGACCATAACCGAACCAAAACACGCTGCAGAGTGACCCCCACCCTAACCTCCTGGCCCCTCGGCGCCACCGCCGCCACAGCACCCGCGCCACCCACTGAAATGGAGATTGAGACGCACCTGCATCAGAGCGACCGCCGTGGCGGCGAGGGCGGCGCGGCCAGCGAGCCCTCGCCGGCGTCCAACGGGACCCATCTCCTATCGGGCTCCCTCCCAATCCCTCGCGCGGCGGAAGCGGAATGCTGAAATGGAGGTGGGAGACGAAGTAGGGACACGGTCCTAGCCCTGGGAGGTTGGAGTTTCCGGAGTGAACCGCTCGGACGAAATATATAAGCCGAGATGAGCTGCCGATGAGGCGCCATTTTTTGTGAGGAGGGGTTTTGGATATCGTCTCATCTTTATTTTCACGTAAACAAATTATAATTATCATATTTTCATAAATTAAAGAGCCTTCAAGTTCTAAAGTTTTACCAGAATGTCATCCCTGTGAAAGTACCATTTTACCCTTTCAAGGAGTGTCTAGCTAGGTGTCAAAACCACCATTTAAACCAGGATTTCAGCCAAAACAAAAACAAATGATTGTTTTTATATGTTCCAATGTATATAAATCACATATAAATAGGGCCCATAGGCAGCATTAGGAGGGGTTGACGTAATGACGTCACGCTCAGGTGAGCTCATCCCTCTACTGCTGGTGCTTCTCTTCTTTCCCACAACCATGTACTAATTGTGTTTCACAGCTGCTGGCCAGGGAAGGAGCAAGGAGCAATAGGAAGCGGAGAAGGAACTCAAGCATCAAAACCATAGGGCATAAGGTGAATTATTTCCTCGTGTTTTCACTGATTTTACTTCTTTTCTGCAGCAGAAAAATGATTTGTGTTGCTGCAGATGAAGTCAAGAAAAAGTAGTAGGAAAACATCAACGAACGAGGAAACAGAAGAAACACAGCACATTGCATCAATAAGACAAGTAGAAGCATAGGAAGAAACAAAGTACCAAGAAACAGTCCATGTGCATTCAAACCAGCAAGGTGTGCATGCTTTCTCATATGCATATAGTTAGTCCTTTTACGTGTTAGGTTTGTATGAATGTGTGTAAATGGGTGTGCTGTTTGATCTGCTACATGTTCATGCCTTGAATGGTTGGAAGAAAGGGTAATCACTAGCATGCATAGGTCATGAATCTATATGATTTCATGTAAATACTCTACAAACAATATTTTAATCAAGATCATGTTATGGGTACTTAATCAACCTAATAAAATGTCAGGTCCAGAACTGAAATAATTGGGCAATGCAATGTAAAATATTCTGTTTTCATAGCATGTTCCAAATCAAGAGGTTTAATCTTTCTAATTCATTTATCAAGTTCCAGTCTACCTAAGAATGATGCCGTATGTTGAAGATATCATGAAATGCTAAAGATGCACCAGTTAGGATAGACTTTTGTCAGATTCAGGATTCAGGATTGAAATAGCACTAGCAATGCTGTATGTAGTTCCTGTTCAGTACTTCTTTTCCTTGCAATGATGTTACTATATGAAGTACCTCTTTCATCAGGCATTGGATCCAATACAGAGATACATAGAAGTTGTCAAGAAATAACCTGTCATGGTTATGCTTAAATGGAAGATTAATCCAAACCCTACTATACTAGCATGCACAGATCTGATGAGTAGAGCTTACTGGAAATATATTTTATCGTTAAGTTAAAAAAGCTATCTTCTAGTCAGTGTTATTCAAGTGAATGCTATTATAGTACTAGATGTTGGTAATACTACTCGTACCTATGTGCTTGATGAAATCTGAAACTAGAATTGATCCTTGGGTAGGTTCCCTAAGACTGTAGCATGCCAGTTTTCGCAATTTATATGTCAGTCCTTCAGTTAACTATGCTAGGGTTTCGCAATTTCTCTATTTTCTTGTCAATGCCATGCTAATTAAGAGGTATTCAAATAACTGGAGTTATATGGTCAGATTTTGTCACATTGAATGCGCTCCGTTAAGGACAGATCATGCTAGGGTGCAATATATGTTTTGTTACTAGAATACGCTTGAGTAAATTTTAGTTCATTGTCAAATTTGTGGGCATGCATGCATGCATATATAGTGCATACATCTAGACATCCTCCTCTCAGAAGCATCTGTCACAAGTTCATCATGCATCATCCAAGCCATTGCATCCCAGTACTCACCACAGCACAACACGGAGCATCAATTTTTTCCCAATGGAACTTATCCAAGTAGAGAGGAAGAGGCGACATTACTGGTGACCACCGTCGAAGTTGCCGAGGTGCCAAACGCCCCTGCCATCTCAACAACGGCGGCAGTGGCATAGCACAGCCGACCTTGTGCACCGGTGGCGCGAACAATGCAGGGACCAAGGACGAGGCCGGGTCCAAAGGGGGATGACACGGGGCGACCATGGCAGCGACTAGGGGTGTAAAAAGGCACGACGCTCATGAGCTGATCAACCTCAACTCACTCCTCGATTCGAGCTAAGCCGACCTCGTGCGCCCCCAGTGAGCTCGATCTCGAATAATTTGAGCCACCTTTCAGCTTTTAACTTTTTGTTAGTTATATATATCTTCTAGATTATATTAAAAGTCAGTTAAAAGATGAGTTATTTAGGGCTTACTAGTCTTTCGGAAGTTGAAGCTAGCTTAAAGATCCTCTCAAACAGGACCTTATAGTATGGTATAAGCAGGTACGTAATAGGATTTGTATGTCCTTTCTACCAACACACCAAGCCCTTTATGCCTTTCCTCATCAAAATTTTATTTTCATAAGCCCTAGAGCCACCTGTGACACAATCTAACCTCTAGCATACTCGAACTTTGTGAAAGCTGTATATGAAAAGGTACATGTCACTTCTTAATGAGCTGAGCTCAAGCCTGGTCTAAGTTCGGACCCTAACTTAGGCATGGTTTGAGCTTGTATTGAGCTATAGCCTAGGTAGATAGGCTTGCTCGAGCTTAGCTCATTAACAGCCTTTGCAATGACACAAGTGGTTGAGGCAATGGCCGGTGAGGGCAACTTCGTAAGCGGTGGAGCCGAGTGGAGCTGGTGAGGTTGAGTGGCAGCAGCATCCTAGGCAGTAGTGTTCAAGTTAGAGGAGCATGAGGGGGGAGAGTAAAGAGAAAAATAGACAGAGAGAGGATAAGGGGAGGCGATCCGGCCGGCTTGGGTTGACCTGGTACTTCTTTTCGAATCAAATTCAAATCCAAAATTACTCTTTTAGATCTTTCTTCAAATCTCTCTAAAAATGATCATAGTTCAAAAATAAATAAATAAATACTTAAAGATTATTTTGAAAACTAAAGTAAACAAACAAACTTTCTTCTTCAATCTATTTCTCTTCACTCAAATAATGTATTTACAAAAGTTACTTTTCTCTTTTGGAAAACTCCTAACGATAAGTTATAACTATTTCAAATAAAGAAATGAACTCTTTTCGATGAAATGATTTCATCATTGAAATAAAGTATGACAACCGGTTGAAAATAAAAGTCTCTTCAAAATTAAATTAAATCCCTTTCAATTTCATGAATAAATAAAAATATTAATTCAAAATAAATAATTCTAGTTCAAATAGGCTCCTAAATTCTTTTCTTTATGAAAATATAAATTACTCTATTCAAAGGTAATTTAATCTAATCTTTCCCATTTACCTCTTTTCAACATTATTCTAAAATCAGTTAACGTTTTCTTCTTAAATAATTTTTAACACAACTCCTTTAACCACAAATCATTTTCTTACATACAACAACTATGATCTTATCTTAAAAATAAACTTAAAAGTAATTCCTTTCAATTATACTTAACCACTTTCTTAAATAAATGAATAATTTAGGTCATTCTCGTTTGAACTAAAAAGTATGTCCTTAAATTTGAAACTTAACATCCTTTTATAATTCAAGGTGTCTTCAATGAAGTTAAATGAAACTTTATTGTTTTCTATTTCCCTTTATATTCAAAATGCTGATACAACTTTAAAACGAGAGTTGATAGGTATACGTTAGTCTTAGCCAAGTAGAACCGTAGTCCTTGCATCTATATGCATCATGCATAAGGTATTAAGTTGATGTTAGTCCTCAGCGGACTTTGTTGGTGCATTTCCTTCTTATAATCGGACTAACCATGTATCTATTGTCTAAGCTTGAACTCTAGGTAACCAAATCTTTCGGTCTTTAGTTCTTGTGAATAATATCAGGCAAGTCTATATATACTACTACTGAGCGACACATCACTATCACTTTATCGTATGCCGGTTCTTAAGTTTTCGGAAAAAGCGATTGTGATAAGTAACCGGAAGGGTGTTAGTAATAATCACTATCGGTTACGAGATTATAAGTGATTGTGATGTGGCTTTGGAACATCGAATCGGTTCTCTACTAAAGCGTGATAGTGATGTGCGGTCATCGAATCGGTTCTTTTCATAGAAGTGATAGTGATGATCACGTGCACATCACTATCACTTCTATGAAAAGAACCGATTCGATGACCGTTCACATCACTATCACTTTTAATGAAGAACCGATTCTGATGTGCACATGGTTATCACTATCATTCTTTTTATAGAAGCGATAGTGATGATCGTTCATATCACTATCACTTGTTGAAAAGAACCGATTCTGATGTGCAGATTTCTTATGTCTAGATGGCCGTGAACATCAGTATCGCTTTTTGAAAAGAACCGATTCTGATGTGCCTCGCTAGGTTATATATACCACTCGCACTGAACTCTTCGATCTGTTTTTGCTCCAGAGGAGATTTCTCCGCCGCCACCCGAGAAAACAGCTCATATTGTGTGGTTGGAAGCAATAGTTGGGTGAGAAAATTTGAAGTCCTCATGGGTGGGTATTAAGGGGCAAAATTGAAACCCTATCTTGAGGAGATTCCCCTCTTTTTGCCCTCTATTGCGGTTTTCTTCAAAATGTGTACGTGCTTTCAGATTTCACACTCTTTATTTGACAAGCGCATATCTATTTAATTTTTGTAGTGCGATCTCTGTTTATATATATGAAATTATTATTGCTATCATGTAGTAGCTGTTATTAGAGTTTAGGCGGCGTAACCTCGTCTCCCGTTCGAGGTGCTTATTTATAAATATCTTTGAGCGAAAGGGCATATTTATAATGGCGATCTCGAATTGTCCACGTTTTTGGACAATTCGAGGATATATGGTTCGAGCAAGTTCTGGTGTGTTGTACAACCGAGTAGATTTGGTAGCGTCTCTCTGGTGTTCTCCGGATACACACCCTCTTGACTGTTGTCAAGGCGTGTATCCGGAGAACGGCGGAGATCTTCTTGAAATTTTCTCTGAGTTGTACAACGGCAAGAAAACCATATATCCTCGAATGGGATTAGGACCTAACCTATTTAGAGATTAGGAGTCATCGTTGGTACCCTTGATTTGTTTAGTTGTAGTAGAAAGATTTGCAAGCTATTGCACTAGCTATATAATTAGATTATTTGATATCGTTGTTGATGTTAAAATTTATGTCTCTTATGTAGGGAATTGGAAGCTTTAAACCGGGGAAGAAGCTAGGTATCGATCGTGAGTACATTTATATATCTTGGAACACATCCACTATTTTGCAAAGGTAATATTAATTGAAATGATGTCTCAATATTTAAAATAGCTATAGCTAGTTGTCGCTCGATTTTTCCTTAATTTATTGTGCGAAATTTAATTGCAGATGGACCGTGAGGAATGGATGTATCGGAAAAGCCGTGTGAGTGCTGAATTTGAGAGGGTGTTAAGGAGTTCAAAAAATTGCGAAGGCGACATGGTGAGGAGGGTGTAAACTTCATATATTGTCCTTGCATTGATTGCACCAATCGAGGAGATTTAACAACTCATCTCAAATTGAGGACCACGATTCGGCGTGGCCGTGAGGAATTACACATGTTGGATCCATCACGGGGAGGCGGTAGTACCCTCCGATATACAGCGAAGATACGGTGGAACCGGATGACGAGTTGCGACTGATATGTTTGAGGAGGATAATTTGGAGCAAATGTTGCGGGATGTGGAGGGTAATTACGGAAGAGAGTTTGAAAAGTTTAAAAGCTTGATAGAAGGCGATGCCAAACCGCTGTTCACGAGGTTGCAAAGCGGAATACACCGAGTTGGGTTCGGTCCTTGCATTGTTGAGCGAAGGCAAAACACCGTTGGGCGGATACAAGTTTCAATGCACTACTAGTTCTTCTATCGGATCTGCTTGGGAGAAGCGAGTTGCCAACAAGCATTTATGAAGCGAAGAAGCTACTATGTCCCATGGGAATGGAAATAGAAAGGATACATGCATGTCGAATGATTGCATCTTGTCTGTAATGCACATCGGGGCTGCACGTTTGTCCGGTTTGCGGTGTGCCCGGTACAAACAAAAGGAAAGCGTAACGACAAGAAGCGTAAGAGCCGGAACCTTGACGGTGAAGAGGTCATCACTAAAGGTGCACCGCCAAGGTATTGTGGTACTTGCCCATCATTCCCGTCTGGGCGGTTGTTTGCAAATCCGAGAGGCAAAATTGTTGCGTTGGCATTACGAGTCTCGAAAGGAAGATGGCAGGTGAGACACCTGGCGATTCGGCTCAATGGAGAAACATCGATTGGAAACATGAGGAGTTTGGTGCGAAATGAGGAACATAAGATTTGGGTTGAGTACAAGCGGAATGAATCCGTTTGGTAACATGAGCGATCGTCCTGACACTGGCGATTCATTGTGTATCTACAACCTCCCTCCTTGGTACGTGCATGAAGCGGAAGTATATCATGATGTCATTACTAATCTCGGGACCCAAACAGCTGGGAAATGATATTGATGTGTACCTTGCACCATTGATCGAGGATTTGGTAAAATTGTGGAATGAGGGGGTCGTCGTGTGGGATGCGTACAAAAGAGAGCATTTCACCCTACGGGCTATGGTATTTTGCACCATAAATGATTTCCGGCCCTTGGTAATTTGGCGATTCTGATCTGAAAGGAGCCAAAGCGTGTCCTATTTGTGAAGAGGCGAGAGTCTATGGTGCGAATTCCAAGAAAAGCTGTATATGGGTCACCGTAGGTTTCTACCTCGAAGTCATCGATCTAGTAAGATGGATGACAAATTTGATGGGAAGAGGAAGTCCGTTCGGCACCGCAACCTATGAGTGGAAGCCAAGTATATTCACGTGTAGAGGATATCAATGTTGATCGGAAAAAGTAGTAAATCTGTTAGATCCTAGGACCATTTGGAAGAAGAGGTCAATATTGCGGGACTTACCGTCTTTGGAAGGAGTTAGATGTCGGCATTGTATTGATGTCATGCATGTTGAGAAGAATGTCTGCGACAACTTGGTTGGCATCCTGCTGAACATACCTGGGAAGACCAAAGATGGTGTCAATGCTCGTCGCGACATGGCCTACATGGGAATCAGGCCCAGACTTGCAGTGATAGAGGAGGATGGAAAAGGCCCGTACATCCCTGCTGCATGCTACACCCTGTCCAAGAAGGAGAAAGAAGATCTCTGCAAATGTCTCCAAAGTATTAAAGTTCCATCGGCTACTCATGAACATTAAGAAGCTTGTGTCTATGGATGATTTGAAGTTGTTGGGCATGAAGTCCCATAGTTGCCATGTCTTGATGACCCAAATGCTCCCGGTTGCAATCGAAATATTCTCCCGAGAGGATGTCGGGTTGGCAATCACAAAGTTGTGTTATTTCTTCAATGCGATCTCTGCAAAGTTATTGACCCGATGTACTAGACAACTTACGGCGTGAGGTGGTGCGGACTCTGTGTCACCTTGAGATGCATTTTCCACCGTCGTTCTTTGGCGTAATGGTCCACCTTGTTGTTCACCTTGTCGAGAGATTAAGATATGTGGACCCGCTTTCCTCGTTACATGTATCCGTTCGAGAGGTACATGGGTATATTAAAGTCGTGCGTGAGGAATCGATTGGCTTTGAGGGTAGTATTGTTGAAGGTTATGGGATGAAGAGGTTATTGAGTTTTGCGTGGACTACGGGTAAAAGACAAGCAATCGGTGTTCTGTATCTCGTCATGAGGCGGACTTTTTGGTAAAGGAACCGTTGGGTCCAAACTAATGAGTCAGAGGTTTGATATGTATTGCAAGGCGCATTTCACGATCTTGAGAATAGCACGAAGTTCGACCATACATCGGCGGCATAAGTTGATATTACGGAAGAGAATCCACAAATGGATGAGCTTTCCATCGCAAGAACACAATGATCGATTCCTCACATGGTTCAAAGAAAAAGCGGAGGTCTCCTTCTTGAGAATGTAAAATGGTTGGTGACGGACCAAGATTTAATGTCTGAGACATGGCGAGAGTGCGATATTAATGGTTACACCTTTTACCTTTGAGAGTCAAGATGCCAAAATCTTGTCCAAAAGCATGGTGTGAGTATAAATGCTTTCTCGATGATCATCACTCAGCAGTCTCCCCAACCGCAATGAACTCCTACTATGGGATGATCGAAGAAATTTGGGAGCTCGATTACGGAATATACCAAGTTCCATTGTTCCGATGTAAGTGGGTGCGACTTCCACATGGAGTGAAGGTCGACAAGAGAGGCTTTACTATTGTGGATCTCGATGAGACTCGCCTACAAAGATGATCCGTTTGTCCTTGCGAAGCAAGCAACTCAAGTCTTTTATGTCGCGATCCGGCCAATCCAAGGTTGCCGTCGTTCTTCATGGCAAGAGGCGGATCGTAGGAGTTGAAGATGTTGTAGATGAAGAAGAGTATAACCAATTCGATGAGATACCTTCATTTGCGAGATGGGGCTTGTCTTAGCGGGGATGGCGACACACATGGAGCCAATTACATGCGAGTAGATCATCATGAAGGGCAATATTGTAAATAAATGGACTATTATAATGTATGTAAAATAGTATTGTAAATCCAAAGTGATTAATTGCTGTTTGGAGGCTTCGATGGAAATGCATGCAATTTCTCTTTATCTGCACTTTGTGCCATAATTTGTGAAAGAAAATTCCATTTGTGAAATTATTGTTGGGAAAGCTTGTAAATAGTCAAAAGTTCATTTCGGAAATTTTCGTACAATTCAGATTAATTTGAAAAAGTTTTGACTTTTCTCGCTTTCGCACAAATCATGTCTCTGAAATGAATTTTGGCATATTTCTTGAATGAAGTCGCTTTTTCCAAAAATTATTTTATGAAAAGTTTTGCGGTATCTGAAATATGTTTACGCAAAATTTGTAATAATTTCAACAATGTATGACAAAGTTATGGCATTTTCTCTCTTTGTCGAAATGCTGAAAATTCAGAACTTGCGAGATGTGCGAAAAGGAATAGTGCAATAAACTACATCGATTGTCGGTTTTATTAAAAAAGTAATCTTGATGACTAACTATCGATGTTCTATTAGAAAATTGTGATAAAGCATCGATATCGGTTTTATTAAAAAGTGATCGATAACTAACTATCGATGTTTTATTAGAAAAGTGATGATAAAGCATCGATGTCGGTTTTATTAAAAAGTGATACTAATGATGAAGCATCGATGTCGGTTTTCTTAAAAGAGTGATACTAATGACGATGCATCGATGTCGGTTTTCTTAAAAAGTGATCTTGATAACTAACATCGATGTTTTATTAGAAAAGTGATGATAAAGCATCGATATCGGTTTTATTAAAAAGTGATACTAATGACGAAGCATCGATGTCGGTTTTCTTAAAAGTGATACTAATGACGAAGCATCGATGTCGGTTTTCTTAAAAAGTGATACTAATGTATAAGCATCGATGTCGGTTTTCTTAAAAAGTGATACTAATGATAGCATCGATGTCGGTTTTCTTAAAAAGTGATACTAATGATAAGCGCAATCTATATTTTCTTAAAACCGGCTCCACGCTTAACCCTAGCCATTTCTTGCCACCACCTCCGCTCCTCGTCGCCTGCCGCTGCTCGCCTTGGGTGCCTCGCCTCCCGCCGGTGCCTCGCCTCGCCAGCCTCCCAGCGCCCGGTGCCTCGCCCGACCCAAGCGCGCCGCCCGCCTCCCAGCGCCCGGTGCCTCGCCTCGCCCGTCTTGGGTGCCTCGCCTCCCGCCCGTCGCCCGCCTTGCCGCCCGCCTCCCAGCGCCCGGTGCCTCGCCCCGCCCGGCCGCGCCGCCCGCCTCCCGCCCGTTCTTGACACCTTGCGCCCTTGAGCGCGCCGTGAGTATCTTGATTTCGCACTTTGTTCTCTTTGGTGAGGTGTTGGTCTTTGCTCAATGATGAACTAGGGTTTATATATATGATCGAACATTTTCTTCTGTGTTTTAGGCCTTGAATTATAGACTTGAATGCTTAGAAGAATTGATCATTTTGCTGTCCAGAATATACTCGTGTGATAACTTTGTTATTGCTTAGTTCATTCTCTGTCAGTTTAGTTCAATTCACTAGTTTCTGCTTACTTGTGTTACTAGAATCAGTCTCTGAATGCTTTGAACCATACTCAGTATTGATCGGTGCCTAACGCATTCTTGATTAATCGATACTTGTTTGATTATTGATCTATTTTGATTGATCGTATATGAGTAATCTTAAGCGATGTCTAAATTGATTTAGTTCATGCTAGTGGTATGAGTAAATCGGTACAATTCTTTAGTGTGCATTTTAAGGTGGTAAGAATTCAAGGCCTAATCCATTGAATAATTTGTTAGCCCATTTGTGATTGTGGTGAAGATTCTTATCTTCATCAAACCCTAATCTGAGAGCACTAATCATAAACCATATTGGGTCTTGTAGACATAGAGCAATTGACAACGGTCTTTTGAGTGTCTTCTTATCTTTGATTATCATTACATTAAATTCTAGCCGTATTACATTTGAAACACAAACCAAATAACGAGATAGTACTATGGGGTTATTTGCAAAGTTGATTCTGATAAGTTCAATTTTGAAAACTACTTGGCGCCACGCTTTGCCGAGTATAGTGCTTTTTCTTGTACTTGTATTTTTTACGTATGTTATTATTATTCTTGTAATATGATCTCGTTAGAGTTCAAAATCGTAACATCGTCTCCGTTAAAGTACTTGATTATGAATATGCCATTTCAGCATATTCATAAGCAACGATCTCAGTATCCACGTTTTTGGACAGTTCGAGGATATGTGGTTCGAGCAAGTTCTGAGCTATGTTGTACAACCGAGTTGATTTGATAGCGTTTCCTGGTGTTCTCCGGATACACACCCTCTTGACTGTTGTCGAGGCGTGTATCGGAGAACGGTGAAGATCTTCTTGAAATTTTCTCTGAGTTGTACAACTGCTTCGAACTTGCTCGAACTCATATCGAATGAGATGAGACCAAACCTATTTAGAGATTAGGGGTTATCGTTGAGTGCGTATTTAGTTGGTCAACAGATATTGCATGTTATGTAAACACTAACTTGACCTTCTTGTGTTGCTATTCTTGCATTAGTACATTAATGCTCAAATTCTCTGTTGATGTTGTGAAATCTGAAACTTGTTGGTGTAAGTAAACATCTGCTAGTGCTAAATTCACTTGTCATATGGAATGGGCTTTTGTTTTTTATCTAGCGAGAGGTTAGAGTTTAAGTTGCGTAACCCACATGTCAAGTGCATATAGTAGCTTCAAATTGCTTTCTCTCATGTCACACATATGACCATATCGAGATAAGAAAACTCAAAATGTCGCAACTAGAGAGCATCGGCTCAAATGCAGACAGTAGAAGAGTCTTTGCTCGGGGCGAGCATGGTTCCAATTACTCAAGGGCGAGTAAGGTGAGAAGCCCGAGGACCAAACAAAGGGGCTCTGAGGGAGAACGCGCGAGTTCTCGCTTCAATGCCACGAAGTGCACGGGCCCTCCTAAGTACAAGGCGATACGGTCATTCCTTGGCCAATTGGTGAGGAGAGTGCCCATAACAATTAAGGATTGGAGAAAGGAAGTCGTGGCGAAGCGAAGAATCGGTTGTGGGGCGAGGTTAAGAGTAAATGGATTATAGAGGAGGACGATGAACCCAGCGCGAGGCAGTGCGCCTTGAAGAGGATGGGTGTGGCCTTGAGGCACTTCAAGACCCTTATGCCTGCGATGCGTCGGAAAGGCCGTACACCATTAGAAGTATCCATTTGTGACCCCGATGTTTGGGCGGAGTTCACGAGGATGAAGAATGCGCTGAGGCGAGCGGTGAGAGAGAACACCGCTGTCGAGGCTTAACACGCACCGCACCACCTCGATGCTGGTGGCTATGAGGGAAGAAGGCGAGTGGGCGCGACAAGCGAGAGTCGCTCACTCGGGACGGCGATGCCTTACTCCCACATATCGAGGAGGAGACGCATAGCTGGGTATTAGCGAGGACAAAAAACCCTGACGGGCAGCTTGTAGTTGCAAACCACCGCTACCGCTCAAGTCGTCTCTACCATCGTAAGACATCTAACTTAGTACAATAAATTGACCCAACTTGTTGTATTTCAAATCTAATTAGTACTAAGCTTATTACGGAAGAGGTCGACCGTGAAAAGAACAGGGACCTTCTGAGCCAAGGGTCATGAGGACATCACGTCGTCTGCGATCGGGAAGTCCGACCATAAGGCGGGTGCTTGCCGTAGAGGCGGGACACACGAAGAGGTCCTACTTTCAACATGGCTGCGAGTCTTAGTATCAAGGTCATGGCGAGCACGTGAGGCGCCTCAAGGACACACTAAGGGAGCGGTGAGGAGGAGATTAAGGAGGAGATGAGGGGAGATGACCGGCGTGAGGAGGAGATAAGAGGGAGATGATGGCACGTGAGGATCGCTGAGGGCCGAGATGATGGCGATGATTTCCCAGTCGAGCCGGATGCCCTCGGCTCTCATAGAAAGTCGTGCCCGACCTAGCATTGCGGTTCCAAAAATGATAAGACCGGTCCCGGTGAAGGTAATAATTAATTTTTCTGAGTTAAAGCTACGAGTGTAACTCCGCAATGTTTTTCTCAAGTTGTACACTTCTTGCGGTGCTGCGAAGTGCCGACTCACCATCATGACGGAGGATGGATTTCCGTCGAGGTGCCTGTGAGGTTGCATTTCCATGCAGCGAGACCGACCTTGTGCATGGTCGACTGTGGGGAAGGGCTACATGAGGTGCGGTGGACTCGTCCACGAAGACTTCTTATCACATGTGCTCGATTTCCCCCCAGCGAAGATATCACCACTCTCGGGCAAGCACGCATGTCATTCATCAAGTGGCCACGACGGGTGTCGTCTTGGTCAAGGTAAAAAGTCCCTCCACGTCTTCTCTACCATTCGATACTCTGCGATAAGTTAAATATATCGTGCCGTAGGTTCCTCCTGCTTTGCTCCTGCTCTGCACTGCGCTTTGATCTGCTCTGCTCCTCACTTTGCTCTGCTCCTCACTTTGATCTGCTCTTGCTCCTGCTCCTGCGCTTGCGCCTCCTCCTCCTCTGCTCCCATAGAACCACAGAGGCCTCCGAGACTCCCATAGAACCACAAGAGGCCTCAGAGACTCCTTCCGCCAAGAGGGCAAAGGCGGCCGAGGCCACAGGCGCCCCTTAAGGTACACGAAAAGCCTCTTGCCCGACCTCGGAGACTCCTTGACCCGAAAGAAGAGTCGGCCACAGACCCTGAGCACCTGTATGATTATAAGGCCTCTGAGCATGGAAAGCCCTTGATTGCATCGCCTGGCTGAATGATCTAGGCAAGTGGACTCGCCTCCTCCATGGATGGTACCTTGATAAGGTGAAGGGGAAGAGCGTCGAGTCGACTTCAGCGTGAAGTATAAAATGGTACATTTTCACCGTGAGGAGAATGGAACATTCCCGTCGATTTTGAGGATCTATTCGTGTGTACCAAATGAAAGCCGTCGATATTTCTACTTTACGATCATGGACGCCTGTGAGTATCACACCATATAGCTTGCGCTCATGACTTTTATAGGATTTTGCATTATGTTTTCTCACATTCAACACGAGTTGCGGGATAATGAGACAACGAGCCGTGGCGAATCTACGACGTTGGGTTTCTCGACCCGAGCTTGTGTCTGCGATCATGGCTAGGCTTCAACGGGGTTCGTTGCTAGCTACATCAAGGGGTATTGCAATTTGAGTCGAAGAAGGACTTCATTGTATTGCCGTACCACGAGTAAGTAGTACTTTTCGATTCAATTACTTATGCGCACTTAAAACCGTATGTGAACTTATTTCCTTGCACTACATTTTATTTAATAAGCAACCATTGGGTTCTACTCGTCCTCGTTAAGTGAAAACACGATCTACACATTTAACTTTCGATCGAGAAGAGGCCGATGGCATCTGCGATCAAGCCTCCTTTGCGAATAAGCGCATTATTGAAACCTAACACATCGAGGAATTTAACTCGTTTATTTTTTTGACTCAATGGTGCTCTCCAATGTATGTAGGGGTTTCTCGGACTATGTCGATGAAGGAGGGCATACTGACGACAAAAAGGGCAAGACAACTGCGATATAAGCGATTTAAGGTACAAGTGCCTAGCATATATATGATTAATTTTTTGACATCTAATCTTCGTGGGCTGAATTTCTTTTCTTTCTTAGCAGTGCCATCAACAGGCAGCGGTGACCATTCTTGCTTCTATGTCATGCAGTACATGCTCATCGTGGTGACAACTCACACCATTTCCCTAAGGTATAATTTTCTATCTGACCAAAGTATTAGATTTATGAAATAATACAAAATAATTCTATTGGAACACTGCCATTATCTAAAAGCACTAGTATTAGTTAGCTCTACATGAAACACTAGTGTGGTCCAATCCAAAAGCGTGAAGCTTCTAAAAGGCGGTGCTACATGACGAATATTGTTCCATTTGAATTTTAGTAGAAAATTACATCACTATATTTTTGCTTGGCCTTAGGAGTATCTGTTTTAAAATATTTGTTATTTGAGAATCAAGAGAGCGTTATCGTAATGTTTCCCTCTTGACCCTATTTAAATGCTTTAAAAGAGATTAAGTGGTTACGATTGTGTTATTTATTATTAATTTTTCTTAGATTTAGTACTTGTTGGTTTGTGTGTGTACTATGTGTTATGAGATTAGGACTCTAAACCGAATTGGTTTAGACTCTATCTCTTTATGGTGTGGTCAAATCCGAACTCCTCTCTCATCTTGTTATATATATCGGTGCTTCTAATTATAAAAGATAGAATCAATAAAAAGCGAGAGAATTTCACCTCTTACATTATGTGTCTATTGTTCTTGATCCATGATTGCGTCTATAATTTGTGATTGATCGTAGGCGTTAAACAGCGTTTTACAACGCTATAGACAAATATAATGGCATGAAGGAGTAGCTTTTACATTTGTCCTTTCAGCGCATTGAGGCATTACTCAATGTCTTTACTAGAATATTAGCTTCTCACATTTGGATTTTTTACATTTTGAATTAATCTTTTATAATCCAAATATTTTCTAAACACCTTTCGTAGTTCTGTCTATTTTGTGATTGCCCCTAATACTTATCTATGTTTCCCTAATTTTATGTACATGCATAATAATATACTTAGCCTTTTACATAGAAATTTTGAAACTGAAATTAATCTGATCATTTACATTTTGCGAAGATCAATATCCCCGGAAGAGTTTAGGCGACAAAGCACTCAACAATTTCTGAGACCACTTATGCGATTGGTCTTGGTTAGAAGTTATATCAGAGGATGGCAGGTTTAGAGATCCTGACGCATCGTACTAGTCCATATGTACTAAACAATATTAATAATATATGTCAATGTGATATGTATCAGAGGAAGTCCATGTACTGATTGTCATGTTTGTGTTGTCTATTGTGATCGACTATGATATATATGTGTTGTAATTAAAGCGATTCTGTTCTGTGAATGTGATATATGCATCATGTCTTCTGTATTGTGAATGTGATGATATATATATTGTGCATATTGTTTTAATCTGTGCTTTTTTTGGAGAAATTGCAAAAATGGCACACCCCAATGGGTCATCAGAATCGGTTCTTTAAGGGAAGTGATTGTGATGATACCATCATCAGAATCGGTTCTTTAAGGGAAGTGATTCTGATGACCACCTCATCAGAATCGGTTCTTTAAGAAAAGTGATTCTGATGACACACTCATCAGAATCGGTTCTTTTGCGGAACCGATTCTGATGAGTATGTCATCAGAATCACTTTTCGATTCGATGAGGTGGTCATCGAATCACTTTCCTTAAAGAACCGATTCGATGATGGTATCATCACAATCACTTCCTTAAAAAACCGATTCGATGACGTTTTATCACGATCGGGTCAAAACCGATTCGATAGCTCCACCTCATCACTATCTAAGGACATCGTATCGCGACTAGAACCGATTCTAATGCTAAAAAGAACCGATTCGACGATGTATGATAGTTGATCAATTGCTCCACGATCGTAGTATGGTTGGTAGTGGAAGGTTGAGATTACTGGCGGCGGCCCCCAGCGGCGAGAACAGGAAGGCGAGCCGTGGTGAAGATCTTGAGCGATCGCGGAGCGCTTCCCAAAACCTTATTCGCCCTCTCCGGTGCGGGATCGCAAAGGCGAAGGGTTAGGAGACTGCTCTCCCGATCGCGGATGCGTCGGCGCTTCGGGATGGAGAAGGCTACGAGGCGGCAGCGAACGAGAGGTGGCAAAACCCTAATGTGTGTTCTCTGCGTCTACGGGTGGCGGTAGCGATATATATAGGGATACACAGTGCGTGACCGAACGTGACTCAAGGCGTGCCACGAACGGACTCGATTCTGATATCCTTATCTCATACTAACCGCCGAGATTCCGAGTAGCAAAAGAATAAAGCGCAAAGGAAGCTGCGTCTGCGCAAGGCCCCGACCGGATTCGGCGGACCATTCACGCAGTGCCAGACGCCTCGCGCTCTCGCCCCACCCGGCTCGTGCCCCGGCCGGCCCGGAGGCGAGGCGAGGCGCGCGCGCGTGTGGGCTTTCTCCCTTTCTCCCACATGGTTCTACCATGGTGAATCACACTCCACTATATAAACTAGTGTTCACCACTTTAGGCTAGCAATGTGGGACTATTCATAGTGCACATGCCTCCTCATGAGTGGGCCTTTGAGATTTTCTAGGAATTATTTGTCTCAATTAAGTGGGCCAAGCCCAAATAATCCAACAATCCCCCACCAGATCTCAAAGTCCATTTAGAGATTTGCCAATACTCACTACTGTTTAATATACCGGCGTTTGTAGAGACTGTTAAGTTGAACTTCTGCCTAGAGCTCTAAGCTACACCCATCCACAACTTGAACAATGGACTACGCCTTGAATTGCAAGTTTTGTGTGAGCAGTTTCACTCAAAGTCATAAGCGATGCACAGGCTGCCGGTAGCCTTCTCATGGTGGAGCATATGAGTCGTACTCCATGGTCTCTTCATGAGCTTACTAGAGATCACCCGAGTCTCATAGGCTGCGACTTTAGACAGTCGGGCTCATATAGGTGTGTTCTTTCAAGAATGCTCGTGGGGCGACATCTTCGCTAGTTAAAGCCAATAGAAACACATTAAGGCATATCGCCATCGCCTTCTGACCTTTTGAGAGTATTGCATCTTCACTTAGAGAGGGTAATAGATTACTCTCCTCGGTTCATAATAGCTTGTTTTACCGGGACCTAATTCACGGGATCTCCGATCACAAAGGTGAGTTACCACTATGGCAACTTATATGGGTCTCATACCCATCTCCTCGATGCACCTTCTATCACATTCCGTGATAGTCCCTTCGTAAAGGGATCTCGCCGAGTTTTATGCATTTGAATATAAGTCACACTTATAACTCCGGAGTTTCTCAATTTCTGACAGACTTGATGCGTCTTTTGGCGTGTCTTGATGACTTCGCATTATCCTTAGCATTGTTCACTTTAGCAATCACAGATTGATTGTCACAGATTCATAAGGATAGCCGTATTGGTTTTTCAACCGGCAAGTCCATCAAACTCACGCACCAATCTGCCTCTCGTTGGGCGTATCTAAAGCGATGAGCTCTGCCTCCATGGTTGACCTTGTCAAAATGGTGCATTTGCAAGACCTCCATGACCTTTGCACCACCACCAATGGTAAACACATATCCATTAGTAGCATAGAGCTCATCAACATCGAAATCCAGTTCGAGTCACTATATCCCTCAAACTTTGCAGGTGCCTGAATAGTGAATCGCATAACTCATAGTACCTTTCAAATAGCGCATTACCCTTTCAAGTGCATGCCAATGATCGTAACCGGGTTTGACATGAACCTACTCAATTTGCTCACTGACAAATGATATATCGAGTCTCGTTGCACCAAACAAGATACATGAAGCGAACCGACAATCGAGAATATCTCAATTGGTTTAAGCCAATTCTCTTATTCTTTCTCGATGTCTGCTTGGGATCATAAGGAGTGGGAGAGGGCTTCTTGTCCATAAAGCCAAACCGGCTCAAGACCTTCTCCACATAGTGGGATTGCGAAAGAGTAATCCCACTCTCATCCATAATAAGCTTGATGTTGAATTACATCGGCTTCTCCCGGATCTTTCATATCAAATTTCTTTTGTGAAAAGACTTGACCTCATTGATCACATCAATATTTGTGCCAAAGATCGATATATCGTCCACATAAAGGCACAATATAACTCCTTCACCCCCACCATAGCGATAGTATACACATCTATCGGCCTCATTAATGACAAAGTTCGCGAAGTCAAAGTGGTGTCGAATTTCTCATGCCATTGCTTAGGTGCTTGTTTGAGCCATACAAAGATTTCAATAATTTACACACCTTGCTCTCTTGACCCTTTACTACATACCCATCAGTTGCTCCATGTAGATTTCCTCATCTAACTCTCCATTAAGGAAAGGCGTCTTCACGTCCATCGATGAGCGAGAAGACCATATGAGGCGACCGAGGAAAATAATACTCGAATGGTGGTCATTCTAGCAACAGTGAATAAGTATCAAAGAAATCTTCGCCTTCTTTTGGGTGTAACCCTTAGCCACAAGCCGAGCCTTGTACTTCTCAATAGTACCATCGGGCCTAAGCTTCTTCTTGAACACCCACTTACAACCCGGGTTTACAACCATAGGGCCGTTCAGGTCACCTCCCAAGTCCCATTGGCAAGAATCGAGTCCATCTCATTTTGGGCGACTTCTTTCCAATTATCTCGCATCTGGAGATGCATATGCCTCTGCAATGGGCGTGGGAGTATCATCCACGAGGTACACAATGAAATCATTGCCAAAGGATTTTTCAATCCTCTGTCTCTTGCTCTTTCTAGGAGCTTCATTGTCATCCTCCTCTAGGATTTTCTCAAGTGGTTGCTCGAGACGACTCAACAGTGTAATAGTCTCGGGAATTATCTCGGAAGAAAATCTAGAAGTGCTATGCATATCTTTCATCGAAATATATTCTCAAAAGCGTAGCATCACGAGACTCCATAATAGTATCAACATGCATATCGGGCACATCGATTTAACTACTAAAATCTATAGCGATGCTCATTGAGCATATCCCAGAAAGACACAATCCACTGTCTTAGGCCCGAGCTTACGCTTTTTGTTAATCGGTACATTGACTTTCGCCAAGCATCCCCATGTGCGCAAGTAAGAAAGTGATGGTTTTCTCCCAACCCACTTCTCGTAAGGGGTCTTCTCTATGTTTCTATTGGGAACTCTATTCAGGACATGACATGAAGTCAACCTGACCTCCCCCACCATGCCTTAGATAAACCGGCGAATGTCTAACATGGCGTTCACCAAGTCGGTCGGCGGCGGTTTTCCTCTCGGCAATCCCGTTTGATTCAGGTAGTAGGAGGTGTCCTCTCATGAATAATACCATGTTCGCATGAAATCATCAAAGATTTTGGGAAAAAATTCGCCACCACGATCCGACCTAAGGCGTTTGATCTTTCTCTCTAGTTGATTTTCAACTTGACTTTATAGATTTTAAAGTAGTCTAGCGTCTCGTCCTTAGTTTTCAACAAGTAAACATAGCAAAATCTAGTCGCATCATCAATCAATGTCATGAAATATCTCTTTCCACCATTTGTCAACACACCATTCATCTCGCAGATCGAGAATGTATGAGTTCTAGAGGTGCCAAGTTCCTCTCCTCACCGCCTTGTGAGGCTTTCGAGGTTGCTTCGATTGCACACAACTATGGCACTTAGAACCTTTGGCAATAGTGAAATTCGGAATTAAACTCATGCTAGAAAGCCGATTCATAAGACCAAAATTAATGTGGCATAAACGAGAGTGCCAAATACTCGCATTATCATTAACACTACCACATATATGGTTCACAGACTTATTATTGAAATCTGAAAGGAAAAGCGGAACAAGCCTCCGCACTCATAGCCTTTACCAATAAATAGTCCATGCTTGGACACAACTACTTTATTGGACTCTAACACTACCTTAAACCCATCTCTCGCATAGAAGGGAGCCACTAACGAGATTCTTGTTGATAGAAGGACATCTTTGCACGTTCCTCAAGCGCACGATCTTTCCAAGTGAACTTGGATCCTTGTGCGGTGCCATGAGCGAAGCATGTGACCCATTCCCCATCGGGGCGGAAGAATCCCGAATGACACGATAAGAAGAGAACATATTGATGTCGAACACACATGAGCGTTAGCACCGTATCAATCCACCAACTGGAAGATCGAAATCTGAGAATCTGAAGGTAAATTACCATACCTGCGTCTCGGCATTGCTAGCGGTCAATGTGTTGTGACCTTGGACGTCATCCTTTGTTGGCCTTTTTCCTCGATGGTGCCGCACGATCGGGGCATTCCTTGGAAAAGTGTCCGACCTCACCACATGTGAAGCGGTCGGCTCGGCCTTGTTCATCTTCTTCTTCTTGAAGTTGGTAGTCTTGTTAGGCTTATTTTTCCCTTTGTTCTTGCCGTAGTTCTTACGAACCACGTTGGCGCTGGACGGTCCTCGGCTCCTTTACCATTGAAATCCTTAGCCCGAGCCTTCTCTTCAACATCAAGGGGCCATCGGGTTTTCAAGCGATATCTTTGTCCTCTTATGTTTTAGAGTAGTGCGAAACTCCTCCACGAAGGAGGAGTTTTGCAATGATGCAACCGCCACAAGCGGATCGGGTAAGACACATTCGGGGAGTTCGAGTTCCTTGACAATGCCTTGTATCTCATGCGCTTGCTACAACAGAGCGATTATTAGCCATCTTATAGTCATGAAAATTCTCCATGACATACAGTTCCTTTGCCGCATCCGATGCCGAACTTGGCGTTCGGCGTATCCTGGCACCTTGGCGTCTGTTATGTGCATGTACACATCACACGACGATCGGCAAAACGCTAAGAATGCATCCCACGAAGAGAGTATTGGCATCCGTGAAACTCTTCTGCGCTTCGGCGAGAAGATCACCTTCGAGCTTGCCTTTACTAACCCGAATACATTCATAGCCGTAAGTCGGGCGTGACCTTGACTTGCCACCTCTTAAAATGCACACGGAGAATTTCTCGGCCTCGGTCGTCGGCAAATCCAGCCATTGTTAATCGGTAAAATGTCTACAATAAGGTTTTTGGATTGTTGATAAATTAGACATTTGAGATTATATTCGAATATAAATCATGAACGACATCACGAAACTAGCATGTATCTATCGACATACTAGATAACACGAACACCATGATCATCTTGGTAAACATGATTAACGGCGAGATTAGGGCAGATCGAGCGTCTTGAGCGAAGCGAAGATGCAGATGACGTAGATGGTGCAGTCGCGGTGTTGACGTGGACGACGTTGATGACGGCGCGTCGCAGGAGCCGCTGGCGACGACGTCCAGCAGCAGGAACAGGAAGGCGAGCCGTGGTGAAGATCTTGAGCAATCGCGGGCGCTTCCCAAAACCTTATTCGCCCTCTCCCGGTGCAGGATCGCAAAGACGAAGGGTTCCGGAGACCTGCTCTCCCGATCGCGGATGCACGTCGGCGCTCGGGATGGAGAAGGCTACGGAGGCGGCGCAGCAACGAGAGGTGGCAAAACCCTAATGTGTGTTCTCTGCGTCTACGGGTGGCGGTAGCGATATATATAAGGATAGCTCGGTAAGCGTGACGAGCGTGACTCGAAGACGTGCCACGAACGGACTCGGTTACAGTATCCTTATCTCATACTAACTGCCAGGATTCCGAGTAGCAAAAGAATAAACTGCAAAAGGAAGCTGCGTCTGCGCAAGGCCCTGGACCGGATTTCGGCGGACCATTCACGCAGGTGCCGCACGCCCGCGCCCTCCGCCCCGGCCCGGCGAGGCGAGGCGAGGCGAGCGCGCGTGTGGGCTTTCTCCCTTTCTCCCACATGGTTCTACCATGGTGAATCACACTCCACTATATAAACTAGTGTTCACCACTTTAGGCTAGCAATATGGGACTATTCATAGTGCACATGCCTCCTTATGAGTGGGCCTTTGAGATTTTCTAGGAATTATTTGTCTCAATTAAGTGGACCAAGCCCAAATAATCCAACAATGGGCGGGCTAAGCTCAGTAATGCTTTCTTAATTAATGCCTTATTATCTCTACAATGAGCGTATATATGCTTGCCTTATCTCTACAATGAGCGTATATATGCTAACAGCTTGGGTAGGTGTCGGTACCTGTAAGGATTTGTGATATCACATTTTGGGTAAGTGGACGAAATGTTTGCTATATCACATGAAGTTTTAGTATAATTTATGCCAAGCTTCACAATTAGCTAGTTCGACCGAAGGTATCTATATAGGATCCATACCATATCAAAAAAGTTCAAATAAAACCGATAATCTAAATTAAATTGAACATCTAGTGTGCTATAAGTTCAGAAAAGAACCATTTTGCTCAAATAACATTGCACGTTAGCAAATTCACATGCGACACTTTGAGATTTGCATTTAGCGTGTGATTTTTGAATTTAGTCAAATTGATATGTGACCTCAATCCTTTGTCGATCACCCCGGCATTACATTGAAGAAAGTGATATTGTTCATCCAAACTCTCTCCATGCTCATGTCAAGTGCAATGATAAGCTATGTCGTAGAAAATGATTGGTGAAGTCACATTTGTGAAAATTTTTTTTTGCATGGTACAAATTGAGTACAAGGTAAAAAGAGCACGGGTTACTCCTTAGCCCGAAAGCTATAGCTGACCTGAGCCTCAAAAGCCTTAGGAGAAATAACTCTATGATTCAAGATAGAACTAAACTAAAGCTCAACCGAGTTTCAAGATCTAACAAGCCATTTTTGACATGTCATATATCATACAAGGATCACTAGAGAAGCGACCAGCCAAAAGATCCAACAATTTGCAATTATGATTCAAATGAAACTAGTTTGCAAAATTTTAGCTACGCACATAAGGGCATTAATTACAAAATAGATAAACCGTGAACATAATATGGCAGAGAGCAAGAGCATTGTAGAAAACACTTCACACGAGAATAGTAAACAAAGATTATTGCTAAATGATTTGTATTACAATATGAAGCACATATGAATGGTAGCATTTGTCGATGGTTTCGCTTTATAGGATGTGATCCCTACTAGAGCAAGGTTAATAATAGAGCCCATGGTGGGCTTTATAGTGTTGCCATGTCACACATAGCCAACAAAAAGTCTACTCATATAATAGCTCACTCTTGATACAAGCTATACATTTAATACTTGGATCACCTCTTCCTCTCACAAAGTGTCTTGGAGTCCGTGAGCGATACCACTTTCAATTTGGCTACAAGTAAGCGACCCGCTTTCTTTCTCTCTCCATTTCTCTCTCTTCCACCTCATCACAGATCGATGTCTAAACTTCTTGCACTCGCCTACATCACCTTATAATACTTACTCTAAGTCATGGGTTCAGTTTAGCAGTTATTTAACTGTATTTCTTTTCAAGTGTTTCATTTGTCGGATCTATTATAATTATTCTCCTAATGTGTATATTATTTGGTAAGGCGAGTCTTTGCTGAGTAATAAGCCGAAGACTTATATCTGTCACCCAAGGCATATAAAAAAAAACTGTATTTATATCTTTCACCAAGGCATATCTAGTCTATGATAGTGGGTATAGTTGAAAAAAATAGTAAAAAATCGTCTTAAAATTATAGAATAACATATATTTAAAAATAAAATTTGAAAGCTACAATAACATGTATTAAAAACAGTCCACCCAAACCAAATGCGTAGTGCAGCCATCAGTATCACACGCTGACACCCCGTCACAGCGACTCGGCGACAGCGAAACAAGTTACTGCGTACACACATGCGGCGGTCCAGCCCTGGATCAGGGGGTCTCGTTCGCGGCACGCTGCCGCTCGATCTCTGCAGTCTTGCACCGCCGGCGCCAGGTCCATATCGAGGGGTTCAATGCTGGTAATAGCCGGTTCATTAGCCGATGCTAACAAAACTATAATGGCCCAGTCGAGGCAAGCTTGATACTAACTCCTCTGTGTTCCGTCAGGATTAAAAAGCTCTGTATTTTGCGTTCTATATATCAGGATTAGGAAGCCCTGTACTCTGATACTCTACAAACCTTGGCGCCTCCTTGGCTTCTTGTGATCATTCTGCAGGGTGGGTCGTACCGGTGGTGGCAACTGGCAGCCACGTTGTCGCCGGCCGTGATCCACGCTTGCTTGATCGATGACTGGTACCCAGGTAGTCTAATACGCAATCACAATTCACAATAGGTCCCTCCATGTCCATGGCTGTAGCATCCCAGCGAAGCCCGAGGCAAGTATTGTCTTCATTAAAATCGATGTCCCTGTCCGATCGGAAGTTGGAATTTGTTAGCACTAGTGCAGTTTACAGCTGTTCCACTAAAAAATTGGATGTGCTAGCTACTTGCACGCTGCGACATGTTATTTATATTAAGGTCCTGTTTGGGAGAGCTTCAGATCCTAGCTTTAGCTCAGAGCTGAAATTTATAGGCTAAAATAAAGTGAATTAAGTTTATATTTTTAGTCTAAAATGTAAACAAGATGATCTACCTAAACACTCTTAATGTATCCACAGCTCTAGCTCCACAAATTTCTAGAGCTAGAAATACCCTGCTCCACCAACTCCACAGATTTTAGTGGAGCTGGAGCTGTCCCAAACACCCTCTAAATCTGCAAGGATTCTCGGCCTCCGCGCACGTCACGGCGATTTTGAGCCGACGAGTAGGGGTGGCAACGGGGCCATTCCCCGCCGGGGAGTGCCTCCCCGTCCCCGTCTCCGCGATGCAAAATTTTCCCCATCCCCGTCTCCGTTCTCTATCTCGGGGGAGAAAATCCCCCGTCCCCATTCCAGTTCGGGTATCGGGGCCCCGTCGGGGACCCATCCCCGCAAAAATTTCACACAAGAGAAAAGCTCTTATAGCCATTTTAACTCTAAAATCGTATCAACAGACAAGAAAAAAAGAATGAATGTATTCATTGAAGATTATGTTGTCCCGTTTATGAAAATTTGAATATGATGGGCTAGAGAATATGTTTGCAATCTAATAACTAAATTGGACTAAACTAAATTTGGATTCCCAACGGGTCCCATGAGAAAAAAAATTCCCGTCCCGTCCCGCCATCCCAAGCGAGAATAATTTTCCCCGTTTCCATCCCCGTGGAGACGATTTCTTCCCATACCCGTCCCCTAATAAAGGAATTCCCCACCAGGGATCGGGAAACGGGTCCCCATTGCCACCCCTAGACGAGACCACTCCGCCATGCACCGCGTCGCCCGTTTGCTCGCCCTTTCGTACGCGTTAAGTATTTTAGCGTCGTCAATTCTTAACAACGCGCACGCGGCGTAGCGGTAAGGCCCTCACATTTGCGCCTCCCGGTCATGGCTTGGAATCCTGCCGCGCGCACGGTTTTTTGGAAACATTCCCAAAATTTTCATAAATTACGTATAAGTGTGTTTTTTTGGGAAGGCCCCAAAACTTCTAGAGCCTTTTTCTAAAGGTCCTCCGAAATTACATCTAGATACAAATTTTTTCGGTGAAGCCCTCCAAACTTTTATAATCTGATTTTTTTAGCGTAGTTCCCTTTTTTTCCGCGCAAGGGCTCTCAAAAATTATATCTAGGTATATTTTTAAGCGAGAGAGCCCTTTTGAAATTGCATCTAGGTACAATTTTTTTCGGTGAAGTCCTCCAAACTTCTATAATCTGACTTTTTTTAGCACGGATCATTTTTTCCCACGCAAGGGCCCTCAAAGATGACATCTAGATGCATTTTTTAAGCGAGAGAGCCCTCAAAGCTTCCAGAATTTATTTCCATCTTGCACAAATTGTTTTTTCCGCAAAGGGCCCTGAGAATTCTAAATCTAAATCATTGTTTTTGTGTGAAGTCCCTTAAAAATTACATCAAGATATGCTTTTTATGGAAAGATCCTCCAAACTTCTTAATTTTTTCAACGGTTCTTCTTTTGACCAGAAAATATCTTTGACACGACGCAAATGCATCCAGTTAATTTGAAGATTCAAGATTTCCTGTCTCGATATTTATTTGTGGCAGTTGAAATTCAGTTTCGTCCTACGATCCTGCATTGAATTCTACGACTTTCCTAGCGCTATAGCACTCTTTTTTAGATGAATTTATTTTCATAGCGCCAGTGTGACGGACTGACAGTTTGATTGTAGCATCGGAGGTATAACTCCGTCTATCTAAATTTATAAGTTATATTTCTTTTTAACATATAAAAAATTGAAATGGTGATAAGAAAGGATGAATGATTTTAAATAATTTTTCTCACTTATTGGATAAGAAGAGCAAATAAAAATGATCAAGATGATCTTAAATATCCTCCCACACATCACAGCAGCACGAACAAGAGAAAAACAAACTTATAATACAATGTACTAAATCTTTCTTCTCAAGCACAAAGAACGGTTTCTTGCAAAGATTGGAGCAAAATTTGTCTAGATAATTAGGATATAATCTAAGATAAATCCATACATCAATTGTTCATCCTCGTCAAAAGATCCAAAGTAGTTAGGAGGGGAGACAAAAACAACTTACAAAAAATTAAAGTGCGAAAAATAAATGCTAAATGTAAATTTCAAAATAGTAGAGAAAATGAAATTTACATTGCATAGATATGAAAGTTTACAAAGCCACACTCCTGTATAGGTAAAGCTCACAAATGAGCAAACAAGTAAACCCTAAAACCTTGCTATAAATCTTGGGATAAGGCATCCCTTTATCCCTCTATTTATAGTTTAAAAGCGCACTAACTTGACTGCTACTCTATCCGCAAACATTGATCCAACAATCCTTTTCGCTGAGTAGGGCTCAAGTTAGCATCGCAGCCATCTACTTGCCCTAACGGGTTTTATCCATTTATGGTCAGTTGACCGCTACTTTATCTACGAAATTTGATCCAACGATCCTCCTTCGCTTGATTAGAACTCAAGTTTGCATCCCAACCATCTTCAACGCCGCTTGACTGTCTAAATGTCAGCTCTCCTAGCCTAATCACGATCTCTTTCGCCTCATCATAACCTAACTCCAATTCCTGCAACTATCATAAACAAAGGAAAACCCATTACATAGCACTGTTCACAAGATATGCAATAATTAAATGTATCACTCAAACTCACTAGGAAGGTCGACCGCAACTTAAAATTGCAGATTCAGTTTTCTAAACTAAAACAAACTCACACAAATCGACACAAACCTAACAAAAGTTAAATACTTATCACACATATATGGATTGACCTCCACATAGTCTCACATCACATAGAATAAGAAGATATTTAAACTAACTAAATTACCCCTAATTATTATTGATAAATACTATATTCAATGTATACGTGTAGAGAGACTTGGCCTTGGCCGATAGAGAAGTGTGGCTTGTCCAATCAGCTCTCTACAAGATATAGATGCTAATGCGCTCATTGAATTGGTGTGCAAAGTCAAACCTTTGATCGAGATTGATCCACTTGGACGACGACTAGCAGTTAAGATATGTACTTGACAGTTGACAATAATCTAGTGTACGGGCACTCAGGCTTAACAGTACCACAGGGTGATTGTCAACTCGTGAACCTAATAGCTATTCTACTACAATGACATCTCATCAAGTCTAAATGAGTTAGCGAAAAAATATCAACTAAATAAAACTCTGTCATCAAATAAATTAGCAACATGGCTTCTTATGCCAATTTATTTAGCAGCAGATGATATGTCGTCAGTTCATTTGATAACATTAGCTCTATCGTTAAATATATTAGTGACAGAATTATATTTATGTAATTTCTAATGCATTTTTCCATAAATTTTATTTAAAAAATTCCAAGAGTACAAGCCTTCCCACATTAACCTGAAAAGTCGAAACAGCATGCAAGGTAACGTTATCTAGAAGCTCTACTCTGGCCGCGCGTCCGACTGTAATTGGATTAACTGACTCGTGCGCTATGCTATGCCGTGCGAAATTTAGTTCGATAGCTACTTTTGTAATAAAAAGATATCAGGATCTAAACATAATTTCGTTTTTTCTAAGAGGTTTTTGCAAAAAAAAAAGGTGCTAACTAGAGTCATCAGTGAATTTGCGGCACCACGGATCCTCTTTATACAGTGTGAAATTTGGTTTGATGGTTACATATGAAAAAAGGTATGAGGACTTAAACATAATTTCAGCTTTTCTCAAGGGTTTTTCAAAAATGTGCTAGCTAAGGAGTCGTCATCGGAGTTGTAGAAGGACCTCAACGTAATTTTGGTTTCCTCAATTTTTTAAAAAAAGGTTGCTAAGAGTTGTCGGTAAATTTGCAGAACTATGGGTTGCTTTTTGCGTAATTTCGGGTTTCTCAGATATTTTTTTTTAAAAAATGGAATGCTAAGAGTTGTTGGTGAATTTGTGGAACCACAGGCTCCTTTTTGGGAAAAAACTATGGAAGGACTTAAATGTAATTTTGGTTTTTTGGGTTCATTTTATTAAAAAAACAGTAGAGGAGATGTCTACGAATCTGCGAAATTATGGGGTCTTTTTACAAAAGAGCCGGTGGAAGGATTTAAACACAAATTCGTTTTTTTTTTTGACAAAAACGGGTGGAGGACCTGTCAGCCAATTTATGGAACCACGGGTATTTTCTAGCAAAATAACCGATAAAAAAATCTAAACGTAATTTTAAAATTTACAGAGAATCTTTTCGAAAAAAAGGTATGACACATGAGTGATCTGATTGAGCTCTAATCCCTTCCACTTTAATAGATAAGATATTGACAACGACAACGCTGACAATGATGGCAGTAGCAGTGCTGAGTGGGACTCGGGGGGTTGGGGCGGCAACGCCGACAACGATAGCAGCAGCAGTGCTGAGTGGGGCTGGGGGGTTGGGCGTTGAGGCAACAGTACTGTAGTAAAGTCTGCCCCTCTGCTTCTGGCGACCGATTTTCTCCATTCCTCCCCCGCTTGACTCGGTGCATGGCATTAATTTGCGAGAGCTACTTTAATCGCTGAGAATTCACATGGAAATAAAAACGGCGTGTTAACTTTCTAGTTGTGCGTTGAGAATTGAGAGGGACGTGCTCCTATATCCTTATTAGATAGAAATCCGCGCTAAGCCGCTCTGCACGAAATTTGGTTCACTGATCCTCTTCGAAAAAATAAAGCAGGAGGACACGCACGCGATATACGAAACTATAGGGTTCTTTTTGTAAAATTAGCTGTATGACGCTCCGTACGAAATTTGGTTCGCTGGTTCTTCCTGAAAAAATAAAGTTGGAGGATCCGTACGCGAATATACGAAACTATAGGGTTCTTTTTGTAAAAATACCGGTAGAAGGGCCTGGATGGATTTTTTTGTTTCCACAAAACTACCCACCGGAGGGGCCAACCGTGAATACAACGGCGTACGGCACACGCGTGAGCGGAAAACGGTTTCCCATTTTTTGAGAAAAAATAGTCCGAGATGTATTTTCTATTTTTTTAAAGGGTCTTTCGGTGTTTTCTTGGGAAAAACCGAGCTGGGAAAATAGCCTAGAAGAAAAAGGGCGAAAAATTATAATACATGCTTTAAAAATATCAGAGATCGAGATAGAAAAACGAGATGGGAAAAAGTCTATAGCGGTAGAAGGGACTGGATGTATTTTTTTGTTTCCGCAAAACTACCCACGGAGGCTTAACTGTGAATACAGCGGTAGCGTGAATGAAATGATTTCGTTTTTGAGAAAAAAAGATCGAGATGTATTTTCTATTTTTTGGAGGGTCTTTCGGTGTTTTCTTGGGAAAAACCAAGTTTGGAAAAGCCAAGTGGAAAATAGCCTAGAGGAAAAAGGGCGAAAAATGACGACAACCTTCTTTTGTTGAGCCTAACACTCTACGCATCCACCGAGTAATAATACATGCTTAAAAAAATATCAGAGATCGAGATAGAAAATCGAGTTGGGAAAAAAGTCTAGAGATAGAGATGCACATATATTTCTGGTGACGAAAATATTTTTTTCCGGAAAAAACGGAGAAAGGACCTAGACGTAAGGAGCAAGGGCCTGTTTGTTACATTTTTGGACCTATGCGCTATCCTGAAAAATTAGAAAAGGGCTTGTTCGCGATTTAAATTTAACAGGAGTTTTTTTTCCGTAAAACAGTGCGCGAGGAACCCAAACACGAATCGGGAAAAAATATCTTCCCCTCACAAAAAATCGCGAAGGACCTATTCGTAATCTGTAAGGACCTATCCGTAATTTGAAGAAAGCGGAGGGCTTTTCATAAA
The DNA here is from genome assembly GCA_036346375.1 of Guadua angustifolia. Lineage (NCBI taxonomy): Eukaryota > Viridiplantae > Streptophyta > Magnoliopsida > Poales > Poaceae > Guadua > Guadua angustifolia. The sequence goes on along the minus strand of CM070507.1, from coordinate 11,899,237 downwards.
TCTTGCTTGTGATGACACGTGGAGGGGCTAAACGCTCTCCAATTCCACCGCTTCTTTTGTCGAGCCTAACACTCTACGCGTCCACCGAGTAATAATACATGCTTAAAAAAATATCAGAGATCGAGATGGAAAACCGAACTGGGAAAAAAGTCTAGAGATAGAGATGCACAGGTGACGAAAACATTTTGTCCGGGAAAAACGGAGAAAGGATCTAGACGTAAGGAGTAAGGGCCTGTTTGTTACGTTTTTGGACCTATCCGCTATCCTGAAAAATTAGAAAAGAACTTGTTCGCGATTTGATTTTAACGGGAGTTTTTTTTCCGTAAAACAGCGCGCGAGGGATCCAAACGCGAATCGGGAAAAAATATCTTCCCCTCACAAAAAATCGCGAAAGATCTATTCGTAATCTGTAGGGACCTATCCGTAATTTGAAGAAACGGAGAGACTTTTCCGTAAATACGCAGCGGTGACACGTGGAGGGGCTGAACGCTCTCCAATTCCACCGCTTATAATAGAGTTGATATTTGCCTAATCGTACTCGTTTTGGTATCACGACACCTCACCAACACTGAATGTGAATTGACATTCAAGGAACGGTACAGCTTGTACGGTGTACTCCTATTGGTCTGCTAAATGAAGTAGATCCCTCAACCGGAACATGCTGGGCTGATCTCGATTCTCCAGAAGCTTGCCTAATTTTTCAACGTAGTTACAGATGTGGAACGTGTTAGGCCGACCATATGAAGATCCTGTTGGAAAACTTGATGTTTTTCATATTCACTTTGGGCTGGACTGAGTTCGGTCGGTGGGCTTTTCACCCGGCCCATTAGGGTTTTTGATATGCGAGGTAGGTGAAGAGACTGCCCCTATCTCTCTGCCTCCGGTTTGGCTGGGCAGCGCCGTGATCCTTGTGCCGGCCGGTGTGGAGGGAGATGGCTGAGTCCTGTGCCTCCTCACTTTATAACAAGACTCAGGTTCTCCTTTTGGAAGACACGAGTAAGAAATTAGATCACCCTCCTCCCTATCCTGGTTTTCCTCTAGCTCCTGCACTTGATTTTGGTTGTTGAGGTCTGTCTTCAGATCTGTGATCTAGGTCTGGTTTCAGCTGTGTGCATCCAAGCGCTTGGTTGTGGGCGTGCAGTTGGAAAGTTTCTTTGGTTCCTGGGACCGAAGCTTTGAGGGAAACTTTTCGGTTTGGAGAATTTGATCTTGAGCAGCTGCTTGTGAGGCTCAACTTCGTGATTGGGGTGTCACAATCACGATTTGGGGGCATTGTATCTCCGAAACCCTGCCTTCATCCCGAGGCACTTGCGGCGGCACTTGGTTTTCTGGGACAGTGACTTTAGTTGCGCTTTGCCCTATTTTCTGAACAGCTTCGAGTGCTGTTCCTCAGTGAGTATTTCTGAGATTTATCTCAGTTTTCCCGGTGCCTTTTTACTTGCTCTGTGATGACATTGGGTTTAAGTATGATCAGAACAATTATTCTGTGATCTGGACCTTGAACTGGTAGAAATACATGCTTGAGAGTGTTGTTTAATTCACTACTTGATAATCTGATCAGTAGTCTCACTTGTTGGCTAGTCGGCTTGCTTCTGTCAGTATTATTGTTGCTGCTGTGTTCAGTAGAATAGATAAACTATCTTGTTCAAGAGATTATTGGTTCAATCAATAGTCTTGTTTATCTATTAGTCTCGACATATTCAGTGTATTCAGTTGACATTTATCTTTGCCTGTATGTGTATCTAGTTTCTACATTGATTCAGAATCTATACATGTTCTGTTTTGATTCAATTGCTAGATAATTGCTCACTGATATTCACTAGTATGTGATAGAAGCAATTACTGAATAGGCATTCTTTGATTGTTTGGTCAGAAGTACTGTTTAGCCGCTAGCCTGAACTTGACTGATTCTGTTCGATCGATGAATCTGTTTTACATTATTTTGACATCAATCTGATTCTAAACATTTTAACAGTGAACTTGTTAAATAACTCTTTATTGTGCATGCTAAGGTGGTAAGGGTTCAAGACCCTAGTCACTAAATAACTTGTTAGCCTATTTGTGATTGTGGTGAAAATCCTTATCTTCATCCAAACCCAAAATCTGAGAGCAAAAGTAAATATTTCTTCCCTCTTTTGAGGTAGCAGACATAATTCATGGGTGACATAACATTGCTAAGTGTTATCTTGTCTATGTCATTCTTGTTGTTTGTGAATTATGTATTCTCAACTATAATATTAAAAGGAATAATGAATAAAATCTTGCTCTTAACTTCGTATCTTTTCCAACAGATCCTCCTATACGTTGTGACTAGTAGTCGATCCTATGGTTTGATCGTATATAGAATTTGCTTTTGAAAAGAGTCAAAATAGATTCGAAGTTATCTTGTGAGGAAAGATTATTCGAATAGGTCGGATCATCTGAGTAAGATGATGAATCGAGTTGGCTCGGATCATTAGGTTAGATCATTGATCCATAGAGTGTTCAAAGTGAAATCAGTATGAGCCGGATCCTCTTGGTGAGTCGGATTATATGTTGGATCATGATCACATTAGGCCGAATCATCTGGGTCACTTAGATCATGGGTTGGATCAACTTTCCAGAAAGTATGTTTTTGGTATTTTGGTATTTTTTAGATTTTTAATTTAGTCAAAACATGCGCTCCTCAAATTTTACCAAAAGAAACACTAAATGCATCGTTTGTTCATCACTCTCCCTCATTCGCAATGTAGTAGCCATCAAGGGTTCACACCTCTCTCAAACTATGTATGAAAAACACAAGAAAGCACATGTATGCACATTAACACACAAAGGATCATCTCTGATGCCTCATCTCAGATAATTAGCATGAAAATCCATCTGCGAAGGCCTAAGAAAAATTACACTAAAACTATCATGGACACAACTGTCTGTAAAAACCGTGGGTTCTCTAAAGCCTGTGTTATGACAACTTATCACAGATGTTTTTTTTCTTCAAAAAATCGTCTATGATATACCACAGACTATTGTGAAAACAAACCATCTATGAAAGTGAACTTATCTTAGATGATTTTATGTTGAATCCGTATGTACTAGCAGTAGAAATTTGGTGGTTGTGAGACCAAAGACTAGGAGTAGTCAAATTATCTACTCCTTCCTTTTCCCTTGAGGATCTTATGAAGGTTTGAGGAGAGCTCGACGCTTTCTTCCTGACTGATATAATTCGATTCGGGGTGAGTTTAGTGCATCGAACAGTCCATAAGTTGTATAGCAGATTGTGTGTGTTACTCAGCTGTAAATTATGTAAACTGAATGTAGATGTGTTTAAATTGTGAATTTTAAGTTATTTATTATGTTTGAATGTGTACTATATGCATATATCTCCATTGTGAATTTTGTATATATCTTATGTTTATTTGAATATGTATTGTGTGTATTCATCTCAATTGTGAATTATATATCTTATAGATGTTCCAATGTTTGTTATGTATTTGTACAAAGGATAAGGCTAGCATGATTTCTGAGGCTAGCCATAAAATTGAAATTATGTATTAAAGTATGCAACAAATGATTCGTAACTATAAAATGTCTATTATTTATACTTATCACAGATGGTTCGTAATTGAAACCATCTATTATTTATCATTATCATATAAGGTTTCTTATGTATTTATCATCCGTGATGTATAACTAACACAAACAGTTTTTTGTAGATGTCTACCACTAATCATCACTAATTATTTTTTCATAGACTATTCCAAAACCAATTGCGATAATTTTTAACCATTTGTGATTTCCTTTTGTGTGGTATTGGCATGAAATGGAATGTAAACTTACAAAGCTTTGAGAATTATCCAAATTGAAGTGTGAGGTAGATAGCCTTACCACAAAGCCATACTTAGCATGAATTACAACAGTGGACCGAGCAATAGAGGATTGCTTCCTAAATGATCAATATATAAGTAAAGAGCCTGAGAACTAATACAAACCAGAGGTATGAGGTACACTTCCTATCAATCCTACACTACGAAAGTTTGCATATGAAAATCCTTCAAGCACAAGAGATAAAGAGTAGGAGTACCATAAGCTAAATAGTGGAGTGTAGGTACTTAAAAATGCGCTTGACCACTTGATGGTGAGAAGCGTGAGGAGAAGCCTAAAATCAAACGCACAGAAACATGATGAAGTGTATATCTGACCTTGAAGCCATGAGATACAACAAGGATCTAATCATGCTTTGGTACTCTCTCTAGTCCACTAGCTCACCATCTTCATTAGGATTAAGCAGGGTGATCGTTGCCATGGGTATGGAAACTGGCTTTCCATCTCCAATATCTAATTTCTTCAAGAGGTTCTTCGTGTACTTGCCTGGTGAAGAAATGTACCTTCCTTGCTTTATTCAATTTGAAAACCAAGAAAGTACATGAGCTCTCCTATCATGTTCATCCAAACTTCTCCACTCATCATCTCAAAAAAAAAGTGGACACAAGAGCATGAGATGAGCCCCAAATATGATATCATCCATATAGATTTGAACTATGAGAAAATCGCTGCTAGCCATAAGAATGAACAAAGTTTTATCCATTTTCTCCATTTCGAAATAATTTTTTAACAAGAAGTTCTTCAGTCTATCATATCAGGCCCTATGTGCTTATTTTAGATAATACAAGGCTTTAGACAATTTATATATATATGGTTGGGAAATTTAGTGTTCACAAAACCTAGCGGTTGCTTAACATACACTTCCTTTTTCTAAACCCATTCATGTATGTAATTTTAACGTCTATTTGGAACAAACCTAATCCCTCTAGAGAAAGCAAAAGCTAGAAATATGTGAATTGCCTCTAACCTACTAACAAGGAAAAAGTCTCCTAAAAGTCTAAACCTTCTAATTGAGTGAAACTATGTGCTACCAATCTAGCTTTGGTTCTGACCACATTTGCATTCTCACTTTTTTTATTCTTAAAAACCATTTAGAACCAATTATTTTATAACCATGAAGAGGTTTGACTAGCACACAAACATTGTTCATATCAAAATTTTCTAACTCCTTATGCATCACATTATCTTGGAACTATCAAAAAGAGCATGGCTGACATCACAAGGCTCAAAGGTGGAAACAGATGCTAAACGTAAGCAAAAATCATAGTGATTAGACCTATAACAAGTGACTTGCTCATGGAAATCACCAATTATTTGCTCCACATGATGCCTCCTGGAGATGTGTTGAGGATGTCATGAAGAAGCTCCTGAGGTGGCCTCTACCTCATTAGTTTTGGAGGTAGAAGTAGAGCTAACTAGTGTAGATGATGATATGGAAGTTGGCTAATCCTCATGTAATGAAGTAGTAGAAGAAGGCCCTCAGCTGGTTGAGATGGTGAAGGAACATGTACAAAATCCTCATCTTCACCATCAAAATCCTCGTCAATGAAGATGCTATTTAAATCCACATGTGTACTTGAAATATCTGGTCTAGCACCGGACTAGCCTCATCAAAAGTAGTATTACAAATTCTCAAGATTTAACACTTAGTAACCTCTAGAATGAGCAAGATAACAAAGAAAGATCCCATTAAAACTCCTATACTTAAATTTATCCAAGTTGCCATGTTTAAGAATGAAGCACTTGCAACCTAAAACCCTCAAGTGAGACACTGAGCTTGCTACCAATCTCAACACTTACAAATATGTTATGTAAATTATTGAAGTTCATGCATTAATCATTTCTTGACTCTTGCTAATGTATAGTCATGCTATCGATCAAGTTTATATTAGAGATTTTGATAAATTAGATTTTAGATTTGTATGGCTACATTGGAGTTTTAGTTATTCTATAGAAATATCAATGGTTCCTTAGATCAAAAAATTAATGGAAGTTATAGTCCTCTATAAAAGATTTCCATACAGTCCAAACTTACCTAAATCAAACTTTGGAGTAAACAAGTTGTAGTTTTTTTAGGCTATACTATTGTGGGATCAAAGATAACCGACTAGAGGGGGTAAATAGGAGATTTTTAAAATACTTTTGGCTACAAACCGATTATTGAGGAAGTATGACAAGAAATTCAATTTTCAACAATTAAGACCTAAATATTCTAGGTTTCACTAAGTGCACCAACAACCTAAATCTAATTAAGTCTTGCTAGTTTAGTAAGACAACCAAGCAATATGATCACTAGGAATGTAAATTCACAAAGTAAATAGCAAGAATGTTAAACTACAAGATGAACACAATAGACTTTTTCATGTGGTCTTAGAAACTTGCTGGTCTATCCTAATCCACACTGAGAGAGCTTGAATGAATCAAGCCAGCTCCTTGTGCAAATGAACCTTCCTCAATCCACTAGAGGTAGCTCTTTCCCTCTCTGGATAAGTGAGCTCCAACCTTCACACCAATACCTAGCCTCTTCACAACCTTCTTGAAGGGATCACCGGTTCTCATGACTCCAAACCGTCTAGGAGGTGGCAACCTCCAAGAGTAACAAGTCGATGCCGCTTGCTTGAAGCCAATCAACTGTAGGAAGCTCAATTGAATGCAAATTCAACACTTCAATGCTCACAACTACTCAAAAGATGAGGAATGAATACTCAAGGGATGTATGTGCTTGCTAGGGCTCAAGTATATTGCTATGAGGTGCTAAGAGAGCTCAAATGCCTTGGTATGAGATCTATTTATAGCCCACTCCCTCAAAAGAGCCGTTGCAATCACATTTAACTCAAAATGGTAAAATTCGAACATTCTAATTTGCATAATTAAATGGTAACAAGCTAGCCATTACAAGCCAAATTTAGACATTCTGAATGCCACAATTTTGGTGCCTGAATCAACCCTTCTACCAAAATATCCAAATGTAATAATTAGGACATTCTGAAAATACCAATTAGGACATTCCAAAATACCAATTAGGATATTCTGAATTTGTACATTTTGGCCAGCCCTATTCTCGCACTTCTTGTCAAAATGTCCGAATACACCAATTAGGACATTCCTAATTTGTACCACATGAGTTGCACACTTCTTGTCAAAATATCCTAATTTTGGATTAGGACATTCGAATTATGAAATTAGGACATTTCTACAGGAGACTTAGCCACTAGTTTCCTCTTATTTTCATGGTGTTTTAATGTAAGACTATGATCAATCTCTCAACCATGAAACATCTAGAGTCCATAAAGAGTGTAGGAATAAAAGAATGCATCAATTTAAGCTTCCGACACTGACAAGACTCAAGATACTAGCCAAAGAAACCTCTTAATAGTATAGCTAAAATATAAATGCAAATTCTTCCAACCTGGCATTTCTCCCAACTCTTAGGGCGGTAGAATAATTAGAAAAATATCCTTAACCTTCTAATTATACCTTTGTCTTGGTCCTTTAGCTCTAATTGGGGTCATGAAGGCAAGTCTTGGTGTCCTTTCTTCAATTTTCTCCAACTTTGGGACCTAGACCTCATACATACTCATGAAAAAGATTAGTTCCAATTTTTAGGTTGCTATTAATCATCAAAATCAAAATTAGGGGTCTAGATGCTTCAGCTGTGAGTTTGTCCAAATTGGGTAATTAGGAATATCTAGATTTCATTTTAGGACATTTTGGAAGAATATGTGTTTTGGAGCCGATTTGGAATATAGGATTCAGAATGTCCAATTTTTGGAAATTAAGAATGTCCAAATTAGTGAATTTGAAATGTACTAATTTGGCTTTTACAACAGCTACATGCCATGTGAATTCATGACCGTTGAGAATGTTTGATTTTGTAAAGTAGAAATGTCTGAATTGAGTAATTAGGAATATTGGAATTTGCATTTTTCAGAGTTTTTGTTCCCAATGTCTAATCTCCTTGAGAAGCTATAGAAGAGCTCGGGTATAGAGGTTTTGCAGCTGCTCGCACACTCCTTTGAGGTATATATTTAAGAGCAAAGCCTTAAGAGCTTATAGAGCAATCCTTAAGAAATTTGAGAGACATTTGAGCTAGAGTTTCTTGCATATAAAATCTCTTGGTATCCTATTTTCACTCTATTGAGCTAGTACAAGTATGTATACTCAATTGTGCATATGTTACAATTTTGGACATTTAAGAACAAAACCTTAAAAGCTTAGAGAGAAATCTTTGAGAAATTTTAGAGAATTTGAGATAGGATTTCTTGTGTAAAATCTCTTGGTATCCTATTTTCATTCTATTGGGCTAGTGGAAGCCTCTATATTCAATTGTGCATGTGTTGCACCTTGTGAGGAAGGAGAGAAGAGCTCTATGTGCATTTGTTGCATCTAGAGGTGGATTGAGTATCTACTTGTGCATGTGTTGCACTTGATGAGGGTCAAGCAAGAGGCTTGTTTTTTAGTTTTGGTGTTTGTCGATTGAAGCATATAGGCCTCCAATTTATTTTGGATTTTGGTAATTAATGACAATAGTGATTAAAGAACTAACACATTCTTTAAGTGTATGAGGAAAGGTTGGTCTATGTCATTGCATGTTGAAAAGATGGAAACACGAACAAGGAGTCTATCAAGGACTCAAGCTCAAAGATAAGATATAAAAGTTTAAGGACTTTTTTATACCTTTTTCTGATCTCGATGTTTGGAGAGAAGATTGGTTACTAGAATAGGTGTCATACTCTTAAGAGGGATCCTTGAATAGTAGCTTGAGAATGTTCAAACATCATGGCTCAAATCTTTTCTTCCATACTTGGTTTTTGATTGCATAGGAAAAATCCTTGCAAAAATCATTTGTCTCTATGTATTATTGGTGCTACCGTAATGATAATGCCGGTACTACCGCTGGTACAATAGTATCGCTCAAATAGAACAACAGTTATTTTCCAAAAAAATGAATTCTAGCAATTTTGGTCTTGTTGACACTACCGCCATGTAATGGCTGGTACTACCACAAGTTGGTAGTACCGCCCTCTGGGACTGTAGTTATTTTGTAGAAAGGGTCATTTTACGGATTTTTACATTATTGGCACTCTCGCCCTTAGTTGCGGGTACTCGCACTCGTCTTGTAATCAAATCAAATCTTTAGTAGTACTTATTTTCCAGAGAAGTCTTTCTTTTAAACTGTCGACGATCGGGATCGCCTGACCGCAGATGTGAAACAGGGTTAGTGTGAACGGGGGACCCAAACGAGCTACGCTCAATGGAAGGACGAATGTTGGTCGGGGTGAAGCGTGAACGAGTAAGACACGGCGGATTATACTGGTTCGAGCCCTCGTGAGGGTAATAGCTCTACTCGATCTTCTCTGACGGAGGCTTCACTATTCTTGAGTACAGAGAGTGGATTACAGCTCGAGCTTGAGCGTTTTAGTCGAGTCTATTGGCCTATTGCTTGTGTGTTGATGTCGTTCTACTTCAAGGGATTTTATACCCCTCGGTAGTTACGAAGCGGTAGGAGAGATTCCGAGTAGTGCATGGTGCGCATGAAGACGTGCTACAAGCAGTCTCGGATCGACACCACGTCGCCTTGACTCAGGATTCCCGGTCTTGGTAACCGCTGAGTGGCGCACACCTCCAAGCCAAGGTCGAGGTCGTGCGGAGTTGGATCCCCACTTCCCAAGCTCGAGGTCGTGCGGGGATTGGTGCGGCTTAGGTCGTGGTCGAAGTCCCACGCTTTCGATCCATTGGGGACCTGTTGACTAGCGTTGACTGTCGAGAGATTCCTCGATCCCGACAGCTAGCCCCCGAGGCTCAAGGTCGTGGTAAGTACTTGGATCGACCTTGAGCCTCTCTTGTATGGACCGAGGGGACGGTCTTTTGGAAATTTCAAACCCAAAGTCGAGGTCGGACGGAGACCTATGAACAGGTTTTAGTGTCGTTACACCTGGCGTCCCTTGATCTTCAGACTTCCGTGCGGCCACGATCGGCGGCGGAACCATTCATAGCGCCTCGATCCGCCGCTCGACTTAATAGCACTGTCGAATCGCTTTGGCGCTCCTTTTGAGATGCCCTAACCTCCGTGGCAACAATCTGGGCTTATAAAACTGAGCCTATTGCAACCTCGAAGAACTCCCGACCTTCTTGCAGTATTTTTCTCCTAACTCCTCACCTGAGCCCTTCTTCTTCTACCGACCAAACACCCCCTCAACCGCCATGGCCAAGCTCAGAAAGAGTTCTCTGTCGGCGGCGAGGATGAAAGAGCTCGAAAGCCTAGGATTTGTTGGACCCGGCCGGCGTGGGCTGCTGCCAAAGTGAGAGAGCGAGCCGCGACCACGGGACTGCGAACTTCGTCGGACGGAGCATTACATGCTCTTCGACTATGACGCCGGAGAGTGATTTCTTTGCAGCATTTCTCGCCCAATGCGAGATCGAGCTCATCAATCTGGTACCCAATTCCATTCTCCTCCTTTCCATCTTCTCTCATATGTGCGAGGGGTTCCTTGGAATCCTTCCCACCCCCTCGCTTTTCTTCCGCTTCTTCTCCATCCTCCGCACTGGGAAGGACCCCGTGGTCGGATGCTTCTACTTTCGGCTGCGGGTGAGGCTCCCTTGATCCTTCCCCCAAATTCGACCTCGGGACTCCCTCGGTCCATGGACCGAGAGGTGGTTCTACCTGAAGAGGGGCGAAGACGGCGCACTGGCGTTCGACGGAACCCCCATCAGTGGGAAGAAGCAGACCCCGGAGGCGGACGACCTGGAGATCGACCAGAAGGCCATCGCCGTCATCCACATTTGCGCACATGTCGTCGAACAGGCTAGCGAGTAGCGATGTCATGTGGCGTTGGGAGCGGGGCGCCAAACGCAGGAGAAAGAGGCGGCTCGGAACGAGCTTTGATAGTCTCAATTGTAAGTGGTAAAACCTGGGATCAGATGGGAATTGATTGGGGTCCCTCCCGACCCTGCCTCTTGGGGCACAGGGTTGCTATTTTCTGGACAAACTTTTCTCGATCGCTCGCCCAAGCGGTGGTGCCAGATATCTATTGGCCAGGTTGCAGCCATGCAGTTGAGCTTTCGCTGTCTCTGTCGTTCGTCTGACATGTGTCTTTTGACACATAGACCAACGAGATATTAACAATGACTAGATTACTATTAATTATTATCTCCAAGCATAATAGTCAATATATGCATGTAGAAAATGTATGAAGTAAAAATGGATAGGGAACATCACACTACTTGAAATACGTTTTATATTTATAGATAAGATCATTTAAAAAAATTGGAAGTAGAAGTATGAATTCAGGAATGCTAAGCGAGCATCCGTGTTTTCTTTTTCAGAAGAAATCTGTGGTGCGAGACATGCAACAGATTCCGTTCGTGCGCCGGTCAATCTAGCAGCCGGTGTATGTGACAAAGCGCAAGCGCGAGATCGAGATGCATGGGCGAGAAGTGCGTGAATTGCGTTCATAGGAGTATAGGACTAGACATCCATCGTCGAATGTGAAACCGGGAATGTTCACATCTGGAAAATAAGAAAAACGTTCAAAGAGGACATGAACAAAACTGTAAGTGTAGCTACTAATCGAACGAGCAATGTGCTTCATGAGTCCCGGGCAATATTTATTGTGCAAAACTCATGAGATTACACAGTGGCACATACACTGTTTGAAGCATGGGCTGTATACACTTGAGATACATCTTGTACGTGGAGAACAGTACTTCTAAAGATTGGTTACCGAACTGGTGCAACCGCGCACATGTGCATTCAAACTTGCACCGGCGAGCAGATAGGAACTCACCTTCAGCCCATGTGGAGTTAAATGCTATGCACAGGTGGGGATATCGTTCATGCACATTTCCGTTCAACGCTTCCACACCATCGCATCCACAAGTAGTAGTTTTTGTTTCAGAAAGTAGTATACATGTACACCAAAATCTGGTAAAAAGGAGAAGAGAACTGAAAGAGAAAAAAAAGACATCTTAGCCACCAACATTTGGGCCATCTGTGATCTGAGCTGACATACAAAACCTGTCTCACTGCGCAACAAATGGCGATTCGCGTCCACATCAACCCGCGAGAACGTGCCAGGACAAGCCCCAGACGGGCCAAAACCGGCGCTGAGCTCGATCAACGTTGGGCCGACGGGGTTATATCGCTCTTGGAGACGGGTGGCTGCTCCGCGCACGGTCCGACCCCGACCTCTGCCCCGAGGCCCCGACGAGCCGTGGTGGGCTGCCCCGTGCCCGTGCTCACGCCCACCCCGCGCGGCCTGCCGAGGCGAGGTGTCCTCCCGACCGGACGAGCCCTTGGGCTGCGCCATCGTGCGCTCGATCTCCTCGAGGACCACGACGACCTCGGCCATGGAGGGCCGGCCCTTTGGGTCGCCCGAGAGGCAGCGCAGCGCGAGCTGGGACGCCCGCAGCGCGGCCTTGGACGTGTACTGCCCCTCCAGCCGCGGGTCGACCAGCCGCGCCAGCTTCCGCCGGTCCGCCAGGTACGGCTTGGCCCAGTCCACCAGGTTTTGCTGCTGCGCCGGCCGGGCCGTGTCCAACGCCCGCAGGCCCGTGAGCATCTCCAGCAGCACCACCCCGAACCCGTACACGTCGCTCTTCACGTACAGGTGACCTGACGATCGAAGGCACGTCACGTCAGTATTCGGCACGTTTGATACCGTTCACACGTACAACCCCGTGTCGTGGCAGAAGGTGGGTGGGTTGGGTACCTGTGGCGACGTATTCCGGTGCGGCGTAGCCGTAGGTGCCCATCACCCGGGTGGTGATGTGGCTGTCGCCACCGGTGGGGCCGTTCTTCGCGAGGCCGAAGTCGGAGAGCTTGGCGTTGTAGTTCTGCGCGCATGACGAGAGAGACAGGAGGTTAATTGGTTAGGCGCGCGGGTTTAAACTGTTGCGCGTGCGCTTTTCAGCTTTGGATACATGCCATCTCTCGTGCTTTTTGGAGGACGCGCGTACGTACCGTGTCGAGGAGGATGTTAGATGCCTTGAAGTCTCGGTAGATCACCTGCTTCTCCGACGAGTGCAGGAAGGCGAGGCCGCGGGCGGCGCCGATGGCGATGCGTAGCCGGAGGCCCCAGGAGATGGGTTGGACGGATCCGCCTTCTGCTTGCAAGAGATGCATGTTATTTCCCCGGCCCTTCTCAATTTGGAAATATTTCAACTTGATTCTAAAAATAAAAGTATACAAATATTTCTATTCAATGAGTGCAGTTATTTCGTGATGGCCTTTCGTCACAGTGGCACGGTGCAACTTTCATGCTTGCTTGTATTTCGCAGAAATAAACAGCAAAGCACTTTTAGGCCTGATAAAGACTGCAGATATATTAGACTTGTCTGGCCTATAGTAAGAGCATCTTCAGCAAGGGCCCTTAAAACAGGACTTTTATTTTAGATTTAGGGACTCCCTTTATTTTTTAGGGTCCTATTTTCAGAGCACAAGTCCAATAATATCCCCTAAATCTCAGCCTCTATTTTACTTTTTCTCCTATTTTGACATATCCGTTATGTATAATCTTCATTTGACACCACTAAAATTCAATCAAAAATATTTGTAATACATAAAACATAAGCATATTAACATTTACAATTTAAAAACATGATATTTAAAATTTAAATTTAAAATTTTCAAAACATGATATTTAAAATTTAAAATTAAAATTTTCAAAATTTTCAAGAAGAGATGCAGATGCAACAATTGCAACTCATCCAAAGAAAGACACGCCACCGCAAATAACTAATGCAAGCCATCCTTCACTTAACTCCCTATTTTAAGGTTTAGGGCTCCTCGAATTGAAATGAGGAGACAAATTTAGGGCCTCCTAATTTTAGAGGTTGGATTAGGGCCCTGTTGGATCTGTATTTTTTATCAAAGTCCCTATTTTAAGGTTTAAGGGCTGGTTTAGGGGCTCTGCTGGAGATGCTCTAATGGCTTGGCCCCTAAAACTAATTGCACAAGGCCGTGTTGGGCGGGTCGGTAGACCCGGCAAATCTGGGGCTTTCCTGGCCACCACTGTACTAGAAGCCTTGCTTTTTTAAGATAGGTTGACACTTTTTATTTTCAAATATAACCCCTATAAATAAAATCACAAAATAGTCATTTCTCCTACCATAAAAGTGCGAACAAATGATATATGTCACCTGCCGCGCTTGTGTGCCACAATAGAGGCCCGTCCTATGGCAATATGGCCGATCGCGGCACGAGGAGGGCAAATGCGGTAGAATATGTTGCCACGCCCGAGGAGCTCGGCACCTTGCTATCAAGTTGGAGGAGTGCCGTAACACGCCTACCACGGTGGATCCATTAGTTGTTGCTATGGTACATGGACACACAGGCGCTCAAGCAAGTATGCAGCAGTATACGCCTGCGTGCCCCAAACTATCGAGGCCCCGTTATCTATTAGTATAATCAACTTGTGAATGTCATAACTTTAGATCCATAGATCCAATTGAGCTAATTTTTATTGGGTTAGTTTCGAAATTGAATCTAGTTTCTACAGTCTAAATTTCATGTCAATCCAACGGTGGGATCTTCGGGAATTAATATTTTAGTAAACATATGTCAATCTATTTTTTTGTCGAAACCGAAGCAATCTTTAATAGTTTGATGAAAATGATTGCAGTAGTGAAGCAATTTTATAAGATGAGAAAATTTTTAAAGTTAATTACTTTTTTATTATGGATGATATGGTCAGTTCATTGAAAAACAGATTTGAAGAACTCTAAGTATTCAAAGGTATATTTGAGTTTTTTCTGAGCTTAACAACTTTGAAGTTATTGGATTATATTGAACTTAAAGATTATTGTACTAAGTTGACAAAAACTTTCTCTGTTGATGATTCATCTGATTTTGAGTTAAATAATCTGATTTCTGAATTAAGAATACTGCAAATAACTTTACCAGATAGACCAATGTCTGCTATGGAGATTTTTGAATTTGTTAGAAAAGTGGATTGTTATGGTAATATTTCATTGCTTATCGATTTTATTTATCTTGTCTTTCGAGAATCGTGGCATTAGTGAAAGAAGCTTTTCAAAGTTGAAATTATTAAAGAACTATTTGAGATCTACAATGTCTCAAGAAAGGTAAATGGTCTGGCAACTTTATCTATTGAGAAGAAGTTATTGGATGACATTAATGCTGAGGCCATAATTGATGATTTTGCATCTAGCAATGTTAGAAGATATTTTCTAAGATGATCTCTACAAATGTTTGAGGTAAATAATTTCACTTTTATACTTCCATTTATTTATCGATAACAATTTCTATAATACACTGAATATTATCCTTTTAATTGATACACGGTAGTATAAAAATATTTGAATGCTTATGTTAGGGAGGTCTCCGTCTATAATTTCGCCTTGGCCCCCCCCAAAAACTCAGGACCGGCCCTGTGGACACAACAGGTGGCACGTGTTATCTGTCGTGCTTCCGTGGTTAAGAAGGAAGCTTTTTTATATAATTGTGTTTGTACATAGGCTAGATTTGCAAAAAAAAAAAAATAGAGGCTAGAAAAGCTAATGCTTCACACTATACATACTATTGGTTGGCTGTATTGAGGCAACAACCTCGCTTGGTTTCTTTTGTGACGAGCTAGCCAGCCTACATCTATCATATCCAGATGCAATTCAACGTCGTCATCAGCAAGTCAACCCAATCTTTATCAAATCAATCAAATGAGTGGAGCTGCAAAGAAACAGAAAGGAAGCTAGAAATTAAAGCCAATAACCATGATCCAGAGGACTCACTTCTGAAGAGGTGATTCTCGAGGCTGCCCTTGGCCATGAACTCGTAGACGAGGAGGAGCTCCTTGTAGTCCAAGCAGTACCCCAGCAGCCTCACCAGGTTGGGATGCGACAGCCTCCCGAGAAAGTCCACCTCAGACTGCCGGATTCCGCCGCGCGTACGTGCGCGTGACGAGACAGAAACGTCACGGGTTAGATCAGCGTGAGACCGAAATAGACCAATCGTACGCGCGGACCACTCGGCAACTACGGCCTACCGGCGTAGGAACAGATTGTCACGTCCATTTCAGTGAGAATGCGAGAAGGTGCAGGCCAGGACGGCACCGACTTGCACAGATTATACGCCACGGAAGGAACCGCCCCAGCAATAGCATTAGCCAGGGTCGGGCCAGCGAATTAAGAAGTTCGTATGCTACATGACTATGAATATTTGAAAACGATGGTCTGGCCACGTGAACACGTATCACGCGGCATGGAACGGGAAACTGGTGCAGGATATTAATGGGTTGGACTAATGGCGGACCTAGGGAGAAAATTATAGATAAGATAAACTTGAAGTATATATACACCTGGGTATAAATTTGTTAGGTTATATCCTACTTATAGGCCAAATTTGTTGAAATTTATACAAGATATACACTGTGTGCACAAGATAAGAAATCTCAGTAAATTGTAGGT
Source organism: Guadua angustifolia (assembly GCA_036346375.1). Taxonomy (NCBI): domain Eukaryota; kingdom Viridiplantae; phylum Streptophyta; class Magnoliopsida; order Poales; family Poaceae; genus Guadua; species Guadua angustifolia. The sequence continues at coordinate 11,882,953 of CM070507.1, read as the reverse complement.
AGGGTAGTAGTTCAATCATCTTATTGGATCCGCTCGAGTTGAACTGTTTTTGTTAGGTCAATTAAAAACTGTAAATGAATCCAACTTATTTTGGATGTATAGCTATTTGGATCGAATCTATTGACTAGATTGGAGACGGCTTAGACCTTATATTTTTCTACTTAAAATCTCTAATCACCAGCCAAGTAAACCAATTGATATTGCCTTCAGCACTAATGTTTTCTTTTTGTTTTGCATACTTCAGCAACATCCTTCAAGTTCTAACTTTCAACTTCTGTTTTAGTAAGTGAGATATATAATAGATCTAGTTTTATCACTTAAATATTGCTTTGTAAACTATTAACTTATTAAACAAATAGCTTGTCTAGATAAAGGATCAAATTAAGGCTCAGGTTTTCATTTGGGCCCAAGCTAGGTTTAGATCTCACTCTTTTTGAATCAGATTTAATACAGATCTATGAAGAATATAGGTTTGGATTAGATCTATGCTAGACTTCGGCCCATTAGCATCCTTAATCTGGTGTAAGCTAAACCACGGCCACAATTATGGATACCTACAAGCTCATTTTTTAAGTCATATACTGCATCCTTTCAACATCTTTGGATCAGCTTGACGAAAAAAAAAACTGCTGAATCGTGTGTGTAATTATCCTCTTATGTTTTCTAACAAGTAACAACTCGATCGATATTTCCACGGTCATGTTAATTCGCGCGCACTTACCTGCCATTCTTGCAGGCCCTGCACGCTCTCCGGGTTGAGCTTCTTAACGGCGATGACCATGCCGTTGCCGCTGCGCGCGGGGTTCATCGTCTTCTCGTCGACCCAGCCCTTGTACACCCGTCCGAACCCGCCCTCACCGAGGACGGTGTCGGGCTTGAAGTTCCTGGTCGCGGCCTTGAGCTCGGCGAACGTGAAGATGCGGAGGTTGGGCACCTCCAGGATCCTCCCTTCCGGCTCCGGGTAGGCCCCGGCGTCCGCGGCGTTGGCGCCGCCGGTCGCCGAGGGCCTGGTGGTGGTGGTGGTGCTGCTGCTGCTCCTACTTCTGGTGGTGATGCTGCTCATGGACGAGCTCGGAGACCTCCCGATGTGCCCTGCGTTCATGGCAGCATGCGCGTTGGATGCTGCCATGGGAGGACTACGCCTTGCAGTTGCTGCTGCAGACAAGATTTTTAATGAGCAACAGAATCGATGGAGCAAAGCTAACCTGTAGGTAGCAGCTAAATGGAGTATGTTTTTTTATGAACTTTGGTAAGATTTCAGAATGGTCTTAAGAGCAAAGAAAAACTAGTAAAGGCAAACCAATGCTGAATTAATCAAGCAACAGTTTCTCTCCCATTTTCTCTGGAAGAATTAAGCTGGTATGACGGACAAAGAACAGTGTGATCGATGACGATAGCCATCAAACGCAGAAACAAAACAGGAAATGCAGCAAGTAAGAAGTCAGAAATGGGCGGTCGGGGCTTAGCCCGATTGGCTGGAGCAAGCAAGCCTCACTCCGGCCGCCCGTGTTCGAGCGCAGCTCGACGCGGACACACGCGAGAAGGTGAGTGCTGCGTGGGTGTGTATAGTGTGCGTAGCTATATAACTTGTCTGTTATTCTTTTTTTATAATAAATACGAGTGCTCTTGGCTATTTTTTAAGAAAGAAGTCAGAAATGGTATTACCTTGGGGGTGTCCATGCTGGCCCGGTGTCCTCACAGCCACCACTTCGGCTTCCTCAGAGCCGAAGCAGTTCCCCATGGAAACGCGCAACGGCAGAAAGCTCTCTTGATCGATCGGTGGTTTATCGTCTCCTCCGGACCTTCACTGACAAGAGATGCCTTTTGTTTCTAGTACACTACTGGTACTCCTCCTCCTTCCTGCTTCGCTTCCCGTGGCTTAGCTTTCTGCTATAAAAAGCAACGCCCTCGGCTCTTCTCGAGCGGACGTGCGGCTGCCGAGGCATGCGCTTTATGGAAAGACACGGTGCCGTCGTTTTGAGTCTTTTGTTTGTGCTCAAGAGACCAGCGTTAAAGATGCGCGTCTTCGGTCGGTAGGTCGGCTATGAGTTATGATCTATCTGTGTACTAGTACTCGGTTGTTTGGCCAAAAAATAAAGTGCATGAGCAAAAAAGCCTATGCGTTTACTTTGGGCAAGTCAAAGGTATGCTCGTGTTGTAGAAGCTTGGGTCTGTTTGCCTTCCTTCAGTTTTTTTCAGCTTTGATTCTCTTTCAAACAAAATTACAAATCTAGTTATTTTCCGATCACGAAAACATCAGTAGAGTGATACATGTCACCTACCACGCAATAAGTTGCTGGCACCATACCTACTAAGGTGGACAAGCTATCGTGGTATCCAAGCTTGATAGGATAGGGTACAGCATTGTGTGATCTTGACAGCTACCATGGTAAAGGAGTACCATAGATGATATGTGTCGCTTGTTATTGCTTTTATGATTGAGAAACGAAGTAGATTTGTAATTTTATTTGAAAGATGACTAAAGATAAAAAAAAAATGCGCAGAGGCCTAATATACCGTGGCCTTCGCTACCCTTTTATGTTTTAATCATCCATGATCCGTCTCCAATGCGCATATTGTCCATATACCTAGAGTCGATCGGAGGCAAGTTGCAGATGATTTTTGGAGTTGACCTGTCGATCAGATCACAGTCACACATGGAAGAATTTCGCCTGCTGGGCGAATAAATGCGGGGTTGGACATATTCTTTCGATCGAGAACATGGAGAGGCACGGTAGCCAGCTGACCTCCACGTCAAGCGTCCCTGTTCACTATAGATTCTGCAGTGAATAGGAACAGTAATCTCTACGGTATTTTTTTTAAAAAATAATATTTTTCCAAAAAGATAATTTTTTAAAATATATATATACAGTTTTTAGATTTTAAAAACCTTTTGGAGTTTTTTTTTCTTTGTTTAGGTATTCGAGAAAAATATATGTTTTTAGTTCTTTTTTTAGAGATATTCCAGAAAAATAATTCCCCTCTTTGTTAAAATATTTGCCTATCGCAACAATTTTTTCTTTCCTGTAACAACACGTGGGCTGCTACACATCTAGTAAGTATATAATTGTGGGGAAGTACAGTAGGCAGCCGCCCACCCGCCACGTGGCCCTCAATCCCTGTAGTTTCTACAGTCCTCGAAGCTTCACAGCTGCACGATTAGGGGTGGAAAAAAGCTCGAGGCTCACGGCTCGGCTCGGCTCGGCTCGGCTCGGCTTAGCTCGGTGCATCAACGAGCCGAACCCGAGCCTACCGTCTGACTCGGTGCTACAATGAGCCGAGCCCGAGCCGGCTCGCGAGCGGCTCGTTGGCTCGTTAGGCTCGGTAAAATTCAGACATTTAGAATCACTTTCACTAAACACTAATCAATTATCCAAATTACATGAGGCTTAATTTTAATACAAAATTAGCCACAGCCCACAGACATTCAATCGGCTTGGCATTCATACAGCCATATTGAACAAGGAACATAGAATGAAATATAGAATGCATGAGGGTTTAATGATTTAGTCTGACATAAGTAACATAACACAAAGTGTATACAAAAGTAACAAAACACCCTTCCATAGTTCCATACTTCCATTTCCATAGTTCTATTCCATTCTTGCAGTCTTGCAGACTCCAGAAGTCCAGAGGAGAGCAGTAGAGCTATAGACTAGAGCACTGAGACAGGCCCACATGCCAGGCGGCTCACGAGCCGGCTCGGCTCGGCTCGAGGCTCGACCGAGCCCGAGTCGAGCTTGGTTTTCAGCTCAACAAAGACAATGAGCCGAACCTGGCTCGGCTCGCAAACTGACGAGCTCGGTCGAGCGAGCTCGGCTCGGCTCGATTCCACCCCTATGCACGATCCCGTCTCGATGTGCTTCTATACCACGTACTAGGCTCATAAATTTATTGCACACTTGGCTCTGGTGGCTAAGGGCTTGCAATGCATGCATAAGGTCACGAGTTCAAATCTTGTTGATTAAACTTGTGCGTTTTTTTTAATCTAACAATGTTGCTAATGCATTTAAAGTATCTTTATTGATTTAATTGAGCTACTAAATTTTGCAAATTCTTGAAAAATTTTAGAAGGTTCCTGAGAGTATGCCTACGATTTTTTAAAAATACGACAATGCTATTGATGTATTTAAAGCAACTTCATTGGTTTAATTGAGCTTTTAAATTTGTAAATTTCTGAAAATTTGTATGGTGCCAAAGATAAAGCGCTACAACACTTTCTATTCTCTTTGTTAAAATCTCTACCTATCTCGATAGTTCTTTTCGTCCACAACAACGCACGGGCCCGTTGCGCACCTGGTACTAAAGAAATAGGCCGAAAATTCTCCACTAGAAACATACATTACTTTATGCAGAGGCCGGAAATAGATCGCTCACTCCATTTTCCTTAGGTAGAAAAACAACTCTGAAGTCATCACTTTTTTAACCCTATGTAATTTTTTTTTACAAAGCTAGCATTTTTCCAAACACAATTGTAAAATCAGTTTTCCCTTGACCGCAGAAATGCTACTATGCTATGGGACCATGGCAAGAGCTGCCGAGGAACGCATGCTCAGTAGGGGCTGAATGGACTAATCACTTAATTAATTAATTGATTAAGGACTAATATAAAAATTTGATTAATCTATCATTAATTATGTGGGCAAAGATTCCTAAGGAGTATGCATTCCGCGATAGGGAGCTGTCATGTCCTAACAGGTTCTTTCCGTGGTGCCTAAGCTCGGTAGCTTATCGTTTGGCAAATGATCGTGTCACCTATCAATACTTTTGTGATCATAGAGAGATCTATTTTTGCAATGATATTCATATGGAACTAGATTTGCAGAAAATTTAGCCCGAAGAGGCTAGAAAAACGTTGGTTTTCAGGGCTAGAAAATCCCCAGTAGTGCTACTATGTACTCATTGCTGTTAGGTAGAAACGAAAATCATGTCCTGGACTGGAATAGTAATGTCACATGTTGAAAAATGTATAGCGCGTTATGCAGATCTTTGCTGTTGTGACCGCGCATGCGACGGGCACTGCACTCTTAGCTGGTTAGCTGCTGGACCTAACGGATCACAACTTTATTCAAACAAATTCGCATAACTCGTTTTGCTGTGGACCTCACATGAACAAAATCACAAACCGGTTCATCTTGGACAGAAAAATAAATAAATAGATAAATTCTTAAAGGTCAAGATGCACAGCTCAGACTGTCAACCGATGGAAGCCTACCCCCACTAATTAACGATAACAAATTGGATTAGTTCCTACGTCATCCTTCTTTGGGACCCAGGTTTGAACATTAACCTCGATCTGATTGGATTTCCCGTAAATAAAGTTTACGGCTTTGACAAATTAAGTTACGATAAAAAAAAGCACTAGTGCTAGGTGTCTATTTGACTAACTATACTAGTTTGGTAAAAGGCCTAAAGAACCGATGGGATTGATTTCTTTTAGTAGTCGATCTGTCTTGTATAAGTCCATCGAGAATCGATCTGAGATTATTATAAGCTTTGACTCGGAGACACTTTTTTAAAGTACTTAACTGAGGTAATTGACTTGTTTTAATTAGCCAGTTTTATAATTGTCGTGTTCACATCAATTTCGCTGAAGGAAGTGTGAAGGTATCCTGTTAATTTATCGAGACAATCTTTGGCGCGCTACCATTTTAATATACTAGTCATTTGGTAGAGAGCGCTCTACCTTTTAATGTAAAAAAAATTATTGTGACAATCGTATCTGTGTGCAGCGTGATCGATTAGATATTCCCGCGCGCGGGAACGCGATCTCTACGCGATTCATTCGGTTACATCACACCAACTACACGGTTTGTGTACGTATTCTAGAAAGAACTACAGGGCATCGTTGAAGCGTTTAGAGCATGCTTTCAAAAATCGATGAAAAACACTTAAAATTGTGATTTTTGACCGTATCAAACCGGCTCAATAAATTATATCGGTCGATAAAATGATCAAATTCAAAAAAAGAAAAATTTGTACATGGAAAATTGATTGAAAATTAGTGAAAATCACTCAAAAATGGACAGTATCGCTAGAAAATCATTAGAAAATCGGCTTCTGAATTATTCCACTTAATTTGCCTATTTTCGAAGAAAACTGGTCGAAAATCAGTAAAAATCACTCCAAAATTAACAAAATCGATCGATTTTTTAATTTTTTTAATTTTTTTACCGCTGAGTTCAAATAGGTTGACTTCAAAACGATTCAGTTTCTAGCGATTTTCGAAACCGGTGGGGGGAGATGGAGGGAGCGATTTCCGACTTCGATTCGGTATTGTAAACCCTGGTTTAGAGTCATGCTTTACTTCCTCCCTTTTCTATAGCCTACTCGCACTAGTGCTTGTGATGGACTTGAATGGGGACAATTGAGATTTAAGAAAGAGTTATTTATTAGATAGTGTTTGCGGGCGAAAAGTGCGTGTAAATTTAGCTTTTGAGCTAGCACTTGTCTGACGCTTGTCGTAAAACGGTGTTGCATCGCCGCATGAGTTTTCCAGACAATTTTTTCAGCACGGTATCAAGACTCGCTGCCCAATTAGACATGTGCGATAGTTTTACATGGAGGTGCGTAAGTTGTAATATTATATTATAGTTTGATTAAGAGTGGCTGAAATATGGACAAATTACAAATGCTTTTTTAATAATACTGTGTTAAAAATATCCTTGATTTTAAACTTTCAATGTACATTAGTATCCCACTTAGATCCAAAACAATTAAAAAGTTTTGAAACACTCATTTTTGATAAGAAGAATAGTGTAGTGATGCGCTCTAAAGGTGGATAAGCATGACCCGCCAACCCCTACCCCCTTGGCCCCTCCCCCTTCTCTCTCTCTCTCACACACACATGAGGGTGTCCATCTGGTTAGGAATGTTCGCATTACTAGTTTTTATTATAATATATTCATAATCCTAATAAACCTATAATATTATGAAAGTATTTTTCGAGATAAATTTACATATATGATATTTATATATCCTACGAAAATATTTAAAAAGATATCGATAAACAAAGTTTTAAAATTTTAATTGCATATCTATCCAAAAATAACCGGAGGAAGTACTAATTGGTGCGTGGCTATCCTCCTATACATTTGAAACGTAAAGCCGCTACAACAAGAAGTTTCTTTTTTGAGAGGCTTCAGGTTTCCTCTTACGCTTGTTTCCTCTATATTAAGGCTCTCTCTCTCCTCAGTTCTCGAGCAAGGAAAGAAATTAGAACTGAGCATACATAGGGGCGGAGCTACAGTTAAGCATCGGTGTTAGTTGACACCGATGATTTTCTGCTAGTCCATTATACCCATATGCTAAATATTAGCTCTGACACCGGTAAATAACAAGGCTGACCCCTATAGCTGAGCGGCATGCGGCAAAGCACCCAGCAGGCCAGCATTCCCACGACCCAAAGCGTCAACAATGTAGAAGTGCACTGACCCCGACGACAATATTTCCTGGCTTCGCCCCTGAGCGTAGATATTCTCCGTGCCATCTCTATCGATGCAGATGATCTTCCCAAAAATCCCAAGTGGCGTTGGAAGCCTGGTGGTGCAGGAGATGATTCCATCGGGAGCCTGTGAGAGAAGCATGCATGGATCCTTCATTTCAGGCCGTATTTTGGTAAGCTTATTTTTTTCTTCTATCGAATTGTATATGATCGTTTTTTTTTTCTTTTACCGGTCAAAAACTATATCTTTTTTCTCTGGATAGATTACATTGCTCGTATTGTGTTGGTATATAAGTTGGATTTGGATCTGGACGGATCTTTCCCTTTCAATATAAATTGCACAAATCCTAATGCAATAGAAGAGATAAGTAGTCACCATTTACTATTTTTTATGTTTTAATATTTATATAACTGTTAAAAAGAAAAATATGGAAGGACCTCTCAAAATGGCATTATTGGATCCCTCATAAATAATTTTTTAAAAACACCTCTTATATTGTTCGAATCTGCCTATTAGATAGATCAAGTCCTTTTCATAAATAGGCCACAATTTACAAAAGTAAATCAAAGAGATCTGAAACTTGAAAGTTCCCAATCACCACGCTTTCATGCAAAATTTCTCCTCCCTAGGAGGCTAGGACCCTAGCTAGGAACACGTACGTTTAACAAGCAGTGGCGGATCTAGGATTTTAAGTTAGAATATGCCGAACTAATATTATAATATACAATTCGGTAAAATCCAATGAACAATTCGATAAACAACTATAAATATTGTCGAGAAATTCGGTATACGAGTATAAAATAACTAGAAACATGATAATACAAGTATAAATTATAATATAAATAGTTCGAACATTTTAAGTATGAAATATGCATAAAAGAAGCTTACGCGCCTACAATAGTTTAAAGAATACAATATGACTTCTTGTCCTTCTTGTCTGGCCTCCGCTTTCTAATAGCCATAAAACTCTTGATTATATCATTTTCATCAATTCGAAAGAAAATATCTCGTTCAATAAACGTTTCTGGAAAAGAGATGCAATGTTTCCGGAAAAGAGATGAAGCAGCAGCAGCCTTCATTGCTGCATATTTCTAGAAAAAAGATGCAATGTCTCCGTTTCTCTTCATAATTCAACAACTCTACAAACAAAAAAAGCAATGCATCAACAAGCAACTCTCTAGTCTCTAACAAAGTAGCAATTATATTTGTTTCTACTCTATAAATCAACTAGCAGTCTTGCATTCAAATTACATGTAGGATCGATATACACTAATATAGCAATCAGAGGGGGGTGAATGATTGTGCGGAAGCTAAAACAAATTTTTATTGATTCTCAAATCACCCCTAAACAAATTATAAAAAACTGCTTCGGCTTCAGAAAAATAGACTGACACATGTTAACTAAAACAGTAATTTCTGAAGATCCAACCGTTGGATTGATGTGAAATTTTAACTGTAGAAACTAGATTCAATTTTGAAACTAACCCAATAAGAATTAGCTCAATCGGACCTACGGATCTAAAGTTATGACCTTCACAAGCTGATTGTATAAAATAATGACGGTATTATAGACTGTATTAGACCGAATCTACAGGGTATGCCGTGACATACCGGGCATACCCTGTAGATCCGCCCCTGTTAACAAGTCACGACTATAAAGTCTTCCACGTAAGATTTCCATTCATCTTAACCTGCCCGATCCACAGTTGAGCGGTACCCAAACCCAATTCGGCACGCCGTTCAGTTTTCAATTCCATAACTAGGTGTTCAGTTTTGGCGAAATCGTGTACCGAGTCTACGGACATGACGCCCTTTCCCAGCTTTCTTCTACTTCTGCATTGATTGATGGGCGAGACATACGGTAAGATCTGCTCAACCGCATAGGTCCGTGCTGACTCCAGGTCCAGCTCCGGACTCCGTATCGGATCGGAGCTCCGGGAGGCGATAAGTAGCCATGCTTCACCGCCGGTATTTCAAGCTATGCGAGCTCTTCCTTATGAGCTATGGGTGCTCTGGTGCTGGTGCTGGTGTAGGATTGAGCTATTCTTGAGTCGATCTATGATTTTAGTGATTTTTTAAGAGATTTTTCATGGATTTTTCATGCCAGGTCTTAGACCATGGCCTAGTGGTACACTGGTACCCGAGACCTGGCTCTGCTGCAGGGGCATAGCTAGTAGTTGGCACAGTTATGCCACGGCACAATCAATACTCCAGCCCATCGTATATTCTTTAGCCCACGTATACGCAGTCAGCAGAAAGATAGAACGTTGTAGATACACAGTCACTACTGGTTCATTCAGTACTTCAATCGTTCTTCGTTGTTGAGTAGCGTCTCCGCACATATGCTTTGTGCGTTAGGCAATTGGATTTGGATCGTGCCTTGTGCTTGTGCGGCAGAAAATTGAATTTAGATTTTGGATCACAACAAGCCGCAAGATATTTTATACTTATACGATTGTATTTTCTTTCCTAATTGGACCAACTTTACCTAAAATTTTGGCTACGCCACTACTCTGCTGTGCTGTGTGTTTCCGTGCCTCTTGGTGACCGCTTCTCGCAATCTCTTCCCAGCAGTTCTTCAATTCGGAAACTGTTTATTTGTTCCTACTCTCGCGTTGGTCAAGCGCGGAGTATGAGGATTCATGCCGAAAGATCGGACCATTCGCGAAATCTGATGGCGGCGTACGCGCAGCGCAGTTCAAGGTCATTTGTGCTGGGCTGTTTGCACGAACAGAGCAGGTTCTGTTCGTCAAGTCTCTGCAGAATGGTTTAGCTTTCGGTAGAGAGGTTCATGCTCGATCAGCTAGGGAGTAAGAATGGAAGAACGGTTTCATGCATTGCCTCGGAGTGCTACGATAGTAGCGCTCCCAGACGGTGAAGGGACTGAAATGAGAGCTTCCTTTTTCGTGTTCAAGCTCAATTTTCAGTTAGTTCAGTTTGCCAGAGCAGAATGCAACCATCAGGAGAGAGAGAAGCACCAACGCCATCATCAGAAGACAACACGGTTTATAACGAGGAGCTGTCATAGTTTGAGAAGCTGGTGATAAACATGGTTCAGTTATCGTCTGTTACACCAGGTTAAGTAAACCGGATAGCCTTGACCAGTTTTGACATGTTACTACCCGGGCATAAGCTCCTGCTGTCCAAGGAGTTTCCTACTTGCTACACATGAGAGCGCACTGTTGAGCCCCAAAAAGAGAGGTAAAAAAGCTATTCGTTGGCTAGATTTTTGGCTCTGTATCTCCTCTTGAAGACATCCTCCCTGAACTGCTTGGTTTCAGCCATCAGGTCCATGGCTGGCATCTGCTGGATGGTCTCTTTCTCAGTCTCCAGCATCCTCTTCCGCTTTGTCAGAGCCAAGATTGCATCTTGCTTCTCCTTCTCCTCCTGCTTTTGCTTCTCCTTCTGCACATCATCTCTTTCTGTATCATCAATCACATACTGTCGAAGTGACGAAATATGTGTCGTGTTGGTGTCAACAAGTCAGAACTACATCACACTGCTACAGCCATTTCCCGGCGATGTTTACACACAAAAACAAATTTACAACTGAAGGGAAATAGAGGGCTCTGTCAGAATTACCTCAAGATCATGAATGAGGGAGTCAAGAGACTTGATTTTACGGTGAGGCCAGCGGGGTATCCCATATTGCCGGCATTTCCTCTTCAGTATGCTGACTCCAATCTTTAAAGTGCTGGAAGCTTCTCTGATTGGAAGATGGAAGTACTGAGCTATGTCAACTAGAGTAATGCTGGTTATATGCTTCCGGTTGGCTCTCCGCTGCTTCTGAACAGGTGCTGGAAGTTCTGCATTCATTATACAAAGATCATTAAGCATTTAAGTAACAAAAAGAGACACGAAACAAAACTTCGAAGGGAGGTACTGTGCTTCTTGACATTATGAATTCATTCTTACAATTAGTAAAAGAAGAAGTAAGAAGTAAGCTATGGAGAACAAACAGGTGTCAAGTTACAAGAAAAGCAACAGAATCATTGTTATCCAGATATCATGACTCCACGATAGCCCAATCATAATTCTGCCTAGCATCAATAAATGCCATGAATAACTAATCTCATCGACAAAAATACCCGGGTTAACTTAATGTAAAGCTTAGTCCCATCCGAACTTTCTTCTCTGTTAGCACGAGGACATCTTATAGTAAAAATTGCTAGGAAGTTATGGGTGGTTTGAAATTTCTGCAAACCAGTATGCAAAATGCTACATGTGGTTCAAAATAGTTGAGCCCACCAAGCATTGTAGCACTTATCCATTTTTGTAGGCATACGAGAGAGGGAAAGGCTATAATACCATTGTATAATTTACAGCGGTTTGGTATCCCAACATACATAGTTACTAAGTCCTCTTGCACTCTCTATTTCTCAAGTAACGAGGAAAAAACTCCAAACCAGACATATGGTTGTGTCAATTTTGAACTACATGTACTGATTTGCATTAAACTTGATTCTTGTAGAGATTAGAGATGGTCACATCGATAGTATATGGACAACACAAGTAAAATAAAGAGTTGGGAAAAAATAGACACCATGTGAAAGAATCTACATTGTATGCCATGAAGTTACTACGCCTAGTAATGTCCTACTTATTGTTTCAATCTTTCTTTAATAACTGCTATTTTGAAGGTCTGTCAACAAAATAGGAGTCAATTAGGAACCCTTTGTCAGTGTTTTCCAACAGGGACATACAAATAATATTTAAGTCTGGTATTAAACAAAATCTACATTCCCGACTCCTCGCTACTAATCTAACTCCTTGTTACTATGTAAAGACCTTCTCAATTTTCCTGGCCCAAACCTAAACAACACCCACTTCACATAACGGTATCGGTAAACTCCCTGATGACAGTGCTAATTCTCCTAGAAGTTTCAGTGTCAGCGTGCCACTCCACCTGCCCCTTCCCTGAACCATCACGTTGGACCGCTAGGTGCTAGCCTGCTACCAGTACAACTTACGATGGAATTTCGTAGCAATTATCTATCTTTCCCAAAAGCATGTGTCAGCTGATCAGTAGCACTTAAAAAAATGAAAGCATTGACATAATTTACAGTCTTTATTAGATTTCAAATGGAAGAGACGCGATCACCTTCACCAGATCGGGGATCCCCATCAGAATCAGAATCTGATGCATCAACCTCATCAGGTTTCTCCTGTGTACCCGAACGGGCCAATTGCTCCTCTGAATCACATTGAATGAGCTCGGGGACCCTTTCCACATTCTGAAACTGAAACAACTTTTCCAGGTCGTTGTACAGGGAAGGCACACACATCAACCTTGGATTCCTGAAAAGACAAAAAAGAAGCTTTTAACACTCAATCGCAATGAAGCAGTATACACTAGTCCTTGCAAACAGAACCAGTCCATGAAAACGAATGCGTTTGGCTATCAAGGAATCGTGCATCAGCATCGGTTTAAGCTTGTGTGATCATACACGAAGGGGGACAGCACGGGCGGCGGCGTGGGTGGCGGCGCGACGGCGGCGACGGGATCGAACGCCAGAATGCAGCGCCAGGTGCCCACCACCAGCCCCTCGCGGTACACCGGCCGGCCGCGCCACTCCGCCGGCAGTATCCGCGGCGCAGCGATGGGGACCGGGACCTCGCGGCACGACGAGGGGGAGAGGACGAACTCCCTCTCCACCCATTTCTCCCACCCGCCTCTCCCTCCCCTCCCGACGACCTTGTACCCGTGCACGCTCCTCACGGCACCTGCATGCACAGACAGAGACGCAAGAAACTGCACGTCACACACACGTCGTCGCGCCGAAGGGAGAAGAGAGCGTCAAGAGCCGTGGCGCGACCGTGGTCAACCGTGCTCGCGAAGATGGCGAGCGCGGAGAGGGTGGAGACGGCGGCGGCGTCCATGGAAGGATTTGGGAGAGCGGAGAGAGATTGGTTGGGGGACTTGGGGGTTGTTAATGCTGCGTTAATGAGAGAATCCGCCGGTGTGCGTCGGCGAATGAAGTAGGCAGCGACCAAGGGGAGGGTGGGTTTCGCCTTCGCGTGATCTTTATACTTCTAGTCTTCTGCAGTAGTTGGCATTTGGATTTTCGGAAGCTTGCAAATGCAATGGTTCCTAGGTAGAACTGTAGTAATAAAAACCTTCGATTTTTTGGACTGGAGTGTTGATGCGTGTAGGTAGCATTACGAATGCTAATCTTATCCGATTATCTATATATTTGGAAGTAAAAATAAAAAATGTGAATATGTTTCTTTTTTTTTTGTTGTCCGCGAGCATAGTTTTATCATTATATAAGTACGGGAGAGCTTCACCCGTATCCATTCTATCTAATTACACAACACTTTCTACTATCATATGCTATTTTAATTCTTACTACCTCTCATGTGTATTTGAAATTTTGAATTATTGATAATCATTCTTCAATCATATAATGTAGCTGATTCTCATAATTTCATCAAAAAGATTGTATCAGTAAGCACTAAATCTCATTAGCTCTTAGTACCTTTTGGTTAGAAAGATTATCGATGGTGATCGGTAAACAATTATGCCCGCAGCTATTAAGTACCCACGGGTGACGGGTATGGGCAAGTTTCTTCACCCCCCATCCTTCGTGGGTATACCTATGGAGGAGATTGCCATCGAGAGGGAGAAAATTAAATTGATTGCCATTTTTTTACTGCAATGATATGATGCGTGCAAGCGGTAGGGAAGTGATAACCTTTTTTAGTCTTCTTATCTCTTTTTTTTAATCTACCCTACTCTCGAGCGGATGTTGCCGCGGGCGGCAAGTGTGGGTGCAACACGCTACCACGGTATGAGAGCGCGGGAGCAATCGAGAGGTGGCTAGATTTACAATTCTGTTTAGGCGGGGACTAGGTTTATAAAAAAAAATGCGAGGTAAGGGAACTAAAAAAGTGATCATTTCGACGGTAAGACTATTCGTGAGATGGAGAAAACTAAAAGAATTTACACTACACTACATTATATTATAGTTTATAGAAGGTTGCTCGTAAACCTTCACGTTGATCATCCGTGGCTTTTCCGGGTTATCACACCGTGTTCTCGTCTCGCTTGCTGGCACGCCAGAGCTAATTCCAAGAAGAAGCAGATAGAGCCATGCATGTCGGTCGGCGCAAATATAAAAGAGAGGCCCACCGTAATTCAGGGAGAAAAGGGCAATACAGGTCAGAGAGGCGTTGTTCCTTTTCCTTTTGATTCTGTGTTTTTTTTTTGGAATGACTTGTACTCGAACGTCCGAAATTTTCAAACGCACTGTAATATTTTTTTTCTTCATGTACAATATTTTGTTACAACGCGTGCAATATTTTTCTTCGACAAACAGTAAAATTCACTACAGTAAACGGATGTTGCAAGCGTTAAAAAAAATATTTCACGCGTTGACAGAAAATGTTGCAAACGTAAAAAAAAATGTTGCAAGATCCGATGGGATGAACAGAAATCGGACGTCCGAGCGCTAGCTTCTCTTTTTTTTTCATTGAATCGATCTACAAACCTTAGCGTCCTGTTCTCTTCTGTCCGTCTGGGCGAATGCTTGCTCGGTCTCACGCGAAAACCCGGGGCGATCACCTGTACAATGAAGTGTTACCGATGGATCATATCGTCGCAGGCAGATGAGATCATGAGATGGGTGAGAGCGTAAAGCGCATGAGACATGCAAGAAGGAACCCGGGGAGAGCGTACAAATGGCCCTCACCAGCGTGGCATCCACAAGCGGGGTGGGCAAATGGCGTGAGGAGTGAGGGAAGCAGAGAGCCATGCACCGCGAGGAAAGTAGGAGCCTGGAGTTGGTTGGATTGGTTTGTCCTCTTGCTTCACAGCTAGCTTCTGCACCGGCGGCGCCTACGTTACTCGATCGCCTTTCGTGGGAGTAACAAACTTGCAGTCTTGCGGCCGCAGAGGTGCAGGGAACGGGACAAGCGCATTCTAAGCACCACCCTCACTTCAAATCCGTGTAAAATCCAGCATCCACTTCCATTGAGTTATAATCAAACCAAGAAAAGGGAAGAAGGGAATTATGTACTTCGTGCTACTTTCAAGGCAAAGGGACGTTTCTTTCTGCTGTTGTGAACCAAGAATCAACCGATACACCTGAAGACAGCTTTGCAGGGCCTGGGAGTCTGAATTCCAACAGTCAGTTCTGGATTCAGGAGAGGCGGGCATATGTTGCATGGTCCCATCCAAACCATCAAATTCCCCACTGGCCTGGACCGGCCGTCCCACCGTGGCGTCTTTTTCTGATGAGTGAAGCTGTAAGCCTGCAACTTCCACGCGCTTGGCTCGTAAGCAATTTAGGATGCCGACAATATTGGAGAATGCATCGGCCGGCCCACCTTGGCAAAGATGATGAGTATTGTTAACATTGACAGACATGTTACGGCCATTCATGAATCATGACTAGATGGATTTTTCTGTCAACAGAACCCTCCATAATATCGAAGAGCAGATTAGCAGTACGGGAATATGACGCAGACTGAGTTATGCTGCAGTGTCCTTTAAGCTCGTTTTTATCTGAGGATTGGGAATGCTCCAGTTTTGTAAGGAAGCATGTCAACTCTAGACGTTGTCATGGACTCACGGTAGCTTGACAAAGTTTTAGGTTCAGCAGTTCAAGGTCATGCAGAGAAGTGGGTTCACCCTCCGCAACCCATCGAGAACCATACTTTGTCTCAGGTGACGCTAACCCCTTAGTTTTCTTGCTACAACAGCCCAGCAAATAGGGCAAACTTTTGCAGCAAATCGAGTGATGCTCATTGGGCAAGCTTGTCCCATGTGCATATCCACCTGTATATATAAAAAGGAACCATTTAAATAAAAAAATGCAAAACATGAAACATTTAAATTTATTAATCAATGTTAAAACTCCTTGACTACCCAACTTACCATGCATTACCTGAATATATAAATCAACACTGTCATGTTTTCTAGATAAACATCCGGAATGCTACTGAAATAAGAAATCTAAGAGAATACATAATTGGAAACTATCACGCTTCAAAAATAATATAATTCTCAGCCTTTATGAATTGACGGGGCCGCCACAAATGAGGTGTGCCAGTAAAGGCCGCCACATAACCAAGATGGAATTCAGCACACATGGAAATCTCTCAGGTAGCAATTATTAGAAACATAGTGTTTTTTCACAGCTAGCAAGAGTTTCTCAATTGAGTACTGATCAATGGAAAACCATCATTCTTGCTGTCTTGCCGTTGCTAATGTGATAATTTGCAATTAGTATCAAAGATATCTACCAACATGTGATGACCCATATGCAAGCACATCAACCAAGGAATAGGTTACCAAAATTGCAAGTGCAAAATAGGACATTTTAATGGAGTACAACAGAAATTGAATAGACTTTCATACTCTTCTAAGTCTAAAAAGATCATGTGGAGGTCTACCCATATTTGTGATAAATAATTGACTGTTTTTGAGTTTGAGGTGCTCGTGTTTGAGTTTGAAATGAGTGTGCTTTAGTGTTGAAGCAATTTAAGTTGAGTGGTCGTTGCACCAGCGAGTGGTTGTGACTTCGAATGGTGTTGACCTTTTTGAGTGTTGGGGGCTGTGAATGAGTGGCCATAGCCTTAATTAGCTGGTTAGAGTCTTGATTGGTCAAAGTCTTATATAGTCGGGCCTAAGGTGGTCACAACCTAAGTGATCTAAGGTGAGATTCTTAGATATTTGATTGATCAGCGACCTTTATCAGATTATTGTGGCATAATGGTGTGTCATTTTGAATCATATGTTGAGTTGATTTCATATATGTTGGACATTGCTATATGATGTGTTTGCTTGTCGGTGATAGTTGTAGGACTTTGAAGCTAGGTCATGGTGAGGCAAAGGAGACCGGAACTAGGCTAGAAGAGTTGAGGTCCAGATGATCAAGGTGGCGCTAAAGATTACTGAGGCCGGAGAGTAGCTGCAAGCCAAGAAGACAAGTGGATAATGAAGATGTT